>CM067592.1:37677102-38400799 GCA_034336665.1 Luscinia megarhynchos | reverse complement strand
ATCACCCCTTATACTGTCTCTGCAATTTAATGCTTACCTTTGTGAGAAATCCCTCTCCAAGTAGTGGAAGGTGCTGTATGGTCTCCCCAGAGCCTTCTCTTCTCCAGGCAGAACAACCCAAATTCTCTCAGCCTCTCTTCAAAGGAGGAGTGTTCCTCTGAGCCTTCTGATCACTTTTGTGGAATTCCTCTGGAGCTGTTTCCACAGGTCCACGTCTTTCTTTTGTTAGGTGCACTGGATATTCTGGGTGGGGTCTCACAAGAGCTTCCCTCCTTAAAGATAACAGTGATGTGCAGCTGAAGTGAACTTTTCCTGTACTACCAGAGAGGCCTTATTTTTCAGTGTTGCAGAATATAGTATTATTATACTTCTTTGGCCTTCTCCTTGATATCCTAATGGGTCACTCTTTTATTTACTTGACTTTGATCAATTTGTTCTGAGCTGGCTCTGTTCTAGACTACAATTAACAAAAAATGAAATGTCTGCAACCATACTCTAATTGTTGTTCTGTATCTTTTGTAAGAATACCTGGAAAATATAGTTCCCCATGTTATCAAATATTCTTGGACCAGAAGTATAACTTGAGTCCCAAAATATATGTCAGTGTTTTGGCTGCCAAGATCCATGTACTAACTCAGGACTAAATGGGAAAAAGTGGATCCTTATCTCACAAGATCACACCAAAGTTCTGAGACCAGAAGTATTTAGCTGCCCTGGTCAAAAGCAAGATTTAGTTTCATCCCAAACTGTCAAATTATAGATACACAACTACCAATACAAATCATAACAGAAATACCTATATTTCCACACTCAGGAAAAAATAATGGATTCTAAAACATTTTGACATCACATGAGTACTCATTTTCTCTTCATATATATGGAAAATAATAAAATATCTCTGTCCAATTTATTGACACTTGTTGGGGTATACTAAGTTAAGGAAATTTTTGGGCCAAGCGACCCTCTTCCTATAGCATGTAACCACTTTTGGTACCAAATATTAGTTGGTACAAAAAAAATTATAAAATGGTTCTTTGTCATTCCAAACAGAGCAAGAACTAATAGCTGGATTAGGATGAAATTGGATTTTGGTGATGGAAAAAGGAGATTGCCCTTTCTTCCATTCAATCACTGAAACTTCAGGGCTGGTTACTTGTGTAGTTCTGCTTTACACTGAATGCAGCATCTGCCTCACAAGATTTCAAGCACTTTCTTTCTACAGCAGTAACAACTCAAGGTGCTGCTGCCCCCTCAACTTTATGTTTCCTTGGAATAATGACAAAAAAAGAAATGAAAGTGCATCAGATAAGAGCACTTAAACAGAGATAAGCTGGTTTCAGCTTTAAAATCCCTCTCCATCTATTTAGTTTTCCAGAGATGTAACAAAACTTTTCATAGGGAAGGAACAAGGAAAGAATAAAAGCTGGAAATGTCATTCCTCCTTCTGGTAGAAAGGAGAACTTTATCAACAGCCCTGTGTACCTCCGAATAAAGAGGCAGTTGCAGGCAAGTACTTAGTCTGGAATTGTTGAAAATAGTCTTTAAAGTTTTTGCTTATAAAATTGACACAATCAACATCACTTTTCTTTGGAAGTTTATAAAATATAGATATTCAGCTCATTATAGAACAGTGTAGTAAAAACAGCAGAAGTAACTCAAAAGAAAACTACATCTTTCATTGCTTGATTCAAAGTTGGGTTTTTTTAATAAATTTGACCTTACAAAGGCTATAATTTGTTTTACTGCTATTCTCAAAGATAACAAGGGGAAGAAGATGAAATTACCACAAATGCATTTGCATTACTAGTGCAGTGGAATTTTATGCTCCAAAAAGGATGTATATTCCTCCATACTCCAAAGGAAAGATATAAAGAGCAGTGGATGAGGATAATGATTCCAGTAAGTCTCCCTGAATATTATTACTGGTAGAAATACATTCAGGAATTTCTTCTAATTAAGTAATTGCTATTAGAGTCTCAGCCAGCCACTGGAACTAATTCTGAGTACTTAATAGCCATTAGATACTCCTAGAGACAATAGGTCAGCAATTAATAAAATACGGGATAGAATAATTGCTTTGCCAATAAAAATTACAGGCTTGCTCCTGGTTTATTATATTTAGTTATCCCTTGCTGTGGTTTCCATTTGCTTTAAGAGAAGCCACAAATATCTAGGCTTCTTTTTTTCATATGAGAAAAGAATTCAAAACAGACTCTATTACAAAAAGTCCTTGGTGTTATAATTTAAATGGAAATGGAGTTACTTAGCACCCAAGTGTTGAGTCCCTAACATCAGAGTGTTGACATTAAGAAGTATCCAGAATATGGCCCTAAGGAACCTGATCTGGTGAGTGCCATCCCTGACTATGGCAGGAGGGTTGGAATTAGTGATCTTTAAAGTCCCTTCCAACCTAAACCACTCTATGGTTCTATGAGTCTATGAGGTTATGATTTCATGAAATTAATTCCCAAATGATTCAATTTCTACACTTTGACATTTGAGATAACAGTGTATGTAATTTATGTACACTGTCTAGACTCAATTTAAACTCCAATCCTGCACCAATTTATGTGCAATCATATTCAGTACCATGAGCTTTCAGAGAAAATTCAAGGCACAAAGATGTTACAAGTCTAATGTACTATGTACTACCCTGTATTCCTAAAGGCATTGTCCATATAAATACATATTCTTTACCAGGGAAAATACTTTCCTCCCTCAGCTGTGATCTGTATTTAAGTTTAATATATTTGTAATGATGCTGTGAAAAGAGTGATCCAATGTTCCTTCCTTTCACAACTCTATAGACACAATATGATGAGTCTGGACACAAAAAATTCCAGTACAATGTTGACAGCCGACTCAATCAGAATACATTGAACTCTACAACCCTGACCTAGCAAAACATTTCTGTACCTGCTGTATACTAAACAAACAAGTGATCTCATGGGTTTTACAGGACCTACTAACACTTTAACTCTGAACTTTTTGTTTTGGGTTTTTTTTTAATATGGTGTACCACATTTCAACATTAGACAAGAAATTATGTGAAGCACAACTGCTAAGACCCTGGAAGCTGTGGAACCTAAGTCTGGAAAGGCAAGTTTAAATCAAACATATCAAAAGCTATTTTAATTTTAGAATTTATCCATCAAATACAATGGTAAGTTTGAGATTTTTTTTTTTCTTCATTAGAAAGAAGTATAATATATGTTTTTGAAGGTAGGAACTTGATATGTTCCATACAAGATTTCTGTGGTCAAAATCACTTTATGAAAAAGGACTTCTAAAGTGTGCTTGAAAGCTTGAACTTTTCCAGCCTTCTAATGCTTGCTTGAGTGACAGAATGATATTATTCTGAAGGTTGCACAGTGACTCTTTGATCTTAAGCTTGTAAAGGCTGTCTCACATGTGCGTATTCTAATATTCGCTGATAATCTGACTTGAACTTCAAGGCTGTAAGACCTTGGATCAGTGATTTGCAATTCAAGTGCCTCAAAAAAAAAAAAAGAAAACCAGCTTAGTCTTATTAAGTGCTGTTGTAAAGCTGTTGAAAGCAATTTTTTCTTAAGCAGCTCTGAAGTTCTGGACATAAATACATAGAGAATGTCACAAATATCAGAGTGGGCTCGCTTGAGTCACCTTTTCTCTCTGCCAACCCATAAGAAATCCACACCAAATTTTAAGTTAGAGTTAACCAGAACAATAAAACCCTCAAGCAGGTAATCTAATAAAATAGTACAGAAAGATTTATTTTTTAAGCTGCATCCTTAAGCTCTGCTCCTTTATTGCTATATGTTGTTTTCACTGCAATACAAATTGTGAACCTTCTGGATAGGATTGTCATAATGCAGTATGCTGTGCAGAGATGTAAAAGGGAAAATAGTGTTAAAAAGTTTATAGGAAAGATGAGATGCTAATATTAAATCCTGAACAAAATATAAACTGTAAAGAGACAGCCTGAAATGACCTGTTATTTGTCTGTGTAAATTCCTCTGGCCCAGAAGCCCAGCCTGACTGACAAAGGGTTCTCCAAGGCTTGATAGGTCCAACCTGTCATGAGAAATATCTTCAATGGAAGGTGACTGCACTGGGGGCCAAGACTGTGCCAAGTCATAGAATCAGAATCCTGCACGGAAGAAAAGGTCTACAATTTGTGCCCTTTACAAATCAAGTCATGCCAAAGTTCACTCCGACTGAAGTTCCATTTTTTTCTCTCATTTTCCATCTGTCTGCTCTGTTTCTTTCAGTAACTGCATGAAATAATAATGCCAGTTTATCAGTTTTCATATAATCACTGTTCCATCTTTATTTTAAAATCCAGAGTTTGCATCTGTGATTTTCCTTATTACTGTCATAGGTGTGAGATAAAATGTACTTATTTCTTTCCATTAAAGTTTGTGTTTTCTAAAGAGCAACAACATACATATTTGAAGATTTTACTTGAAATTACATTATGAAGCATAGAAAACAGTGCTAGGTTTGCACAGGGGAATAGGCAAATTATTGCTATCCAGAGATTCACTGTCGTCAACTACTTTGGTTTAGTTTTCCAATATTTCATAGTAACAGTAACCTGTGGATTGAATGTATACAACAGTCTTCCAAAAGATACTCATAAGCAAAGCAAAATACAGTTACCTAAACTGGAAGAATGAATGTTACAAGTGAAAGACATACAATAATGGTTTAGTAACTAAATCCATTCTGTGTTTCACTAACACAGAATTCGTCAGAAATTAAAAGCCTTGCAAATAATAGGATGTAACAAAAAAGGAGACTTTATTGTAGGGGATGGTTATTTGGATCCCTATCACCCAAAAGTCAACCAATAAGCAAGGTGCTTTACATGCCTTACATGCCTAGTTTTCTTGGATAGCTACACACTGCCTTAAATTATTTTTAGGAACAATAGCATCTTGTGATATGCGTTTTTCTAAGCAGAAAATCACCTTGGGCCCCGAGACCACCCCAAAATATTAATCCAGAGGTTCAGCCCTGAAATTTGGCCTAGTCTCCCATACTTTTCTGCTCTGGATCTGGGGAGCCAACTCCTCCACCAGAGATCTAGGAGACATAGTCTATGAGGCTCCCTACATTACTTAAAGTACCATATAGTTTAAAAGATCTGTTTCATTGAGAAGAATAGGCCCACATTTGCAGTAGTGGAAGAACTATGCATTTTCTACATATTTTTTAAGGAGACCACACACAACAAAGACTCCTAGCAGTAAGTAACTGTTGCTGAAAAATATGGTAGAAATGCATTAAATTTAAGGGTACATAACTGAAAAAAGAGATAAATAAATGTGACATTGCAATTAACAAACCAAAGTCTAAAAAAATCTCTGTTAAAATGATAGGAATCCTGTATGTGATTGGATTGTACCATAAATTCAGAATGTAATCCCATAACTCAAATTCTATCTCATTTCATTCAAAAATTCATAGATTCAAGTTTAATATAACTTTATTTACTCATTGTGACACAATAGGAAACAAACATTTTGTCCTTTTAATAGAGACTTTGCAAATGGGAATAACAGCTTTTCTCCAAGTTTCTGTACTTCAAGACATCTTAAAAAGACCACACATCTTTTTATGTGTAAAAACAGTTGAGAGCTTTATTGGTAATCATTTTGTGCAGTAGAGGTGAAATTAAAGCTGAAATGTAATCAAGTGGTCTATACCTCTTAATGTTTTGTTGTACTGTTTGTTGTAGTAAGAGTTTAGTTTTTATTACAAAGAATTAGTCATAAAAATGAAATTTTATTATTATACAATAAAATTATTTTAGCAAAAATTACATAATAAAAATTATGTGCATCTGTACCTGTATCATCTGAATGCATACTTATATTTGTTTTGCACAAAAGAACTTTATAAGATATATATTAGCCCTCTTATTTCTTGTTAATGTGTTTAAGAAAAAGTCACATTAGACAGAGGCTAATTAATTATTCAATATTTGGTTCTATTCTATTCTATTTGCTAAGCAAACCAGTGATGCAAGCAAACCATAAAGCAAGTGATCAGAAAGGGTTTGTGAAATCTTACCTCCTTTACCTACCATAGCTAGGTGTATAAACAAATATGTGATACAGGAGGTATACTCTAGATGCAATAGAAAAAATATCCAGCACACTCCATAATTATACAATACACTTCAAAATATGTGCCATGTTGCCTAGACCTACAATTTGATCTATACCATCCTATCTTTGTGTTTTGGTTAAAAATTTGCATCAAGCTTGACTGACAATGTTTATGGGTTAGTTTCCCCTATATGTCAATCAAGTAAAATAATTTTCTCCAGAAGACTTTTGTTAATGTCCCTTAATCTGTGCTCTGCTGCTAATGACAGAAAACATGAACATGATCTGCTTCTAGTGACTTACCAAGAAGCTTTTATGACATTCAGTTTTGCAACTCACTCAAGTCAAACTTTTGTAGAAAAAATTCTAAGTACCTCTTTACTAAAGGCAAGCAACTTGCATCTATGGCTCATAAAACAATATGCTACAAAACAACCATGCAATTGGTAAAGAGACAGCAGAGCTACTTTGATTTCTCTGCTACTACATTTTTCACCATTTATTTTTCATGTTTATTTTTTTATTTTGAAGAAGAAACATAAAATAAAATCAAACTGACCTAGAGACTAGAATTTTGCATATAAGGAAAAGTAAAATATGGAAGTAAAGGAAGAAATGGCAAATAGATTGTCACAGTGTGACTTGGGTTTGTTAACCTTAATATATTTAATTTCTTTTAGAGACAGGACTTAGGAGTAGAGATAAGGCAGGCTTAAAACTTAAAAAGGTATAAGAAGAAATTTATTAATAACACAAAAAAAATTTAGAATAAGATTTTTATATTGTTTTCTCTTCCCCTTCATTCCACATTTCTTACTAACAATATACAGAGAACACTTTAGTCAGTTATACACTCAAATAATTAGTTTAGTTTACTTAAGAGGGAAAAGTTCCTTTTTTGGTTATGGCTTGGGGGGTGTCTTCACCTTCACATTCTATATCCGCCCGGGAAAATATTGCAGATTATGGCTTTCCTCCCATTTATTTAAAGTTTTTTTAGAGCTGTGCTATCGTTATGTTACACACTTGGGGTATCACTTTTAAACACAGGCTGCCGAAAAAAACCCTAAAATTCTCTTCATTTCCTTTACTATCAAATGTGTCTGTTCATATTTTAGTCTCAGAACAGAGAGAGCTTCATTTTCCCGAGGCAAAAAGTCTTTTACTTAAGCATCTAAACTTCTCCAAGTATATTTTACAGTTTAAAGGAATTTTAGTGAAGTCACAATCCCCTTAGCCCACAAAAAAAGTTTTAACTACTTGCATTTTTTCAATTTTTTCCCACCAGGAACTTTGTTTTCATTTCACTGACTTCTGTAATCTTCACGCTTCATTTTTTTTCATTTAGGGAAGCTCAGGAAATTGAGGATTTTATTTAGGCATAAAGAAGATTGTATCCAGATCGTGAAGAAACAACATGGGCAGCTGGACGCCTCTTTTGCCACAGAGAAGCCAGTGCCGCTGCCATGCGGAGCCGGGGGCCACCAGGCCAGGGCCGGGGCTGCCAGAGCCTTGCGGTGGAGGGGGCTGGGGGCCGGGACCATGCGGCCGGGCCGGGCCCCACCAAGCCGGGGCCGGGGTCCTGAGCCGAGCCCCCACCAAGCCGGGGCCGGGGTCCTGAGCCGGGCCCCACCAAGCCGGGGCCGGGGTCCCAAGCCGGGCCCCCCACCAGCCAGAGACACCCGCACCTCCCGCGGCCGGAAACTGAAATGAGCCCCAGTTAACTTAATCCAATGTGATTTGTGAATGTGAAATAACTTTTCATTGGTTTCCCGAGCTGTCCATCACCAAATCAGCTCTCTGATTGGTGCCAGCAGCTCACAGGGGAAGCTCCCAGTCCCTCCCACTCCTCAGCCTCATGGAGCTGCCCCTGAGGCGAATCCACCCCTCTACCACGTGAAACCAACACATGGATCAAAATGCATATTTAATTAATATGTTAGGTGATTTAACTTGCAACACATTTCCTCATTGAAGTATTTTCTTGTTTTTCTATCAAATGATAAGCTTTCATGAAGCACATGATTCGCTTTTCATTGCAAAGTTTAATGTATTTCCCAATTGAGCATGACCACTGGCAAATTCTTAGAGATTTTATATTTTGGAGGCTACATGTGATAATCATCTAACATGAAAGAGAAGGCTGGTAAGGCATGAGGGACAAGCACTATTAGGGGAGCTTATATAACTTAAATGTCTTGATGATGTGTGAAGATTGTATATGAAACAAATTTACATAAAATGTATGTGTAACATAGAATCACAGAATGTTGAGGGGCTGGAATGAGTCTTAAAGATCATCTAGTTCCAGCATCCCACCTCAGACCCTCATCCCCTCTGTCTTGGACACTGCCAGGGATGAGACATCCACAAACTCCCTGTGCAAACCTCACTGCAAATTTCTTCTTAATATCCAACCTATTTTTCCCCTCTTTCAGTTTGTACCCAGTACTCCTTGTCCTACCACTACAGTTCCTTATGAAGTGTCCCACTCCAGCTCCCCCGTGAGCCCCTTCAGGTGCTGTGAGGTTGCTATGGACTCTCCACACAGGCTGCAGGATTAATGGCCCCGGTTTTCTCAGCCTGTCTTTGTAGGGTTCTCTTACCAATTTCCTGGCCACCTCTTGACTTGCTCCAAGAGTTCCATGTCCTTCATGTGTTCTGGACACCAGAGCTGGATGCAGCACTCCAGGTAGCATCTCAAGAGAGTGGCGGACCAAAATCCCCTCTACTGGTCACCCCTTTGCTTGCTGGTCACACCTCTTTTGACACAGCCCACAATGTTAAGACCTCGCCTACCCCTCTGTCTTTTCCCCCTTTCTCTTTACCTCAAGGTACTGTTGAAGAAAAATCTGTTCTCCTGACTTTAGCATTTGTACCTTAATTTGGGCAGAGACATCTCTCTAGTAATTTTAATAATCAGATCTTAACACCACCAAATCCACATCTCTTTGATTTGGGGACAAGGATGTTGTGCAGGACAATGTCAAACACAGTCACAAATGGTTTTTTGCGTGTATGTACAAAGTGATTTTTCAATTGACAATTCATATTTTTCCAATTCTCATAATTTAATTTATGCTGAATTCCTATTTTTGTAGATAAATTCTGGGGTTTAGGTAAGCAAAGTTATTACAACACAGAATCCCTCACAGTGATAGCATTTTTACATATGAAGTAACACTATCCCTATTTTATAAAAACTAGGAATGAGACGATAAGAGGTAAATCCACAACAGGCCCATAAAAATTCTGGAACTTTCATTCACATGTAAATGTTCACTTTCAGACAGCTCCAGCTCTCTAAAGAACAGATGAACTCTAATACCTTAGTGTTTACCTTGGGGTTTTCCATGTATTTAAAGTTGTGTCTGTGACCAGTATCTATTTCATTCAACATGTTTTGGTCTCTAATTCCTGTGACCAGAAACTATCAACTAAGTTCGGGATCAGTGATTGTAAAGGAAGAGTCTCTGAGGTCTGAAGTCATTAGCTGAGACACATGAGCTAACATTTTTGAGATCACTACAATTGCAACCTGATTTAAGACACTTCATTGTGTGGAGGCCATTTGTACAGACTCTCAGACACAGCTAACTCAGCAGGTAGGTATCTTTCAGTCTCACTCATTTTCTTCTGAAGCATTACCTAAAGAACTGTAGCAGGAAAGTACAATCAAGCTGTTTTAAGATGAGAGCACAAGAACTGATATCTCTTCAAATACAGCAAATGACTGCCAATAGCTGTTTATCTGTATATCATTAAACATTTTTAAAATACCTGAAAATAAAATGAGATGTAGATTGGACTAGCAGTCTAGTCTTATTTTGTAAAAAGTTTCTGCCTCGATTTTGACTTTATACTTGATTACCTCCTTCAGAACAAATTGTGTTGTTTTCTATTGGATTGTATCTTTACTGTTGAGTGTTTGGCTTTTAATAAAGGAAAAATGAACTTTGAAAGAGTCTCCTGTTTAAGTGAAACTATAAGGGATGCTTGTGTTCCCACACTCTGTTTACCCTCCACTGGTGAAATATCAATAGATGAGTTACAAGATGAAGAAAAGTCTCTTCACAGGCAAAGCCTTGACCTAACATTCAGAGACATAAGTTTTGTTGATAGAAGGCAGAGTATGCAGATGTTTACTGTTTCCGCACTGCCAGAAAGGGAATAGTTGATGTGAGTATGCCACCCTGCAACACATTTCTTTATGCAAAGAAGTTTCTGTATTCTTTACATGATCTGTCATATTTTCAAAAGCAGCTGTTTGACAGATTGCTAATAAGAGCAGAGCTCTGCAAAAAGAATACATAATATATTGTGCATGCTTTGGAAGATTCAGTGTTAATCCTGAACTGATATCGTGGCTTTTCTTGTGTGCATGGAGATGTATCAAGGAATACCATACACTCTTGGATGTTCCTAAAAGGCTACACTTGAACAGATGGTCCAGACTAAGTTAAACTCGGTAGGTCTGGAAGGAAAAATGGGATACATTATTGCAGTGGAATGATCATCTATAACGTGTCTCTGTAGCGTTACTACAGATTGCATTTTTATCCATTATTTCAACATGGTAGTATGATGCACTGATTTATGGATGTCTTCAGTGCTCCCCAAACATCTCTGTGCCCCAGTACTTTTCAATAATAATATATCATATCACGAGTAAATTAACAGCATTGGTGCCATAGGTTGTATAATTTTTTATCAGTTTTTTCACTGTAGCTGAAATTTCTACTTTTTGTATTTCTATGTATTGATATACAGAGCTATCAATATTGGATGCACTTAGTCAAAGGTGCTTTTTCCTGCAGAGCAGACTCTCTTTTATGATAGTGAGAGGGCTTTAAATCCCTTGCTCTTCATGGGAGGGAGAGTTCTTCCTGACAGGGCATACCCATCTGCATAAAGAGCAACACATCTTCCCACACAGACCCGTAATCCGCTACATTCATGTGACAGTTGTAGAAAGAATATTATATATTGACTAGGATATGAAAGAAAAATCATCACCTAAAATGCAATGGATTTCCTCTTGGCCTCAGTTCTTTTGTGAGTAAACTCCCAGGAGATTCATGGAGAGACATGAATATTCATGGATTCTTGATTAGATTTGAAAATGCATGTTTATACTCCACCTAAAATATCCATGTCACTGAAATGTCCCATGGGTCCCAGATATTTAATAAAGTCACCTCAGAACTGTGGGTTTGTACTGCAGAACAATCTCAAGTGAAGACTAGACCATATTTTCTAAAGAACTGTAATGTTGTGGTCTTCCAAAACACAAAATGACATTGCTGAAATATTTATCAGATCTCAAAAAATTTAAAAGTCAAAAGCTGTCCACTGCTCATCCATACACAGATTCCTACACTGAGTCAGCTTCAGCACTTTGAATGGTGTGTGGCTATAAGTAAATACCAGTTTGAACATAGTGGCAGTGATCTATGTTTTCTTATAGGGAATCGTATTATTTATTTAAACATATCTTAGAATCCAGGGATTGTAGTGAAACTGTTTTAGTTGTATTGATTGTCCTTACAGCACTGAGTACTTCTTATCTATCCAACTCTTCTGTTCTGTAATTAGCCACTCATGGTGAGAAATGACGCGCTTCAATTTAATTAGCTTGAAAAACATCCACATTAATCTGCTGATATTTTTTTCATGCAGGATGCCAACACAGTCTCAGAGATGTTACAAAGATATGCTTTTACCTTTTGTTTATTTGTTTTGTTTTGTTTCTTTGTTTACTGCATCACAAGGCTGGCACAGAATCACAACTGCTAACAGGTATTACTCACTGCAAAAGGATTGTGTTTAATTACTTAATGTCTTTCTGATTTAAGGAATCCATATCAATTATTTAATTAGCATCCTGCTATAATTATTTGAATGCTCACAAATTAATTAAGAGCTTCTTACCTTTTGTTAATTCAGTAATATCAAAGGAACATTCTGAGAAAAAACAATATTTACATAGTAAAGACAGTCCCATCCCAGCTTCAAAATCCATGTTGGAAAGACAGTAGCATGTCCTAGACATCACAATGCCCTTCTGGGTAGAACAGTAGACAGCTTTCTGGCACTCTGAATTGACAGGTTCCCCTTTATGAAACCAGTCAAATTCACTTGGCATTTAGGCAGACATTCTCTATTTTTCTGTGTTTGTGCCATAATAATTAGTCCCAGTGAAAAACAGAGAGGACTCCAGGAATGGCAACTTATTTATGCACCATGGATTAACATTTCTCTATTTTTCTGTATGAATCTGAATGCAGGTTGTTTTCAGCATCTGACATGCCAAGCTTAAAAGACAATCAGGAGCAATTTGCAGTAATTCTGCAACAAGACGGCTCCTACTTTTCTGGACATAGAGTTGATCTGCTTAACTCTCTGATCCTGCATCATGAAATCTTTAAAATTGCAGACAATAAACCAGCCATGTCACTGAAGACAAAAATCAGAGAAAATCAGGATTTTGCATTATAAGGACTTTCACAAAACTGTACATAAAACCTCTTACCATTATTAAGGCTTTCACATCTGCATCAGCAAGGGAAGAATTAATACTTAATTATTTCCAAATTTTTTGTAATTTTATCTTTTTTCCTGGGAAAAAGTATATAGGGTTTGCCAAGTCTGGTAAGCTTTGTGCTGTTATATTCCAGAAACAATGAGAGGTGGCTTGCTGCCTAGTTGTGAAATAAAACTTTTCTTTTGAGTTTAATGGTACTGACACTTAAAAAGATTTGGCTAGTGATTTTTAGCTTTATTTTGGAGAGAAATTAACTGTAAAAACAAGATTTTAAGTAACCATTTTCTTAAATGTTTATTAATCACTGCTGCTAAGAAAGGTCCAGGATGAGGCCAAAATTTTAATAAAACTAAATTGCCTGATTGAAACCACAGGCTTGATCGTGTGGAATGTTTCATTTGAGCTCCTAAGGAACCAGCAAAAGGAGAGGGCATCTATATTTCTTGAGCACTGCGAAAACAGTTTGACAAAATAATAATCTATGTAACAAAAGAGTGTACCCCCTAAGGTGGGAATTTTGTCGCATTTGATATAAACTGTTTATGATAGACACTAGCTAAGGAATTACATTCTACAGTTATAAGTTTCTATAAACATCCTGAACCTGATCCTAGCCCAGTTTTTTGCTGAAGTCCCATCCATGCCTAAAACTCCTCTGATATCCAGGGAGAACTGCAGTCTCAAGGAATTCCTCCTATTGGTCCTCATTTGGTATAAATTTCATTGTACAGATTGAGTGTCTCAGTTTCTCCTGAAGAGAAAGAAATAATTAGGCTATCATTTTTGCTTGTGTTTCTTCAGTTAGAATAGGAATCCTTTGACAGGAAGAAATATGCTCAATGCTGTTGCTCAAACATCACAATACAGCCAATATATTAAAACAGCAGTGCAACAAATTGCTTTTCCCTTCCATGTTTTTTTTTTTTTCTCTTTGGTTGTTTTTGTTTGTTTGTTTGTTTTGTTTTGTTTTTTGGTTTGTTTGTTTTGGTTTTTTGTTTGTTTGTTTGTTTGTTTTGTTTTTGGTTTTGTGTTGTTTTGTGTGTGTGTGTGTGTGTGTGTGTGTGTGTGTGTGTGTGTGTGTGTGTGTGTTTGATGAATATGAGAGGGTATTGTGACTGGAAAATAAGTATCTCCTGTGGAACCCAGGGGGTCCCTTTAGCATGTCAGTGCACCATTTCTACTTAAATCCAAGTGAAGTAGGTGTATATAAGATATAAATATACTAGGTTCTACAGTGTGTGGTTGGTTAATTTGTTACAGCCTGATAGAAAAGAGTGGGTTACTTTGTCTTTAGGTCAGTCTAGAACTGTTCTCCACTGTTCAGATATATACTCAGGTCAAACATTGTGGAAAGTGAAAAGCAGAGGAAGAAAACCTATAGTGGACTATACTCCTGCTATATTCTGGTTAGTGTATCTGAGAGAAGAAATAGCAACAGAAGCAGTACAGAGTTACCAGAACGAGGAGCAGTTTTGGGAATGTATTCCAAGTGTGTAACACTACTAAACGTTAAAAGGGTTAGGAATAGGGTCAAAATGTCTGGCATTTTAATCTTTTGGGGGTTAAGGAAAAAGACCATTTCTATTTGAGTACATGATATTGTGAAAAATACTAAGAAAATTTTATCCTCCTAACACAATCATCCAGAGTCATCCTCATGTAACCTTAAAGACCCTGTTGTTTTACTGAAATGGATCATCATATTAGAGGTTTTCAGGCTAAATTATCTACAGCTTTAAGATATTTGTTTTTTCCCCTAATCGTTCCATTGTTTGGTTTGTTGTTTTTTGGGGTTTTTTTTTCCCTAACAATCATAAATTTCCAGGACACATTTATTTCGGATTTCTGCTAATGTTACCCTTTCACCACAAAAGATTTTCTTCTTCTTTTTGGTGAAAGGGTAGCATTATCTTTGTCCTTATCATTGGGCATATTTATTTGTATCTGTCACATGCCTCTCAACCTTTATCTAATTGCTTCTCAATCTTTATTTAATAATAGGATGCAAACTGAGCTCTTTAAACCTCCTGTCATGAACAGGCTTTCCACTCACTTTATCTTTTTTGTAGTCCTTCTCAGGTGATGTTCCAGGCTGAAATCCATTTTTCCTGAATATGACCTGTACTATATGCAGTACTCCAGATTTAAGTCTTAACAATTACTTTTCCAAAAACATTGACTTTACTTCATCTCTTCCAGAAATACCTTTCCTGACTCATTCCAAGGGTGCATTACAGGTTTTGCAATCCCATCACACTGACAATCAGATATGAGTCTGAACTATCTAGTCAGTCAGGTTGTTCTCTGCAGACATAATTTCTAACTCATCAGGTTACAGCTGAAATGACTGTGATTAGATTGTCAGCACATAATTTTGCACTGTTGCATTTTGTGCCCTGTCTGCTTACAGCTCTCTTCCTCATCATTTAGTTTCTAGAGCTAAATTATTCTCTGCTACTAGTTATAACAATTTTTAAGGTCTAATTCCACTGACCTGTAATGCCTTCCCAAGTGAAGGCTTATCCCTAAGTTTCAGATCTCTAAAAAATGTTTTTTTGGTCAATATTATCTTTAAGCAAAACTTAAAGTAAGTAAAAAACTTTAAAACTGAAGTAAAACTGAGAGAGGTTTTTTTTTTTATTTCAGCATTTTATATGGTTCTTGAGAAGGTGGTTTTCTCATATTTTGGCAAGTCCTTTCCTACATGCTTTTTGCTTTTTTTTTTTTTTTTTATTTTTTTATTTTTAGGAAATAAAAATTCCTGAGAGCTTCAGCACTTATTTTTACAGAAATTCCATTATTTATGCTGTCCAATTCCCAAACTCCTAGTCTAGAGCACTTCTTCCAAATAGTTCCATTACCAGTTTTAATGACAGTCTTTTCACTGATCCTTACCACTTCACTTGAATCTGTTTGTGGTGACTTCATCTCAAATCTGTTACCCAAAGTTCATTCTTCTCTAATACGCAAATTTCATATGGAAAACTAAACCTGGAGTAATAACACTTTATTGATTTTGCAAATGGTAAAGAAAGTTGCTAGCAATCTCATTCAGGAATTTCAAACACTATCAATATCAAAGTAATATGTTCTTTCAAACATCTTTCTGGGAAAAAAATAACATTAACATAACAAATGGTAACATTTATTCCTGGTGAGAGTGTATATCGTGATCAGTATCTCCTTCTGAGATCTACAGCATTTCAAAACAGTGGTGAGTCCTGCATTTTGGCCACAATAACCCCCTGCAGTGCTACAGGCTGGGGATGGTGTGGCTGGACAGTGCCCAGGCAGAAAGGGACCTGGGGGTGCTGGTCAGCAGCCCCTGAACATGAGCCAGCAGTGAGCCCTGGGGGCCAAGAAGGCCAGTGGAACCCTGGCCTGGGTCAGGAATAGTGAGTCCAGCAGGAGCAGGGAGGTCATTCTTCCCCTGTGCTCAGCACTGGTGAGGCCACACCTTGAGTGCTGTGTCCAGTTCTGTCCCCTCAGTTTAGGAAGGACCTTGAGACCCTTGAGTGTGTCCAGAGGAGGCAACGAGGCTGGCGAGGGGCTGGAACACAAACCCTGTGAGGAATGGCTGAGGGAGCTGGGGCTGCTTGTCCTGGAGAAAAGGAGACTCAGGGGTGACCTTATCACTCTCTACAACTCCCTGAAATGTGGTTGTGGTTTGGTGGGGGTTGATCTCTTTCTCCAGGCAGCAAGTGACAGAGCGAGAGGACACAGTCTTAAGCTGTGCCAAGAGAGATATAGGTCGGATATTAGGAAAAAGTTTTTTAAAGAAAGAGTAATAAAGTACTGGAATTATCTGTCTGGGGAGGTGGTGGAGTCACCATCCCTGGACGTGTTTACAAAAATGACTGGATATGGCACTCAGTGCCATGGTTTAGTTGAGGTGTTAGGGCATGAGTTGGACTCGATAACCTCGAAGGTCTCTTTCAGCTCAGTGATTCTGTGATTCTGTGATTGGAGTCACTCACTAATCATGTAACTGACTATTAATTTTAAAGGTTGTAAGTCTTTATAAAATTACATAAATAGCTATCCATTTTCTCTTTACATTTTTGGTATTTTAAAATGCAATCTTGCTTAGCAATTCTATATACAAAGAACAGAATCTGTGTAAAGTAGAAAACGTGCAGGTACAGTCAGTGGTAAAAGTAGACAAAATTCTAGCAAGTATGAAATGGAGCTAACAGTAAGTGAACTCCATATACTAAGTAAATACATATGCGGTAACCTGGTTTCCTAAAACTTTTGATTCTTGGACTTTCTGAAATCTCCAAGCAGCATATTCCAAAAAGTAAGAGGTACAAGAGAGAAAAGCAGACATTGATTCCAGTGCAATGGGACACTATCCAATAGTAACTTACCTAATGGTCATGGGAAAATGGCATCCAATACATATTTACTGCGTGGACAGTGAAATGTTTATCCTTCTAGCTGCCCTGCTTATTTTTGATAGAGACAACCCTCATCTTTATGAGAGGATTTTCAAATAAAATTACTTAGGTCTGTTTCCAAGAAGTACCTATTCCAGCAGTGATTGTATTCTCTTTAAGAGTTCCTAGCACTGGTTTTCAAAGGGACTTCTGTTTTCTTCTAGTAGAATTTGTGAATAATTAAGTACTCATTATTTGTGGGATAATCATATTTGCTGGCCATGGGCACAGGGAAGAATCCCAATGTGCTACACACTGAACATGAATATCATTAATTAACCACCACCATGGCTTACAACTGAGTAAGAAAGTCAGCTGTTTCAAAGACTGTATACAAAAGGGAGGCAGTTCTCATTTTTATATTTCTTTCATTATTCAGATAGACTGGGAAAAAAATTACTGTAGGCTCACCCTGAGAAAATACTTTAAAGCACATCAAAAGACAACTAAATTCAATTGTTTACAATATTAATATTTTCTTTACTTATATTAGCAAGAAGGCATATGAACAGTTTCAAATTTGCAAAAAATATGAGTTTTGTTCTATAATAGCTAGGTTAGCTGTGAAGTAACACAGACAAATTTAATGAATCATCCTTTATCAAAGGGATTTTATGTATACCTACATGAACTATTCAACATAAGGTATTTTTCCACTTGTTTTCCCTGAGGAAAAGGTGGGCTATTTCTAAGTTCCTAGCATTACTATTTCTAGTTTGTAACAACATCATAACAACTGGCAATGCTATCCATTCACTTAGGCACTCAACAAGTGTAGAAGAACTATTATAAAATAAGTAATCAAATTCATTGCTAACAATCACACAAATAAATATAGTCAATTTTATGCTGATAATAATGTCCTGCCTAGTGAGAAGGGTCACAAGGGAAATTTCCACAGCTGGGCACAGCATGCACAGCATGCAGCTATTTTGAATTTCATTTATTGATATCAGATTAAAGTAATTTTATTGTGCCAAATCAGATGATGCCAAGATAATAACGAATGCCAAGGAAGGGAAGTGATGCCAGCAAATCCTAATGAAGAATCATAGTCAAACATGTTTTCAGTATCCTAGATAGGAACACAAAATAGCATGGAAACTATATGAAATACAACTATTCAGAGCACATTGTTACAGTAAATGCACTTTTAAACCATCACATAAGAGATCTTTCAAAGAAAATGTAGTATTCACTGGAGGAAGAAACAGGGTAAATAAATCATCAAAGCATGAACTGAAATGCTTTTTTTGTCCTGTGCACTGCATGTTTTGAAGTCCTCTGATAAACATTTTGCTCAGCTGCTGTGCCAAAATAGTCAGAAATGTTTGTTGTCCCTGTCTCTTGATAGGTATCTCTCTGTTCCTCTTTTCTAATGGAATGACACTGAAGACTTACAGAACTTCTTATTGGCAGAACATCAAAGATAAAGATTTTGAAACCAAGAGCTCACTGGACAGGTGTCAGTGCATGATTTGTTTTTTTCATCTCTCCATATCCATACAACTGCTATTGTATTTCACTGGACTCTATAACACACACACACCAAGATGTATTACCAAAAGTGAGCTTTGGGTTAGTTGATTTAGGCAATTACACTATGATTCAGAAATATGTCTGGCTGTTTAGAGAGTGTAGCACATCACTGAAAGAATCCTTAAGTAGCCTACCTAGGACAGCTTGTCCCATGCTTAAATTAGATGGGTTTTGAATCGTATGTCCACCTAGTCATCTACATTTCAGCAATCTTGTTGATGCATTAGAACAGGATATAGTAGCTCAAGTTAATTCTGAAAGAGCGCAAGCTAATTTCAATAGCAGTGGCAAAATACCTTTTAATAGAATACTGCTGCTCATTTATACACCCATAAAACTATTTCCATACAATGATGATAACAACTGTCATTACCATGCCACTTGTAACAACAAATTCTGTCACAGCTGCCTTCTTCACTGACTTATAATGTGTTCCATCATGTTGCAATGTGAATGGTCTTCACAGCAGCAGCTACATTTAAACCTAGAAATACCAGCACAAACAAAATTGAGACTCAGTTCTTCCTTTCCACAAGCCTGACTTCAACATGTTTTTGTATCTACCAGTTTGTCTACAGATGCTTCCAATCAAGAGGTTGCTAATTCACCACTTAATTTTATGGAGCCAAGATTTTTCATGAATATCCATTGCCAAATGACTAGGACACCCACCTCATTCAGCACTGGGCCACATTTTCATGATTCATTCATTTGCTACTAATGCAGTTGAAGCAAATTCGTGGTCACTGACATTCCTTGCCAGATTTCATTCCAAATGGACCTTCACCTCTTTTGTCACATCCCTGCACACTCTGAAAACATTTTTTTTTTTTTCTGGCTATGTCACAAGTGTGCAGGTATTGCAGGTATTTCTAAATCTTATTTTATCCCCCAGATTTATTTTTGTCATCCTTATGCTTGAAATTAATCTAAGACTAACAAAATCTTTTCCAAAAAGGGTTTTAAATTCAGTTACCACATTATGTAAACACCATATCTTTGCAGCAATAACAATAATCATTGCCTCAGCAATACAAAAAGATACACCAAACACCAAAAGTTGTACACATGTAGCAATACTCCTTAAAGTAACTTTTAAAGACCCAAACAAAGAAACTAACAAAACTCCAAAAAAACAGAAAATAGACTTATTTTGGGGTCAACAAGTCTTTAAAAATCTTTCTTTAAGATTCTTCCATTTTTTAAATTTTTGTTTGAGTGTTTTAAGAGGCTTTAAAATTAGATGTGACTGGCTTAACCCAATCTGAAAATAGTTAATGTGATGACCTTGGTCAGGGGCACAAAAATGAGCTACTTCACACGAAAAACACACATTAAAAACAGCTGCTAGCTTATCTTGTAAAGCATCCATTTGGAGTCATCAAGGAGTTTTTTCCATTATGAATTTGAATAAGCATTAAGATTATGTAAAAATGGAACTTGTTAACTCTTTTGCTTCTATCGAGAATTTCAGGATAGGTGAGAAGGGATTGTAAAACTTTTCCTAAAAGTTAATAAAAGACGACTTCCTTTTGCTTAATGTCTATCACTATTGTGTATTTAGAGTTACAGTACATGAAGTGTATATATTATTTGGAATAATCAGAGTTTTCCTGCACATGATCTATTACTCAAAGTAGGTCAAATTTGGTGCTTGCAGTTTAAACTCTTTTCTTCTATATGGAAAAATCAATATTAATTTTAAATCAGGAAAAATAATATTTCTATGCACAAAACAGTGCTGAACGTACACATTTCGATTTAAAAAGAAAAATGCCTAAAGGAAAACAGCCAGTAAGTAAAGTATTTTATCCAAAATAATTTACTTAAGTTAACCATTAGCCTCAGGTCTTGACCATTATATTACTAATGATAGAACACTGACTGTCTTTAAAAGACTTTAAAGAAACTGTAGCAAGACTTTTACCAACCCAAGTTTTGCAGAGTAATAGGGAGAAAAATGTGTTTTTCTAGCCTGCAGAAAAGAAAAAAATTCCTTTCTTTGAGGTTCCACACGCTTCCAAAAGGGAGTGAGTGTCAAAGACTTGGATTTATGCAACCACTAGCCTCTCACCTCTATCTGCTTGCACTCCTCCTAACACGTTAAAGGATTTAACTGGCAACTCTGAATAGCTTTCTAACTGTAACATTGCTCTTCACTCTCAAATTGGAAAAACAATCCCAGAAAACATGCTTATAGATTTCCCTGAGGAAAAAGGCATAGATGGGGAAAACAGAGAAATCAAGGCACTCCTTTGATTCCTGCCTACTGCGCACAACTGAGAATCATGTTGAACAAACATTGGGCATTGCTTTTGTTTGTTTTTTTTGCTTGTTTGTTTTTAGTGGAAGTTCAGATGTGTGCAGTGATCTCTGCCTGGAGCAGCTACTCATTTTTATTCCTGTCCAGTAAAGGAGTAGCAATACCTCTAGAGGCAAATGTAGCTGAAGTTGCTAGAACGGTCCAGCATGAGAACCAAAAACTAGATGCAAGCGCAAATAAAGACTCAAAACAGCAGCACAGTCTCTCATTTTTTTCTTTTCTAACTATGCACAGCAGTGCTCCCAGAGAAGTTCAATCCAAAACCATTTCAAGCAGAGCTGTTTCAGAAGAAAGAAAGGCCATCAGAAGGAGAGGCCACAGCCACAAATGTTAGCTATGAAAAGGTCTCTGTGGAGTTTCTTACCCAAGTGTTTCCATGTCAAGACTTGCTCCATTCTGCATGGAATCCTACTGCATTTGTGTTTTGAAAAGAATTTAGGATGAAAAGCTTTTGAAACACAGGTTGTTTTCTTTCACTATTCCAATCAGTTTCTCAATAATAAGTTTTCTGAATAAAAAAAATTCAAGCTAGAGCACTTCCAACAATAACAAAGGTGAGGTGTGAACACATTTGTTATACTCTTGCTTTTCAAACTTTCAAACTTTTTCACCATTTTCAGTACAACAAACAACTTTATTTAAAAAAAAAAAAGAAATAAAATAAAACAAAAGAAAATAAAATACACCCAAAAAACTCTACACTAAAAGAATCTTTAGTGAAGCATCTTGTTACTCCTTTTTAAAGCCAAAAAAAACCCGCAATAAGGCAAGACCAAAGTGAAGCCTCTTACTAAAAGTACTGTGCTAACAGCAGTGGGTTACAAAATCAATTTTAGGTCAAGAAAATTATTTGAGATAAAATGTTGGAAAATAGACATGCTCTTACATTGGCACAATGAACAGAATTATTCTGTCTTCATTTAAAAAAAATGTGACCCTACGTTCCTAACTTTACCAGTTGCAGTCCACACATAACTGAGAAAAACACGAGAAAAACAAAAAAAAGACAAAAACAAGTCAGGGAATAACTGAACAGGGAAGCCTATTTGTACACAGATTCTGCCCCTGCTCCTTCTGTAACACAGCCTTCTATCTTCATAAAATCTTGGAGGATTAATTCAGGCACTACCTACCAAGCCACAAAAGTATTCCTCAGCAGGCTGCACTAGAATGTCAGCCTAGAATGTCCTAGAATGATCAGCCCTTCCAGAGAAACTAATTTTTTTACATATACTTCTGTGATACAAATCAGAAAATGAGTTGTTCCAGACCATGGAACTCTGCAGTGAATAGGTTGCTGTGGACACACTGTGCCTGAGATACCCACAACATCCCTCTTCTGCTCCAGAGACTTCATTGATTCTCAAATATTTCAATCTACTGCAGCTATAGATGGACTAAATGATGAGGTAATCTAAAGGTTTAGATTAAAATTTAAAGATTTAGATTTAAAGATTTAGTTTTAATCTAATCTATAGCTTCTTTCCTCTACAGAAAACATTAAATCTACAGAAAACATGCTCATAAACTCAGTGCCTTTCACTGCACAAAAGACTTTGTATCATAAAGTAGGGGATAATGGGGTTTTCCCTTTCTCTCTGTTACCTCTAGTTATCTAAAAGCTGGAATATTTTTTTTTCCACCCACACCTTGGGAAGATTTTGGATGTATCCTGCTTTTTGCACTGCCAAATCCCTCTCTTTAAATGTCAGATGGCTTGCTTAGCAGAACAGAGCATTAGAAGTTGAGTTTTAGGGCAACTAATAATTCTTGTAATAAACATAATCCCTAACATGAGTAAAATGTCAATTAAGATTATGAAATATATAAAGTGCCAAAAACATTTTAGCACAGAAAGACATTGAGAAAGGTAACTTTTATTACTGTGCAGATCTCTATCAGGTCCATGAATTATAATTTTTGAATATTGTTTCCACATATGAGGGAAAATCTCTGTGGTGTTTTTATCATGAATGATTATATGAGGAATGCTCTTAGGTATATCTCCTGCCTGTGGTTTTCCAGCAGAATTCTGCACTCTAAATTAACCTGTGAGCTAGTTCCTGACACCTTGCTTCTCCTTCTTCTGCTGCCCCAGGGAGGGGGAATAACAAAAAACCCGACTGAATAATGCTGGTTGAGGACAAACTGGTACATCTCCAGCATAAAGGAGGTCTGAAGTAATTTCCACAACATGTGTGTGGGTTCCGTTCCTCATATTAGACTGCTTCCTCAGGTGCAACTGGCATAGCCCTCACAGCCCCTCAAGGCCTGCTCTTTTTGCTTAAACTCAAAGAAAGAGTGCCAAACTACTCTGCTTTGGAAAAATAACATCAGCCCATTACAGGATGAGGATGCTGACCTCACATACAGGGACAAGACAGAGGTGTTTAATACATTCTGTCCCTCTGTCTTCAACACAGATGACAGACCAGGGTAGTTTCAGTGCCTTAAGTTGGAGGATCAGGACTGCAAGAATGATCATTCCTCAGTTGACCCTGAAGTAAAATCTGCTGCTCTAGCTGAATCTCTATATGGTTGTGGGAATTCACAGAGAGCTGGCCAATGTCATTGCAAAATCTCTCTCAATGATTTTTGAGTGGCTTTTGGGAATCGAAGCTCATGAACACTGCCCTGATTTTCAAGAAGAGCAAGAAGGAGGACCTACAACTACATGCCTGTCAGTCTCAATTCAGTGTCTATCTGATAAAGTTATGGAGAAGTTTATTCTGGGGGTGCTGTAAAACACCTGAAAAACGACACAGTCATCGGTCGCAGCCAGCACAACTTCATGAGAAGAAAGTCCTGCTTATCAACCTGGTTTCCTTTCATGACAAGGTAACCCACCCAGCTGACCAAGGGAAGCCAGTAAAGTTTTCAATACTGTCTCTCACTGGATCCTTCTGGACAAAATGTCCAGCCCAGAGCTGGATAACCCCATCATGGATCACGGGCCAGGCACAAAGGGTTACAGAGAATGGGGTGACATCAGACTGGGGACCTGTCACTGGTGGGGTTCCACAGGGCTCCATCCTCGACCCTCTGCTCTTCAACATCTTCATAAATGACTGGACACAGGACTGGAAGGGACACTGAGCAAGTCTGCAGATGATACAAACCTGGGAGGAGCTGCTGACTCCCTCGAGGGCAGGGAGGCCCTGCAGAGAGACCTTGACAAATCAGGGGTCTGGGCAATCACCAACCATGAGGAGTTCAACAAGAGAAAGTGCTGGATTCTGCATCTGGGATGGGGAAACCCTGGATGTATGGACGGACTGCGGAATGGGATGCTGGAGAGCAGTGCCATGGAAAGGCACCTGGGGGTCCTGGTCAGTGGCAAGCTGAACCTGAGCCAGCAGTGCCCTGGAGCCAGGAGGGGCAGCCCTGCTCTGGGGGCATCAGGGACAGCAACACAGCTGGGCAAGGGAGGGGCTTGTCCTGCTCTGCTCTGAGCTGGGGCAGCCTCACCTCCAGTGCTGGGGGCTGGTGTGGGTGTCACAGTGTAAAATAAACATTAAGCCATTAGAGAGGGTCAACAAAGATGGTGAAGGATCTGGAGGGGAAGCCACATGAAGAGAGGCTGAGGTCACTTGGTCTGTTCAGCGTGAAGAGGAGACTGAGAGGAGATCTCACTGCAGTTACAACTTCCCCATGAGAGGAAGAGGAAACACAGGCACTGATCTCTCCTCTGTGGTGACAGTGACAGGACCCGAGGGAAGCTGTGTCAGGGGAGGTTTAGGCTGGATATTAGAAAAAGATTCTTTCCCCAGAGGGTGTCTGGGCACTGGAGCAGGATCCCCAGGGAAGAGGTCCCAGCACCAAGTCTGACAGAGTTTGGATTGGGATTTGGGAAATCTTAGGTACACTGTGTCACTCCTGGGGATGGTGCTGTGCAGGGCCAGGAGCTGGACTCGATCCTCGTGGATCTCTTTCAACTCATCTTATTCTCTGATATTGTTATTTTGCATTTTGCCTGGGAAGACTAGAATCTGGATAGAGCCAAAGATTGTGAGTGGAAAACAGTTTAGATTTTTTTTTCTTGCTTCCACTTTTATCTTTCTTGTACTTTGTATACTGGGAATATCTAAAAACAACCAATAACGAATCCATCAAGAAAGTAATGTACTCAGTAGTTCCTTTTCATCCTCAGGACAGAATTCAAAAGAGCATCTTTATTACCAGACTTTACCATCTGACTAGGCCATTTTGCAGTCTTGAAGAGAACCCTAACACTGACACATTAAAGCTAGATGGTGCTTTTTTAGTGTCTGAAATTGACTCACAGAAGGGACTAGCATTCCTTTATACTTCTGCCACCAGAGACTGAGGCATTTGGACAAGCACAGATCATCAGAGAAATTTCATTTATTGCTCTATTTGAAAACAAACTTTTCCTTCTCGCATTGTACACAGCTGTTGTTGTATTTCAGATTCACCATTTGACTAGAAGCAATCCTCTGGTTTTACACGACATTAATCCCAGAAAGTACTTCTACCTGCTGTTGCAGGGCATATTCATGAGTTGTCTTGGGCAGGCTCTGAAGTCAGGGCAGCAATGACTTTACCCCACCCTCCATGTGGGCTCTCAAGCTGCTGCTTCCCGTGCTGGCTGTGGGCTGGAGAGCCTGCCCCAAGCGTGGGAGCTGGGAGCCTGTGTCCTGCTCCTGCCCCGGGGGAGCACGCTGGAACCGTTCCAGGGGCAGCGAATGCCTACAAACAGGGACTCCAGCATTCCCAGGAAAGCGTTTCCCAGCTTTCTTGAACACTTACCACTTGCTTCCGTCTGCTTGGCGGAATACCTGCAAACATTGTACTCTGATTAGGTAGCCTGTTTTTATTGTATATACCTGATATCAAAATTCCAATTATTTTTTCTAGACTAGAATCTGAAGGAAATTGCACAAATATCAAAGCACTTTTGAGGAAACTGGGGATTTCCAGCTGTGGGGATTGGAAGGGGAGAGTGGAATGTAGAGTTTTTCCCATGACATCAGAATACTTGGGGATGAAAAAAATATACTTCATTACCTAATATAAATTAAAAACTGAAATTGCCTGTTCAAGTGATCAGAAAAAGTACATACTGGTGGAATAACTCCTCTCATACTTACCGTGCTTAGTTCCCAGTTTAGAGTGTCATCTGAAACTTGGGTTTTAGCAGGCAATAGCCTGATTTTATTAAATGTTTTCCCTGGATGTCAAAGCAGAATTTGGGGTGTCAGTGCTTCATGAAAACCAGAGCAACTTTGTCAGGTAGAAAAGCAAATTACTTTTTTTGGGAGGTGTACAAACTGACTTTATATGCACACACACATACACACACATAAGGTCTTTTATATATATATTTATTAATATATACTTATGTCTAATTGCAAGTCTTTAATTTTGTTCTGAATTTAATAAAGGCAGAATTTCAAAAGTAAGCAACATGCAGCACTACTTAGGCAAAGATATTTTTGCTGAAGAGAAACAGCAAAGCTATTTCTAGTCTCAGAGCTGTTGCAAGTGCCATATGGGAATCCTTATTGTCCTTAGCATCCTCAATTAAAGTGTGCATTGCAATAGTAAATAACAGCTGCATGGGAGGTGGATCAGGAAGCCAGAGAGGAAGTTTTTAATATTTTCTGGGAATGTTGACTGCACCAAAGAGGCTAAAGCAGTGCTCCTAGATGCTGGGAGGA
The DNA here is from genome assembly GCA_034336665.1 of Luscinia megarhynchos. Lineage (NCBI taxonomy): Eukaryota > Metazoa > Chordata > Aves > Passeriformes > Muscicapidae > Luscinia > Luscinia megarhynchos. The sequence goes on along the minus strand of CM067592.1, from coordinate 38,374,178 downwards.
CTGCAGTGGGAGAATACTTGCTCTTGTAATTAAAGAGGTGTAGTGGAGGGAATCTTTCTATCATTCCCCCATCAAGGAACATTGCCTTGGAAAGACATATGGTCACCAGGAGCCTGGGCTCCAGCAGTACAAAACCTTTTCTTTCCCAGCATGGCTCAGCATTAAGAGCATCATAATTGAGTACTCATGGTATTAAAAGACAAGAAAAAAACTTCATCTGGGATCTGATCCAAAGCACACTGATGTTAATGGAAAAAATCCCACCGATTCCAATGAGATTTTGGTCAGACAACAGTGTATTTAGAAAATCTTTTTTTTTTAAACCCTTTAGCTGTGGAATTGTCTATTTTCAACAAGAAAAGACAGGTCAGGGAATTATGTAAGGGTGAATCAGTGTATAAATCACCTTCTTAGCCCAGAGATAATAACAGTAATAGAATAGTTTAATTTTCTAGTGCTTATGTTTTCCTAGTGTTTATGTTCATCCAGATACAAGCTAATGGAAAAAATAGTGAAGTCTTACAAAAGTGATCTCTTTAGTTGATAAGAGAACCATCAAGTGACTTAAAAGCACAGAACTCTTGTCAAGGGAAGTGGAGAATCTCTCACATGGCAAAGGGTGGGAAGCAGAAAAGGAGTGATGCTTACAGACACAAAAATGAGAGGTCAATGAAATGAAAGTAGATAAGTTTTTATTAGAGGAATAAAAAAGAGAACAGAAAGAAAATTCTACAGAAATGAAAGTCCATGCTGAGAGGAAAAAAGCAAAGATACCATGGAATTTTTTCTTCACATATACTTAAACTGTATAGGAGAGGAAAAAGGGGAGAAAACAATGTAGCCTGAAGCTGCTGCTCAACACTATCACCAGAGCAGTGAGCTCACTGAAGCTGGGAAAACACTTAGCAGGGAAAACACTTTTAGACGAGGTGCTAGGGATAAGATTATAGGAAGGTTTTGTAATATCAAAGCAAAACCTCTGGTTATAAATGAGAAGATGGGATGAGCCATTATACTCAAAGCTGGTTTTAGATTCCCTCATACTAAAAGGAGAAATTACTATACCAGAAGTTACCAGCAAAGGTTTGTTGTGCAGCGAGATTTTGCATTGCTTTATTACAGTTATTAATTCTCTATCTAACACTTTTTCTTCCTCAAATACAAAGGGCACAAGGCTGAAACCTTAAGTCAAACCTGGTGCCATAATTTTCAGAACCAAAGGCCATGGCTGGGTCTAATCTAAATGGTTTACATATATGTCCTGCAGTACATAATATTTTCACCTATTCTTGATTTGGTTTGGGGGTATTTTTAAGAGGTAGGAGTTTCATCACTCAACATTACTTAAGACAAGTGCAAGAACGCAGCTAACAATATTTCAGCAGGATTTCCTGAGGTGAAGTCAAAACTTCAGACCTTTACAAAAAGGAAGCAGCAGATTGACCAGATTGTCAGCAGAAAGTAAGCTAGACCTGAGCCTCTGTAGCACCTCAATTCCTAAGATCTATGAGCTTGATCTACAGTAACCCACCAACACAACTCTGACAAATGCAAACAGATCCCTCCACACTCAATTTTGGTGCTCAGAAAGGAAGCTATCATTAGATCACAGTTACTGGGTCACTGCAGATCTGTCTGATAATACACTCTACAGAAGTTTTCTGGTTTCTGAATGGTAAAAGGAGATGAAGAAGGATTGAACTTCATATATTTCAAAGCAATCCTTTTTTTTAAACTTCTGTGAGCTGAGAACTTTTTAGGTAGCAAGCCACAAACACATGATTGACTGCTGCTTTTATAAAGTGAAAGAAAATTTGTAATAAAAGGCTACAGAGTCAGAACTGATGCCCAAATGGAACTGACTACCAAGAGACACAGAGTAATGTTAGGATGTATTGAAACTTCATCCTCATTTTTCCTTGTAGAGTGTTGTCTCTTGATCTTCTTGAAACTACCTGTATGTAATCACTTTTTTTTTGTCATAATCCTGTTCCCAAACTTAGCATACAGGCAGTGCCTTAGTGCAGGCCAAATTTATTCCCCTTACACTAAAACTTGTCTACTTGTCATTGTCAAAGAAACACTAGATGGCATAGAAAGAGTACCATAGTAAATGAAAGCAAAATTTATGTGGCTAAGATGGACAGCATTTATCAAGAAGTCAGAGTGCACACAAGCAGCTACCTGTCAGGTTAATACACTATATGTACATTATAGCTGTGCCACAGCATCACAGTTGCATGTACATCCCTGTGCTGAAGAAAAAGAATAAAAAAATCATATCCCACTTTCGGGAAACAGTTTCTCATTAAGACTACAGTGGTGACATTGATTCCCAGAAAGTTCAATGGATTCATAACTGAACTGACAGTGGATCTTCTAAAATGGAAGACTATTGCATACTGAGCCATCTCTTTTGCACTTTCCTTCCAGTAGCAGGAAGTAGTGCAATTGTCCAATATGAAGGTGAAAAATATGTGAATGACCATAGCCAGACCTGCATCCAAGTGATGAGTACAGCTAGGAGAGGGAAGCTGATATTTCGGTTACTTCTGTGTCCTGGGAATAGAATTTTAAAGAGCTGTGTATGTGTTTATAGCACCCTCTCTCTTTCCATTTATAACAAAGGGCTGATGCTCCCGGAAACATCACTCTAATGTGGACCACATTACTAATTATGGGTGGTCCATATCCATTATTATAGATTTCCTTTTTGGAAAACTAGAAACAACAAAAGAGCAGATGCTCATGGATGGGATGTACTCATGGATGAAGGATGTAAAAATCAGCTTGTGTATACATTTCTGCTGGGAGGCAGTAGCACTTGCTTGAGTTCTCAGACAGTTTTGAAGCACAGCTTCAATATTTCCTGAATGAAGGGGCAGATCAGTGCTCCAGCAGAGGAGGAGTTTTCTAAACAATAAATAGAGAAAAAAATTAGTTATTAAATATATCCTTTTGGATCACAGGTAATTATAATAAGAGTTTTTACTGTTAGTCTCTGAGGGGCTTAATTGTGTGGATGGGAAAAGAAGATACCTCAAGGATTTCTATAATGTAGATCATAAAGGAATGGAATTTATTCTAGTGTAATTACTAAATGTTTGCCTTTTTTGATTTGAAACTTACCCTGAATGTGCTCCTCCTCCTTCTATCAAGACAAGCATCACTTTTTTAATGGAAGTTTGATTTCCTCCTACGAGCAGGCTCACCTGTGTCTAAGAGGGCAAAGTGAAGAAAACAATTGTTCCTACTCAAACACAAATGCCATCCCAGAGACATTGCAGCAGTTTATATTTAAATCATATATACCCAGTACAAGAACATCTGAAGATCAAAATCTTCAGAAAATGCAATGGCTTGAACAATATTACCTTAATAAATCCAATTTTAATCTGTTGCTTTATCTGTGTTCTCATTCTTACATTAACCTGTATTTAACTTCTAGCTCCAAGTTTGTCACTAATTTATGCATTCTGAGAAAAAATTGATCTCAACCTAAAATTGGCTAATTGAAAATACTAAGCATATTATTTTTATTATTACTCATGGGGGTTTAGAGAGCCAGATAACTTAAAATTTTAAAGATAACTTAAAATTTTAAAATTTTATTCATAGAGTGTGTAAGAAACAAATTCTCAACCTTTATTTGTTCTGTTATGTTCATTATGTTTTCTGAATTTAGTTCATTATAAAAGCAATAATCATCAACAAAAAAAAAATCTTAAGCAAAAACTAAGGATCTGTATGGAAAGTGTTGTGAAAGTTTGAGATGACAGATCATAAATTACTTTTTAAAATAAAATAGAGACCGTATGCACCAAGATTTTTTAATGCTCTCATACAATAATCTACAAACTCCTGGTTTTTCTCCTTAAACAAACCAAACACACCAAAAGAGACCCCACAATATTATATTTCTGCTGCGAAATATACTTAGCATAACCAGGAAGAGCCTACAGAATTTTCCTAATGGCTGAGATCTCAAAAGAATCACAATTACAGCTGACACTAATTGGGGCCCTTACTGGCAGCCTGAATGAGGAGACCATGGCTCAGTCAAATATAGCTACTAATCTCTAACCCTGGAGAAAGTCTCTCTGGGTCAGTGTTGCTGTATATCGTTTGAACTTCATGGGCAGGCTTGTTTTACAAGGCATGGCCAGTGCCAGCTTTACATCTGTACTTTCAGTTCTGTCTTTCCCTTGCTTGTTAAAGAGCATCTGTTTACTGCACTGAAAATGTAGGTCTGCCTTAATCACCTAAATTGTACAGAAAGAGGAAGATAATTTTGAAATGGGAATTTTGATAGTATTTGGGAACATTGTACAATATTGTGCACACTCTAAAAGGCAAACAAATACTTTGCTATAAATTAGAAGACAAAGAGTAGATTAGTGTGGTACAATAAATCATAGATGACGGAGCCATGGGTTTTTTTCACTGGTTGATTGGGAGATACTAGTCAAGTTACTGAAATCTAATTTAGTCAAATGATCTGGAAACCCCTGTTATCTTTAAGTCTCTGCAACTGTAATTTAGGATGGAACCGATCAGCCACAAGGATGCAAATTACTTTCTCTTTCTAACACTAGGATGCCACCCACAAGTGATTGCACAATTCTATTAACAAAATGCTTTAATCTAATTCAGATCATCTTTATGGATGTTTTTTCCCTGTCTTCTTCTAAATTCAGGTAAAGAGAGCAATCTTAAGAAACATTATCCTCACATTAAATACAGCCTGATAAAATAAATCTGTTTGAGAGAGCTGGAAGAATATAATCTGGGCTCTGCTAAGTCATAGTGAGATCAGATTTTGTTTGAGAATATCAACATAGACTCTTCCAAATTAAGCCCAACTCTGGTCAACAAGAAGTGAGCCTAAGGCTCAGTTCACCAGCTGGAGAGGGGATGCTGCTGTGGACCAGGTCTGTGGGTCAGTAAAAACCCCACATCACCCTGAAATGATTCCACCATTCCTCATCCTACAGACAAGTCTCATGTTTCAAGGTCAACCTAAATTTCTGTGCCCAAGTTAAAGCAATTGATAAAACATTTACTTAATACACAGAGAAATGTGCTAATAAGTCCATTCTGCTTCTCATTAGCTAAAAATATTTAATGATGGCATCGCAGTTATCTTGGATACGCAATGCATTCTACAAGGACTATTAAATAATTGCTTTTGTGGATATCCTTTCTCTCCACCAGTCCCTGGTATTAGAGTTCATTTAAGCATAATTTCTCTTAAAATACTTACAAAAAAGTAGAAAGAATTTTCTTGATTAGACAGCTCAAAATTACATTAAACTTCATAGTTTAGCACATGACTTTTAGTTACAAAGATGTTGCATCTGTAAATGATGTGTGCTCTTATCCTCAGGTTTTAGGGCAAAGTTTCAGTATTCTTGATTTGGGGTTTTTTTGTTTTGTTTTGTTTTGGTTTGTTTTGGTTTGGGTTTTTTTTGTTTTTTTTTTCCGAGGGTGGTTGGGTTGGTTTTCTTTTTTTGTTTTGAGGGGCTGGGGGCTTGTGGGTTTTGGGGTTCTTGCCTTTCTTTTTTGAACAACGCTTGCTCCATCTAGTGGTGAGTTTCTCAAGGGAGAAAAAAACTCCCACAAACACTCACAAATGTATATAAAATGTATATCGAAATAATGTCACAAAATCAGGAAAGTTTCCATTCAGATAATTCAGCATGTTTCAGAGCTTTTTCCTTTAACAACACTTTTACACAGAAAAAAGTAAAAGGCATATGAAAACATTTTATCCTTACCACAAAATAAAAAGATTAACTATTAGGCAGTAAAAATCCACTGTAGCTTCTTGTATATCATCAAATACATGAAAGCAAATACTTTAATTTTAACTCTAAAAAGAGTTACTGCAACTCTCTCTTATGTGCTGATTAGTATATTTTAGTGATGAATTCCATCAACAAAATGCCTTACCTTGCTGACTGTCCAGCTCTACTTGGTAGTGCATTTATTGGTGGTGTCTATGTAGCTGAGCCAGTGACCTGATAGAATTGTTTCAGGTACACGAGGGAGAGGTTATTCTTAAACTAATTACACTGGCTGCAGGGTGAGAAAAACCTCTTCTGGCCCAGCTTTGTCTCACAACAGTCTCTTGATAAGCAGTTGGAGCAGCTGCAAGAAGATCTGTAAATTATTTTCTGATGGCAATAACTGAAGTGCTAATGGCTGGAGATTACTGTATCAGCATTTTTTTTTTTAAGTGATTTCCATATTAGATACAAGTGTATTTTACCCCATGTGATAAAAGAAGTCATTCTTACAAAAATGTAAGGGCTCAGGGCACAGTTGATTTTATATATATATATATATTCTGTCACAGCATGACCTAAAGAAACACAGTATTGAGATTAGTACATCCAGGCATTTTTTAGTCCATTTATATCCTCTTATTTCTCTGCTTGTAAACATGAGGTATTGACTGCAGTTCTGAACTTGAAATCAGGCATTCCATGACATATATTTTGGCAAATTGGATTAGTCACTAAATTTCTCGAGGTTTTCCCTTCTCTAATATGTACTAGTCACTGTAGTAATTAATTTTTGAACAACAATTGAAGCTTACTGATATCTCCTGTAGTTTTCCTGAAGGAATCCAGGAGGCAAGTCTAACTAACAGAAAGGTTTAAAAAAATGAGAGAGGCTAACTACTACACATAAAATGGGATTTTATTTAAGCTTATTTCAAATAATGCCATTTTAATTGGACTGGTTCATAAAATAAATTATGTGAAGTTGTACAAGTAGACTATTAAGGAGGGTGGTCGTAGAATATCATCAAAAAAACCTGTTTTACCGGCATATTTATGCCATTCCCTAATCACTCCATAGGAAGCAAAATGTGCCTTTCTGTTTTCACACTGTGCTATGGGCATCAAGTTAAGGAGGCAAGAATTCCTTACACTGAAGAGAATTTCTGACCAGTCAAGTTCAGGTGAGTGCCATTTTCTCTGCAATTAGAGAATACATACTCAACTGCTGGTTGCCAGGTGCCAGTCCTAGCAGCTGTTGGTGTAACATTCTGCCCCACTGAATACTGTGACACTTGTTAAAGTGAATGATTTAAAAGTTTAGCTAACTTTTAAATCCAGCTTTAGTCACTCTAAGCACATTCAGCCAAAGCTGTTGTGCTTGATTGCCTTGGGGATGTCACACTTATTGTACATTCACAGAATCACTAGAAATTCAAACCTCCTGCAATCACTACAGGCAATAAGAGTTCTTCATTTACCATCTGTAACCACTGCAAATTTGTCTACAAACCCTCACACTTTCTGTTTTACTAGGTAACTGAATAATTCAAAAACAGAAAGATGCAAAAAGAGAAATGACAGTCAGAAATTGTAACCAGCACTATTCTTTAAGTCTTCAGCTAAAATGAAAACAAACAAACAGTTTGAGGCCTAACATTATTTCTTTTTCTTCTTTCTTGATGGCAGAAAAGGAAAGTTTAAGATGAAAAAAATTGTCTTTAATTCAAAATGATGGAAGAAAAAGAAAAAGCTGGATAGAAAAGGATCTCTTTTCCAATCACAAAATGGTTTGAATTAAGGTATTCTTTTCACCTCATGATGAGAAGATTTGGAATTTAGTTTCCCATGGCTATAAAATGGAAAAGTGTCCCAAACAGCCAGCTACCATGTGGATCCTGCTGGAGCTTGCAAATCTATTCATTAGTGAAAAAAACTGCAAACAGAACATTGTCCCTGTAAATAAAATTTTTAAATTCTAAATATCTGCAAACTGACAGAAAAGCATGCCTTTGGCAAACAAGTGGTTTTCTTTTTAGGATTGATATTATATTTTATGTCAACAGTTAAGGATTCTGTTGCTTTGAAAGACACTTAATGGAACATTTTTAATTGTTCAGTGGCATGATATTCAAAAGACTCTTTGGAAGCTGCTAGTGACCTCTACCTTAGGGAAAAGCATTTAATTGCTGAAATAACTATATGTTGGTCTATTTTCCCATTCTATCTTTAAACAAGAAAGAGGATGTGTTTGTGAACTGCAAATAATTAAATCAGGAGAAATTAATGGGTTAGGGGTATTCAGCTGTAGAGAAACCCGGGCATGACAAAAAATTTTTTGGTGCATGCCAAAAAAAGGGATACCAAATAATTTCCACAATTACTGCTTTTGGCATCTATTTTTATTTTGGGATTTATACTTACCTTGGCAAAGCAAGTTTAAAAAAATGTCAATTTTACCTAAGATAAATTTAAATCTGCTTTATTTGACATTTAGGTTACACTGGTCATTAAAACTATTCTCACAAATTATAATGGAGATAAAATGCACTCTGTCCTTAATCATTATTATACTTACCTTAGATTCACACTCCTCCAAATTTTTGTGAGCACATTTTATGTGAAGTTAAACAATGCCAAAATTATTCTAATGGTTCACCATTTCTGTGTGCTTGTCTAGCAGCCCAATTAGTCACCACTTACTCTGGAATGTTTTGACTGGATTAATTGATCAGGCTAAACTGGAAAGGACTCAGCCATTAAGAGAAGCGAAGCAGTAGGGATAACTGCAGCCTTGAAAATTGAATAGATGATTACTCATTAGGTCTGTAATGAGACAAATGTTCCCTTACATTCATATCAAGGAAGTACATCATACTCCCTCATCTAGCCCCAACTGGCACCAAATTCACTACAATTCTACTTTTCATTGCTTTATACCAGAGTATTCAAGGGGGTTTTGTGTAAAAGAGGTATTTTTAAAGCCATTTTTAATAAAAGGAAAATGTTGCCACTGAGAGAATTAAGGCCACAGTCTGTTCCTATCTTTCAGATGAATCTCCAAGAGACTTTTTCTTCAGGCGAGAGTGGCAATTGTCCTTTAAATTCCCAGCTTCTAAAGCTGTGCACAGTCTTCCCATTAACTTCCAACCTGCATTTTATTTCCATACCCACACAAAAAAGGGAAGAGTTTATTTATAACCCCACTTACTATCTCTTTTGCTTCAGGATGTACGCATACTATTACTCAATCCTATACTGAAAAAGTAATTTCTATCTTTCTTTTACTTCCAAAACTTGCAGCCTCTAAATCCAGCTGTCTTGAAAATGGTTGTCTTTATTTCCCACATGCACATCAGCAAATTTCTGCATGCGCAAAGCCAGACTTCCCCTTCTCAATTCAGAATGCAATTTTCAATTACCTTCTCATGGCTTCCAGCTACAATCTGGGTTTTCTCACTGCACATAACCCCTGACCTGTTGTGATAACAATCACTCCTATCTCAGAAAATTACAGTCTCTCATTATCACTATATTTTTAAACTTCATTTTAACACCTCTTCTCCCCTTTGATAGATTTGTGGATATTTTTCCTATTCTAGCCTCATGGGTGAAGGATTTCATTTGTTTGCTGAATAGAGTTTCCTTTGCATTCAGATATTCACACTGCATTGCCAAATTGTCTGTTTCTTTATACACACACTTTGACAATGTGAATGCATTATCCTAAGTTTTATTTTTGAGCATCTTAAAGCATTAAGAAATCTGCAATGATTTTTGTGCAATAATAATAATAATAATAATAATAATAATAATAATAATAATAATAATAATAATAATAATATATTGTTGTTGTTATTATTGTTATTATTATTTCTCTAATATGTCTTCTCTCTCTTCTTTAAGTTAGATTTGACAGATGATTGACATAAGCTCCGTGACTATATTAAAACAAAGCAAGTTTCCTGAGTGGCTTCTCCAGCAGCTCAACAGTTCCAGCAGTGATGCAAGAGAAACTGGAGATCACCATTAGTCTCTCAGCTCTAAGTTGCCCTACAACTCGACAGAATCAGCATAAGTAGCAATTTTCTTAACCTGTCAGAAATAAAGCCAAAGTGTTTTTCACATGTGATACTAGTTATATTACAAAGTTCATGGGTGTGCCAGAAACTGTTATTACTAGAGAAGGTGTTAAAGACATATATAAAGGCTTACATTTAAAGAAAGATCTCTCAGACTTTCTGCAGTTAACCATTTGGATGCTGAGGCTAAATTTTGCCTTAATCAAGGGTCTTTCAAACTAAAGAAGAGCTATCTTTAACTGGAGACAGGATAGAGGGCGGTTTTTGTAGTGGTTTTTTTTCCAACCACAGGAGCCCCCACTGCACAACTGCAAAACTCAGAAAATTTACTCAGAAACTTTACTCAGACAAACACACACACACACACACGCACCTGCTCTCTTGTTGTCGACAAGCTTCCAGAATCTTCCAGAAAAAAGATTGAGCATTTCCCAAAACTCCTCACAGAAGATATACTGAGGTATTTACTGGAAGAGCCAGGAAAACCAATTTTCCATACATACATGGGCCCCTATCCCTGACAGTGCAGGACTGCATATTATGACTATAGACTATGATCACTGGTATCACTGGAGCCAAGGGTAGTGATTATCTATCTATCTATCTATCTATCTATCTATCTATCTATCTATCTATCTATCTATCTATCTATCTATCAATCAATCTATCTAATCTCCTATCTCTCTTTGTCTACTTTTCCCTTTCCAATTTTCCTCTCACACGATGATCATAAACTCCAAAATGACTGTAGATCTCTTTTCCAGTCCTTACGGTATTTTTTCCAGTTAGATTTGAAAGCAGTTTCTCAAATGAAATTCATTTTAATATCATTTATTTAGAGTCAGGTGTTTTAACCCACCTCAAAGGATCTGTTAACAATGAACTCGGTTGCCCTGCTCCAGATCTGGGTCACAACTATTTCCCTTGGATCTTTTGTATATATTAATAGACCTTAACATGAAAAAAAGACAGGTGAACAAAATATTCAGATTTCAGAATGATGTATGGTCTAAGTTTCATGCAAGATGCATAAAAATGTACAACCTCTTGCTTGTGAGATGAAATATTTTGTTATCAGGCATCAAATGAGAAAAGAAAGGAAAAAGCTGTCAGATTTTAAATGGTAGAAGGTTAACAGTGTGTTGTACTCACAGCTTGTATGAGATCCTATATTTTGAGGGGTCTGGAAACACATGAGATTTGGATTAACCTCAAAAAGATGCCATGAGGAACTCTAGGATCAGCCTTACTCAGGTTAGGTGGAAGTTAAATACAATGTCAGCCTGTATGAAGTAACACTGTGATAATGCACATTATACTCCTATATTAAAATCGATGGCACACAAAGTCATTTAACAGAAATACTTTTAAAACATGACCTGTAATTTGCTGTTGAATGGTACTAACTCAGCAGGTTGCAAAGGCCAAGAATTTAAGTGTTAATGACATGAATGAAAAGGTATTATGCATTAATGTAAACATCACAAATAACCAGTGCCATAAATACAGGCCTTTTGCCAAGCACCAGCTTGCAGTAGCAAGGATTAATCAATTTTGGGGGTTTCTTATTAAATTGTATAAGTAAAGGTGGCTAAAGCTACAGCCACCCAACACAGGATGTTTCACAGCGTGAGAATTGCACCACAGACCATGTAATGTACCACTTCCCTGCTGAATGAAGGAATTAAAGGGACTACAACATTAAAAACAGGTATTCTACAGATGAGGCCAATGAACATAATATATTACTTTGCTCAAACCAATATTTTCACATACTATTAAATCTCCAAGTCACATCTCTCAGGCATACAAACATGCCTGCCTGTTGGTGATCAAGCCAAGGTTGTTTTTCTTTCTTGATTGGCCAGACACATCATTTTGACCCTTCTGTTCTCCGAGCTTCATCTGTTGTTTTTATTGGGTCACCTTTCACAGAAACCCTCTTGGTGTTCAGTTCAGGAGTACAACAGCCCAGAGTATTCACAGAAATCCCAATTTATAATTTATAGCATTTGCTCCTAAATAATATGCAACACAGACACGGAACAGCATACACTGAAACAATTGTCTCTCAAGAACTGCCTTTTCACACATTTTTTCATCACAAGTCTTCTCAGTTAAGGGGACTGGGTAGATTTCCGACATATAACTAAAATAAAATTACTCAGTGTTTTCACAAAATACTCCTTTGCTGTATTTAGCAGCAAAATCCTCCCCAGGATCTCAGATCATAAGCATAAATTATGCCTTCAAACATTGGTTCAATGGATTGTTATTCTAGTGCTGATAGTTCTTCATCAAGGGACCTTTCTCTTAATGGGCCTTCATTCATCTTCCTATAAGGAAGAAAAACACAGATGATGCGCAGCAGCAGGACATCTGTGTGGTAAGGTGACAAAAAAATTATCATGAAATATCTAAAAAAAGCCCTCAACACAGAGAAAGTAGAGCAATTGCACCTACACGAGGCATCTAGAAACAGCAGCTAAAAATAACAAATGGTTACAGCATTATTTCTACTTTACACTCATGCTCCACACAGAAAAGGAAATAGCTTGTATTTCTGTTAAATACCATGAGGATGATATTCACCATCTCACTAGCATCATCTCACTTCTGTCTGCATTTTTCCCTGCTCCCGATTTCTCAGGATGGCTGCTGACATACCAGGTATCAAGGGAGAGCATCAGCTAAGCCTGCAAGGTGAGGGCTCCAGGGAGAGGCTGACCTTTCCCAAGAGACGGAGCACAAACTAATTTCTGTTTTCAGATGTTTCCAAAGCACAGAGCCGTGCACAGCATCTTTGTGCATCTGTGACAAAAGTCACAGAACTGATCAAGCCTTTCCTGTGAGAAGCATTTGACAGAATCCCTGCATGACTATGCTTACTCAGCTGTTGACAAAAAAAATCCCATATATCTGTGCCTCTGCATACTTTTCAAGTAAGGGAGCTGCTTAAAGCAAAATGTTTTCCAGTGGGACAGCATATATTGCAACACAGCTTCTACATCTTTAGTCTTTCATAGAACAAAAAATTACCCACGTTCAAATATTTAACTTATGAGCTAAATTTTAAGTAAAATCTCTACAGAATGAAAGCAATCCTGTATTTTGTAAAATATTGATAATGTATTTAAATGCTGAAGCACAGGTCAGGTATTGAGTACAAATTATACATTCCTAGCATTCCTGAAAAGATGTCAAATCTGTATCCATCATTTTAATGACAACAGAAAATATAACGTGTTGAATTCTTCTGCTTGTCTCAGTTTTTGACAACTGTTGTTAATTAGGATCTGTCATACTACAGTAGGGTATGAAATTTGTCTCTAATCTTTCCCAAGGGCTACATATAGCACAAAAGTAAAAATGAACATAGAGCTACTACAGTATTATATGTTAATTAGGTTTTCTGCCACAGCAACAAGTGTTTATTGGCCAAATTTCGTGTTAGATGTGGGCAGGGAAAAGGAAACAGGAAGGGGAAGGGGAAGATGCTGAAACCCAGACAAATATGCATTCCTCTGCCATTTTAAAAGTCAATGAGGTTCAAGTGATCATCACATAAACTACGCTCCTAAAAGTTAACAAAATTTTTAAAAAGTAGGGTGTAAAACAGTTTGCAACCCTGACTTCTACCACCCTCACAGAATCACAACTAATATTGAGATGGACAGCAAACTGCTTTTCACATTCAGAGCTGCACTTGAACTGCAACAGGCAACATTTGTAAGGATAAAAATTAGGTATATATCCAAGCTTAATACTTCATAATAACTTGTCACCCCTTAGCATAATTCTAAAAAATGTCTATTTGAATGTAACTACTCATTAACTATTCATATAAGTTGTTGTGAAGTTTTGAAATATATGTGTGCATGCTACAAAATTAAAACTGATATTTTCAGTGACTAATTGTGTCCAAAGAGGCAACAGACTTTTAAAAATTGCCAGTATTTCACAGAAAAATTATTTAAATTTATCTGTAGTATTTGACTGTAATTATTCTGGTCAAAGTTTAAAAAAACTCCTTCCTTTGATTATTTTATAGTGGGATTTATCTTCACACAGAAACTTTAAAACATGGCTGAAAAGTATCTGGTTGGACAAACTAATATAATTTGCCATCTTTCACAGAAACCAATAGATTTAAGAACCAGAAGAGGGCACAAAATATTTGATTAATTTGAATTATTTTTATAAGGTCACAGTTCTATATATGCATACTTCTATTTGTATAGTCAGCTTATGGGTTTCTCCTAATTTTACAACATTCTCTTAAATTTCAACATAAATACAGATTAGGAAGTGTAATTAGTTTATTTCAATAGTCAGTTTCATATCTTGAGAAGATTCAGTGAATATGTATTTCATTAAGAGGGTAGTAACTTATTAGACATAAAGTCACACTCAGGATTTTTATTTTTTTCCATCAGATATTTTAAAATAAGTACATATTGGCCACTACTTCATTGAAAAGAATTCAAGTTTTTCTTTATACAATCATTTTAGATTAAAGCCTGAGACATAGATATAAGGCTATGGGACTGGAAAACAGACTTCTCAGGTGGATTTATTTGCCTGGAATATATGGGCCTTGATACTACTTTAATAATAAAAGCAAAATTCATAGAAATCCATACACATTTTTAGAAAATAGATATTAAACATAATATTGAAGTGTTGTTTTGCTGAAGACCAAAACACAGCAAGAGCATTCTGTTCTTGTATAGCACAATTTTGGCCCTGTATCCATCCATTTGTTCAGACTTAAAGACAAAATTAATGCCAAGAACTTTAATGAAGCCACATTTTTTAAAAAAACTTAAGGTTTCAGCTAGCTTATGAGTACATTTTCCAATGCAACAGACTGTCAAGAACAGAAGTGCGAACTTTCCAGTAAGCCAGGCCAGAAAATCTAGAAAACAGTGAAGAACAGAATGGATCTGTATTCTAATGTCAAAATGTACCCTCTAGACCTCTTCCCAGGAAATTAAGGAATTCAGAAAATATTTTGCTTTTCCATTATGCCTCTAGAAATTTTGTTTACTGTATTTTATCCTATCCCAACAAAAGCAATACTGCAAACAAAAATCTCAACTTGTCTCAAGATTCCTTTCAAGTTTGTTTCCAGAAAACATGGAAAAAATGGGTTACTATTCTGACATAGGAACAAGACCATAAATACACATCTAAGCACATCAACACTTTTTTTTTTTTTGTGCAGAGCTTTGTGTTATGGCAGCAACCCAGACTCCTAAGAAGTTACTCATTGCCTTGATCCACGAGTAACATCCCAGACAGGTTTGGATCAGTTTGCAGCAGGTTAGGTGGATTTGGCAGCACTGGTTAGCCAAAAGGTTTGTCCCCAAGGTACATTTCTATCCTTCTTCCTACATTTAATGTCTTTATTAATTGTGGGGCTGCACATTATTGGGAGAAAAATACTATTCAAGAGGGAAAGGTCTCCTTCCTTCACAGAGGAAACAGATAAACAATTTAGAAAAGAACCTGATTTTATCACATATTTTATTTTTTTTATTACTTTTCTTTATAATGGCTGAGAACTGTTTCCATGACTTTCAAACCTCTTTCTAGCCATTTGTATTCAGAAACCTGTGTGTGCATCCAGTGCAACATGAGGTGCAACATTACAAAGCAAAGCCTGAGGAAACCATGCTGGAAAAGTTCCTTTTTAATTCTTTAATTTTTAATTCTGCAGGGTTCCCCAACAAGACAGACAGGCATCTACACAGGTACTGAGGGTGCTTCTTTACAAACCACAGTACAGTGTCATATTCCAACCAATCGACTAATTTCAGCACACAGTAAAGAAATAATGAATTGCTGAGATGATGCACCATATCTTCCTCATTGGGTGCCTCATAAAGTGTTGTACTGCTCCATAGGGGTCAGTCAGCACATTTAGAGGCAGCTAAAATATCCCCAGACTGTACGGCCTAAAACTTTGCCACTATTCTATTTCTATACTGCTCTACAAATGCACTACCAGCAGTACTCATAAAAATTGTTTCTATTTGAATACATATATTTCCTTTCTTGTCCTCAAATAAAAAGCAAAAGAAACCAATTTTTCTCTACAATAAGTGTCAGTTGCCTCACAGTGCTTCTGTGGAAGACAGTTACATCTTCCACTTACCTCAACAGCAGCAGAATTTCACCAACATCAAGTACTATTGAAAAAACCGTCTTCCTCTCTAGTGCCTTGAGAATACAAACACACGGATCAAGTTGTTGCCATATATGTTTCATAACATTTTGTGCAAGGGATAGCACTATTTCTTGTTTAATGAGCTGTGACACTTGGGGGTGAAATCAAACCTGCTGTTCTAAAGGTTGCTACTGCGCAAGCTCTGATGGAGCAAGCAACTGAAAATTTAGATGGATTTTTTTTTTTTTAGTGTGATACAAAAGGAATAAAAATAAGTCTGAAATCTATTTTTCCCTTAGTGTTGAACCATAGGCATGCACCAGAGAAGCATGACAGCATTTTGAAACCCCTCAGTTATTTTTGGTTGGGACAGAGGCCGGAGAATAAAGTTAAGCTTAGAGTACTTTTAGTCCTCCACCATGGTACTGCCTGCACATGCATAATAGCCACCCAGGAAGGCAAATGCCATTATTCAGGATGTCCATGACTCTAAATGTCTCCCATTCCTTCTTCTTCCTACAGTTTTTAATTACTGAGCTAATCCTCGTGCGGTATGGAATATCCGCTGGGTCAGCTGGAGATGTGTCCCCTGCCCCAGCTTCCTGCTCAGGTCAGCTTGGTGGGATGGGGAGCAGAAAAGACCTTGGCCCTGTGTCAGTGCAGCTCAGCACTATCGAAAACTGCCCTGTATTGCCAACAATGTGTGCAGCAAACAAACCCAAAATGTAGCGCCATAACAGCTACCGTGGAAAATTTTAGCTCTCCTACATTAAAGAACAGCTCAGAGACAAAAGCTCTTCACTGCCATGGTGCAGGCTTGCTTTCCTTGGGAATGACTGAACATCTGCCTGCCCATGAGAAATGATGGGTGAATTCCTTGGTTTGTTTGCTGGTGTGCACAGCTTCTGCTGCTCTTCTGACTCTCTTCCTCATCCCCCGGAGTGAGGGCGAGTGCTGTGTAGAGCTTAGCTGGTGGTAGGGTGCTGCCAAAGGTACTGACTGATAAGATCAAGTTTTTCTACACAATGTGAGAAGTAAAATCATAGAAACTCTTTTCTCTAAATCAATTTCTGTATAATTTCAAAACTTGCATCTCTATACCAAAATATACTCTTTCCAGATTCAGTTGAGATTTTAATATTAAAAATAATATTAAAAAATGGTATTTGTTTAATTTTAGATATTTCCTGGGGACACTGGTGCAATTGTTATTATTCAGGGAATAATGATGATTTGAGGTTTGAGAATTTAGTGGTAGGAATATCAGGCACTCTTAATCTGCATTTTTCACCTCAAAAAAATACAATACCTATGTCAGAGTACATCTGAAGTAGTCCATTTGCAATAACAAAAAATACATAAATATAGTTTCTATTGCCTAATCTTCTATTTACATTACAGCACAGGTTTCATTATCTTAAATAGAATAAAAGGAAGTAAATTTTGTAGATAGTGAATCTAATTTAGTGACTGAGTAAAATTATGATATCTGCAGGGGAAAAATATGGATTTATTTGCATGTGGTAAAGGTGAGAGAGAATTCTATGCATCTTTCACAAATGCCAATAGAAGTATGAAGTTAAAAAATGTCTGGTCACATGAGGTCTTTTGCTTAGACTGTGTTTTGGAAAAGTTTTGCTAATAACTGCCAGTAGTACTAATCCAGCTATGCAAAACTTTTTTAAATCTATGTAATCTAGCAATATTTCAAATCTATGAAATAGATATTTGAAAAGTGATCAGATATATTAGATCTGATAAAGCAAAATATTTTGTAATAAGAAAATCAAGTGGTTCACTACATCACAGCAAATGCCAGAAACATCAGTAACACTCAAAAAAGCTATATCCTAGTTTTTCATGGCAAATATTTCTAACACAAGTCAGCCATTTAATACAAGATAAAAGACACTTTAGAGCAAGTCTACTTGCAAACAAGATTGTTATTTTCTGTTGAGTCTAGAAGCTAGCAATAACTTTCAAAGATTATTCTTTACAATAGATCTCCTGTGTTAGAAAGAAAAGACAAAAAACAAAAACAACAACAAAAAGAAGGAATTCTATCTGTGTCTTCAACAATTACTCCAGCAGAAATGTATTTTCAAGCAACCAGTAGAAAAGCAGAAAAAAGGACAACAATTTAACTGATGGCATGGTTTTGCAAATTATACTGTAAATATAAATAAGGCTTTACCAGAGCAACATATAAATTGGATCCCTTCTAAACTCCCAGAGTGGTTCAGGGAAAAGTTATCTGTATTAAATAAGTATCCAAATCTTACTGTTCAGTCAACTTACAGCATCCAGCAAAAAAAGCTTTTGGAGAATTTACAATAAGCTGGAAGGTATCCAACAATTACAGAAGGAAGAAAACTTAACAAGCAGGAAAAAAGTTAAGTGTGAATACTACTGTTTCCAAACAATGCACTCTGTCAACAAGGATATTAGGCAATATATACAGGCATATGTTTCATGTATTGACATACAGATGAATGCTTGTATCAACTTATAAATTAGTATGGGGAACAAAGCTGGTAGTAGATAATGACAATTTACAAAAGCAGACAATAATGCAGACCGAATTCACAATTAAAATGCAGCATTTATGTACAACGTGCCATAGCTTGCAACACCAGTGATTGTAGATAGAATATTAATTTGCAAAAGGGTTTAGACTTCAGGATAATTAGAGACAGAAGCAGAGATAATTGGATAAGATATCACAGAAACAGCAGAAAAATCACTATGAAGTAGGAACCGTAGTCCCCCCCCCAAAAAAGATAACAAAATCAAATCTTAAATTGCACAGAGGTACTTTAAAGCATATTTTTGCAGAAGTTTTTGGTGTACTAAATCAGAAATAAAAACCACATATACCCAGGAGCAAAAAAATCTCACCAAACCCACACATATCTATAGGCCTTATAGTCTTAAAAATTATGGGATGTGATTTTTTTCAATTAGGTAAAATACATAGTGAAAAATTCTTTTTTAATTGACCCAAACTGGATGTAAGAATGTAACATAAATATTTTTTAAATTCTCCTTCTACCATGCTAACTATGAGATTTGTCATACTGTGTCTCCAGTTGCAAAAGAGCCACCTAAACCCTCCCTTCAAAAATAAAGTAATAAAAAAAATTAAAAAGAAAGACAGAATAATTATTTTGTTCCTTATATATTTTATGTTTCTATCTTATTAGTCCTCTCAGAAGAGATCTCTTCATGCTTTCTTTCTTTTTACTGGAAGGAACAGGTTCAATTAAATAACTTGCCTGACCAGCAGAAGACATTAACTGGAACACCATGTTTGCTGAAACCAGTTGTGACATCCACAATTGCAAGACTGTGGGTTAGAAGACTCTTGTGTTATTTTTACCCCTTCCCACAAAGGATATGTCTCTTGGTATCTGAAAAGCAGCTGCTATTCATGAAATCTTACAGATTTTGAGATTCAAATGGTTTCTAAACTGACAATATATTGGTGACTACCTACAGGAGGGCTTCAAACTATTTAAAACTGAGCAGGAGGAATCACACCTGGGAGAGGTAACATGAGATTTATTAGGTAAAAGAAATTCAAAGAACTTGAACAGTTTGTAATCATTCAAGTAGCTGGAACAAACAAGATCTATATAACAGAATATATCAAAACCCAAACTAATATTTTGGCTGAACTGTAATGCATTCAAACTTTGGATAGAGCCACTTACAGTGTCATAAACAAATTTGCAACAAATTCAAGGAAAAAAACACCAAAACAAAACAAAACAAAACAAAACCAACAAAAAACCCCAAAAAAACAAAGAAGAAAAACAGTACAAACAAGCCAACTCCAGTGGTGAAATCACTAGCTCACTAAGTCCTGAAAATGATGGTTTCAAAAATATCCCTCTAGGAGGTTAAACATCAGATCCACAGAGGACCTTCCAGCAATGATTGCTCTCTTGCATTCAGAAACACAAGCCCAAAAATCCTGCCCAAACTCATGAATATTTGATTTTAGGGGATAAATTCCACAACTCCAGAGGATCTGCTCTGTTACTTTACTAGGAGATGATCTGTTATATTCGGGTAGAGTAAATCTTGGAGACTGACAAAACACACCCTTCCCAACAACATTTCTCAAGATAGCAGAAATACTTCAAATTACGTTAATGCACATAAGCCAAATTACAGCACTTTCTACTTAGCAATGAGCATTTGAACCCAGTGTTTCTAAAAGTACTATCCCAGCTCAAAGACGGCTGTAAAATCCTGGGAATTAAAAAAAAATAAAAAAAAAGAAAAGAAAAAAAAAAAAAGAAAAAAAAAGGACCTAACCAATCCACTTGATTTAGTTTTGTGCAAAGGAGTTCAGTTGCCTTACAGCAGGGTAGTAAGAAAGAGGACTCTGTACCCTTCTGACATTGATTTCAATGCCAGTTAGGTTATTAAAAGAATGGCACTTTTAACTCAGCTACACTGAACTATTTCTGCGATGAAACTGTGTAATAAATCCCGCTTAATTTAATGGGCACATTTTGCTTACAGCTAATACTTATTACTGACAGAAACTCAATTCCAAATTCTTTAGGCAAGAGATTATCTTTTCCACAACATATTTTTAACATGCAGGACAAAAAGGTTGAGATTCAGAAGAGAAACAACTGCAACAGACAGAACCCACTTGTGAATCAGCTTGACATTTGCTCTAGACAGCTATTTCAGAACATTACTGTTTAACTTTGGGTCACCCAATTAGATGCATAGTAAGTATGTACAGAGAGAATCCCTAGTGGCTTTGTATCGCACCCAGATCAGGTAAATGACAGGTTTTTCTGCATCAAATCTGCCAATAAAATATTTTTGCGAACTTCAGGGTGACGGAGAAAAGAATGAAAATGCCCCTTCCCAGCCACTTTCTCCATTCTTGCTCTCAATCATTTTTAGAATTCAACATTTCATTATCAAATGTGCCAACTACAATTTAATTAGTCAGCATAGCCTCAGTATACAAAGCTAGTCTGATAAGTTTGGTGTTATGAAGAGTTAGCTATTGCTTCACTTTATGGAGCTGTAAATAGGAATGTTACTCTTGCCAGCCTTTTCTAAATTGAATATGACAGCATGATTTTTTATATGAAATATAATACATCAGGCTGAACAGCTGGATAAGCTAGAGTTTTAACCATTTACAAGGTTTTGTGAAATAATAAATCAGAAATTTATTCACCGTATAAGTATATGCTTTGCAGTTGCAGTCAAAAAACTTCAAAGCTTGAATAGATCTCACTTGTAAAAGTAAATATATACTTGAGCATGTAGGACTGTGTGTTTATGTGTATTTTAATTTTCATTTTTCATTTTAATATATACAGGCAAGAGGGGACTGTATGTAGCCCCATGTAGATGTGTGCTTGTGTGTACCATCTCTCACATACATGTGCACAGAAATCACTGAATGCAGGTGCTTGGGTTTGGTGGGGTTTTATAAAACCTCAATAGGAATTCAGGATGCCTGTAAACTTCCTGACTCAACACCCTTCCACAAATTCCTGTAAAGCTTTCCTAGGTGTTATCATGTGTGAAATCAAAGATGGAATAGAGTAGAGTAGAATAGAATAGAATAGAATAGAATAGAATAGAATAGAATAGAATAGAATAGAATAGAATAGAATAGAATAGAATAGAATAGAATAGAATAGAATAGAATAGAATAGAATAGAATAGAATAGAATAGAATAGAATAGAATAGAATAGAATAGAATAGAATAGAATAGAATAGAATAGAATAGAATAGAATAGAATAGAATAGAATAGAATAGAATAATTCCTTTAGTAGGAATCTACAGTGATCATCTGGTTCAACTGCCTTACCACTTCAGGATGGACCAGAAGTTAAAGTCTGTTATGAAGAGCATTGCCCAAATGCCTCTTTTAGAGAGATTGACAGGCACAGAGCATCACCATGTTGTTTGCACCTTAACTCAGGCACAGCCAATCCTTATAATTGGATCACAACATGAGGGCAAGCAGCATGGTTGCCTTTTTCTGCTGCTTACCAGCCAGGCAGCCTGATGCATGTGCTGGTGCCTGGCTTTGTCGCTTCCCAGGGGCAGAACTTCAAACTTCTCCTTCATGAACTTCCAGGAGCTCCTGCCCTGGCAGGGTATGACCCTGGGTGACACAGAGAGCAGCACCAAGTCGTGTCTCCAGGCAGGGGGAGGGAATTTGTTTCAGCTGTAGTGAGGCTGCAACAGCAGCTCAGGCTGGTAGAAAAGCAGAGAACCAGGATGTGGGGGAAGAGCCTGTCATTGAAGAGCTCATGAGTGGCCTGGGTTGATGAGCTGTGGGGAACAAACTGCACCTGGAGACCCCCAGCTGGAAATACCTGCCCTGAGACCAGCTACACAAAGGGGCCTGGAGAAGGCCAGCACTAGCCTTCAAAGGGAACAGAAAAAGAGTCTGGAACAACCTGGTACATATAGAAGGATATCTCCCCAGACATCCCCACCCACCATCAAAAAAGAAAAAAACCATGAGGACACCTCATGCTCTGCTCATAGCACTGAGACTTTTCCAGTAGCTTTTGTGTATTGATTTTATTTGTAGTTTGATCTGGAGGGCTGGGAACCCTTGAGGGCTGGTGCCTTCCCCAGCTGATGTTTCAGTCCTGGTTTGGTCAGCCCCCAAGACACCCTCAGAGGTGATCAATGCAGTGTGAACCTCTTATTAGCTGAGAGGTGTGGGGACATTCTAAGTATAACTGTGGTCTTGTGCAGCACACTGTGGCTTTGCCCCAAGGACAAGAACATTTTACCTAGATCTCCAAGCTTGCAAAACTCCCTGAATCCTTAAGGAAATTTATTTATTTTCATATTCCTTCAGGCCTGGTGGGACCTGCTCTCTCAGCTGTGAAGGCACCACATGGTACTTGTGCTATGTGGAGGAGTGGCAGCTGGTCATCTCCCTACTGATCAGTGTTCAACACAAGGTACCAAACAAACTCAGCCTGCCACAGGAAACAAACAGAAGTCACTAAAACAGACTATTTTTGTCTTTTCTTTTCCTTTTTTTTTGGGGGGGGGAGGGGGGTTGGTGTGGGGAGGACACACTAAGAAAAAAAAAAACCTAGAGATCTAGACTTTCCCTTTCAAAAAAGCAGAGTGGCACATGTATTGTAGGAGGCAATTATCCTATGATTCTACCTATAATAATAGTTTAAAGTGCATGCACAGGGAAAATAAAGTCTGTAGTCTTTTAGTTTCCCAAAACATTTCACTGGTGGTAGAAAATCTTATATACAAATAGAATCTTTCACTGAACATCTGCACTCTCTAGGTGCTCATTGAATGATCTTCATACTCATCTCATAAATATATACATGACCAATAAAAATATTTCTAGACTCACTCTCAATTCCAGTAGTATTTTAGAATACTTTCTGCAAAACTTCTTGACCCATATATGTGCCCTGTAGCCTAGTGGCTAGCAGTGGGAATTCTTGACAACTATAAAAAGTATAGATAAAAGATAATTTTTAACCTTGCCTCTCATCAGAAGAGCATAAAGAGTTTTATCCAGTGAAGTCATTTTGACAGTCATTAATCTCACTTAAGGAATGACCAAACTCATATATTATATTATAGTTTCATCAATGGAGAATCTGACCAATTATAATAAGGGAATTCTTATGAAATAATACTCCTTTAAGTGGTTAAAAAGTATGGCTAACTGATACAGCTCCTAGAATGCCTGTAGAAGGGCATTCCATACCATCTTCCTTGGCTTCAGTGCTGTAGAGTCAGTCTGTGGGCCCTGGAAATATAACATTGTGTTTTTTGGTGCTAGAATGTCTGTATATTTAGGTCCTCATAGACAAGAGTTTTTTTCCTGGAACTATTGACAAGAAACCAGGCAAAAAATTCTATCAAAGATGTTTATTACAAATCAAATACTTATATTACAAGAAAAAAATATCTTTGCTTTATTACTTTTAAAATGAATTAACAGAGCATTATAGCAGCAGCTAGTGAAGGAAAGCCTGTGGAAGTTAAGTTTCAGACTATCCTGTTATCTTCAAAAGAGATCAGAATGCTATCATAAGCTATCAGACAACTTGCTTTGTATAACTAGCATTGCTGGACACAAACTGGCTGTTGTTTATTCACTATATTTTTTTTTTACTTGTTAGAATTCAAAACAAGGATAGATAAACTAAAAATTTAAAAAGTTTACTTACCTGTATTTTTTTCTTTAATTCATAGGAATCACACCAAAATAAAAGTGAAATCACCTAAACAAAACATTGATTTTAATATCCACAAAGTGTTTATTCACACCTCATAAGTAGGGTGGAAAGATTAAGAATAGACAGTCTTATAATTATTAAACACAGCAATCACACTGTTTTGCCTATTTATTAGAAGACATATTCCAGATGGGCTCAAAATAAATGAAACACTAGTTAATAAATGTACATCAAAGTGCCATTTTAATCTGGCTTTTTCGTAATACTTCACATAATAATACTGAGACACTGGGGTGCATTTTCACTTTTGTACAACCTGTCAATTCCATCTTAAGGCTTTTTTGTTTCTGCTGTGAATATCATCCACAGCTTCAGTTCAGTACCATCTGCTATACACCTTAGGAATTTCAAACAACAGCCTTTCCCTTCAAAACAGCAATCATTTGGAGTCATAAAATCCCCTACTGTGTTGGTATAATTTGGGAGGCATCACACAATCACAAATTTCATTTAATGTTTCTCCATCAACAATTTTACTTACTTTCTTTCCTTCATTTTTATTAGCATTTTGAGCATGCAAGATAGAATTAGTCTCTTTTTTCCTGCTGATTTGAAAGTGATAAAACATGCAAGAGAGACAGCATGTTAAATTTTCTGTGCTGTGATACTCACTTGCTAAGATGTTTATGAAGAATTGTCACCTTTCTGGAAACCCTTGTCATCTGTTCTCCAGTTCTTAAAGACAAGGAAAGAGATGAGGGCAACTTCCAGTTTGGAGGTGTGAAGACAATTGAGTGAGGATAATTTTTTTAAAATGTCCTTTGAAACAATGTTTCAAATGCTTCAAATACTCAGTCTTTGTCTGTCCAAAAGGAAATTACCTGTTTTAGAAATTTCCCTTAAGGTTTGAAAAAAGCCTTTAACAACCCTGTAGAATCTTCTAAACTGAAAAAATAAAGCACAGTTGCATTTTCAAAATGCTCCAAGGTGCAGAAAGGCAGTACTAAACCTTGTGAAGCCAGTCTCAGAAGCTGGGATGTGTGTGTGGTATGGGTACATAGGTTGTATCTAAACAAGTGAGTTTGCACCAGAAAGATCTTGCACAGACCCTCATATGATAAGCAGGGTAAACCAGCCTGTAAAGTTTAACCAGACTGGGAGAGGACTGATTCCAGAATCCAGCCTAGCTTCACTAGCTCTTGTTTATTCCACAGTCTGCACTGCAGCCCATCCACACACAGACTAAGTGCTTGGGAGCTTTGCTTAGTTTTCATTAGTACCCAAAGCATATCCTAGCTTTGTAACTGTGTGTACTGAATTTTTCCTGTTTCACAGTTCAGCATCACAGAGCACAAGTACTCACAAGACTAGACTGCACTGCTGTATAATTAGGAGTGTTGCCATCACAGGGCACTTCAAATATCCCTCGTACCCATAACATTTAATTTTCTTTAGTTTGCTTATTGATGCAGGAAATTATTAAAGCAAAAATAAAAATTGACTCCAGCTATGCTAAAAGTGTAAGTAGTTTCTCAACTGTTTAGTCAATTTCTGACTGAAAATACACTGTACTTTTTGTGTTTTGCAAAAAAGAAGGGCATAACAAGATTATGAATTAAGGCATTGTTTGAGGAAATATGAATAGCTAAGCTGACCTTGTCTACTTGAAAATAACCACAACTGTGGTTATGGTCTAGGAAACTTACTTACAAAAAGCCAACAGTAATCAAGACTGTTTGGATACAACATAAATAAAATTATGATAGCACAATGCACTTCAGGCTTTTTTTTTTTTTTTTTTGGCTGAAAAAGCCAATTAAATAAAATTCCAGGAATCACTGAACACTTACTGAAACCTACAATAAGCTCCAACAGCTAGTATGAGATGACAAATAAAATTATCTCTGTTTGAAATTATTACTCTAGATTCCCACAGCTGTCATGGTGCAGAAATAAAAAGGATATTCTTATATTCTTGCCTATTTATTCTTCTCTCTTTCTACATTTTTATTATTATTATTATTATTATTATTATTATTATTATTATTATTATTATTATTATTATTATTATTAGTTGTCTGGTTTGTTGTTTGGTAGTTTCATTGATGATTTGGTTGGTTGGGTGATCTGTTGTTACACAACAAGCTAGCTATAACACAGAATTAAGTGTTTTGTACTTTATAAAGAACTATGCCATGTTACATACAGGTTTGTAGGTCTGTACAGGAATTCTACACTTACAGGATCACAGAATGGTTTGGGTTGGAAAGAACATTAAAGATTCTTTGGTTCTAACTTCCCTGCCATGGGCAGGGGCACCTTCCACTAGACCAGGTTTCTCAAAGCCCCATCCAGCCTGGCCTTGAACACTTCCAGAGATGGAGCACCCACGACTTCGACAGAAGTCCTGAAAACCTAAACAAGTATTTAGATACCATGACTTTTCCAAGCCAGTTTCCCTTCAGCAGTGAGTTTTTTACCACGACTCAGGACTCAGAAGCTCACCATTTAATTTGAAAATTTTTGAGAAAGCAAGTTACTACCGCATGCTTTTGAAATTAGTTGCAGCCTGCTCCTCTTGGGCAATTTCATAATAGTCTGTGGCCCTTAAGATACTTGCTCTTTATCTTTCATTTCTTGTTCCAAGGCATTAATATGTATTCTATGTTGCTTCAGTAGTTCTTTCTTCTCATGTCATGAGTTAAATTTTTTCTTCTGAGAATAAATACTTTTTGTTAAACCTTCTGATATTCCTATTAAATGAACACGCAGCAGGAGATAGCAGAGAAATAAGAAACCATATGTTAGAATCAACAGCAAAAAAATATTCTCCTTGATCACTGCATTCAAAAGAATACGAGCTGGGAAGGCAATTATACGTAAGATATTTTGGTCTTCTTTGTACAAAAAATGAACCCTGTTAAGTCTCTGTGTTACACTGTCTTAACTTGAATTATTTCATAACCCATTAAGATTTGTCTGGTTCAGTGGAAACCTGATAAAAATGCATCTTACTTTCAGCCACAGTGCCAGAAAGAAACATGAGATACTTCAGCTCCATGGCTTTGTAACTATATTTACACCATATTTTTTTTGTACATTTATTAGACCTCCTAAGTACAGCGTAAACAGGGATTATACAATGTGTCACTTTGAAGCAATAGACAAACTTATTACCTGTGTTCCTCTCTGGAAGATAGAAGGTTCTCATACTTAGCACCTGAAGGCCACTGTTTAAAGCAAAGAACATATTAAAATCAATCTTTATTTACCTGATTTGAATATGAATTAATCTTTTAATATCTATAAATTGAAGTGCTGAGTTTTAGGTGGTAGTTCTCTCTGATGTCAGAATTCACAGGCACACTTGCATTATGCAAAACAAAGAGAATCCTGAACACAATAAGGCAAATCATCACACTGATAAAGCCCCAGTGTCATCATCACATTGATGGAGAAATTAGGAGTAGTGACACACGATAAAGAAAATTGCATAGAAGAGTTTGAAGAACAGGTGGAAAGCAAACAAGCAAACAAACAAAACACCAACCAAAACCGTGGCTTAACTTGTGATTATACTTGATGCTCAAAAACGTAAATTTCCTTCTTTAATTTCTTCTTTACCAATTTAATATGGAAATATTAACAATATGGAAATATTCTAAAAAGAGGGGCCACCTACAGAGTAACTAATTCACATTATGGATTAATTCTGCTGAAAAAGTGATAATTAAAGCAGGAAAATTTATTTTGTGTCCACTTCAGAATAAATGAAAACTGTTCTCTTGCATGTCTGGTTAGCCTTTTGAAAGTGGAAAAAGTAGGAAGAAAAAATCATCTTGCTAATTGCAAGCAAGTCTCTCTCTCTCTGCTCAATTAAAATTTAAACAGTGCAATCATTGTACATACGGCATGTGTAACAACAGCAATAACATCCTGTTCAACTCGCTGCAATGGAAATCTTCTCCTGCTGTTGACGGTATGTAATGTCACCAAATTTTAAAAAATTGCATGAAATAAAAGCAAAAATATGGTCCCTTAAGAAATGTTATACAATGAAAAAACAAGTACCTGACAGGGCCTCAGGCAGTATGTTTATGACTGTAAGATGGCCAAAGGTTTAGCAAAGGATGACATTCATCACATAGGCCTGTTTCCTGGTGCATGTGATAAACTTCTTACAATAGAGGGGGTGCAAAATGAAATTGCAACAACAGATTTTTGAGTTAATAAACTTTTTTGAGTTCATAAACTCAAGACCCCAACACAGAGGGGAAGAACTACAAATTTTGAGTCATATAGGATTAAATTGAATGTCCTGATCTCTATGATTGAAGGACAAATTATTCAAAAGGGCTGTTAGTGAGAGGCCAACATCAAAATTTTTATGATTATAGCTGTTAGCAAAAATTCTGTAATTCTGCCACAGATTTATATAATATTTTTGATTATTTGGAACATTGGCACCAGTATCAAAATTTCAGTCTGTTTTGCATACAAAAGCAGTCCACCTCTCAACAAAAAGACCTCAGTTTCTTGTTGATTAGAATGTTATGAATTGATACTACAAAACTTATGAACATTATCAACAGATATCTTACTCCTTAATATGGTTAGCTGACTACTGTGTCATGTGTCATTAGACCTGAGCATTACAACATTTTCTTTCTTGATACCCATTTTCATTAATTTCTTTACACTGTAGGTAATACAGGTTCTGGAAACAGCTGATAATCTTTTAAACAAGGTTTTTACTGTTTTAAAACTGACTTAATTGCATTTTTTAATAGCAAATACCAAGACAAAATTTCATCTAAAAGAAAAATGACAAAAAATTATTACAGATTGTTTTTAATCAGTGTCAGATGGGCAACAAAAAACTATCAGTTTAACCATATTTTGATGGATTGGGGAAAAGAATAAACCATTCATATAGCCTTTTTAAATCAGATTTTTCCAGGAATTTTCACAATTTGAAAGGCATTTCTAATCACATCAAAATTGAAGATTTCAGCTTCCATAAAAAGATTTTATTACAACTACTAGCTAGCATCTAACCTGCAGTTTGTTGGTTTCACAGAATTCTTTTTCTTATTGATAATTTAATTCTAATTCTATATATACACAAAACCTTTTGCCCTAAACATGACTTGAAGCCAATTTCCTTTTATTCTAAATACTTCTGGGTTTTTGGTTTGGTTTGAGATTTTTTTTGTTTGAGACTTTTGATATACAAACCAGCTGCATTCTTCAAATTCACAACATGATCCTCTAGATCAGAGGGCTGAAGGAGAGAGAAAGGAAAGGAAGGGCTTATAGAGAATGACACACTAATTCATCACCCAGTCAGTCTTCATTGATTAGGTTACTGTCAAGTCCTTATTTCTTCTACCTCTTCTGAAATAGTGATTTCTTCTTGAAGATAACTTGCATTTAATTTTCTGAGGCAAAGAAGGACATAGTAGGCATGGAAACAAAAAGTCATGTCCTTTAGGGGAGTGACAATGTCTACAGTGTCTACAGCAAGTTAGCAAGAAAATATCTGATAGGCACTTCATGGTTATTCAGAAATAACAGTCAAATAATTATTCAAATAAAACTTTTCTTAGTCAGAGTTCAGGGATTTACATAATTGAGAAATCAACATACAATTATGGGTCACTGATGGCACAGCATTAAGGTACTTGAGACGAAATATCTCAATATCACTGTATTTAAACCAAAAATATGGAGTAATTTCAGGGCAATAGATGTAGCATATAAGCCTGAGTCTACAGAAATATGAAACCCATGAAAAATCTCATTCTATGCACCAGAATAGAGTACAAATCCTCAGCTGCTAAAAGCCTACACAGCTTCTGATTGAAATGAAGCTACATCAATTTCAATTGCTAGAACCAGAGCAATGGGAGAATAAGTCAGTGTGCTGTGCAATCAACACAAAGACATGGAACCAAGATAAAAGTTCTTAGAGAATTACAGCCTTTACCACCCTCACCTCGCTCCCCCACCTCATTTCCTCAGCAGAATGAATGTTGTTTGGAATCAGGACTGCCCCTAAGGTCATGAAGATCAATTCCTTACCAGTACTGAAGGTGCAAGTGGAGCAGCAGTCTCACAAACTCTCTGCTTATGCTACACACCATCACCACAGACTTAGTGGCGGATGCTTGTGCAAAACCTTTTTGCCCAAAGATGGGATTAAATAATGTTTTCTGGTGTAATCTTCCTCCACTTACCAACAGGTAAGTGCCTGGCCTATTTAATTTGATTTTAATTTTCACAAATGCATAAAAAGAATGTCTAAAAGTTAAATGCTATTTTTATCTTTTTAAAATTTAATTAAGATGTAGGGGGGAAAAAAGCCTAAAAAAAAAGGTAATAGAAAAAATAAACCTGTCACGCTTTTCCTAGCATAACTAAAAAGACTCAAGACTTTGTTAGAGGCCTCTCAACAGAGTATGAACTAATTTTCAGTTAACTACTAAAAGATTATATGTTTTTCTGTGTATCTCTTCAGATCCTGAAAGTTTTGACCTCTATTCCTCTATTTCAGATTTGTGCTTTCTTTCACAAGAACTTCACTGTGGTTTTTCAGCTCAACTATCCTACTTTCTAAATAATTTATCTTCCTGCCAAATATTGTTTTCACCTCTCTTTTTTTGCTCATGTGGAATCAATGCCATCAATCCCCTGAGTGTCAGTCATGAGAAGGGAATTAATGAAGTCACGTAAACTTGTCAGATGTTACAGACATTTCTTAAACCATGTAGCAAAAAGAAGGGAAAGTGTGCTAGACTCAAGATAGAAACCAGATTACAAAAATACACATATAGTCTGTATTTGTTTGCTGGGACAGGGAGCTGGAAAAACAGAGAAAGGTTTCCCTGAGTGAAAAATGACTATTAACATTTAGTGGCACCTCATACATTATATCACAGATGATGTAGGGATTCCCAGCTTGAGAAAAATAACTTTGTCCTTACCTTTAGCATCTGTTACTTTTCTGTTGAAATTTGTTCCACACACTTAGCCAAAAGAGGTCTGTCCTTTAATTCACCTGTTTGCTTGATTGTTTGTCTGTTTTACAAAAGCCTAAATAAACCCACAGGATTATTTCTGTTTAGGTAACTGAAATATATCTAAAGGCACCTGAAATAACATTATCAGATCAATAGTGAATGTAGTATCAGGTTGATATTGGTTTTTTGCTGTCTGTAGTTTATTTCCTATGTGTTGGGTTGTGAGAATTTTTTTTTTAAATATTTGTTTTCTTCTGTCCAGCTTCACTTTCAATTGTTATTTCACAAGCAGTTAGAGAAACACAACACAAAAGCATCACAGAAACAACACGTGTTTAAAAAATTCAACTAAAATATGTGTATGTTCTTGTTTGTCAAACATATGCTTCATAATTATAAACTACTGGTTATAATAAAAAATCCGTTATATTAAAATACTCATATAAGGCAGATTAAGAAAATATAACAAATATGAAACAAAGGAATGATTCAAAGTGGCACATTCAAACCGAGAATGTGTATCATACAACATATGAGTTAGGCTTTATATCAGAACCCATTTTAAAAGGAAGGCATTTTCTCTTTTCAAATTGAAGCAGTTTTATTTGTGTTTTTTTTTTTAACAAACAGAAGTATTTAAATACAAGAAAGATATTTTAATGCCTGTGATATTCAGTGACTTCCCTGGCCTTATACTAGCGTTATCCTACTCATGTTTATACTACTTAATCTTACTAAGTTGATTGTTTCTGCAGTAGATTTAGCAGAAGCTATTATTTATTTTAGCAGAAGCTATGAATTAAATCTATTTCCACTCTTATCCGAAAGCTCTTATAAAACACAGAACTGAGTCAAAAAAATCCCTCTTCCTCTTAACTGCACAACTTCCGAAAAGTTCATATATTCATATAATAATGGAATTGTTAAGGTTAAGGTTGGAAAAGAACTCTAAGACCATTGAGTTTGACTGTTTAACTAACCCTTTGTGGTTGTCACTAAACCATGTCCCTGACTACCAGACCCACATTCCTTTTGAGCACTTCCAGGGACAGTGATTCCACCACTACCCTGGACATTCTGTTCTGATGTTTGAACACCTTTTCAGTGAATAAATGTTTCCTAAAATGAAACATAAACTTTCTCTGATGTAATTTGAAGCTGCTTCTTCTCATTTTGTCACTTATTACTTGGGAGAAGAGACAGACCCCTGTCCTGGCTACAACCTCCTTTCAGGTCCTCCTTGACCCTTTTTTTCTCCAGGCTCAACAATCCCAGCTCCTTCAACTGCTCCTCATGTTTCCAGGTGAAGAATTACTTGCACCTAGTGGGCTAATACAATGATAATTTTACAAAATCATGACGCTATGGAACTGTACAATCAAAAGTTGCAATAAGCATTAACCAAGGGGAGGAATAAGAAATGACACTTCATTGATCTAAGGACTTGCAAAATAATGAACTAGACCAGATATATTAACTTCATTCCTAATGTGGAAAAATAACACCAATTCATCATGTGGTCACCCAACTGCGAGGTGGCTGATCACCAGAGATCACCAACACTCCCAAGACAGAAGAACCTATGTGCTGATGGAAGGGAATATATGGCTTTGGGGAAATTATTGTTACACATACGTTTCTTCCGGGAAAACCTATGAATATATATGTAAAATATAGTATGCAAACAGGAGCTTTCTCCATACTCAGCATGTAAAACAGGTGAAGATATCCCCTGTGTATATGGTGTCACAATGAGGGATGCCCTGCTCCCAAATATGAAAATAACAATTTTAACGAGTTTGCTTTTTCTGCTGTATTTTGGCAACACTCATAGAACTTGCCTTCCCTACCCTTCCCCAGCTTCGATGACCTTCTCCAAACTTGCTCCAGCACTTCAAAGTATTTCTTGTAGTGAAGAGTCAAAAGTTGAATACAGGAAAAAGATCCCTTCCTAGTCATGCTTGACACATTATTTTTGATATTCACACTAACAATGGCGACATAAAAACATGACTTAGCTTCTATGCTAATTAAAAGCTATAGTAGATAAAAAGCAGATACATTTTCTTATCTTGCTTTTCATATTGCTGTAGATTTTGCACTCCTCCTTAATAAATACATGGCATCACCAGCAGTACCAGGCTGCTGGACAAAAGGAAAGAGAAAACCTCCACAGCTCCAAAAGTAGTAGCAATCAAGACCTTAACAGTAACATATGGCAAAGACAGTGAAAGTACTGGAAATTAACACTAAAAGGGGATTTTAAACTACAACTTGTAAGTTTTTTAATTAAAAGGGCAAGCTAGTTTCTAACTTCCTGGTGGCTCCTCCTGGCTAAATTTTTAAAGACAAGAAAGATGTGTGGTTGAGGTTTTACTGTGCTTAAACAAGCTTACATTACTCAAACAAGTAGTGTTATAACGTGAATTAGAAAGCCACGGTTTAGTAACAAATTCCCATTTCCTTTTTGGTGACAACTCCCAGCAATACAATGATACCGATCTTAACAAAACACTCGATTCTCTTGCTCCAAAATTAATTTCTGTAACAAACTGATTAACTTCTGAGAAGTGGGAAACTTCACTCTATGTGCTTTTTATTTTTCTGCTCAAAAAGAATAGAAAAATCTAATATTCAACTGACTAACTAAATTTACTCGGAAATGTAAAGAGTTCATAAAATTAATGTTTCTAACTGATATTTGCATTTATCATTGTACTGGATTTGGCCAGGATGAAATTTGCTTTCCACACAGTGGCCCTTTGTGTGCTGTGCTCTGTGTACACGGCTAGAACACTGCTGGTAGAATACCTGTGTGTTGTCTGTTGCTGAACAGTGCATGCTTGCACAGCATTAAGGCTTTCTCCCTTCTCCCCCTGTGAGCAGACTGAGAGTGGAGGGCACATAGCCAAAAGAGCTGGCCAGATCTGGCCAATGCATTATTCCAGCCATGTGACATCTCGCTCAGCAATCAAAGTTCAGGGACAGGAGGAAGGAGGGACCTTTGTGGTTCTGGTCTTTTCTTCCCAAAAAGCATTATGTTTTTGCCAACCTCTTGGGAGCAGCAGACACTCCCCATTTTCCTTTCCATGCACTTTTACTTTCCTTATTAAAATGCTGTTGCCTCTATCTATGAGTCCTCTCTCTTTCTTTCTAGTTTGTCGACATTCTGGATATGTGAGGGAATAGATAGGTGAATGTTTTCTGAGGCAACCCACTACATTCATTCTATGACTTTACATGATTTTTTGCACTGTCCATTCACTTTAATATTTCCTCTCCACTGCTTACCTTCTCTGATTAATGTAATCACTGGAAAATCCTGACTTTTTTGCCTTTCTTTCCCCTTCCCCTTTGTATTTCCTTGTGGAAAAGTATGTTTGAACATTTTGAAAATACAAGGATAATTCAATGAGACAATTAAAGCAACTATGTGTGTCTCTGATGACACACAAAATTAAGATTCTTAATTTATATTTACTTCAGAATGATAAGACATTTCATCTTCACAGAATCAAAGAACATTCTGACTTGCAAGAGATCCAGCAGAATCATTGAGTACAATTCCTGGGCCTGCATAGGACACCATAAGAGTCACACCAGTCACATACTGGAAATTAACACTAAAAGGGGATCTAAATTCAATGGCTGCTTTCTTTTGAAATCTTCAGATTTTTTCCCCAAATGTATTGTAATATAAGATTATAACTTCTTTTATGAGAAAGAACTACATTTTCAACATCAAATGGCAAGAAAATAGTAGTTTTCTAAAATAGCTAAAAGTGCACTAAAGATATATGCAAACTTAGAGGAGAAAAAAAAAATATATATGGTCTGCATGGTTGAAACAATGAAAATATTAATGTAATTTTTTAATTGTCAAAAAAAAAAAGATAAAATAACCTTGTGAAATTTATGTATCTATTACATAAGTCATGCTACATCATATGTGATATTAAAGCTGTAATAATAATCACACAGTACTCCTCTATCTTTTTCCTATCACATGATAACTCCTGTAGATCTCTCCATGTAATTGGTGTGGAAAGGAGAGAGTGAGGAGCTAAGGAGGAAAGAGGAGGAGATTGGTGACATTTCTGAAAACAAATCTCAGCTTTCAACTGAATTAGCAAGTTTCAGAAAGCTCACAGAAGAAAAGTTACTAAGAATGTATTCCAATGAAAGTTGGCTTCAGTGAGACTGAGACACTCTACAGAAGTGAGAGAATATCTCAGAAGTGAGATTTGTGGGGTCTGTAAAATAATTTGGCTAGAAATCCTGACTTACTTACAAAGAGTACTTACATTATAGTTACAGCCACTACAAGCCCAAATAGTACATAGAATCCACGGGATACTTAGAGCTTATGAATTTAAAGACATTGCCCCTTAGAAATGGAGGAGATAGTTGTAGGAAACGTGCAAGCTGAAAGCGAAATGAAACATTTGTGCAGCTCCAGTTCTATTCAAAATTTGCATGCAATATAATGACGATGATACTGTGAATTCACATTTACTTTTCATTTTGTCATTCTATATTTATTTATTTTTGTCATTCTAAGGATTCCAGAAGTAGAGGAAGGACCTTCAGTGCACTTGGTAGTCTTTTCCACAGAGCTAGAAGTTTCATCTAGACACCTTAAACTTATTCATTGTGCCAAATAATCCCTTTCAATCACTTTCATTCCCTTCAGCAGTTCTACTCAAACACCTGATTAAAAAGAAAAATTATGTGAACATAAAATTAATGCTATTTTCTTTAACTAAACTGCTCTGGACAGATGCTAAAATGCAGAGTAGTGTCTAGCCTAAGGCATGGTACTGCAAAAGAAATTAATGTCTATATTGAGTATATGTAATTCCTGAAAATTTATACTATGGCATCAAAAGTCAAAGCAGATTGTGGGAATGCTTTTCCCTTGGCAAAATGCCACTGATTTCCAAGGCATGAATTACATGGAATCAATCACTCCAATGCTTCCCTTCTAATAAACCTTTCTAAATCTAATGTATGGAAAGGCTTTATATTAAAGTGCTAGATATTACAGTAATCTTCAGTAGCACTAAAACTTTTCATTCTAAAGTATACTTATGAAACGTGATTCCTAATAATTAGATCAAAGTCTCTCTAAAGTGGTTGTGAAATGGAAGTAACAGAAATGTGTGACAAATGGATAAGGCAAACAGGGATACCTGTAACATTTGTGCTGGACAAGCCACTTTCAGCAGCTGCAGTTCAATCCTGACCCTGCATCTTTTCTCCATCCAGGCAAGGAAAGGACAAGAAATGCCAATGAACCAAGGGCTCTCCCCAGCTTGCCCGACTATCAGTCCATCTCGCAGAACCACAATAAACAGATTTCAGTAAGAGAATTTAAGACTACTGGATGGCTGGGAGCTGTGCTTTGTGTATTGGGGATTTGTGTGGAAACAGTTAGCCAGATTCCCCCAGGTTTAGAATAAGACCAAGGTGTAGAGTAACAGTGGGGAGAAGGGCTGGAGGCTGCTCCCTGTCTCCCATATCTGACTGTATATGCCAGCTCCAGCTACTCGAACCTCTTTTATGTTCGTACCACTTGTGGTGCCAAAAACATGTCACATTAAGCATCTCAACCAGACCAGAAATCAAGTCTCTCCTGCACTTAGCTGCCATTTCCTCAGCACTCTGCTGTCAGACAGAAGATATATGAGTAGGTAGCTCACTTGTCACCACAAAAATCCTCCAGATACACCACTTGTCTCACTATTGCCCTTACAGACAGCCTCTGTGGTCCCCCAGGTCCCCTACAAACTAGGAGCAGTTTGCATCTGGCTGAGTTGGAAATGGCCTTGCACTTACCTTTGGACTCCTTACTCAGCATCTATGTGTGTGACATGGCTACAATAGCAAATTTCCTACTCACACTACGAAAGACAGAAGAACACCAATCCATGCCAACTCCTACCAACAGGTGTAATTGCTATGCTTTCTATGTGCAGCCTCTCTAAAATGAAAATTTCCTTCCCACAAACAGAGAACCATGGAGATTCAGAAAAAAATTACCTTTCTGCTTCCCACAGTGTAGTACCTCTTCATATATAGATTTTTTTGAAAGAGAGCTTGCTAATTTGCAAATTGAGCTGGCACAAATGCGGAGCAGGTAGATCATCTGGGCTAAAAACCTTTCTGGAACTTCAGAAAGTCAAGCTCATACGAGTTGGGAGGAATGCTTTTTTCATAGACCACTGATAAATTAATATAAGTATTTCATACTGAATATAGAGCTACAAAGACTAGAGCAGACAGCATATGGTCTTTTTTACATGAAGGAGACAATCTCTGTGACTATGAAATTCTACTTTGTTTTCCATCCCTCTCAAAACCAAAAAAAGTTGTACAGCCTCTACTGTCCCTTCATTACAGGATTTCTGATAGCCAGCCAGTCCTTGCTTTTTGCCAACAGATGCCAAAATTTTACCTGCAGGAATAGGCTGATAAGGCTAAATTCTAATTACTGTCTGTACATTGCTTTTTGCCACAGTTGTTGCTGTATCTGGACACAGGCTTCCATAATGCTCCTTTTGGTCAGAATGAAGACAAAAACTCTCCTTAAATACAAATGTGTTCTGAAGCTGTGTAATACATAAGTAATAAAAATTTAAGGGTGAAATGTAGGGTGAGACACAATGCAAAGGTAAGACAAAGAAAAATAATACTTGATAAAGGTGTTTGATAAGAAGCAACCTTGACTGTAATTGTGAACACAATTGCAAAATATACAGTACTAACCTAGTTTTCATTAATCTGTTGATTTTGTTCCATTATTGCTTGGTTTAGTTTCCATTAAAACTGACCCTATTTGCTGTTTAGATTAAAATTGTGCTTACATTTTAAAAGACCTACATAAGACATGAATCTGGAGAGAATCAATTTCTAAATTGACAAGATAGCCAGAGCAATTATAGGAAGGAAGAAGTGCATAATCCACACACAAATTACAGTACCTTTGAAAGTAAAAAGCTCCTTGAGATATTCTAGAACGGTCTGAAAACCTTCCAGACTTGGAAGAGCAGACCTGTTTATATATTGCAACATTAAGAGAGAGTGAATAGAAGTCCAATATATTCTGAAATTAAAATGTATTCCTTGCTGAAGATGTACATTTCTGATACTTATCAAAACTCTGCTCTCATGTACCACGCAACTATTCCCTCTCTAGTATTTACAGCCACCTAAAACAACAACTAACCAAAAAACAAGTGGAACTTTGAAGCTTCAGATCCAGATGCAGCAATATAAATTAAAACCTTCTTGAAACTCTCAAGTCTCCAATCATGCTTCTCAAACAGTAGAAGATTTTTATTAATTCAGAACCACCTAGAGAAATCTGTTTTGTAAACCTTTTCGAACTTTGCCTTTCCTAAAACCTCAAGACTTTCCCTCCACTCACATCCTGAAAATACCTTATATTGCCGCCTCCTAGAAATTTAGAAAATTAGATAGGAGAAAAATGCCACAAAACTGGAAGGTCTTAAAAAATCTGCAATTTGGATTACAGTAACACACTGAACCATATTTCAAAGTACATATACATCAGTGTTTCCTTCCAATCAGCTGACCCTTGATGCTGTACAAAAAATTAAAGCCTTAAATTTATTTTTAAAAAATGTTGAGAATACAATAATATTCACTAGTTTTCCCTTTAAATAATCTATATTTAGATTGGTTAAATTAAGAATGCCAACGGAAAATTTGTCCAGAAATGTTTATCTCCCTCCAAAATAAGTATTGGAATGATCAGTGAACTCTCTGTCAGTGGTTAGTTTGCTTTGGGTTTTCTTTCTTTCTTTCTTTCTTTCTCATATTTTTATATCTATATGGGTTTCAAATAAAAAGTAGAAATAGATCATGAAGAATTCATTGGGAACTTTTGAGAAAGGAAATTGAAACCATCAGCCAGATACAAAAGCTGTTGAAATTAGTAACTGCACACAGCATGAGGAACGGACTACAATTCCCAGAAGATTGTATGTAAAATGGAATACTTAAGTAACATGAACATGGCTGACATTTATTTTCCAGAGTTCTCTCCTATTCCAGTATTACAGAGGTGCCACTTACAATTGTTATTCTGATAGTTCACAGTGGCACTTCCCGTGTGTATCTGCTACATTGATTTTAAATAGATCAGAAAATGTCAGGAGCCA
Organism: Luscinia megarhynchos; assembly: GCA_034336665.1. NCBI lineage: Eukaryota > Metazoa > Chordata > Aves > Passeriformes > Muscicapidae > Luscinia > Luscinia megarhynchos. The sequence goes on along the minus strand of CM067592.1, from coordinate 38,334,697 downwards.
ACAACTGGATAACCTACAATGGATAACCTACAACCTCCTCACAAGCTGGTTGCTAATGAGGCAAGGCTGTACTTTGTTGAACATTTATTTCAGAAGAAATGCTTTACCTAACCCCTTTGTGATAGTAGAAACTGTAAAACAGGGAGAATTTGTCAGAATAAAAACACGCAAAGAATTTAATCCACGTGAGTTCCCCGAGGGAGCCAAAAGCAATAGGAAAAACTAATTATGCTGACATAACACTACAAAAAGAAATGACTGTCAAACTCTGACCAAGATACCCTACTGGTGACTTCAGAGATTTCATCTGAAACTCTTCTCACCTTCACTTGGTATTGTGTATTTAAAACTATTTTACTTATTGACCTCTGAGCTTCTCAGAGTTACTTGTATTTCTGATTTTATTTTAGATACAGGAAAGAACTGCTTTTCCTTCACTTTTGTTTTTTCAACATCAAAAGCAAAACACCTCTAACAAAACTGTAGCATCCGAGGACATAGATTCAATTGTTTACTTAGTGAAAAAGTGCCTGCCTTTACTATAAATCCTTGTAGTACTAAAGGAAAAAAAGTGAGTACTGTAAAACACAAGACACAGCATTTATTGTGCCATTTCTACAATTCTAGGTTAATAGCAAATCAGATGTAGTCCTGAGATCATACTTTTAACAGTAAATCCTACTAACAGGCTATACAGGTCTTCTTCAAGGGCAATTCCTCCTTCACCTGGGGAAGAAGAAACTCAAGTGTCAGCTCAGACCAGGGGTACAGACAGAGCAGCTCTGCAAAGAAGGACCTGGGAATCTTGGTGGATCACAAGATGTCCATGAGCTATCCGTGCCCTTGTGCCCAAGAAGGTCAAGGGTATGCTGGGTTATATCAGGAAACACATGGCCAGAAAGTTGAGTGTGGTGATGCTGCACCTCTACTTGGCCCTGCTGAGGCTGAATCTGGAGCGCTGTGTCCAGCTCTGGGCTCCTCAGAGAAAGAGAGACAAGGAGCAACTGGAGAGGGTCCAGCAGAGTGTCACAAAGATAATTTGGGCTCTGGAGCATCTCTCTTATGAGGAGAGACTGCAGGAGCTGGACCTGTTTAGTCTGGAGCCAAGAAAAGATTAACACCTAGAAATATCTCAAAGGTGTGTGTCAGGAGAATGGTGCCCCACTCTTCGCAATGAAGCCCAGCAATAACATGAAGATCCGTGGCCATAAACTAAATACACAAGTTCCACATGAACGTGAGGAAGAGCTTCTTTACGTGAGGGTGGTGGAGCACTGGGACAGGCTGCACAGGGAAGTCATGCAGTCTCCCCCTTGGAAGATATTCAAAAGCCACCTGGATTGTTCCTGGGTCACCTGCTCTAGGTGACCCTGCCTGGGCAGGGGGATTGGACTGGATGGACTCCACAGGTCCCTTTCAACTCTAACAATACTGTGATTCTCACCACATAGCAGGAACAGAGAAAACTTCCCACATGTGTAAAATGGCATCATTGCAAACATCTGCTGAATTTCTTCACAATATTCACACCTATTGATACAAACATCTGATGCACAGCACAGCGATACTTGTTCCATGAGACAGTGAAGCAGTTCTAGAGCTGCACAGACCAACTTTCTCCTTTTACTGAAGTTGCTTGCAATATCCATAAATGCTGACGAATGTCAAACAGTATTCACCCATGACTTAAGATATTTCATTTTCTCTCTTCTGAACATGACTGCATTACAGAAACATTCAGTCAGGTTTTATATTACGGATCTCAGGGTTGCCAACACAGCAGATAACACTCTTCCAGTAAATCTGCCATAATGAACCTGCACATCAGGCCATGCAAATAAACTTTCTGCAGTGCTGAAATTAGCCACATGAAGCAAAATTATTTTCAGGATACCCGTCCTGTCCCCGGGTCAAGAACTGTGGAAGATGGAAGGGATCTCTTGGCATCACCTGGTCTAACATCCCATGCTCAGGAGCAGTCCAGAAAGCTTTTGTTTGGCTGTGGTTTGCATTCTTTGGTTTAGGCTGGGTTGAGTTTTTTATTCCTGAAGAATGAAGACTACCACTTCCCTGGAAATCTCTGCCAGTGTTCAGTAACAGTCTTAGTAAAAATACATTTCCTGATTTTCATTAAATACCTCTTGTGTTTCATTTTATGCCTGCTGGGTCTTGTCCTGTCTGGGCATCACTGAGGACAGCCTGATTCCATATTCTTTGCACCCTCTCTTCAGGTACTTATATGCATTGATAAAGCCTTCTCTTTTCCAGGAAGAATAATCTCAACTCTCTCAATCTTTCCTCATAAGATGCTCATTTTTGTGGCCTTCCATTGGACTTTTTTAGCATGTCAATACATCACCTGTAGTGGGAAGCCCAGACCTGGATACAGACGTGACCTCACCAGGGCTGAGGAGATGTGAATTATCTCTTCCATCAGCCTGTTGGCAAGACTCCTCTTTATGTAGCCTGGGATACTGTTAGCCCTTGTCTTCTTGCAGAAAGTAAATCTGGCAATATTGACCTCTTTAAATTCTAAAAACAAAGACATTTTTCCATAGTTTGGTGGTTTTTTGGTTTTTGGTTTTTTCTGTTTGGTTGGTTGCTTGATTGTTGGGGTTTTTTTGTTGTTGTTTGGTGGGTTTTTTTGTTGTTATTGTTGAGGTTTTTTTGATGGGGCTTTGTTTGTTTGTTTGTTTGTTTGTTTGTTTGTTTGTTTGTTTTGGTAAATGCTTAATCTCCTTTAGTTGTCTGATTACATCAAGTAGTGGTTCCTGAAGTTGTCAATATGTGATCATTGAACTCACTTTCTCTTAATGCCCTCAGAGCAGACAGATGATCTGCCCTACTTCTCTGGGGCCAGTGCAGTACCACAAGTTTGGGCTCAACATATTTTCAAATTCTGATCTTGATATAAAATTGTATAAATACCACCAATGACAGATCATTACAGTTTTGAAATCAGCAAACACAGAATCAGAACAAAACACTGAATAACATTTTATCAAGTTAGAGCCCTACAGTACAACAAATTGGTTTTTGCAAATGTATTATTTTATGTCATTACATAATACACAGGTTCAAAAGCTGACTGTGCTTTAAATTGTCTGAACCTATGTAACAAATGAAAAAGAAAATGTAATGCTGTATATATAAATTTGAACTCAAATATTGCTCTTGTATAGACTAAAATGTATTTTCACTTCTCTAAGCTGATATTTTTCTTTTTAGATCTATTCACCAGGATTTGACAGCTAATTTAATTACTTTATAAATATCACTGTTGATTTTAGGAGAAGGCTGGAAGCATTAATAAAAGAAGAATAAAAGGAGAATAAAAACTTTGAACAAATTCAAGGCAATATGTTTAAAATACAATTTAATTTTAGATATAAAAAACATCTTTACTAAGATTTTCTGAACCTTGAGTAGTTATGTTGCAGCTGGTAACAAGCAAACAGAAAGTTCCAGGGAGCAGTAAGAGACAGTAATGATCCTTTCATATTAATGACAGTCAGCAGATAATGAAAAAGCCGTGCAAGTTGCCTATTTACACTCAGCAACACTGTGGCTGTTAATGGACCAGTGAAGTGAAGAAGAGAGCAAGCTGTAGTCGACAATGTAGTCACAGCTGGAATCAGCCCAAGTAGCAGATTCAGCTATTGAAAAGAGAGGAGACTCCTCCTGAACTGCTCAGTGTATAGTAGCTACTCTGGAAGTACAGAACCAGAGATATGCTGAGTTGCAGTTCTATTTGTTAGGATCAGTTCAAATGAGGTCTCAGAATCAGGGGAAAATCCCTTATTTTCCAACCTCCTCCCGTTCATTATGAAGCAGGAGCTAATCAGTGCAGAAGGAGTGACACCACAAAAGCATGAACACTGTTAGTAATTGCTGACTTCTCACTGAGAGTCACTGAAGTACTCATTTGCCATCTGGACCTCCCTAGAGAGGTTTGCCATCTACTGGAGGCTCACATTTGCAATGTCACAAAGAGACTGCCACACCTGTAAAACTAAAAGACTCTCATGCATTCCTACTCTTCCACACAGAATTAGGCTGCAACAAGGAGTTTGCAAAGCATCAAAAGAGGCTTCATATCCTTCAGAAAGACGTTGAAGGGATCAGAACCATGAATAGTGTTCTCCTCTATAGTCCTAGCTGGAGACTGGGGACCCAGAAAGAAGATTAATGGATCAAGAGAACGGTTTACTGCATGGCAGGTGCCATGCTCAGGGTTTTGGCTTCTATGATCCAGAATGAACCCTTGAAAAAACAGCTGACAGTCAATGGGCCTCACCTGACTGGGTGAGGTGAGCATGTTCTGGGAAGGAAACTGGCTGGACTTCTTGGCAGGGCTTTTAAATCATACTTAGCAAGGGAAAGGGATATATTTTCAAGTGTCAGAGAGGAATGAGGAAGCAACAGTACTTCCAGGAAACAGCAAGGAAGTACCTGTAATCCTCACCACGGAATTAGGGAAGGATTCTCCCAAAAGGTGAGGAGATTTCCAGCCCAGAAGGGGCAATTATGTATGTAGGCCAGAAAATAAATTCCAAAGAGAGTATACTCCCATCTCTGCTAAATGCAAAAGGTAATCTGGTATAAACAGATAGGGAGAAGGATGGAATACTCAAAAAGCTCTTCGCTTCAATCTTCACCTACTACCAGGCATCTCATGTCTCTCAAGTTCCTGAACATTTAAGTGGGGTGAGGAAGTGAGCTCCCTTCCATTGTCAATGAAAAGCAGTCCTGAGATCACTTGATGAAACTGAATAACCACAAGTTTACAGGACCTGATGACATGTATCTGGAGTCCTGAGTGGTGATGTTGCCATGCACTTCTCCATCCTTTTTGAAGAGTCATAGTGATAAGATGAAGTCTCCAATGCTTGGGAAAAAAGGAAACATCACTCGTATTTTTAGAAAGGGGAGAAAAGAAGACACAGAGAACAGCAGACTGAGGAGTCTCATTTCTGTGCCTGGGAAGATCATGCAGCAGATCCTTCTAGAGAATGTCTTCAGGTGCATAAAAGACAAGGAAGTGATCTGAGCCAGCCAGCACAGGGACTGCCATTAGCAGAGAGGTGTTGGATGAGCTGGGCTGATACGGAAAACTCCCTCAAGCCCAGAGATGGTAACCCTTCTGCTTCTGGCCGCAGCTGAACCAAGGCCCCAAAACAGTGTGGACGAATTAAATAGTCCTAGAAACTAGACCCCTTTTTTCCTATGACCACAACACTAAGCACAAATTTTGCCTGAGCAAACTGGTGACCTTATGTGATGGAGCAACTGCAACTGTCGACAAGCACAGACTGACCAATGTCATCTATCTAGACTTCTGTATGGCCTCTGACACTGCTCCACACAGCACCCATGTCTCCAAAATGAAGACAAATTGTCTTCAAATTGGACTGGGATTTGAAAGGTGGATTGTGTGGCAGGTAAGGAATTGAGTGGACAAGACACGTCCAGGGAGTTGAAGTCAATGCGCAGGTGGAGGTGATGACAAGGGATGTTCCTCAGTGCTCTGTGTTGGGACCAGTGCTCTTCAATATGTCTCATTTACACAGACAGTGAGGTCAAGTTCTCCCTCAGCAAGTTTGTAGATGAAACAAAACTGAGTGGTACTGTTGATACACCTGAAGAATGAGATACCATCCAGGAGGACCTGGGCAACCTTGAGAAGTGTGCCCATGAGAACCTCATGAGATTCAACAGGGCCAAGTGCAAGGTGATGTACCTGGATCAGGGCAATCCCAGACACGAACTCAGATGGAGAAGTCATTGAGAGCTGTCCTGATGAGGACTTGGGAGTTGTTGTGAGTGAAATGCTGGACATGAGTAAATAGTGTGAACTCACAGTCTAGAAAAACCAGCTGTGTCCTGAGCAGCATCAAAAGCAGCATGTCCAGCATGTTGAAGGAGGTGATGTTCTCCCTCTGCCCTGTCCTTATGGAGTATTGCATCCAGCTCTGGGGTCTTCAGAGCAACAAAGATGAAGACCTGTTGGGAAGGCAAACACAAGCAGAGGGTTGTCTTCTATGAAGACAAGCTGAGACAGCTGGGGTTGTGCAGCAAGGAGAGCAGAAGACTTTGGTGAGATTTTATGGCAGACTTGCACTACCTTAACAGGACTTTTAAAAAGAGGGAGAGCTATTTTTTATACAATGTGATAGTTTTAGGTCAAATGGGGAACAATTTTAAAATTTATAGTGGAATTAAATTAAACATTAGAAGAAATTCTTTACTCAGAGTATGATGAGTCACTGAAACAAAGCTCTGGATGCCCATCCCCAAAATTGTTCGGTGCCTGGTTGGATAGGGCATTGAACAACCAGGTCAAGTGGAAGTTGTCTCTGCCCAGGACAGGGGAGGTGATACTAGGTGATCTACAAGGTCTTTTCCAACCCAAGGCATTCTATGATTCTATGAAATCTTCCACAAACCAGGACCTAGAGCCTATAAACCTATTATCAAGAAAAGGCCGTTCCATTTTTCATTTTGCTTGGTGCTTCCTTTGCAGAAAGTAAACATAGTAAATCAGTTCTGATGTTTCATAAATGCTCAAGAGAGGAAAACAAGAATATATTGTAGAGTGTTAACTATAAATTAAGCCAATATCTGATGCAAGACTGTGTTATTCCTAGGCATTCGTCAGTTAAATATGAGGTTATTTGCTATTGTTGCAAGTTTGACTTCCTGGCTTATAATATGCTATCCTTAGGAACAAGGCCACAATGCAGAATAAGGAAAAGGAAAAAAATCAAATGTAGTTTTCTGATTTACTTTTGCACATTGAGCCCATGAGTATTCTAGAAGGCACATTTCAATTCCTCCCAGTCTTGCTGCTTTGACATAGCAGCTACTTGTAAAGTAGAATAAAGTATTGAGTTTCAGTAGGTGTAGTATTTGGCAGCTGTAGAAAATGCAGTACAGAAGAAAAACCACATTATTTTCCTTAAGGTATCTAAGTACTTGACAGCAGAAGCTTGTAAATAATATAAATTGCCATTGTAAATCAAATTGCTGTCATTCATAAAATTATTTGCTTTCAAAAATTGAAAAAGTATTAAACATGACAATAACAATATTCTCTTTGGTAGTGTTGTTTTCTAGTGAAAGACAATAGTTTTAATTATAATTGCTAGTAAAATAGGTGAGGTAGAAAAGCAATACAATTAGATAAAATTAAAAATGAGGTACTTTTTGGCATATTTTTTATTACACTGGAGGACTCTAATAAAGTTATATTTAACATCATATGATAAATATGTAAAGGACATAGAAATACAACTTCTGGTAAAGGACATAGAAGCACGACTCAAATGGAATTACACTGAAATTTGGTATTTCAGTAACAGCTGGCAGCTGGCATTACCCACTGCATGTCTCAGGCGTGATGGAAATGGCTGTACACCATCTTCCCCTTAAACAAAGGGACTTAACAAATTCTGTTAACAACAATGACAAAAAAATTCTTATCTACAGATAACATTTGAGGAAGTAATGTTCCACAAGAGCTAGCATTAAAAGCTCTCAGTCCTGTGGAGGACTTGGGGATACTAATGAATGTGAAATAGACCTCATGAGCTTGTTATGTGTTCTTACAGCCCAGAAAACCAGCCCTATCCTGCAACAAAAGGAGCAAGGCCAGCAGGTCAAGGGAGGGAAGTCTCTGCTCTGCTCTCCTATGACTCTACCTGAAGTATTGCACCATTCTTAGCACAAGAAAGATATAGCCCTGCTAGAGTAGATCCAGAGGAGGGCCACAAAAATCACTGAAACACCTCTTCTTTGAGCAAGGAGCTGAAACACCTCTCCTTTGAGGAAAGGCTGAGAGAGTTGAGGTTGCTCAGCCTGGAGAAAAGAAGTCTTATTGCAGCTGTTCAATACAAATAGGCTTAAGAGAAACTTGCAGAAAGACACTTTTAGCAGGATTTTTAGAGAAAAGACAAAGGGTGAGTTTCAGGAAGAAACTGAAATAGGGAATTTTAGTTTTATATTGGATCTAAGGAAGAAATTCTTTATGACAAGACTGGTCAGTCACTAGATGTTGTGGGTGCCCCATCATGGGAAATATTTGCAGTCAGCTTGGACTGGGCTTTGAAAAACCTGATCTAATGAAAGATGTCCCTGTCAACAAGAGAGGGATTGAGATAGATGGTCTTTGAATGTCCCTCCCAACTGAATCAATCTGTGATTCCTTGAAAATTGCATTGACAGATGTCTGAAGTTAGAGAACACTATTTGAACCTCCTGTATACTACTGACCTTGCACTTTCCATGACTAAATTGTTACAGATTTATTTCAGGAAAATGTTAATTTTAACTTAAATATTACTGATGATTGAGAATTTGTGTTTTATAAGTCATCTCATGGTTACTTTTACAGAGAAACAGACCTTTTGTTTCTGATTCAGATATGTGAATTCAAGTTTTAGTCTTCTGCCTTATGTTTGCCTGCTGCATAAAAAAATCCTGCTTCTAGACATTGATCTTGCATTTATAAATATTGACAAGTAAATACTGACAATGCTGTTCAATGAATTTTAAAATGCATGGGTTTTATTTATGCTAGCTTTTTGTTTCTATCCCCACTTATCACACTCTTATCTGTGAACAGCAAAAATTTTTTGAGTCAAATTAAAAGCAATGCTAAGAACTAATATGACTTCTCTATTCATGTACTTTCTGTTTATATCCAATACTGCTGATAGTAGAATTTGCACTGGCACTTTTGTTTTGTTAACTGTGTTTGCATCTCTAGTTTTTTGTAGTTACAACTCCATTCTATAAACACAGACTTTGTGATTTCCATTCTTAAAATTTTCACTGGATATTGGACTATGACAGAATTCTAGAAATAGAATTTCTAGCAATATCAGAACAGATGTCTTACAGAAGTTTATTATATCCATATCAATACTTAATCAAATAAATTTATAATTTCAATTTTAAAAAGTGTGGTAGGATAGTTTCACATAGCCTAATTTCTCTAAATCTCTTTGACACTACTTTTTCCTATTTCAATTTCTTCATAATAATAAGAAAATTGTCTTCTATTGTTCTGTTTCAGATCAATGTCTTTTTTTTTTTATTTTTTTAAACTTCCCCTTAGATCAGAATTTGCTTACAACCTGCATTAACACCTAGAGACTAATTTGTGTGAGTTTTATTTTGATAGTAATATTAACTGCAGAATACTATAAGTGGAATAAATAACACACTTACTATTTAATTTTTTTTCTTTTAAAAGTTTGAATGCTAGAATGCTAAAAAGAAAAGAAAACAATTAAATTTGCTTTTCTATACAGAAGCCTGAGGAGCATATTCTTCACTGCTTTTTAACTATGGCTATTTAAGTGACATTCTACTGCACAAATAGTCCATCCATAACAAAAAAAAAGATGTAAATACTGTCTCACCTAACTGAACTCATAAGTTTAGGACCATTTAAATTCTATAATTTGAATTTAATTTGAGTCTCAATTCTAAAAGTCTCAAGTCTTTTTAGATTAAAAAGATTGCTTTATTAAACAAAAAAAGGACATGTAAACTAGGTTTCTGAAACTCTACACTTAAATAATTGTACATAAACAGATTATTAAATAACAAGCAAAATAATGTTTTACCAGCAAACTCATTCTTACACAACTTGGAAAATTCTAAATGTCCACAAAATCCTGTGATCTGAAACCATGAATAGAAGATCTGCATCATCATTTTGCTGATAGTATTAGCTGACACCACTTAGTGCCTTAAAATCTTGCTTAGTATGCTATTATAATATAAGACTGCTTAGCACAGAAATTTCAATCACATTGGTACTTGAATTTGCAAACAGGTAAAAACTCAAAATATGCTTGGAAAAAAAAGGAGAGCTGCTACTGTTTCTATGTGTAAAGTTGTTGAAACTTATCTAAACTCAAAATTCCAAGGACAATTTTCTTGCAGAATAGAATGCAAATGCAAACTACAGGTGTCTTCTCATTTGAATATTGTAAATACCTATATTTGTGTTTGGTCTTAAGAAAACAACAGATCACATTCATTTTCTAAATAAGTCGATCCCCTTTAATAAAATAAAATCTCTTCCTAAGAGCATGTTTTGTGTTTCACAGTTTCAACTACAATATAAATGATCTTCATTCTTCATCTATGCCTGTGTATACTTAATTGCAGTGCATATTTACTTTCAGCAGGTCTACATGCAAATTAGTGGCTATTCCTCTGAACTTGAAAATAAACATGTTGACTAAAAATGTGAAACATCTTATGAAGTTTTACTGCTCATTGTTTTATCTGTAGTTACTTGAAAAGACTACAGAAACAAATAAATAATTCAATATGATTTTGATGTCATTCTGGTCATCTATATTTTCATGTGTTTACTCTTCAGGTGGATGAAAAGAGAGTTATTCAGATGTTCAGTAGAGATATAGAGATTTTTAATCTTCAGAGCTGGAGACTGAGCATTACTTTTGTAGTGTAGGAAGGAGTAGACTCTGCAAAAAGAGAAAAAACAAATAAATCTCAGACTTTAGCTATGTAATCCAGCACAAATAAATGGGGCCCTTAGCTAGAAACAGCTTGGTTTGGTCTTGTTTCAAAGATACTCTACAAATGATCTCTGTGCTATCTTTCAGAAATTCTGCTGGTTCATATTTTATAAAAGACATTCCTTCTACAGTCTCTTTTTCAAAAGCAGGTATTGGCATTATCTATAGCACAAAAGTTTAGAAGCAGGAAATAAAAAAATGATTCATGATCCAAACTCTTAATAAAAAGCAGGGAGGTAAGTTCTGTCTAGGAAAGAAGAAAACTATGTCCCTGAGCTGCTTTGCCCCAGAAGTGCATAAAGCTGGCCTATTCTCAAATATGCACAGCTTATGGGTGTTAACAAGAGAAGTCTGGCATGAGAACATAAAAAGTATCATGAAGCCACACCCTGTGGCCTTTATTTATATTTCTCTTTTAACAGGTTTTGTAGGACCACTGTATAAAGCACTTAAATTCAATGCGAAGAGTGAAAATCTGTAAGATTCATCCCACAAAAGGTTCTTTCTACACACAAACTTTTAAAGGAGTTAAAATGAGCCTATGGGCTATTCTGTCTCACAGGAAACTTTCCCCTTTTTCTTAACAAATCTTATTTAAGCATGCTCAAGAGTGAGAATTTCTCAAAGATGGTAAATACAAAACAAAATAGCAACATGAAGTAAAATGTAAAGTTTGAGGTGTTATGTAATAAAGATAAAGGCAGGTATTCTACTACAATTGTAGAGTGGTTAAATAGTACCTTGAAGCAGATAATATTGTCAAAGAATATCCTCCCAATGCAGTGAGACTTTCATATATACACTGTGCTTCTTTTTGAGGAGAAGAAGCACTTCTTGAGGAATTCAAAATCACTAATACTAACCCCAAGAGAAGTAAGTAAATCTAGAGAATGAGAATATTATTTGTGTACATCATCAATCAATTAAGGTTCAGGTACATACAAACACAATTAATTTTTTATACATTTGTTCAATACCAGGGGTCTTAATTAGGATACAAACTTTTAATAAAGCAGATTTGGCATTTCACTGTTAGTCTTATTTAATACCATTAGAGACAACTAGACTTTAAGATATGTTACTTGTCCTCTTAGAAATGAATGTTCACAATGTATGTCTGCATTTATATCCAAGATAGCAGGAGCTCACTGCACATTTACACATACCCCTTTCCCTCAGGTCTTCAATGTATGCTTTCATAAACTCTTTCTCAACTTGCTCACGTTCACGTTCATTTTCTATAATTTCTTCAGTGTCTTCACATACAATAGTTTCAACCGGACTGTCCTTGAGACTTACAAATCTAGAGAGAGATTAACACACAAATACATGTACAGGCACCTGAACATCACTGGCCATCACGAATGATGCTTTAGAAAGTGCTACCAGAGCCAGAAGCAGAACTGTGAACAGCATTAGCCCAATTTTGCATCTATTATTAGAAATACAGATTTCAAATGGAACTTTCTCTATAATCCACTTTGCATATAAAAATGATCAGTTTATCTTTTATCCATCTATCCACTTAAATCATTCTTTGCAAAAACAGGTATAGTTCTTTATTACGGAACTTCTGACCAACTCCCCTGTAATTTCCCCATTTCTTAAAGAGCAATATGAGGTCCATCCTAGCAATCTGGAATTTTGCCAGAATCATTAAGCTGACAATATATGCCTCCCTTTTTGGTTATTACATTACTTGTCTTTTACAAAACATGACAGGGCATGAATTACTTTGTAATTGCAAATTTCATAAAGCTGTGCTTTGAAGGTGAAGACCCAGGTGGTTACATAAACAACTTATACAATGTTCAAATAAGTGCATAGCATTCTGAAAGTCTCTGATTTTCATTCCAAGAAGGAGAAAAAAAATTAAAATTTGTTACTTTCAGAAGAATAAATGTTCCAACAAATCATATGTCTTTCTAAAAATCTGATTAATTGCTGTGAGTTTGTGATCAGCTAACTTCATCTGTTTGGCCCAGATGCCCACAAAGCACCTCTCTCTGCCTCTCTCCTCAACTAGACAAGGGAGAATAGCAGATGAAAAATTGTAGATAAGCTTAATGAGAAAAATAAAACCTATGCACAGAAAAAAAGCAAAGCAAAGCAAAAAAATTACTCTCTGCTTCTCAAGAGGTAACATCTAGCCACTTCCTGGGGGAGCAGAGCTCAGGATATGTAGCTGGTTTCTTTGGAAGACAAAAACTTCAGTTAACACATGATCCACCACTCATCTCCTTTCTTTTAGCTTTATATGTGAGCATGACACTATATGGTATGAAATGTCCCTTTGGACAATTGGGGTCAACTGTTCTGGCTGCGTCCCCTCCCAGCCTCCAGCTCACCCTCAGCCTGCAGTGCTTTCTTAAGGGAGGGCTGGAGAGACAGCCTTGATACTGTGCCACCACTGTTCAGCATGTGTTATCAGCACCTTTCTAGCTACCAGTGCAAAGAATAGCTCTAAGAGAAGAAAAGTAATTCCATCCACAGCTAACACCACTCTGAGCCAGACCCAGTGTAGAGTCTGAAATGGTTCCACAACAAAACGTGAACATTGCCTGCAGGAATGCAATATCTCTGTAATTACAGACTAAAAGGTCTTTTAGTTTTGTCTTGCATGCAGAAGTAACGTGGTGTTTCACAGCAAAGAAATGCATGTGGCCTCATTTAACATTTTACTAGCCATGTTTCCCTTTCCAGTAAGATGCTTTTGTCAGCACTGAGCTTATCAGCAGTTAGCTTCCAGGCTTCTGGTCCCACTCTGAAACATGGTTTTGCAGCTCCAGAGTTGGAGCTACTACGACCCAGTCTACCCAGAAATAGCAGTTTAGACATTTAGATGCAGTGTCTCCTTTACCACTCTGATAAAAATTGGATCAGAATTTGTGGAAACTGATGCTGGTGGAAACATTTCTCCTGAGTGTATCTTACTTTATCTTCTTAAGAGTATTTCCCTTTCTCTCTCGCTTTTACTTACTTTAAACCTGTGGTTGATTCACAGATGGCTGTGGGTATCTCAACCAGGTCATCACCACTGACAACTAGCAAACTGAGCTTTGGCATATTGACAAGAGCTCGTGGAAGATAAGTCAACTTGTTTTTCTGTAGGAGAAGTGTCTGCAATTCGTCTAACCTGTAAAGATGTCAGAGACAGAGATGATGTAAAATATTTATTTCAGACAGGAACATCTATCCAAGATAATAATACTGACTTAATCCTGTGTATAATAGGAGCAATCGCATGCAACATCTTTGTCTTCTTAAAAAAGTCACTCAAACACTACTTTCATGAAGTTTCATCAACTTTAATGGAAATCTCCAGTACTGTTTCAGCATTACAGTAGTAATAGCATACCTCTGACAAGTAATCAGAAGCATGCTCAAGATAAAAGGTTAGAAAATTTACTGTGCTTTCATACAGAAAATGCTGACAGAACATGATATAAAGCCTCACCATGTGCATCCTGCAACTAATGAAAAATAGAGGCCACCAGCTCACACCTTTGTCCATATGCTGGTTTCTATGAATTAGGTTTGTCTGTGGTAGGCAGTGCATCTCCATGTATTGTTTTTCACTAGTAATTAATACTGTGGGGAGCAAGAGAAAGACCAGCTCCTCATCAAAAAGATCTTGCAAGTTGTCCCAATGAAATCAATTTAATGACAGTGTTTTGTGGAGGAACTTTTATTTCCCCTGGCTTTTCCTAATGCAATAGAAATTCGTGTCTTTGCCTATATTCCTTAGGTAAAAGACAAAAAATATAGTAAATTGATGAAACAAATTTGTCTTATTTAACTGGAAGGGTCCATTCCTAAAACACTGTTGGAAGGCTATGCTGATCAGGCCCATGTGGTTTGTTTGAATTCAGGTACAAATATTAAGTAAGACTTCAGATTACTATCAACACATCCTTAATAATCATAGACTATTGTAATGGTATTACAGACAATGTTAATTCACTGAGGTTCCTTGACACCACAGGCATTGAAATAATGAGTCTGAATGAGAGTGTACATTTACTGATGTGGGGATATCCTGACATTTTTTTTAGGCCTCTGTAAGCACACAAACCCAAATTGAAACAAAGCAAACCTTTTTTTGGGAGTCTGATTATGATATTCTAACATCAAATCTAGCAACTCAGTACAAAATGGAGAAGATTAAATGTAGAAAGGGAATAATTTGATAATAAAGGAGTATAGGTTACAGGGAAAAAAGTTCTTTAAGTTGAGAGGGTATCCTTACCTAAAATAAGAATGCCCTCTTAGAAACACTTTGAAGTTAATTAAATCTCTGGTCAGATGCCCAGAAAAAAATGACAAGCTTATGTTGTTTGTTGTGAATTACTAGCACAAGTTAAGACCAGCTCTGCTGTCAGAATAATCTGTGGTTATAAAATGTCCCAGAAAAGTCTTTTTGCCCAGCAAAAAAGGCCTTGCAAAAGTTAGGAGTGAATGAATTTTCTGTTAAGTTTTTTCTGCCTCAGGGATTTCTATTCTCAGATAAATAAATAATCCTGAATATTTTTTTTATAAAATTTAGTTAATATGTTTGGGATTTTTCACTGAAGGCTAGGTCAAGTTTTGTAAACCAAGTCACTGCAGCACTCTAGAGTGAATAGATAAGCTCAGGGATAAGAAAAGTGCTTTCTCAGGCTAGCAAGTCCCATTAAAAAGATCAGCATGACTTTTTAAAAAACTAATTCAAAGTGGTTATCTAAACTGGGAGAGTAAGTATATGTGCACATATTCAGATATACCTCAGAGTAGAAGGGAAAATTGTCAGTGGGGTCTTACCAATATTTTGAGTCTTACCAGTATTTTTCTTCTTTATTAACAAAGTTTTTCAGGCTCTTTGAGTAACTTAAATAGGCTTTAGTTCACCTTTTCCTCCTCCCCATCCACCCTCCACACAGTTAATGTTGCCACTTCCATGTGGTGAGTCCCCTTTGCTGGAACTCGGGCAGAGTTCTTGAACTTCCCAAAAAAACATGTCTAAATATAATGACAAATTATTATGAAAGCAGCAAAAAACATATTTTGTTAACTGACTGCCATCAATGAGCTAGTAAACTTAGTTTTTGTTCTCAGACCCAGTCCATCAAAAATAACAAAATATTTGCATGCAAAAATACCTGATACATTTCCAAATGTGACTTTCCATCAACAGTATCCCTTGGAAGCTTGTTACTTCCTAAATTCATTTAAGAATTCCTATACCTGTCATTGAATTAAAACATAAACTACCTGTCTATGTCTTCTGGGAGATCTTTCAGGCTGTTGCTGCTAATATCCAACCACTGCAAATTAGACATCCGGAGCACACAAATTGGAATAGAATGGAACTTGTTTGCTGACACATCCATAAATGTGAGTTGTTTCAGGTTACTTAGCTAGAAAGAAGTAGTGCTTTATTTTAGTTACTTTTTGCAAATACAAGAAGACATTTCATTCATCAACCATTTTCATTCCTCTAAAAGCACTTAGAAAGATAAGAATTCATTATTTTTTACGCAACCTTTTCCCAGCCTTGTCTTTTAGTTATCATTTTATAAAAAAAGTAATTCAGAAATACCTATCTCCCAAATTGTTCATCACCTTTCTAACAACATCAGGAGATTGAATGAAATTTTTATTCTTTAAAAACCTACAGGTTTAGATGACAAGTCTGGAACCAGAAAATTAGTTGGTTCTGAGGTAACAAAAGATAATTTTTATAACTAATAGATACCAGGTTACCATTCTCAAAATCAGAGATTTGATAACTCCTATCAAAATTAGAAAGATTCTCTTCACTATAACTCTACTGTGCACTGAGAGTGTAATACTAGGATACAATAAGAAAATGAAACTATCAATTTAAGACAACAGATAATTTGGTCCAAAATTGTTCAAAGATCTCTAAAAACACATCTTCCATACTGCAAAGTAAATCTAAAATAAAGTATACTAGATATTTTTATTGGAATAATTTTCAAAGGAATTATATTTTAAAGTAATACTAAATGCAATGAAGATTAAGTACAAATGTAAAATATATACCTTTTAAAGGAATTAATGTGTTGAATAGAGCTCTCTGTGTAGTGAATCAATTACACACTCTACCAGTGTTCATACAACCATGCAGCTAGCAAAGAAGTATAAATGTTAATGGAAAAAGTATTTTAGAATCAAAATTTTATTTCTGAGATTCTAATCATCAGTCACCATCACTATCACATTTTACAGATCATGATATAGAAAAAATGTAACAAAAAAATTTCTGTGGGCTTTGATGAAGATATCTTAGAATATAGAAAAATAATCTCAAATCAAACACATTTTCCACTTCCAAGGTGAGCAGAACACATGTGAAGGATAAAATATTAAAAAATTATAAAGTAATAAAATACATTCTGAATCCTTGACAATTATTTTTAATTATTAAGAATTAAGACCTGGAGTTTTTTTATATTATCTATCCAAGCTCCTTTTGATTGCAATACTGCCAGACTTTCACCTTAATTTAACCCTTGCTGTTTAAAATCCTCACATTCACAGCATGGTGATGTGACAGAGCTAATTTCTTTAGAAACTTTTTGATGATGGCTTTTTGTGAGGTTTTTAGGTTTGGGGTTTTTGGATTTTTGGGTGGGTTTCTTTTTTGGTTTTGGGTTTTTGTTTTGGTGGGATGTGCATTTCTAGTTTCGTTTGGGGTTTTGTGAGTTTTATTTGCCTGCTGTTACTTTTTTTTCTAGTTATTACTTCACAAGCTGCAAAATCTCATATCTTGAAAAACATTTTCAGGGAGATTTACTGAAGCTATCCTATTACAAAGTACTACACAATGAAGTTTATCTTTCAAAAACATAAGAGAGGCCCAGAGTTCCTGAAGTCAAAGTATAATTTCAAAACCTCCCCCCACTGTCTGAAAATAGTCCTGGTGAGCCATCACCATGGATATGTCCCATTACAGATTCAGAGCAGGTAAACACATTTTATTGTGACACGTTTTACTTTCCAACCATTTTATCATTTTGGGGACTGAATAAAAGCAATGAAAATTCAGTCATATTCTGTAAATTTTTCAGATACTGTATCTTTTTTCCAGAAAAACAGAATCTCTCATCCAACAACAAAAGCACAGCTAGTCTTCTAGATTGTAGCCACAAGACAGTATAGAAAATAGCTGGAACTATCTTTATACTGCAATAACTTTGTAGTTTCAAATTACCATCACAATTTCAAATCCCAAGCAAACATTTAAAGTTTCTCTAAACTCAGAATAACTTGCTAAAACTCTGATACATGCATTTCAACAAATTCTCCTCCCAAAAACTCTGCAAGATCTCACGGGCTTAAATGCCACCAAAAATATTCTCAAACCATCCCCAGAAAAGAACAGATCTATCCTCTAAATACAAAATAGCAGATATATGTTAAAATACACTTTCTTTACTATTCACTTAAGTTCCTAAACACTTTGCTTTTGCAATCAGTCACCTGTCACACTGAAACAACTTGGTAACACTAAGATTAGATGGTAAATTTATATTTATTCAACTAGTCTTCCCAGAAAGTGCTTTATTGAATTAAATATTACAAGCAATCTAATATAGCAGTATTACCTTTTTAAGAAATATAGCTCTTTCTTGCATTTTTCAAATAGTATGGTATATAGATCAGTTTAATACTTTAATATTTAGATTAAAATAAACATTTTCAGGAGTTTCCCATAAAAATGTCCGAACAAAACATATCTAATCTATCAATACAAATTTTGGTTCAGCATGCTACAGAACATTGGAGCCGTGGTTATATTGTGTATGGTGCAAGCCCCCAGTATGTGTGCTTTTAAGGTAATATCTAACAAAGCTGTCCGTTTTCTACAGTATGTTGAAATGTAATGGAGTTTTTAATTTGATATCTTCATGATATGTTACAAAAAAATGCCTGTGATAGATGATGCATTAGAAATTATGGCAGCTGCATATTATATTTTCTAAAGAAAACACTCTATATTTTATTTCTTCTTAAAGGACTGATGGATTTTTGCGCCTTTTATAACATTTCATTTTCAAACAAGCATGGTTCTCATATAATTTTTAAGTTATCATTCATTTTTGCTTGATGTTGATTTTTACTATTTTTCCTTATGACACGACTTCGAATCAATCACTATATAGGCATCATGCAAGTTCCATTTTAATATAGCCATATTTAATAGTCTAGCTACCTGGACAGACTTATTGTGGCACTTATGTTTAATCATTCTTGTCATTTTTCTTTGACAAGATGCACCATATCTTCATAATTTTGTTCCTAGAATTAATCCAGATAACATTGTAGAGGCCCACTACTTCTTTTCCTCTCTGGCAGTTAAACCCTCAGTTGAAAAAAAAGGACAACATGTCTGGGAAGGAATTATTATTTTATTAATGGCTGTGGTTTTTTTTTCTTCTGCTTTTTTGCTGTGAAAGGGATTTGGGCATAGGTTGCATGCTTATTTACCATGAATTGCCTATTGCTCAGCATCAACACATTAAAAGGTGTAATGCTGTGTTAAATACCATATTTTTCATTGATATGTAAATAACAGAAACTGAAACCCATCAAAGTCAATACATAAGACATGTAGAGGATTAACCTAGAAATGTATATCCATGCATTACAAATGCATTTTTGCCCAGAAATTTCAGATGTGAAGTCAGAGTAAACTTTTACCACTTCAGTAGTATAGGATATCACACATACTGTTTCCCATAGATTGACACTCATTATTAACCTGCTGAACACAGTAGGATATACATGAAAAAGAACCACCCTAGGAGCAAACTTCATAGTTGTCCACTTAGATATCATGACTTCAAACCAAGTGCCTATCTTTTCTTTCATTGAGCTGTAAGTGTAACCTCTTCTATAATCTCACTGACATTCATGGATAAAAGCATCAATTACAGAAACTAAGTAAAAGAATCTTTAGAGGCAGAAGATACCTTTCATGAAGATATAGTTGCATATTTATAGCCCAATTCACCATCAGACTCCTGAACTGGACCCTTAAACTTGGCAAGGCAAAGGTATTTAACAGCCAAGCCAATGGCTTAGAATACTAATTTCATGTGTTTTGTGAAAAAACCTCCTGAAGCCCAAAACCACATGATATCAAACAGCACTTCATTGGGTTGTATCTTGTGCAATGCCTTAAACAACACAGTTGTCTGTCTCAAACTCTGTTGAGGCTGGGGTTAAGGAAAAGGACTTTGCCATGAGATGAAAGATGTAAGCACATAATGGGGTGGCAGCATGGCACTAATTCCAGGCCTGGTGGAGGTGAGATCTCAGTAGTACATCCTGGACAATGCATCAAGAAAAAACATCACACTCTGGTACATGTGTAAAGAAGCCACTGCTCATATGCTTATCACCAGTCAAACAAAGCTCATCCCAAGCTATGTATGGATAGCATTCACAATCACTAAAACCCCTCTGAGGAGACTTCTGTGGATCCTACAACTTGGACAGTAAATTTAGCCACCACACCAGGAGCTTGAGATAGGAGTGTTATCTCATGGTGGAGGTTAACAAAGCTTGGAGAGAAGAATCTATCACTGATAATGACCAAAAAGTATGCAGAATTTATGGGCCTGAAGGAAAGCCAACTCTGCAACTGTGCTGAAATCATCTCCATCTGGGTAAAAGGTAATTCCTGCAGGGCAGGATCACAGCGCTGACTCACAGCGCACCAACCCAAGAAACCCACCAACTCAAAAGAAGAGAAAAACTAAGGGTGTGAACTTATTATCATTAGAAGTGAGATAATCTCGTGACAAACAGAATAAGAGAACAATGAGCATTAATTCCTTTGTTTGCTAAAATGTATAAATAGTGAAGGGTTCTGAAAGGCCTTAGGAGCACCACCACCAAGAAGCCCAGGGTGATTAAGGACCCATGGACCACTACTGGATTCAGTGGAGGAAAATATCTTCTACTTTATATCTCTCTCTCCCCTCTGCCTTTTCTGTTTCTTTCTTTCTACCTCACATTGATGGTTAAATAACATCTGTGTTGTTGCCTTCAGTATATGGTGCTGTTTGCACCTTAATTAGGGCAGAAGCATTTCTCGCTGATTGGATTGTGGTGTTTTGGTAAGCTTTACATAAGAAATGTAAGTGAAAGATACCATTCACAATGATGGCATAATTTTGACTTTTCAATGCTAAAATCCTAAACCTTTTGTAGAGTTCATCCACCAACAGACACCGCAATCCTTACGCCAAACCCTTTGGAAGTTTAATATTGTCCCCTTTCATCATCCAAATAACTAAAATTTAGTGTCTAATAGAGTTAATACTGCTATGATAATTTTAGCATTAGAAGTTCATGGAAAGGTACTTTGCTTATTGTTAAAGCAGGTTTTTTGTATGCATAAATCTTTCATTAGCTCTACAAAAAAAAAAGGGGAAAAAAAGAAAAAAAAGAAGAAATCAGTTTAATTCAATATTCATAAAATATACACAATATATGCAACACATGCAATGTCCATAAAAGTATCAGGTATTGATCATTCACAGGTGGTTAAGAATCACATAACAATAAGGGCAGGACTGTCGACATACAGTCAAAATCTCTAAGAATGTGGGTTTTGTGCTTAAGTCTAAGTACAGGAGTTGCTCCAAGCCAACAGAAGAGTCACATGTATGTAATTAAGTACTCAATTAACAATATCCTAGGCTAAAGCCAAAACAAGTCTTGTGTCTCAAAAAATAAATTTATGTTAATTACTTACGTTAAATTTTCATAGCTTTGATGCTGCAGCTAGACATAGTCTGCATTTATTACTGAGCTTTGCCATCATTAAGTCATCTCATACTCAAATTTCCAAAACTTGTAAATTAAGGACACACATTAGAAGGGAAAACTAGGTTATACCAAAAGTCAGTTAAAGATTTTTCATCAATTTAAATAGGCCCAGTAGCTCACTTTGGGAGTGCACTCTTCATATGTTTGAATTAAAACCATTAGAAGAGGAAGAAGAGCAATGTCAGTAGCATGTGGACATTAACTGACCTATCCAGCATGTTTGGAGACAAAGCGTCTTTGAATGTCTCAAAAGACTCTTTAAGGATATATTTGCCTCTTCACCAAGAGATTGCCAATATTATTTACTCTCACAACAGAGGAGACAAAGCCAAAAATGTTTTCATTTCTGCTTCAAGGTGTATAGTAATTGAAGAAATACTATTCAGATAGTTCCATCTTAATTATGATTTAAGCATGTACAACGATTCTGGTTTGCCACAACAACACAATGCTCCCTGTGAAGTTACCCTTCTGGTTCAAAAAACTGAGTATGCTCATTTGAGCTCATTCTGAAACCCAGAATAAATCACTGTTTTCCAAAATGGGGTGTGGGAAAAATATCCAAAAGTTATGGAAATTTTATTCTGTAGCAACTTAAAAAATATATAATAAACAAAGATGACAGCTCAAATAAAGAATTACAATACATTGACTATTTTGTTTTATATTGATAAAATAGTAACCATTCACTTCAAAGGAAAAGATTATCAGGGATGTTTGAAGAAATAATATCAGCAGAAGAGAACAAAGTTGTTATACAATACTGACAGACACAAAATAAATAATTAGGAAAAATGAGAGAGAAAATCATCAAAATGAAACTAAGAATGTGGTTCTGTAGTTCTGATTTGTGGCAATCACCCCATTTTAGTGATTGATGATGAAATTATTTCACCTTAGCTGGGTGAAATAATAGTTTAATAATAGTTAGTTTAGCTGTGCCTGGGAACAACAACAATCTGTGTTCTACACCATGTCAAGCAGAGATGGCCTGATAAGTTTCAAAAAAGACTTTTATGAAATATCAGACAGAAATCAGCCATGCACAAGATTCTTGCTGTGGGAATCCTTAAAATCAGGAGGTCTTGGGAAAGTTGCAAAAAAGCAGGTCTCAGAGTGAAAAGCATAAGGCACTTCAGCAGAAAAGTTCTATGAGATGTAGGAAGCAAGGACAAACAGAGCAATGGTCTGTGTATTAATGCTTGGCTAGAATAACTTTCTAAGCTGCAGAAAAGGATATCTAGCAAGATATTAGGAAGGTCTAAGCTTAGTAATGGAGCTCTGTGCATTGTATTTTAAGGCTTACAAGCAGGAATTGTATTTGAAATAAGCAAGTATTGTTTTAACCAAAGGTACATGAACTTATAGAGGTTGGATAGAACTACTGTCAATATGGGTTTTTTTGTGATTGGTCAAAAAACTTTCAAAGTGCATTGCAACATCACATTCTGTGGCCATTGCTGAGGACATGGGCTGCTGGCATCTTCCCGCTGTCCCAACCATGTAACGAGACTCATCTTGGGAGGAAAGAAAAAATGATAATAAAGCAGCTCGAGACGCATTCCACAGCAGTCCCACCCCGTTCGTGATTTCGTGCATAAACCCATGGCCGGCATTACTCGCCAGGCGTGGTGTTGAGAAATACAGCAGTGTGAATAATTGTCTACCAGCAGGAGAACCCTGCAACTTGGACCTGGATTTGTCTTTTCTTGATGCAGGTGTTTCATGAAGAATATCCCCAGATTTGTGAAATCCACAGTGGAGATAAAACTACTTTGCACACTGTGACATATCTGGTCCAGAATTGGACCATAAATAGTCCAGCATATTGCTGCAAAATATCCGTTATAAAAACTCCATTATATTTAACTCTACAGACTACATGTGTATGACACTGATGGTAGGCAAACATACAACTGTCAACAATTTAACACAGTAGATGACTGTTTTGTGGCTTGACAGGATTACAGCAAATTTTCTCTCCCTCCTCTTCCATCTTTTCTTATAGTGCTGCTGGACACACATGGGTTTTATACACTTTCTTTCAGGAAACGACAAAGCTAACAGGATAAATTTTTACATATCTCTTCCCAAAAGATTCGGTTCTCCCTATTTTATAACAGTATTTCTAGTAATTTTTATGTCTTGCTTTGACATGTAAAAGCAAATTGAAAATAATCTGATATGCAAGAGGTCATTTCCTGACTTGGACAAGAAAGCTAAAGAATGGCACATATATTGTGTTTACAGTGATAGATATAGATATTTGACTACTGGCTAAGAACTTGTTGGTGCAATTAAGACCATGAGGCTGTGAATTCTTGCAGTTCTTAGTGCTTCATTGCTATTTTGCACTACTCCATCCTGTCTGATCAAGTAGCCTTAGGACATCCATTGTATTATGTTGTTCTTATTAGGTGTCTCATAAAGATAAAATGAATACTTATTCATACACATACTTTAGTAAACGTGCAATGAAGCTGGACTTTCAAGATGCATTTTAGAGGTAGGATTTCCCCAATGTGAAATTTACAGAGATGTGTTCTGGAGAGCAGCTGTCTCGTAATTCCACTCAGCCATGTAATACTTGGTAGAGATGATAAAATAGCAAGCCTACAAACATCATCTGCTTTTTACAGAAAAGTCTGGAAATTATCTTTTCCTTGGTTTTTTTCATTGGTTATTTGATTGGCTGATTAGTTTTTTCACATTATATACTAATGAAGTATTTGCTGAAATGGTCTTTGAAAAAAGAAGAACACCTGCCTGCATAGAATATATCTGGCCAGGTCTTCAGTGTAACCAAGAGGCTCTTGTATATCTGGGAAGTTGCTAGGTCTAAATTATATCAAGACCTCTTCCACTGGCTCAGAGTACCTCAGGAAGATACAGGCACAAACGCAGCTGAAGGCTTGTTCCATAAGCTCCTTAGATTGCTAAATATTGCCCTGTGTCTCTTAAACAGCAAGGAAAAAATGGCTAACGAAATCAGTCATCTGGCCTGTCCCAGCATAGCTGTTCAGAAGATAAATTGTGCAGAATCAGATTTCATGGTACTGAAACAGTATAAGTTCAGATACATTTTACACTTTTATTTCTATGCCCTATATCAATATAAGTAGCTTACAAACAGATGTTTTACTACTCAATTCCCTTCAGATTGGGTCCAAGCTACTTATCTTTGTTTAGCTACATATTGCTGCTAGAGGCATATATAGCCCCAGTAATTTTTTAATAATAAAACAAAATATTTTGATGTATTTATGTATATGGTGTGCAATATCAGATAATATTTTCTGTGACCATGACATTTTACAAATATCTATATAATGCTTTGAGCATATAAAAACATGAATATAACTAAAGAAAGTATGACTGCTGAGCAAATACTTTGTAGTAACATTTATTATTAACAGCATGCATCTGAAGCTGTCAAGATTTTCACAACTGCAAATAAAACTTAATACTGAGAAGTACAAGCTAATGCAAGAACATTTGTTAAACTGACTGAAGCCTGGGAAAAGATTGAAAAATAAAAAAAGTAACTTCGTGAAAGTCATGTGCTCACTATGCATTAATGGTCAAAAAACCAAATAAATAGTTGTATATATATATATAATTGGATATACAGTAATTAATCCCAAATTACTTCCCACTAAGCAAAACAACATTACATACAAAATACCAAAATTCCCAATTTTTCTCTAGGTAAATTATAGTAGAGATGAACAATAGATAATAACAGAGTGGAAGTACTTTGTTACTTTCTTTAATTTTTTTTGGTTTACAGTAATTCTGAAAGACCTAGAGGATTAGGAAAAATTGTAAAGGTTAGAACAATTGAGTGAGAAACTGATAATTCATGATGTACTTTCCCTTCACAATGTTCTTCACAAGTGCAACATAACCAAAAAACATTGCACCTCTGGATAAAATGAAACCTCTAAACAATTACATTCTAGAATTTGCAATGACAATATGGTTTTAAATAACTTTGCAGAATTCTGAGGAAACTGACATTTACAAAAATAATGAAAACCTCTCTTTCTTTCTTCTTCCCTTTTTTTTGAAAAATGCAGTCCTACATTCTACAGTTCTGAAGCATCGCGTTTGGTCATCTAATCTCAATAACTTTTTGTTGCCTCTAACCACTATTTCAAAGGGCATTTTCTATCTGAGAATAAAAAATATTTCAGCTATATTAAAGGCAGTTTGAAGTAGCCTGGCCTCGCCTTAAAACACCTCTCTTCACTGAAAGGAGTGAATTCAAAGGGAAACCAGAAAAGAATAGCAAATTATGAAAGGTGATGCCCACATGCAATCCAGAAACTTGTAGCCCCTCTGCTACCACCATCAAACCCTTCAGACATAGCTTCCAACTGACCAACTCTGTATTCCAAGATGAAATTAAACAACAGCCTCAAGACTGCATGGCAGCCAGCATACAACACGACTGGAGCTAGGAGCCAGCAGCACTCTGTGGTGCACAAACCCCCAGTCATGTAGCCACATAATCGTGTATCATGTAACCAGGCACAGTCAGGGGAAGTTCTGTCACACAGCCATACACGCTCTTCACACAAACTCTACACGCAGGCAAGCACTGGCCGCACGTACACCCAACATCCACAGTGTAAACTGGCACACGGGATCTCAGATTTTGTGACACAGAATTTGGCGAACCAAGATTAGCAGTATCACCTTGCATTAGTCCAGAAAGTAACAGTTTGATGTGGCTGCAGTTATGTAGGCAATGAGGAATGTAATAAAACGCATGTCAATTAAAAATAGATAGGAAGAAAAAAAAAAAAGTAAAAAAAAAATAGGTTGATTTTGTAAAGTAAAAGGTAGAAGAAGTCTGGAAATCTTATTTTTACAAAGGTGTACTTTAACCTTTCCATGACCTCTATGACATTTTCTTTTATAATTCCTAAGACTAAACATCTCCTAAACTCCATCAGTAGTAAATGACAAATCTATGACAAATCAAAATAGTGAATTAGATGGACAGTCTAAACAGCAAGGGAAGAAATGTCTCCATTTTTTTTGTATTTATTCTGAGCTTTCCAGCCATTAATTTCTTAACCTGAACTCATCCTGCTTTGTACTGCAGTTTAGAATGACAGAAGTCCAGACTTGAGAGCTGGCATCTCTTCAATATGTAAAGCAGGAGCCATTGGGACATATCCTTCTTTGAATTCCCTCACAAATTGAATATCTCTTCCACTTCACATTGGGTATACTTCTATGTTCTTTTGTCCAGTAAGGCAGAGGTCTTACCTAAATTTTATATGAGATTAAAAAATGCTGGGATTATGTCTGCTTTCAACTGATCAGGCTATCTCTGTCTTTATATCTTTCCCACTGATCAGTGATGATGAATAAAAATTACAGTCAGCCTTACCAAGTGTTCTTACAGCTGTGAAGAGGAGTTGATCAATTATGTAACCTGTAATTAGTCAACAGCTGATAAAAATATATTCATTAATAAATTAAACACATTAATTTCAATTATACTCTCCAACTTCATTCTTCTTAAGGAATAAATAATACCTCTCATTATCTGCACTTTATGGAAAAATAAATAGCATGCTTTTCTCTCCCTTCAACTATAACTCTGTTTTGATTCTCATCAATTCATATATGTTGGCACCAGAGACATTTTTCTGCAAGAAAAAACATGCAAGTCTGATGTGCTATGTATTTGTTCTGCTCTCTGCCTCTATTCAGTAGCTATATAAAATCTGCCTCAGATTATCTCACAGATGAATGGAGGATATATTAGTAGAATTTTGAAAGCCTATTTTGTTTTCAAAGAGAAGGCAGAGCTGGAACAGTACCAAATACTCTTTCCTACCACTGAATTCTTTTCAGTTATTTTCATGCTGTTTGTAATGATATAGCCATGTTTTAGTGTTCACATTATGCCCCTTTGGTCATTGTTAAGTCTTCCCTTATGCTGTAAAACTACTTGTCTGTCATTCCCTATTACAAAAACATTTTAGGCTGTGAAAGGTGATATTACTTTTACTGAACCAACGTGAAAGGTAGAGGAAAGGTCACTGGCATCACAGCATGGAGGTAAGCATGGGTCAGATCTCCAGTGAAGTGGACTGCTATTATTAGCTGCTGACTTATTCTGATAGTGACATGGTTTTAAAATGATGCTATATTAATTAGAAGGCTTTGGAGGCACAGTGTCAAGAGTGGGATCAACTGACACATTTTCCCATGCCTAACTGCATAATCCTATTTCCTAACATAGATCCGTGTCCTTCTTTAGCCCCTCAACTATTAAAACATTTGTGTGAGCTCCTGCAGCAGTAAGGCCTCTGAGAATCTCTTCTGACCTAACACCTTTGCACCTGCTTTTTTGGGTTTCACACCCCTCCTGCTAGTGTTTGATATCACATCTTATACCAGTTCCATAACACAGCTGTTGTTTTGCATGGATTGACACTTCAACCAACTGCATGGGAAAGCAACTTATCATGAGCTTTAAGCAAACTCAAAGACAATATAAGTCCTGAACAAAGAAGGATGAGATTAAATCCTGTCTAATGGAGATGTAACCAGGCCAAGAAATTGGAAAACCACTTCTGAGACTGAAAAATGTATATACAGAAATGTTGGCCCAATAACAGTCAATTGGACTCTTCCTAGTGATTTAAAATGAAAAATTTACCAAAGGTTGGCTTCCCAGTACCAAGTTAATCCCTTTATTACAGGCACTCCTCTCTGCTTTGTGGTCGTGAAAAAAACCCACAAATAAAATTCAATTTTTTACAAATATGATACACAGCTGCTTTGCAACCTACACAAAATCTTACAGAAGGAAAGATTTAACAGATTCTTTATAGTCCCATTTAATAAGACAGGAAGGACCTACGGATGAGTCCTTCCAGTGCCTTATTGCATAGTGAAACCCCTGGGAAGTTAATGTCCTGCACATTTCATAACATTTTTTATTTATAATTGTCACACGCATTAAAGAAAAAAACAAACAGCAATGAAACGAGACAGGTTTGGAATCATACAGATTTGAAAAGGAATGTGCTGGTAAAGCAACCTAATATTTTACATTTCTATAGAGATAGCTGGTGTCCCACCTACCAGGTAATGGCTTTGAGATGTGTCAGTCACCAATCACAAAGACAACAAGTTACATGAAAATGCCCAGTGGGGATTTATTTGAAGCCTCCACACACACACATAGAGCTTGTGCTTCTGTTCTTCCTACTAAATGCATGGCTTTGATGAAGAGGACTGGGCAGACAAACAAAAAGAGGACAAAAGAGACTGAAAATTTTCCAGTTGCAGAACCTCAGTTTTAAAATATCAGTTGGAATCATGATAATGTATAAAAGGATATTTATGTCTGTTCTGGATACTGTTGTGTTTGAAAACCATAGGTGACTAATGTTAGTAGCTGATAAATCCCTAGTCATATCAGGGGTTTTTTTAGGGTCACACCTGTTAGCATTATTAAACAATTTAAGAGAGAGCTATCTATAGTTATATTTTTCAGGTAAGCAAAGCAGAGAAATAGCACCAGTTAAAACTCCTGTGACCATAGAAAGGCTTTCCAGAGGGGGTGCATTCCTGGACATATAGGTCATCAATGCAAGTAAGCTAATTGGTGACATAGAGCAGAAGCCTGGGCTGCAGTTATCATACACTGATGGAATTCACAGTCCTGCGGGATATGCGTCAGCCAAAGAGTAAAGTCAGGACCCAGAGCTTTAGGAAGGCAAATTTCCAGCTCTTCAAAGGCTTAGTCAATAGCAATCCCTTGGGAAACTTATGTCAGGGACAAGGGTAAAAAACAAATCTGGCAGATATTTAAGGATGCCTTCCACAGTACGCAAGATCTTTCTATCCCCAGGCGTAAATGATCAGGCAAGGATGACAAGGGACTGGAATGGCTAAGCAGGGAACTCCTGATCAAACTAAAGGGAAAAGAAGAAAATGCATCACAGAAGCAAGGACAGGTGATCTGAGAAGACTATGAGAACACACTCTATTTGTACAGGGATGGGGTGAGGAAGGCCAAGGTGAAACTGTAAGTGGATCTCTGCATCCCTGTGGACCTCCATGGGCTGCTGGGGCACAGCTGGCTCACCATGGTCTGCACCAGGGGCTGCAGTAGAACCTCAGCTCTGGCACCTGGACCATCTTCTCCTCCTTCTCCACTGACCTTGGTGTCTGCAGAGTTGTTCCTCTCACATGTTCTCACCCCACTCTTCTCTGGTTACAACTACACCTGCATAATAACTTCTATTTCCTTCTTAAATATAACAGAAGCATTACCACCATTTCTGCTCTGACAGCCTTGGCACTGGCTCTCCCAGACTTAGAGAAAGTTTCTAGTAGCTTCTGATAGAAGGCACCCCTGTTGCACTCAC
This sequence comes from Luscinia megarhynchos, assembly GCA_034336665.1. Classification (NCBI taxonomy): domain Eukaryota; kingdom Metazoa; phylum Chordata; class Aves; order Passeriformes; family Muscicapidae; genus Luscinia; species Luscinia megarhynchos. The sequence goes on along the minus strand of CM067592.1, from coordinate 38,304,888 downwards.
ACTACCAAAACCTGGCCACACAAACCCAATACAGTATGCTAAGGCACACAGAAGATTGGGAGGTTATTCAGGACAGCCAGCAGATCTTCACCAAAGAAATATTCTGCCTACTCAACCTAGTGGCCTTCTACAGTAGAACAACTCCATCCACGGGTAAGGTAAGAGTTACAAAAGTAATCTGTAAGAATTTCTGTAAAGTCTTTGACATGGTTCCCCGAAACTATTTCTCACTGAGGTGGAGAGACAGAGATTTAATGGCTGTAGTCATTGAACGAGGAATTGCCTGGGTGGTCTCATCCCCAGTGTACTGGTCAATGTCTCAATATCTGGACGGAAGTTGGTAAGAAGTGTGTGCCTCAGTGCTATTCAATTTCTTCATCAATGATGTAAGCAGTGGGATCAAATGGACCCTCAATAAATTTGCAGATGACACTCAGCTGAGTGGTGCAGTTGATCTGTTTGGGTGACTTGTGTGATGTGATGTGACTGTGATGATAATGTGATTCGATGTGATGTGATGTGATGTGATGTGATGTGATGTGATGTGATGTGATGTGATGTGATGTGATGTGATGTGATGCCATCCAGAGGGATGCAACATCACCCCAAGGGACCAGGACTAGCTCGGGAGCTGGGTCCCCGTAAGCATTAAGAAATTTAATAAGATCAAGTACCAGGTGCTTCTCCTGAGTTAGGTAAACCCCTGGTCCCAGCCCAGGCTGGGGATGAACAGATCAGAGCAGCCCTGTGAGAAGGGCTTGGAGCTGCTGTGGGTGAGAGGCTGGACATGACCCAGCCATGGGCACTCCCAGCCCAGAAACCAAACGTGTCCTGGGCTGCATCCAAAGCAGCGTGGGCAGCAGGGGAGGGAGGGGATTCTGCCCCTCTGCTCTGCGAGACCCCAGCTGGAACCCTGCACCCAGCCCTGGGGTCCCTGCACAGGGAGCACATGGAACTGCTGGAGGGAGTCCAGAGGACAACAACAGAAATTAACAGAGTAATGGAAAACCTGCTCTGTGAGGACATGCTGAGAGAGCTGGGGTTGTTTAACCTAAAAAAGAAAAGGTTTCAGGGGAAACCTCACTGTGACATTTCAGTTCTAAAAGTGGGCTTCCAAGAAAGATGGAGACATAGGACAAGGGGTAATGTTTTTAAACTAAAAGAGTTTAGAATTAGACGATATAAGGAAGGCATTTTTAATAATGAGGGTGGTGAAACACTGGTGCAGATTCCCCAGAGAGGTGGTAGATACCCTATTCCTGGAAACATTCTAAGTCAGGCTGGATGGGGCCTTGAGAAACATGTTCTAGCTAAAGATGTTCCTGCCCATGACACGGGGGTTGCACTAGATGATCTTTACAGATCCTTTCCAAACCAAAATACTCTACAGTTCTATGATTTTGAAAGGTCTTCATGTCTGTGCTTGCTTATATAAGGAGGGAGCTGAAACTGTGCATCAGAAATACAATATTTAATTTGATCTTTTGAAATCACAGTGTGTTAAAGCAGCCATGAAGCATAACCTTTTAATTTCTATGAATTTCAAAGATCAGTTTTTACAGGATTGACATTAAAATTTAGGCATTCATAGATACTCACTCAGCTTGACAAATTATTCATATGCTTTAACAGTCTCTAATTCCTTCACTTTGTGCTACCCAGACAATACAGAAAAAATTCTGATCACTTACTGGGACTGCTCAGATGTAATATTGAACACTGTTCAAGGCAGAATAACTTGGGAAAAAAAATTTTAATTTGTTTCTGTATGAGAACATCTACTGCAAGCATTTCTGTCTTGTTCATGTGGAAAGACTTGCCTGTCCTGTGATTGACAGCATGTGCAGTACCAGATGGTATGGATGGAGGAAATTAGAACTCCTTCATATCCCTTCTCTTTTCATTGAAGTTTCTTTGGGTCACACAGATACTGTTGGCTGCAGCAACATTATTGGCAGAAAAAAAGAGAAATCCACAACAAAGCTGTCTCTTTGAAATATCATGCACAGAAAACTCTAATTGTGTCATTCAGTAAATAACTGTAGAAAGTAATACTTTCTGAAGAAAACACACCCGGAAATAAGGTCAGAGTTGTTTTTCTACAAACTTTTATCAGAAAATATACTATTTATAAAGCAGGATTTTCCTGGAAGAAGAAATTTATTGCATAACTGTTGGAGTCAGTGAGTTAGGGGTCTCTCTGAATTCTTCAGAGAGAAATCAGAGTGCAGGGATTGAGTAAGTTTTAGAGTGAGTTCTAATGCATGTAGCAAGTGAAAGGTTTCAAATGCCACAGTAGCAGTGAGTGTTCTAGTGAAGGTTGAAACATACTGATATCTTCAGTAGAGGCTCCAGGACCACAGCTGTAGACAGGACTTAGACATAATAGAGCTATAGTAAGAATATTGCTTACATTTCTTAGATAGAACAAGACAGGTCATATGCGTAGGCTTATACATAACCTAGTGTGCTAAGAAACTAGAATTCTAATAGGTTAAGAAGTGGTGATCTGAGCTTGCATCTTAGCTTGTTGGAAAAATCCTATATAACAGTATGTATTGGGGAGAATTGTTGCTTTTAGCCATTGTTGCTTTTAGCAACTGTCGCTTTTAGCTTCTTGCCTTTCTGCTGTTTCCATTGCTTTTGCCATTGCTGTTTGCTATTGCTTGTCTGTGTACTGTTGAGACTGATGTGCTTTGTAATAAGATGTGCTTTGTAGGAGCCTAAGAGCTGTGGAGTTTGGTGCCTTAGAAAACCTGGAGGTCCAAAGAAGCTCCACACATAACTTGTATGATGAAAATAATGAACAAAGTTCTATCCAACAGTTAAAAAACACCCACCAGTTTCATACTAATTCTTAAATTCACACACAAAATATACAAGCAATTTGGAAATAAATCCGTCCATCTCCTTCTCCCTGTAACTACTAATATATAGTATCCAGCATAGTCACACTACGGTAAGAGAGGGACTGGATAAGGTTCGGGGCATGCCTCTCCAAGCACCTTAGCTAGAAGAACAAAGTCCTCTCCACCTGAGAATCTTACATGTGTCGTATCAGGCAGGATTGTGCCCCAAGCCTCGAACTTCCTCTGCTTAACTTGGCTACTGAGGTCTAGAAGAATCTGGTACAAGCCAACTACATAAACGTAACATCATGTAGGTTGACTTTTCTTATATGTATATCTATATTTTATTTCAGTTAATATTTTCACTCATATCCAGAAAAAGACATTATTAATTTGCAAGTGAGGTTAATATAGATTTGAACTCCACTGCAGGTCCATAAACTTTCTCTGCCGAATTTTACTTTCAATTGATACTAATCAAATATTGATCTTAAATGTAACTTTTTAATATCTAAAAATATTAGACATCCAACAATACAATAAATTTTTAAAAATTGAAAACTAGACATTGAAACAGATTACTTTTTCTTGGACATAATATAGAATGATATGAAGCCCTAAGCCTTGAGAAAGTAAAAGATAAGAGCACACAACCTCAATTTTTTTTCATATATCATCAGATTACCTCATTTTAAGATTTAGCGAGATGCCTTACAGAGAGCTAAAAGTAGCCTTTACAGAAAGAGAAAGAGCTTTCTGCTAGAAATGAACAGATAAGTGAGAAATGTGCTTTACTCCTGATGCTATGGCACAAGGCACGTCCCTTAAGGTACAGTTCCAAAGCACACCCAAACAGAAATACTGAAAAATCCAGGCAGTTAGACATGCTCCTAATGGGCTGATACAGCTACTCCATGACGTGCATTTAGACAAGAATAATGTTATGGTTTTGGATGGGGTGTCTGTCTGGCTCTTTTTTTACACTACTCTATGTAAAAAAGAACCTAAGGCAAAATTATACTTTAATAATTATACTTTAATAATTTCTACTGGGATGCAGTTGGCCTTTACTACTTTTTACTAAGTTTTACACAGAAGAAAATTGATGCCATTTTCACATACTCCCTTAATCTTCCCACAATAAACTTTTAATGATTTGAAAATCAAATAAAAAATTAACTTCTTAACAGAGAATAAACAGGAAACATTTTTATCAACATTCTATGTTATTTTTCTATTAGTTTTAGCCAAGTTTTCTCTTGCTTCCTAATATTGTAAAGGTAAGCCATTCTCCTACCAAAACAGAGCTTGCACATATTTGCTTGTTTGTAATCTCCAATTCCTACTACTGACTCCATATGAGAGATGTGACAAACCTTATGGGCATTTTACTGGATTAATGGATGTTAGCAACAATTTTATTAGACAATAAGTGATATAATCTAACTTGTAGTCATAAATTCTTGTGTTGCTTGTCCATAACAGGGTGCTGGCAGTGTGGGGAGTTTAGGGGAAGACATTCAGCAGAAGACACCAGAGGCTGCCCCAAATGCCAGCAATTCCAGATGGCTCCAATGGACTGAGCACAGGACACAGCAAAGCCCCTCAATGAAGTATGTGGTGCCACTCTAAAAACTTATTTAAGAAAGAGGAAAAAAATCCACTGGAGAAAGGGGGAAAATAAAAAGAGTGAGAAAGAACAGAGGGAATATCAAGTCAAAGCAGTAGGAGGCAGAGGTGCTGCATGGTGGAGTAGATCTCCACATTACAGCTCATGGAAGACTCATGCTGCTGCAGATTCCAGGAAAAGTTCAGCACATGAGGATCCCACACAAGGGGAGAACAAAAGTGTGAGGATGAAAGAGAAGCAGCTATAAACCATTGTGTACTGGCTGTAACTTCCCTTGTCACTCTGTGTTACTCAGTAATGGAATCTGAAATAAAGTTGACCTTGGGAGAGAGGGCAGGAAATTTTTTTTTTAGTATTTTTGTTTCTTACTAATGAAATATATATTGACAAATATTAAATTAGTCTTCCCAAAGTAGAGTATGTTTCGCCTTTAAAAGTAAAGAAGAAACAATCTCCCTGTCTTTTATCTTGAACCATGATTTCTCAAATTGTTTTCTCCCAATATCATGCTGAAGAGGGGAATGAAGGAATCAGGCAGGTAGGCATTTTGCTATTATCTCAAGCTAGCCCTATACTGTCTTTCTGTTTTTCCTTTTTCAAAATTTTAATTCATTAAATAGTTACTAATAGTTACTAATCACTATAACTATTTGTCTGAGAGTCAATATTAGACACCTATTATGTTAGCAAGTATACTGATGCAATAGTTCTGAATAACATGAGCCATAGTATGCCAAAGGCCAAACACTGTGCAGCATTTCACATCATTCAACAAAAACGTTCCTTTAATTGTATGCTCAGCTTCCAAAGCTGCCCTTGAAACGTTGATTCTGAGAAACTGAGTTTAAATTATAAATCATAAGAGCTTGTGTAGCCTACCTCCCAGATCACTACAAATATAAATTGAGTTTCAGCCTCCAGAGAAACATAATAGATAATGCCAACATTTTTCTTCTTGACCTTTTGTACCATATGAACTTGATGTTGCTTGCAGTTTTTACTCTTATATAAAGTTATTTGCACAGCTCCAATTTTTTTCCATAGGTTTTAAGTGAACCATTAGGCCATAACCTACACTCAGGTTTGTGGTTTTCAATCTTATTGAAGAGGAGACTTTTGGAAGGAAACAATATTTTTGAGCTCTCTGAAAGAAACACCAGCCTTTCAGGCTCAGCCCTGGAAAGGCTTATATGCACAGGCAGATTGGCATGCAAAGGCTACCCATAATGCATAAACATGGCTAAATCTTTGCACTACAAGACCTCTGTAAGCAACTGGGAAAATACTCAGTTTATTTTAAAATAGCAATGACTGTGGGTACATTTACCATCCACAGGTTTGAATATACTCACTATTCTTAGGAAATTTTATTTAATTCCTTTGCCTATTCAGGATATATGATTTTCCTATTCCATTATGATTCCTTTTTAACGCAATTAGTTAAATTCTATCTATTAAATTCTATCTGTTTCATTTGCTGTTTTCCTATCCAAAGGAGACAAGGCAAGAGAAAGGAGACCTGCATTGCTTATTCTGTTGCTAGCATTTCTTTTCCATGTCCATTTACAGTGGCAAGGTTTACTCTTTGTTTCAGTTTCGTTCACAAAATTTTTTAGCAATTCTTTTCAGATAAACTACTTTACTCTGAAAAGTCAGGGGAGAAAATTAATTACTATTACTTTCCTCAGAAGTGAACATAAGCAGGGCTGAATCAGATCTCACATAAGCTTAATCCACTCCAATATTGCCTGTGAATCACCAGTAACAGATGTTTAGAAAAAAAGCAGGAATCAGTAAAGAAGAGCCTGACACTCTTCCCTAAAGATCTCTCTATTCACCCCCCAGAAATCAGGGTATTAAGAACCTGATAAATACAGATGACAGCTAAAATTGTGGTTAGGTATCAGCCAATGATTTTATTTCTCCCTGACAATAAGTCTCAGAGCAGCTGTGGCAGAGAGCAGTTATACAGCCAACAGAAAAAAAAAATAATGTCAGTGCATGCCTGGGAGTTCTTTTCTCAGTCTATTATACATTCATGCCATTCCTCACACGTAATATCCTTTTCAGAGAGATATTTGTGCTCGAAGCAAAATGCAGTGCTGTTTATAGAACTCTCCATACAGTTTTTAGAGGAAAACAGACACAGGGAACAAAGTGTGTATGTGAATTTCACTATCAAGATGCACTTCATTTTTACAGGAAACACCTATTTGCAGCCTTTTGCTTATTACCACAGCCAAACACCCTTTAGGATCCTGCCCTCCTTCATATAAAAGAATATGTAAAAGTAAAATTTAGTCACTTGGAAACCAAAACAATATACCTTGGCCCTATTTAAGTGCTTCTAAGGCATTTCCAATTATATTACTATTAAAACATTATTTTTAAAAACTGCAAGGAATATGATTTAATCTGTTAAGAAAAGATTTGAACACTGTGATAAAATACCTTCTAAGCCAAATAAAAAAGATGGAAACAAACATAGATTGTTATCTTACTTCAAATGGGAGCTCTGTTATTTCCATGTTTCCAGACAAATCCAGCTTTTCTAGATTCTCACAATCACCCAATTCTGGAGGAACTGCCTTCAAATTATTGAAACTCACATTGAGCACTTTGAGGTTTTTTAAGCAGCCTGTGAGGGTAAGATAATCCAAATCAGTGTACTTTGAAAAAAAAAAAACAAAAAGAGAGAGAAAACAAAAATAAAAGGTATCCTCAGTTAAGTAAAGAAAAGGCTCCTTATTGTGACGATGAGTGAGGTTAATAAATATTTTCTGCAGTGATCACTAACATTTTGAGGGGCAATAATGCCCCTTAATCAGCAGTGTTTCTGGAGAGAGTTTGAAAAAGTTGACTTTTGACTTGGCCACTGTAGAAAATTTGCCTGCCAACTGAAACAAATCTTAGCAACTTTTATACAACCTTTTTGTTGGGAACAATCACTCCTACTAAACATATTACATCAGAATTCTGTCTTTAGTAACCTATATTGCACAATTTTGATTATATAAAGGATGTGCTCATGTGTTTCATTATTTTCTTCATTGTGATTTATCATATCCACTGGCTTAATTTAAAGGCCGTATTCTATGCTACATTTAGTAATAAAGTTTTTTGTTTCTTCAAATTATAACATTACATAATTGTCAGCAAAAGAAGGGTAGAAATGTAATTAAAATACAATATCCTGGAAAAAATGCAAGTTATTCTGTGATATAATCAAACTGGAAGGAATTTGAATATATCAAATATCTTACATGTTAGCAAAGGAACCATTAAATACATAACAAAATGAGAACATTTTATGGAAAACTTGGTAGTTCTATTACATGATCATGTATTATATGAATGATGCACAGAATTTCAGAATCACAAATAGTTTCATTTGGAAGGAACCTTCAAAAATCATCTAGGTACAAAGCCCTGCCCAACCTGACTGAATACTTCCCATGATGAGTCATGCACAATTTCTCCAGGCATACTGTTCCAATGTCACATCACCTTCATCACAAAAAATTTCCTACACCTACTCTCTTTCCATTTAAAGCCATTGTCCCCTGCCTTGTCAGCACAGGCACTGCTGAAAAGCCTCCCTGTACCTTTCTCCCAAGTCTGCTTTATATGTTGAAAGGCGTTAATAAGGTGCTAATGGAACCATCTCTTCTCCAGTCTAAACATTCCCAGCTGTCTCAGCTTTCCTTCATAGAAGTGTTCCAGACCTCTGACAATCTTCACAGCCTCTGACAATCTCCACTGAAGCCATTCCAGCAGGCTCATGCCTTCCCTGCTCTGAAAGGCCCAGGACTGGATAAAATATTCCAGGTGGAGCTGCACAGTGACACCCTTCCTTCAACACGCTGGTCACACTTCTTTTGCTGCAACACAAGATCCTGTTGGCTTCCTGGGCTACAAATACACACTGCCAGCTCATATCCAATTCTCATTCACTAGTATTCTCAGGTTCTTCTCTGTGGGGCTGTTCTTAACCCATTCACCCCCAGTCTGCACTGATATTAGAAATTGCCCCAGCACATTTGTAGGATCTTGTACTTTCCCTTGTTGACTTCCATGAAGTTCACATGAGCCCACCTGTCAAGTTGGTCCTGAATGGCATCTTTTCCTGTAGGGATATCAACTGTATATACTTCAGCTTGCTGTCATCTACAATATTCCGCTCCATTTATTTTCCTGTAGTGTTCCCTTCTACCCAGAGACAGAACACAGTATTCAGAAGGAAATGCAGAAGTAAGAAACACAAATGCAATTCAGGAGCTGGAAACTGGGAGAGAACAGTATCATTGTCAACAGACTCTCAAAGCAGACTAGATATTTCTAAAGTAAGACAAGATATACAGCAACCAAAAACTTATATTAATCAGAGTCTGAGATCTGGCCAGGAGAGGGCTAATTTTTCCAGTAGTTGATAAAAGGCATGACCAGGACCCAGAGGGTATTCTGTCCTCCTCACATTATTGTCAGGAGTGGAAGAAAGAGACTTTCTTCCCGGAAGAAGGAGTTCTGCTTCAGTCAAGTAACCATGGCAGAGGAAACCATTTGATTGATTAATTTTCCATTATTCGGGGTCTTTTCTGTGTGAATTGTGTCTTTCTAGTACTTCTGTCAGTGGTATTGTAGTCATTACAGTAGATTTTATTTACTTATTGCTGTTTCTGGTAGTTTTTTCTTCTCTTAGTGTGTAATCCTTGTGTTTTGTTCCCCCCATTCTCCTATGCAGAGTTGTCTTGGGTTGCAATGCAGGATATAACCATAAGTATGTATTCTATCATCATCTGTTGAAACCTGGTGGAGCAGTGATCTTGTCTGACAAGAGTGCTGCAGGGAAAGAAGAAGGGGAAAGCCAGGGGGCAAGATGGAGTGGTGCATGGTATGAATGGGTACTGAATCTTGGGGTACCATTCCTAAATCACAACAATCAGTCTTCTATTTTTTTCTTTAAGAATCTGGTGTTTCATTAGGTTTGGATAACATTGCAGAGTGCGAAGCATCCCCAAGTCAGTGTCATAATAGTGATCTTACTGTTGAGACATTAACACTTAGTCAAACTTCTTCCAAAGCAGAGGTTGTCTTAGAGTTGATCAGCTTAGAGCTGCTCACCTTTTGCAATCTGTGGAAATCCACCAGAGGTTATTTGGTGCTTCCACAGAAAAGGACAGAGAAGAAGCATAGGGAGTAGAAAGTCCTACATTTTCTCCCTGCTGTTGTCAGAGCCAGAGACATGCTGCTCGATGGCCAACACTAGCAGTCACCAGATCACACAGCATTTTACATAAATCCCATAGTTTCCCTTGGACACAACATTGTCTTCAAATGATGACTGGACCACCCAAATCATCTCATATGTGGCAGACAAAGCATATGTGGTGAGAACTGTTATATTGATATCTACAGTTTACAACAAAGAAAAGCATAGGTTTTCCACCCAGCTTCCTTCCAGTTTTAGCTCTGCCATAAACTGAGATGTATTTCAAAATTCAGCTACCCTTTTAGGATGATGACCTTGTTTTCCTTTAGAGTAAGCTGCTGGTTTAGTTAAAATAGCAAAAAAGATTTCTGTAAGAATACATCAGACTGTGTGTCAGTACTCTTCTATCTGACAAGGGTAATTGGGGTAAAAAAACTAATTTAATTGTGTCAACGTGTGAACTACCTTATTTCCATATTTTTAAGCACCTAAATACAATAGAAGTTTAGTCTACTTATCAGGAAGCCTCAACAGGTTTTGTATCATAAGGTAGATGAAGATATTACATCACATGCTAAGTGTCATGACCATGAATTTACCACTTCATTGCAACAAAATAATCACTGAAACAGAAATGCCTTAAAACTAGAGAATCTGAAAATTCACAATTTACTACCTCAATCAATTAATCTCTTGTTAAAGGAGAGCAAATCCCATTGGAATTAAAAAAAAAAAACATTTATTCAAAATAACCCTGGAATGTTTTGCCTGTTCTTTCAACACCAGAATATTGTGCGGTTCTATCTGGAATGGAATTAGTGCTTCTCATAGCAATTTATATGGAGTTATGTTTTGGATTTATGACCAGACTGTGGTAACAACTGAACAGCGCTAACACAGCAAAAAATTTTGTTTCTCACTCTGCTGCCCCAGTGAGTCAGCTAGGAGGGTGCCAGAGGCTGAGAGGGGACAGGGCTGAGACACTGGATCCAAACTGACCAAAGGAATATGCTGTAGTATATAATGTCACATTCAGCAGTAAAAGCTGGAGACAGGGGCAGAATGGGAATGAGTTTTCCAAGGTCCTTATTGCTTAAGGACTGAACGTGGATCAATTTGCAGTGAGTGAGTGCTTTTGCATCACTGGTTAGTTTACATTTTCTTTTTAAACTGTCTTTATCCTGACGCATGGGTTTTCTCGCTTTTGCCTTTCCCTTTCTCTCCCCATCCTGCTGCGGGAGACTGGACTAACCCACAACAGATGTAGTCGCTAATTTTTTGGTGACTGAAATTGAAGGAGAACCGAACTTCTCAGTTCCATTAGTAATTGGAGAACTACTAATGGACTACTAGGCAAGGCAACTGGAGTTACTAACATGCTAGTCACTGTCTTGTCTAATTCTGTTGAGATGGTAATTTCTGATGCATTAGAGACATGGAGCAGAACCATTTATGAAAAAGAAATCACAAAAATGCAGCAGCTTTTCTAGGTAGCGTGATGGACTCAAGCACAACTTCTCTGTCTGACTTTCACAGCACTTAACGTGTGTCAGTGCTCCCAGTATGGTTTGCAGGTATAAGGAAAAAAGACAAGCAAAAAATGTATCACATTTTTTCTTGTGATATATAATCTCTCTTTAACAGACAGAAGGGCACTACAGATTCTACAGTCAATTTACCGTAATTGCTGTGACTAAGATTACTGGGAAAAAACATGAGTCATACAACTGAATTTTATTTCCATAACAAACTCAGAACAACATAGATGAATGGGATTAAGGTTGCCAAAATCTGCCTGCAGGGAGCAATCTCTTGGAATTCTATAGGGGCTATTTTTCACCTCTGAGCTCTTCATTGGATTAAGTTATGCTTCCTGACATGTGAGCAGTAGTCAAGTATTAACACGCCCTCTAGGCTGATAAGACGTATATAAGACTAAACAGGAACTCCTGGATAAATTCCTTGCATGACCACTTCACATAATCTTTTTTTTTTTTTTTTATTTCTCACATTCCATTTGAAAAGTAGTTTATATTTTACATCTCCTGCTGTTATGCTGTTATAAGAAGTTACTGAGTTTCATAATTTCCTTTATTTGGAATGATCTTTAGATTGCTAGCTTAAATTTATTTATAGAAATTCTATAACCATTCATTCTGTTATCTAGTTCATCTTTAAATAGGTTTTTTTCCCTTCCCTGGTGTTTACTTCTGATGTTTTTATAGGTAACAGACATCTCAGAATTTATTTTACTAGCCTGGATAAGCCATTTTCTCTAGTCTCTGTTGACAAAATAAAAATTACCCTCCTTAAATGGTCCTAATGGACTTATTTTGCATCTGTTCTCATCTAAAATTACAAGATAGTCCTCCTGTGACTGTTAGATTTGGAATTTCATTTCTTCCGTTTTTTGCATTTAATGATCTCTGACACGCTGCATGAAAACTGAATACATGACCTTGAGCTCTGCAACTGTGAATTTAATCTCTGTATTTTTTCAGAAGTCTATCTACTCATCAGCCTTACATATTTCCACCCCTTTTGCAGTGACAACACACAGACAAACTGTGTCAGAAAATTTGAGGAACTCTGTTCCTGAAAAATGTTAAGTGATAAAGTCAAGATTGATCCTTGAGAAAATCAGCAAATAACCTTCTTCATGACCAACACCACCTTTTTCCAAATAAACATATTTTTGCCACTGTTTAACAAGTCTTTTGTTCATTTTTACAATTGTGGCATCAAAGTCCATTCTGTTAGAGTAGAACATTCATTTTCCATAGCTCTCTGTATCAAATACATTATGGAATACCAAGTAGAAAAGATTTACTACTTGAAGCTCAACCATCTTCTCAAAAAATAGAAATCAAATGAGTTGGGAACAACTTACTTTTCCTTTATAAAATTTATATTTCAACCCGGTTTCCATTTAGCACCACATGTTAATGACTCCTTCCTCTAAATAACTGTTTAACATTTTTTACAACCAACAATGTAGATAAGGATAGAGTTAGGCTGTATGAGCTGTCGGAATGGTAATTCAGAATACAGAGTGAGATCTGCTAGGCTAACTTTGTCAGAAAGAGACCACAAATGTGTTGACCATAAAAAACATCCATGAAAACTAAAGAGTCTCAAATCCTGTGTCTTGGTTGAAGGAGCACAAACTTGTGGGGGAATAAATCCCAAAATAGCCCTCAAATACCATGGATATTGTCTTTTGGAGGAGGGGGAATAAAAAGGGTGGTAAGATCATATGTAGGACTTTCGCAACTCTGAAATCTGCATCTTAGGGCTTATTTATATCTCCTTAGTGCAGAAGTTCTCCACCATCTTCGGTATGCTGCCCAGTCAACATCAGGCTCAATGAGCATGTAATACAGCCATTGAGGCAGCTTTAGGTGGGGAGTGAGGAGATGGCATCCCTTCCATGACTGCACAAATGTAGAGCAGGATTTGACTCCCACATATACATTCAAACAATATTCAAGCACAACTTCTGAATTAGTAGTAATAGTAAAATCATTGCTGTACAATACCACTTTTAGCTATGTTTAATGTCACTGAATTTTCATTTTATAAAATATGTAAATTCTGGAATTAAAGAGCTAACATCTCTGTTTTCTATGGAGAGGCAGTAAAAGCCAAAATTACTTCCATGGCCTTCCTGAAAGTTTCCCAATTAAGATTTTTTTTATTTAGATGGGAAATTCAGTGTCATAATTGTTGTATTTATTCACAGTTTAAATTTTTAATTCATTTTAAAAACCTGAATTGGCAGTTAAATTCTCTAATTTCTTGTAAGCAATGAAGCATTCTAATAATTGTAGTACAAATTCACCTTTTTCACAAGCCTACATTAGTGGTCCTAGCAAGGTGTCAGAGACAAAATTCAGATGAGGTAGCAGATTGCCTTTATTATCTAAAGATCCCATTCAATGCAAATGTACAAACTGGACAAACTGGAGTAAAATGCTAGACAACTTTTTGCATTAATCTGTAAGCATAGAATCATTGAATTATGGAATGGCTTGGGTTGAAAGGGATATTAAATATCATCTAGTTCCAGCCCCACTGCCATAGGCAAGGTCACCTTTCACTAGACTAGGGTTCTCAAAGCTCCATCCAACCTGGTGGTGAAGACTTCCAGGGATGGGTCACCACAGCTTATCTGGGCAACCTGATCACCCTCAGAGGGAAGAATACCTAATACCTAAACCTACCCTCTTTAAGTTTATGGTCATTACTCTTTGTCCTGTTACTACAAGACCTTGTAAACAGTTCCTAACCAGCTTTTTTATAGGTCTCCTTCAGTTACTGAAAGGCCACTGGAAGGTCTCCCCAGAGCTTCCTTCCTACAGGCTGAAGAAGCCCATTTCTCTCAACCTGTCAGCAGAGGAGAGGCCCTCCATCCCTCTAATCACCCTTGTCTGATATCACTCCAGCAGTTCCATGTGCTCCCTGTGCAGGAACCCCAGAGCTGAGTGCAGGGTTCCCAGCTGGGGTCTCACAGAGCAGAGCAGAGGGGCAGAATCCCCTCCCTCCCCTGCTGCCCACGCTGCTTTGGATGCAGCCCAGGACACGTTTGGTTTCTGGGCTGGGAGTGCCCATGGCTGGGCCATGTCCAGCCTCTCACCCACAGCAGCCCCAAGCCCTTTTCACAGGGCTGCTCTGATCTGTTCATCCCCGGCCTGGGCTGGGACCAGAGAGTGCCTCAACCCAAGCACAGCACCTTGTACTTGGTCTTGTTAAACCCCATGAGATTCACATGAGCCCAGCTCTTGAGGTTGTCCAGGTTCCTCTGGATGACAGACAATTTAACCTATCCTTCAAACAGATCAACCACACCACTTAGCTAGGTATTATCTGAAAAATTGCTGAGTGTGCAGTCAAACCTGCTGCCCAAATCATTGATGAAGACACTTAATAGCACTGTTTCCCATGCAGTCTCCTGAAGCCCACCACTTCTCACAAACAGCCATCCAGACACTGAGTTCTTGACCAGTACACCCTGGATGAGACCACCTAGCCAATTCTTCATGCATTGAACAGTGCACATATCACTTCCATGCCTCTGCACTTTAGAGAGAAGGATGTGGTGGCAGACCATGTTAAAGGCCTTACCAAATCCAGACAGATAAGAGCCCTTCTCTTGTCCGTGGATAAAGTCACTCCACTGTAGAAGGACAACAAGCTGATCAGGAGGGACTTTTCCTTAGTGAGGCCACGTTGCTTTTTCAAACCATGCCCCTGATCTCTGTGAGCCTTAGCATAGCTTTCAGGAGGATCTATTTCATTATTTTCCCAGGGACAGAGATGATGCTGACAGGTCAGCAGATCCCTAGGTTCTCCTTTCTAAAATGGGCAAAATGTTTCCCATCTTTCAGTCATCTGGGACTTTACCTGACCACAATGACTTTTCAAATGTCACAGAATGGCTTAGTGGCTACATCAGGCAGTACCCTTAAGCCTCTGGGATGCATCTCATCAGCTCCCATAGACACACCCATACTCAGATTCCTCAGGTGGTCATGAACCTTTGCTTGCAACACAAGTGATTTAACTCCCCCGGTCCCTGCCCTCAGTGCCATCCACTCAGGAAGCGTGAGAAGAGGGGATGCCATTGAAAACTGAGTAAAAAATATCCTCATAAATACTTGCAACACCAGTGTTTAATACTGCCTCTTCAAAGGGAGGATATAAACAAAATATTCCTCCATTTCTTAAAAGACTGAGCCGTTGGACAAATAACACTGAATAAATGACAAAGACAATAGATGAGTTTGCAGTTCCTCAGAATAGGCATGTAAGACAAGAATATGTATTTTCTTTTTGGAAACACACAAAACACATTGGGAATCTTATTAATAGGAAAAGATATTTTAGATATCAAGAAGTCACTTAAAATTCTATTATTAATAGTTTTCCCCTCTGAGTTCTAGAAAATTTGATTAATGATACGCACAAAGGAAATTTTATACTGTACAGTAGAAAAGAGAAAAAAATTCTCTGTGATTTCTTAATAAAGTATGTCTCAAAAGCAGTTATTTTGAATCTGAAACATTTGGAAAATCAAAAATAGGAGAGGACACAGTACAAATATTTTACTAAGAGCTCTTTGAGAAGTATAATGGATAATTTGTGGGACAAAAAATCCCAATATAACCTTACAGTTCCATGCCAGCACAAAGGCTTTGGGAACATATGAGACTTCAGCTCACTACTTCCAATGTAATTGTGAGAATATATTGTTGGATGGTTTCAGTTATAGCAATTACAAATGCACTAGCACTACTTTATATAGAGCAACTATACTACATAGCCAAAGTCAGAGCTGTAATCTTGCTCAGGAGACAAAGAAAATCCCCTGGCTATGCCCCATTCATGACTCTCTCTGTTAGTCCAAGACAAACCATTTTAAGATAGACACTTCCATTCTGCAGATTTGGGGTTTTTCTGGTTTTGGGGTTTTTTTGGTTTCTTTTTTTTTTCTTTTTCATTTAAGATTCTTATTAAAATATTTTTTATTGCACAGAAACTATCAAATCAAAAGTATTCTTAGCTGTCTTCTGTTACAAATTTGTTCTTGTTCATGTACATCTGTGACTATAAAAGTGTGATTTGAAATATCTGATAATGGATTCAACTCTTCTATCTGATTCAGAGTGGAGCATTATCTTCGAAATCTGTAAAACAGGAATATGAACTCAAATATTCCAGAAGTCCAACAGCTTCTACTGCAGCAATAATTTTTTTTCATTGAAAATATTCTTATCACCTCATGTTGTCTCATACCTTTACCTCTTGTGCGAATCAAAAGTTGTCATAATATGGCTCACCAGGTTATCCTCTGCTAGATGATTTGTTGATCTAAACTTGACTTCAATTCTGTCTGAAGATTAAAGACTCAATAAGATGCATGTCACTGCCAGCATCAACTATCTGTCATTGCTCTCAAATACATTTTAGCTGTGATATTTACCTAGTTATTGCTGCTTTGTAAGCAGAAGACAAAATGATGAATACCATAGCACTTAACCTTTCCAGACACCTTACCTTCTGATTTAACACTCAGTCCTCACTCTTTGCTTAGATAGAGCTCCCAAATCAAGTCCACATTGATAATCTTCCTTATGAAAATTTAGTAGATAGGTTGATTTATATATTAGCATACTTAAAATATTAAAGGTTTCATTTAGAAGCAGTATTCAAAAACTTCAAAATATCCAAGACCTTTACATAATATTGTCTTACGAAAATAATTAACATTTCCAATACACATTAATATCTATCTGGTATGCACATATAGTAAATGAAATAAAAGCACAGCTATTTGCAAGCACATCCCCTTATATGTAAACAAGAGAGCATTACACAAATTAAGACAAACCTCCTCTAATCTTAGCCATAACAAAAAATGCAGTTCCACTGCCTTATTAATAGGTGGCCTATCAACATACAACATTCAGTATGACTGAAAAATATCAGGAAGTTTTGGCAAAAAAATGCTGAACAGTTCAGGTACACAGTCTTGGAGTGGCTTTATGTATTACTTCCTTTTAGACTACATCAGTGATTATGCATCAGTTTCTGGATAGGCTAGAAATACTACTATGATGTAGAATTATATATAAATTACATCTATCTATAATTTATATATATTATGTATAAGTAGTATCAATGGCTTAGCGAATTTGTTAATTTTGTTGTGCAGTGACTAATGTTCAAATCTGTGTTTCAAAGAAGACTGTTTAGATTTAATGAATCTTGAAAAACAAAATTTCTGAACAAAATTTCCTGGGTAGGAGGAGGATGGTGAGTGCTATAACACCGTGTCTGAGGGAAGCCTTACAACAAAGTATTTTCTAACATTCTCTGGCCCTCCCAGGCAAACATTTGCACAAAAAAATCCAGCAACAAAAACACTGAAAGAAAGAAATCATAGATATAAGCTAATGGAATAAACCTATTGGAGGGAAAGTGAATAAATGGGAATATGATAAAAGCTACTGAGGAGCAGAAATCC
Organism: Luscinia megarhynchos; assembly: GCA_034336665.1. Lineage (NCBI taxonomy): Eukaryota > Metazoa > Chordata > Aves > Passeriformes > Muscicapidae > Luscinia > Luscinia megarhynchos. The sequence continues at coordinate 38,287,174 of CM067592.1, read as the reverse complement.
CATCATTTTAATGCAGTTGAAAGAACAGTGATTGCTACTAGAAACAATGAAACATTCTTCCTTGTTTCCCAGAAAAGGTTTGGTCCAGGCTCTACATTACCCTCTACTAGAACAATCTACTTGTCCTCTGGTCACCAGTGGTGCTCCCCAGGGCTCAGTGTTGAGGCCACCCTTCCTTAGAGTCTGTGATCAGGGTGTGGATCAGGATGTGGAGACCGAGTGTCCCCTAAGTCACATTGCAAACAGCACTGAGCTGGGTGGGAGGATTCATCTAGTAGAGGGTAGGAAAGATGTTCAGAGTCATCTGGACCAGCTGGATCAATGGGCTGAGGGCAATTGTATGAGGTTCAATAACACAAAGAGTCAGCTCCTGTCCTTGGGTCACAACAGCCCCATACAGCACTACAGGCTTGAGGGAAAGGAACAGGAAAGCTGCCAGGCAGGAAGGGATCTGGGGGTGCTGGATGAAAGTCAGTCAAACGTGGTCCAGCATGGTGCCCAGGTGGCCAAGAGGACCAAAGACATCCTGGCCTGTATCAAAAATAATGTGGCCAGCAGGTCCAGGGAAGTTATTGTCCTGCTGTACTCAGCATTGGTGAGACCACTCCTCAAATCCTGTGTTCAAGCTCGGGTTTTGTCCAGGACAGGACTAAATTTTGCAGCAGCCAGAAGGGGGCATTGCTAATACCCAGAGGTTATTCTATACTGCCCCAGTGTTTTTCAGGGGTGGGAGAAAGGGTCTCTTCTGGTCAAGTAAGTGTGGTTGGGTATCACTGCTTTGCTCTGTAACTGATGTTTTAGCTGTTTCCAGTAAATTGTTCTTATATCAAGCCATAATCTATACCTTCTGTGCCTCAAATATTTCTCTCCACACGGCTGAAAGGGGAGGGGAGAGAGAGAGAGAAATGAGTGAGTGCCACATGGTATGGAGTGGAGACATTAAATTGGGGAATACTCTTTCTAATCCAAAACAGCCCCAGACACTGAGGTGCTGCAGTGTCCAGAGAAGGGCAACAGAGCTGAGGAAAGGTCTGGAGCACAAATTTTCTGAGGAGTATCTGAGGCAGTTGGTGTTGTTCCTGGAGAAAAGGAAGGGGACCTTATCACTCTTTACAACTGCCTGAAAAGAAGGGTGTAACAAGGTGAGAGTCAGTCTCTTCTCCCATGAGAAAGGTGGGAGAAGTGAAAGAATAAGAGGAAATTGCCTCAGGTTGCACAATGGATCATCTAGATTGGATGCTGGTGAAAAAATTCTTCACTAAAAGGTTGAGTAGGCATTGGTACAGGCCACTCAAATAACAGGTTAAACTATCATCTTCGAAAATGCTAAAAAAAATGTGTGCATGTGTCATTTACAGACATGGTTTAGGGATGAACACAGTGGAGATAGGTTTATGATTGGCCTCAGTGATCTTAAGAGGCCATTTCCAATCTTAACAATTCTGTGACTCTGAGATCTGTGTTTGTGCCTTTATTGTAGAAACAGATTTTAATAGCACTGGTGATATTTTTTTTCTTAGGGATCATTTTCATTAATAGTGAGAATAAAGAAAAATTTTTTCTGCTTCTACCTGCCTCACTTGTTAAGCAACAACCCTTTAAAACCCTCTGTTTAATGGTTTAGGGTAGCCTCTGTCAGGAAGCTAGTAGTCTTTCCCCTTTCTTCCATGCTGTTTCCACTTTCTTCCAAACTACATTTTATAAGGTATTTGTCCATTAAACTCACTGACCTATCTGAGTTCTGCAGTCAAAGTCCTGATAAAATTGTTAGTGTTCATTTTATGTCCATTATCTCCTGCTTTTGTCTTGTTTATTATCTGTTAGTGTGTTTAGATGCCAGGCTGAAACAATAAAATAGATCTTGATGTCTATGTAAATTTTTTTTTCTAAAATACAGTGCTAGTAAATAAATCAAAAACATGAGTGTTACTTGATTAATAGAATACTAAAACAGTAGAAAGTTCTAGCTCAGATTTCTGTTTCAGGTTGCTCTCCCTCTTCCCTTAGTTAAACTTATGATATCAAGGGAGGGGGAGCTTTTAGTCTTTCATCTGAAGAAAAACTGAAGTCTTTCAGAGAGAGTATCTTATCTCTTAGTGTACATAAGGAATGGCACTCTTGGGGAAAGCTTAGGACTACTGTATTTAAAATCAAAGGCTGAGGTACTAGTGTACCTGGGTGTATGACTCAGCACTGGAGACACAAATGGCCCAGGTACTTCAGCTTTCAAATATGCCACCTCTTACAGCTATATTTTTCCTTATGAGAGCAGTAAATCCCTCTCAATACCAATACAATCTGTCAAACAAGCTTTTCTATTGTAAGATAAAAAAACATAGGAGAGGCAGGCATTAAAATTATTGTTATGTAGCTTAAAATGTCAAGGGCCAAAGTATTTAAGCATTGAGAATTTGTTTCTCTAAAACTTATATAACACCAGGTGGACTAGCTTTAGATTAGATATTACAAAGAAATTCTTCACCATAAGGGTGTTGAGGCACTGGCACAGGTTGCCCAGAAAGCTCCATCCCTGGAGCATTCAAGGCTGGGTTCAAGAAGGGGCTCTGACCAACCTAGTCTAATGAAAGGTGTCCCTGCCCACAGCAGTGGAGTTGGAATTAGATGACTTTTAAGGTCCCTTCCAATCCAAATTTTTCTATTAATCAACTACTCTATGATATATATATTTTATAAATTAAGGTCATTACTGAACTCTTAAAAATTAAAATGTGTCTTTTTTGCAGAATTCTATTTTTGGTTCCTTTTCCCCACAATTTTATGTTTCAATTCATCTTGTTCAAGGCTTAAAATTCCATAATACTTCTATTTTTCTTAATCCGTAAGGAATATAAAACACCACCTGTTCCCAGAAACAACTCTCCATCTACTTGAATACAATAATTGAAAAGCAATAATTGCCTTATAATCAGATAACGAAAATGCACTTTTTCCCATACTATATTAATGGTTCTCAATACAATTTAGCAAGCATAATTAAAGCCAGAGAGATATAAAAATGTAGTGGGGACTGTTCAATGTAAACAAGACAATTATCAGTAAATTAATGAGAATATCCATGGATATTCATTTCCCTTCAATAGTGTTAAATGGTATAAATATCTGAGTATCTTGGACCAACTCACCAATCTCTGCTGGAAGATGGCTGATTTGATTTTTTGACAATTCCAGTACTCTCAGATCTTGAAACAGTGCAATGTAGGCTGGAATGGTTTGTATCAATGTGTTGTATACATGCCATTCTTTCAGATAGATCTGTTCTTTCAGGGAATCTGGGAGTTCCTGTCAATGAAATAAGAAGAGGTAAATAGAAAGCATGAAGTTAGAATTTTGTTACCCTGTTTCCAAATAGAAAAATGCACTTTGCCTTAATTATCTTAATGTAGAATTGTTGTTTGCCAAAGCCTTACAGAAGCTGTCTGCTTTTGAAGAGCATTGCAGCTGTCTTCATCACATGTTCATTTTTTTAACTCTTAATGCAATTATTTGCTCCAAAACAGAAACCTATCCAAAGAACTCAATCTGTTTGGTGTCTCACACATTATTTCCTTTTTCCAGATGGAAGATTTCTTTAAAAAACATTTCGGTGCTTTAATTCGCACATCAAGATGCAGGAAAATTCAGCACAGAAAAGTGCAGAACAGAAGAGTGCATAGAGAATATCTAAACAGGGTTTGCTAAAAAAGAAAATAAAAAAAAAACAAGGTGTGATTTTGTTCTGAATACCTGCCAATGTCTCAAAACTTGTTTTCCAAGAGGGAGTATAAACCATTTCAGATACTACGCACATATATCACTTGGTTTAACTTCCTAAGATGTTACAGCAATGTTAAAAAAAATTTTAGAGGATTTCTAAGGAAATCTTTAGAATGAAAAAAAAAAAAAAATTTAAAAATTATTTTTAAATCAGTCCATATTTGAAAGTAATTTTTGATTTATTCATGCAGAATCCTTTGTTTTCCAAATTCCAGAAATTTTGAAATTTTCTTTAATTTCTGAGTAATTTTCAGATTATTCTATTTATCAAAACTCTTCAATACATGAATGAAATTTAAATTTATAAAGCCTTTGATTCTTACAAAATTGTTTTAATTAATTGGTACTCAGATGTACAAGTCTTTGTTTGGATTATGTCACCAAATTCTTTGAACTTGAAGCAGACAAAAATCAATTCCAAAAGTGGAAGATCAGATCATTTAAACTCCACTTTCTTTAGCATTGCATAATTTACCTGTCTGTCCTAGGTTTTATAATACTATGAACTGGTAATAACATGTGGAATAAATATTCTGGAAGGGGTTCTACCACTAACTTTGCTCTATAAGAAGAGATGTGAAAGTATCAGCGTTTGATTCTTATGAGAAATTTTAGATTTGTTTCCTTTGTCTGAAGAATATGACACGGTATTGAATTACTGTTTTTATAACAAGGATATTGCCCTCTCCTTTGTTTTCTTCTAGATTTCATAGATCTCCCAAGACATTTGTAAGAATGATGCATTTGATTTTTTTTGTTTAATGCTGAATTTCTGGATTAGTAATGGTGCTATTTAACTCTTAGTTAAATTAAAACATCTAACAGTAATTTTCCTGGACTGTCGATCAGAAGCTTTTTTTTATTGTTACTGCCTCTCATTTCAGTTCTTTTCAAATTTATGTATGCAGACATAAAAATTATATATTGTTTTTCTGCCTTACTACCTTCCCTTCCATATTTGATACAGATAGTGTAATTTCTTAATTCACTTGCTGGTTAGGGGTGTGTATGTACTGCATTGTGATCCATCATGTATTTGCCCATTTATGACAATTAAAAATTAAAATGCCTCAGATGCCTCAGGGCTGGTAGTGAGAAATCCCTCCAACTTTCTGGAATTAGTTACTATTTCTCATCTTCAGTGCTGCACATTTTTCTGCAGCAGAATAAAATGAGAACAGCAAATTCAATTGGTATTGTCTTTCCTACCTGTAAAGAATGGAAAATTCAGCGCACAGAGGATAGTATTTAGCTGGAGTGTCATAGATATCTCTGTAGGGAAGAACTATGATTCATAGAGAGATATGAATAATCATATTGGATGGGAAAAGATGTTTTATTAACAGACACTCTTTTCCACTCTATTTCTCCAAGTTCAGGTCTATTGACCTACTGGTTTTTGCACTTTATTGTCACAATACACAATCTCCAGCTCTTTGGGGGCAAATACAGCCCTTTCTCCTCTGAAGCCAACAGTCATGCTGTTCCCCCACACTGAAGGGGGCACTCCACAAAATTGTCCTTGGTACATTGAAAACAGTGCAGCACACAAGGCTCTCTACCAGATAAAGACCAAATTCATTCATCATTTTAGAAAAATTAAGACAAAATACAAAAAATGTGTTTATTATTAATGCATAATTTTTTTTAATCTTTATATCTGCATTAAGACTTGTTTAGAGCACAAGAAGATATTCCTCTGCAGCAAGAGAAATACATTTAGACATGACTTCAAAGGAATGGAAGTAGATTCCGTTCCTCTACCAACTACCATCTTGCTTCTCTTTCTTGTGAATATTTCTTTATATCATATGATCACATTTATAATTTGCAAATGCAAGCATGCAAATTCTTTGCTGTGTGCTTTTTCGGTATTTTCCATTTTAAAATGCATTTATATTTGTATTGGAGAAACATAAACAGATGTGATATTTTGCTTCATTACAAACTAGATAGGGATGGGAACTGAAACTTCCACAAGCTTTATGTTTGCTTTACTCTGATTCTCTTGTGTTCTTTTGTAATCTTCTACTGCCACGCTAAAGCTGGCAGCCTGCTGATAAATTGCTGCATGAAGACTGACACTTGGAGGATAGCCTGTCTTTCGCCTTTAACAGCAAAACAATACCTCAAACTTGTTTGATTTTTAGAAGAGAAAAAGTTTGAAAAGGAAATAAATAACGAACATACAACCACTGCTGATTATTTCGAATTTGGAGAGAATTCACCTGTTAGACCTGAGCCTGAACTAAAACTATGATCAAAGCTCTAAGAAGTTTAAATTCAGTTTCTTTTCCAGCTCTATGCTTTAATCCATCATGGGCCAAAATAAAATTTTGGACCCAAATCTCACACTCTTTAAAAAAAAATGAAGCTTGTTCCAGGCACTCCCTGCTGCAGGTCCCCTGCACAACACTGGCACTGCTCCCATGTCCCCCCAGTTCTCCCAAAACAACTGTGCGTTGTCTTTCACCCAGTGTGTAAAAGGCTGACACACACACAAGTGTTCTTCGATTAATTTACAGCTCTGCACAGAAAGGGTTGTTGGGTGGCAAGCCCTAAACCTTAACAAGGTAATTCTATCAACAAGTAGCTGATTCTGACATCCAGACATCCCTGCCCAGCCGCTGGCTGCCCAGGCTGGTGGCACCCCGGGCAGCTGCAGGCAGGCTGGGCTGAGCTCAGCAGGGCCACAAGCACTGGGGCTGAGTGGGAGGGGATGGTTTAGCTCAGCTGGAGCCTCTGTGTGGAGAAAAAGCAGGGTCTGCCTTATGCCAGGCATGGCTGTTTCCAGCTGGGTCCACTCTGTCCCAGCCAGCTCTGCGCATCCCACCCCGCTGTTACAAGGGCGCTGGGTGTGACCCCATTGCAGCAGCACATTTCTGGGCCCTCAGTGATGCAGGGACCTCGTGGTGCCCAGAGACCACTGTTAATACAGGGGCATGCCCTGAGCCTGAGATTACTTGAGGAGACCCAGAGTGTCCAATCCCAGGAGAGCCTTTCCTCAGGAGATAGCATCTGCCCTGGATGCCTCAGTGGCAGAGGCTGCCAAAGAGGCACAGGGTGAAGGATTGGGGGGATGAAACCTCCTCCTCCTCCTCCCCTTCAGCTTTCTCCTCCTGCCTGGGAGCACAGGCAGCCATAGGCAGCTCTGCAGGCAGAGGAATGCTATGTGCCTATCACCACTGAAGATCAAGAGATGGCCAAGGCAGCAGCTTCTGACACCATCAAGCAGGTGAGAGCAGCAGAGGTGGAGAGCCAGGGAGCTGCTGCACACAGCCCCTGCTGCCCATCACCCAGCTCCCTGCCAAGCCCTCTGGAAACCTACACCCTCAGCGGGCAAGGGGCAGGGGCAGTCCTGCAAGTACCAGAGACCAGGAGGAAGGTCTTGGTAGAGGAGACAGAATGCTTGAGATGCTACGACCCCCAAGAGATGTCTCAAGTGGAGCACAATGAAAACCAAAGCTGGAGTGCTAGAAAAGAGAAGTCTCCCTTGCCCCTCACAGAACAGGAATGGTCAGAGTACTGGGGCTTTAACAATGGAGTATCCCACCTCAGTAGCCAACCTTAAGCAGTAGAGAAATGGGCTCAGCTTTGACCTTGTTTAACTAGCCTCTCTGGGTGGCTGAAATGATGGATATGAGGATGACAGCACCATCCAGAGCAGCAGGCAGAGAGATCCAGGCCCTGCTGGTCATCCCCAGATCCTCCACATCAAGCCAGATGGAAGCCCATGTCCTCAGTGAGCATCAAGTAGGACTGGCAGCATGGGCACCCCTATCAGCATCAGCGACCGAGGCAGAGACCTTGGCTAAAGGGAGAAAGACTGGCAAGACAACAGAGACCAAGAGCTGTCCCAGAAAGAGGACAGCACAGACAAAAATTGGAGTACTGAGGAAGGAGGTCTTACCGTGCACTGGGACGGTCAAGTGCACACACCTGGAGCACCGAATTGGGTCTGCCGAGGTGGGTCCACAACAGGCCTTCGTGTGACCTGGATCTGCTGTCCTGCTCGGATGAAAACATGGATTGGGAGGAAGAATGTTTTTCAACCTTGACGATATGTGGGATGTGAGTGAAAGAATCGCCTCCAAAGAGACCACTGGAGGAAGAGTTAGTGGTTGTGGAACAGGAATTCATCTGAGTGTATCCTAAGCAGGTTCACACCTACAGCTGTCCCCACACAATAGGTCTCCCTCTTCAGGAGGGCACTTGTGTGTGCAGGGTGTTCTGGAGCCCTGCATCACAGGACAGCCAGAGCTGTAGCATCCCTCTGCCAGCGTCAGGTGGATCTCTGGAGATGGCAGCTGGCCCTAAGCCTGTGCAGAACCCTGTAAAATCCCAGGAGACAGGGGGCTAATGTGTATGTCTCAAACAACAATAAGCATAGGGATGGCTGTGGATCCAGACAAGTATTTTGGTAATAAAAGACAAGAACTGTTGATAGTAACCGAGGAGCTTTGGTAGTAGCATGCCGTGGGAAAGAACGGGATGTGGCTGGAGAAGACTGCCATACAGAGTAGCCTGTGCGGGCCCGAGTGGAACAGCACTTTTCCAGGACAAACATGCTTATTGTAGCTTCCAGAGAGAAGCACAACAAAGTAGCACCTAAGTACAGGCAGAAGGCCAAGATGCGGCCTTGGACTGTAGGGGGATATCAAGGCACCCAAAACCCTCAAAGGCTTCCAACCCACTTCCAGAGACATCTGAAAGAATGGACTGTGCATGATGATAAATTTGCCCAGCAAGTGAGAAACATGCCTTCAGGGCAAGAAAATCCCTCTGTAAGAAGTACCTCCTATCAAGTCCAGGAGGAATTTCTGAAGTGATATTAGACTTTCAGAAAAAGGAGATAATTGTTTCCATTCACTCTCCTTGTAATTATTCTGTTTGACCAGCAAAAAAAGCCAAACAGAAAATGGAATTGACCATGGATTATGGAAAATTAAATGCACCTTTATCAGCAGCAGTGCCTATCATTGCTAAGTTAATTGCCATAATACAGAAAGCTCATCCAAGTTTAGCTACCACCAATGTGAAAGATATGTATGTTGTGGTTCCATTTCAGGAGAGCCATTGGAGTTGTTTTGCTTTCACATGGAAGGAGGTTAAATACACTTTCACCAAATACTGTAGGGATAATAGGACTCCTCCATGCTAACACATTTTACCCTAGCCCAAAATTATCTACAATTCCAGTGGACAAGGGGATAAAGACCCACCACTATATTGATGACATATTGATTGGGAGCCCAGATGCAGGTAAAGTGGGAAATATTCAAAATTATATTATTGAGCAACTTGGAGGTTTAGGGTTAAAGATCCCAGAGGATATAATTCAGTGATCTGCTTCAGAGAAAAAAATTCTTGGGAAGGGAGATGTTGTTTGTGTCCCTGCTGAGACATTAACCTCACTGCAGCAAGTAACTGTGCCACAAATAAAAAAGGAGCAAGGCCACCTGAGAAGCTCTGCCCATAGCCAGTTGTCTCTGCATTTCTATCCCTACACAGTACCTTATGACAAAGCACTGAAGGATATTACCACCCCCAAACACACACCCCATGGGCCTAACTCGGGACTTTTTCACCCCATGGCTTGACATTGGGCCCAGTTCCTGGAAGCCAAGATGCACTGGACCCATGTCCAACAGTCAGTATTTGTGGAACCCTTCATACCCACTATCTGCCAAAAACTAGTTTGTTCCCATTGTCTCCCTAAATATATTTGATGACTATAATGGCACCTGAATTTGCAAGATGAGGAGCTGCTGAGGATTCAGATTAGCTTTGAGATTTAAGATAGACCTTATATAGTTCTCAGACCACATCACATAGCAAATGCATACATCAAGCAATTGGACAATATTTGCCTCTGGAGAACTAAAGTTGCAAACCCAACAAAAAAGGCTTTACAAAATCAATTACTTAAAAGGACAAGATGTGTTATGAGTTGTCTATAACTCAGAATGTTGTATTAGCATTCATTATGCCTCTACTTCCATGCTTCTACTTAGCATGAGCTAAGATGAAAGAGCTAGCTGGTTAAGCTGCAGAATTGTTTCAATCCGTGAAGCCAAATGAGTGGTTTAATGGTGGGAGCCCCACCTCCTGGCTGATGTTTATACTCTGATCATAGGAACTCATAGGGTAGGGCTCATGGCTACTGTAATTTGGAATGATGTTGCTAACTGGATTTATTTCTTTGATGATTGGCATGGCAATTGTTTCACATATGAAGCATATATTTATTGCATTATCTCTTCTGCTTCCTCCTTATTTTTTCCCTCTGTTTGGTATGTCACCACCATGGATGAAGTATGTGATCAAAGACTATTACAACTGATCAAAATTTAAGTAAAAAGGTAGTGTAAGGAAAGGCTTAATAACGTTTGCATCATATAGTTTAAACAAGGATTGTCTAGTAGCTACTTTCTGTTTGTACAACCCCATCTAACTCTGTATCTCTCTCTCCCTCTTCCCAACCTCATTCTTTTTTACCCATAGCTTAATAAAATTGGTACACAGAGTAAAATTAGTGTTCTTGTACCAGGATTTGGTTGCATTTTCACCTTCATTTAGGTAGAGGAATTTAATATCGAGTTTAACGGTAATTTGCTGATGAAACTTCATGAGTTTTTTTGAACCCTCTGGTTTTTTCATTCCTTTAAACCATGAACATTTGCAAATCTATGGTGGGACATCGTGATCCCAAGGAAGCAGGGTTGGGGTGGAGGGGGTACGTGTCATGGACATGTCAATAAAACGGGATGATTTTCCAACCTCACTCATGCCTATTGCTTCTTGAGAGAAAGAGGACTGCTGGCAAAGCCCATACCGACAGGCAGAGCAGGAGAGCCCCCATGCTCCTTCTCTGTGGGCTATCAACATAAATGTTAATGTTAATTAATGGCTGGACTCAATGACCTTAAATGTCTTTTCAAACCTCACTGATTCTTTTCTCTTCTCAGTGAAAATACATATTACGTCAGACAATAAAACTGTGAGAATAAATACAAATATAGTCATTTGTTGCCTTGTTCTGTGAGGAAATCAAATGCAAGAAATAATGATTTGTGAGTAAAGAATTTTACCACCACTCACTTATTTGCACATCTAACATTAAAGTTTTTTAAAGTAGGTACGTATCCAAATTCTCTACTCAGGTAAAGCAGCATAGCCAAGAACAGTCCTACTATGTATTTGAGGAGCATCATCAGCTTTCCTCTGCCAATATTGATATCACAACATTAAAAAATTTGTTTATCTTCAATATTTTGTGGAAAACATTTAAAATTCCCTGATTCACTAGAGAATAAACATTCATTAATTAACAGCAGAAAGTAAACACTCAGAGGGGAAAAACAGAGTTAAAGTGATTTAGTTTTAAAATTCATATGAATATTCATGGCATTATTTTGCCTCAGTTTCTAGTTCTAATGGTTGTTTCTCTGAAGAACTAATTTAATTGAGTAGATACATGTTTATGTGTACAGAGGTTCTCAAGTGTTGCATCAATTTTGCTTTTTTTTTTTTTTCTTTTCCTAATCATCCAATTCAAGCACACAATTTGAAGGTCCACAATCCATACATATATTTTTATATATATAATTTTTTTTTTCACAATGTGTTTGCCTGTAAAACTCTCAAATAAATACTTTTATTTTTCTGAAACATACCTTGGGAACCTGAAATTACTTGTGGCACAACACACCATTCTCATGCTTTTAAAGTCCCAAGTGTTTTGTGAACGCAGGAAGATTTAGGAGATTCATTTCTTAGGCAATACAACTGGATTCTCCCCATTTTTTATTAAAAGAGAAAAGAAGAGAAAACCTGTCTGATTTCATTCACAATATCAAATTGCGATTCTATGATTAAGAGACCAGCCCATTTTTTACTATATGCTCTTTTCTTTCCTAACTGCATATACTGCATATAATTCATTACTGTCCCCAGCTGGCAGAAATGCATACCCAAGCAAGGTAGACACTTGAGTCACAGAACCACAGAACTACAGAACCACAGAATCACAGAATTAACTAGCTCAGAAAAGACCTTTGAGATCGAGTCCAACCTGTGGCCTAACCCCACCTTGTCAAACCATGGCACCAAGTGCCACATCCATTCTTTTCTTACACTCCTCCAGGGACAGTGATTCCACCAGCTCCCTGGGCAGCCCATTCCAATATCCAAACACTTTTTCTGTGAAGAATTTTCCCTAATGTACAGCCTAAAATATTTATCCGGTATGTAAAAGGCAGACAATGACCCCTGAACCTTAAGGGTGTTGTCAAGCAGCCCCAGATGGAGCTTTGACAGATAAAGGTAAGACTATCTCATAAGTGTAGTTATCAACCACTGCCCACAGGCTGAAGCAAGCTACCAGGAAGAACCCAAGCTACAAAATGTCTTTCAGATTCAGAGTGACTTGCTGAGTACTTGCTCTTCAAGCCCAAAGGCCAGTTCTATTTCCAGGGCTGTTGATCTACAAGGAAATATGGATCTGCATAAACAGAATAGATTTTTTTCAGAATTCATACACTGTAAAATTAAGTTCTAGTGCCTTTAGCTACTACTTTGTGCCTACTTGTCTAACCTAGTATTTTTTGTGTGAGCTTTCTACTTTCATGTGAGTTACACAGAACACTATAGTGTGCCATTCACTGTTGCTGTCTAACATTTTCTCCTTTTGTTTTCCTGGCATTAAAATAGTTTTCATTTCTGTACTTATCCCTTCCAAGGCATACCAGTGCTAGCTGTGTCATGTTTAAGACTGTTAGAAAGAAGCAAGATTTGTACTTGATTCTTCTTATTTCCAGTCTCTTTTCACTGATCCCACTGTCACTCTAGCTTTGTTAAAACCACAAACTACACTGCTCCCTTGTCTACTTTAACACTGTGTCATAATTCCTTGGCCTTAAATCCATAAATCGCTCACTCTATTCATCTTCTTTACAGAAATACATGCCTTTAAGGAAGCCCATAGTCACAAACACTAAAAGGAGAAATAAACCAAAAAGTGTTAAAGGCTAATTATTACAAAATTATTTCTCTTTTTTTCCCCTCACTATTTTGTTGCTGTCAAAGAGCTTTATCTTTTCTCAGATGTGTTAAAATAATTACTTTACAAATACAAGGAACGGTGGGTATCCACCTAATGAAAATGCATTATATTATATATATATATATATATATATAATATATATATTATATAGTGATATTTGAGAGGTGGGAAAAAAGTGGCACAAGTCTCGAAGGAAAGAATTCCTATTAGGGATTCAAAATATGCTATCTGCTCTGATTTTCACCTTTACTAAGGTTCTCAGAAGAAGGTCTGATATTATTTTCGAAAAAGCGTGATGCAGATTATTTTCGAAATATTTACCCAAGTTCTCCCAAGCTCTTGCAGCTGGGTGAATATCATTATCTATCCACAAGTACTCTGGCTGTGGAAAGATATCCTCAGAGATAAGGAGAGACCACGTTCTCTAGGTGCTAGATAGCCTCATGGCAAAGCATGACCAAAGGCATCGACTACATCCCTCAACTGCTAGGTTAATGGTTTGTCTCAATGAGCTTAAGGGTCTTTTCAGCCTAAACAACACTATGACTCCATCATAGAGCATTTTACAAGACCACTTTTTAACCTTCTACTCAACAATAAATCAGTAAGGCAGATGCTATATGAATATGGAGCAGAAAGTAAAAGCTTCTTTCTAACCAGACTATGGTTTTACCATCTAGATAACCTGGTCACTCTGACATTGAGACCTATAAAAAGGACATGTTAAAGCCACATCCCTATAATGGGGGTTGCTCCTCCATGAGACTTATGTTCCTAGCATCCATAAAAAGAAATGGTATAGCTCAGAAACAAGCCTTGTTCTCAAAACTAAACCTCTAAGTCACACCAACAACCTACTCAGATTTAGCTATCAACTGTCTGGAGGACATATTACTGCTTCATTGATGAGAGAAAAGGGGAAACGTAATGGAAATACTTATCAGCTAAAAGGAAGATAGAAGATTCAGCAGCTCATCCCCAAATGGATACTTTACAGAACAGTGCTGTTTGCTGCTGCCAATGGAAAGCAACCAGTGAACAGCAAATCCAGTTGGTTATGTGCCTATAAATCTGCACAGGAAATCAAATTCTTACTTCTCCAAGTCCCTGAGTGCTTAATCACTGAAACTTTCAACTCATAGATGTATTTGTGTGTGCAAAAAAACATGAAAAAAAACCTAAACCACAATTGACCCAAAGCTCCCAGATACATAACATATAGACTTCTGTGAGAAAACTGTCATATGTCCACAGATTTTATTCATGTGCAAATTTCCAGACTGTGCAGCACTGAGGTTATAGTCTGAAAATTCATTTTGCTTAAATGTGAATACTTTTCTTTTGTGAGAAAGTAATAGAGGAAAAGACTATAGTATCTGATTCTATCTTTGGTTCAGATTTTATAAAGCAAAATAAGTAGTCTGATTTGTATAACAGATGAAAACTTTACGCAATTTCTGCAGTAAGTGGATATAAACTTCTTTCGAAACTTTGTCAAATAAATTTTCACAATTTTAAAATAATTATCTGTTAGACAGACAACTGTTAGAAAGTAACATTTCAATTTTGATCTCTAAATAAATCAGCTGTGATTTGTTTGCAGACAAAAGAAAAGGAAAGAGGAAACCCACTTCAACTAAGCTAGAGCTGGACAATGAGACTTGATGGCTGTTTGATACAGACCCACTGAGCATCTGATTAAAAAAAAAACCACACAGAATCACAGAATCACAAGTTTGGAAGAGACCTTCACGATCATAGAGTACAACCCAGCCCAACACCTCAAGTATACCATGGCACCGAGTGCCAAATCCAAACCTTTTTTCAAACACTCCACCATCTTCCAGGTACAAATTCAGTACTTGATCACTCTTGCTGTAAAAAACTTTTCCTAATATCCAACCTATATTTCCCTTGGCACAGCTTAAGATTTTGTCCTCTCGCTCTGTCACTTGCTGCCTGGAGAAAGAGATCAACCCCCACCAAACCACAACCACATTTCAGGGAGTTGTAGAGAGTGATAAGGTCACCCCTGAGTCTCCTTTTCTCCAGGACAAGCAGCCCCAGCTCCCTCAGCCATTCCTCACAGGGTTTGTGTTCCAAGCCCCTCACCAGCCTCGTTGCCTCCTCTGGACACACTCAAGGGTCTCAAGGTCCTTCCTAAACTGAGGGGACAGAACTGGACACAGCACTCAAGGTGTGGCCTCACCAGTGCTGAGCACAGGGGCAGAATGACCTCCCTGCTCCTGCTGGACTCACTATTCCTGATACAGGCCAGGGTTCCACTGGCCTTCTTGGCCCCCAGGGCTCACTGCTGGCTCATGTTCAGGGGCTGCTGACCAGCACCCCCAGGTCCCTTTCTGCCTGGGCACTGTCCAGCCACACCATCCCCAGCCTGTAGCACTGCAGGGGGTTATTGTGGCCAAAATGCAGGACCTGGCACTTGGACTTGTTAAACCTCATCCTGTTGGACTCTGCCCATCCATCCAACCATTCCAGAGCCGTCCTACCTTCCAACAGATCAACACATGCTCCCAGCTTAATGTTGTCTGCAAATTTACTAATGAAAAACTCAACACCCTCATCCATGTCATCAATGAAAATATTGAACAGGACTGGCCCAGCACAGAGCCCTGAGGAACACCACTGGTGCTGACCCCCAGCTGGATGCAGCACCATTCACCTCCACTCTCTGGGCCAGCCATCCAGCCAGTTCCTAACCCAGCACAGAGTGCTCCTGTCCAAGCCATGGGCTGCAGCTTCTCCAGGAGTGTGCTGTGGGAGACAGTGTCAAAGGCCAAATTGTGCTGAAGTCCAGGGACACGACATCCACAGCATTTTCTGCACCCACCAGGCAGGTCACCTGGTCATAAAAGGAGACCAGAATATCAAAACCCATGGTGGCTAGGAATGTACTGCTCAAGGTGGCCTAATATGTGCAGCATTACACCAATTTCTCTTAAGTGACATTTTTCAGAGTGTCAGATTAAAATTAAATATTTTGGAAAACAGAAAAAAACATGTGTTTGACTTTGCCTCCTAATGTAAATCCTGGCTTACAGTGACATAGCAAAATTTTAATGGTTTGGCAAAAGATAATAAGCGACAGAAAAGTCTAATTTGCAGTTGATATTATATCAATGTCTAAGGAGCTGTAATCTCTCTGTTTATTTTTCTAAAGTAACTCTAAACTAAGGTTTACAATACCCAGAAGTATGCAGGTTTTGACGACACATCTTAAACATAATTTTCAAATTCCTAAGTTCTTGAATGAAGAGATGTGATAGCTCTTCAGCAATCAGTCCTACCAGATCAATGATAGGTATCAGTTCAAGAAAGAGTCTCTTAGTAGAGCTGAATGGGAACCAGGGTTTTATATATTCCTGAAATTTCAAATATTACATGTTTATTTAGAGGGAAGAAGAATGAAAAAAAAAAGAAAACTGAAAAAGAAAGTATCATCAGATTCAAGATCAAATCTAAGCTAAAGTTGCACTTCAGGTCATTCAAAAAATAATTCTAGCTTATGACTAGACTTATATTCTGACTTATATTTTTTGGAGTGAAAATACTACATGAAATTAGAAATTTTAATTTCACATTATCAATTATAAAGTAGTATTTCTCCAAATATATTTCAATTAAAGCTTTTACAACTCCAGAAAGTTTCTGACCAACTCTAACTCACCACTTGCTCAATTTCAAGCCAGGAGTTGCATCTTATCTGCAAACTGCTATTTCACATCAAAGTTATCTGCAAGTCAAATGTGCTTTTTTCAGTTAGACCCTTGTGGATTGATGCTAATATCAGTTTTAAACCGAGCAGAGCTTGATAAAGTGTGATCACAACATTAGAGCAAGAATACAGATCTCTGATTAGTAGAAGACAGCAATAAGCCTACAAATATTATATTCATCTCTCTTCACCCATTGGGGAATGTTAGAGAAAGAGACCTTATTGTAATATTATTGTCCACACCAAAATTATTAAGAGAAATAAATTACATATATCAGCAGAGAATTTAAAATACAGATACCTGAAAACTAAACCACTAGTTCAGGCTGAGGTAAAAATACTTTGGTCGATTCACTGTGGAAAAGCATCAATTTCATATGCATTTGCCATTAAAAAAAAGGGAGATTAAAAGATACAGTCTAAGACACCCAAATTCTTTGCCAACAGAAACATATTTTCTGTTATATTTACCGTCCACTGCTCTCCAGAAAGCTGAAAAATAAACTTGTTTTGTTCCTTATTTACTCCATCTGACAAGGCATGACTCTTCTTGATCTGAGGAGTCTTTTCATGAGTGTCCAGGTTCTTCTCATTGGTGTCTACAAAGCCATTCTTCAGGTATTTTGATTGAGGAATACCTTTCTTACGGCACTCTAGTATCAAATTCCATTCCTGTTTTATCCTGAAATAGTGCCAAAAAATGTTCATGTGAATCAGCTGAAAAAATGTCAGGTAAGTTCTAGAGCTTAATCTGTGTTTGCAGAAGAAACTTAACGAAATATAATTATTCATCCAAAGTATTGGCTACTTACATATATATATATATATATATATATATACATATATAACTACATATTGACACCCAGAGAACAACAGAAAAGTGGAGACTGAGCAAACTGGTATGAAAAAGAGCAAAAATTATGATCCTTAATTTGCTAGGATAGGAAATATATTCTCACAGAACGAGTTATATGCATAAAGAAAATCAAATATCTGGTGATATATGAAAATATTTTCTATGGGGAAAAAATGGTAAGAAGTTCCTTTTTACCCTTTCCTTCCTTGTTCTAGTATAATGATTTATTTTAGTTTCTACACCAATATCTTCTTAAAAGTAGAGGTCAAAATTGTCAGCTGCCAACTGATTTCAGATTCACTTTCAGTGTAACTTTTACATCACTTCCAAGGCAAGCTTTTTCTCATATAACTTCAGGTGCAAATTCAGTTTGGCATAATTAAGCATTCTCAAAAGCTCATGCTTGTAGTTAGAAGATATTTATTTCAGCTTAGTCAATTAAAGAACTGGTTGATTAACAGAAGCAAGCCTTCATAAGACACTGCAGAGCCCCTTGTATCATAAATCTGACCTCACACTTTGAATTCTATATCCTGTGGTGCATAGGACTCATTTATGTCATCTCTATCCTCTGATAGAAACCTGAATCTAGAGGATTAAAAAAAACTAAGAGCTTAAGAAAAACACAAAGTTCAGGATAAAGTACCCCTATAGGAAGTAAATACGTCATGTCCTGGAAAGAGAAACACGTGCAAGTTTATAAAGCTCAAAGAGGAAGTAACAAAACCTTTACATGTATTACCACTTAATCATGGAATTCTTCTCTACAATGCTAAGATGTAAAAAAGAGTATCACATGAAACCGAATCACAGAATCATAGGATTACTTGGGTTGGAAGGGATGCTGCAGATCATCTAGTTCCAATCCCACTGCCATGGGCAGGGACACCTTCCACAAGGCCAGGTTGCTCAACTTCTCCCCTCAGCCACAAATGAGCCTTGAATACTTTCAGGGATGGAGCATCCACAGCTTCTCTGAGTAACTTGTTCAGTGCCTCATCACCCTCACAGTTAAAAATTTCTTCATAATATCTAATCTAATTTCTTCTTAATATCTTCTCTTTCAGTCTGAAGTCATCTTCCCTTGTCCATACAGTTCCTGATAAAGAGACACTCTCTGGCTTCCTTGTGGCCCTTTTTCAAATCCTGGAAGGATGCTATGAGACCTCCAAGCAACTTTCTCTTCTACAGGCTGAACCACCCAAGCTTTCTCAGGCTTTTCTCAGCCTGTCTTCATAAGAGGGGTGTTCCAGTCCTCTTATCAACTTCATGGCCTCCTCTGGAATTGTTCAAACAGTTCCATGGTTTTATTTTGTGACCATCAGAGCTGGATGTGGAGTCTCACAAGAGCAGAGTAGAGGGATAGAATCACCTCCCTTGACCAGCTTTTGACACAGCCCAACACACAGTTGCTTTCTGGGCTGTGAACACACATTGCTGGCTCATGTTTCATTTTTTGTCAAATGTCACCCACCAGTCCTTCTCCTCAGGGCTGCTCTCAATCAGTTCTATGCCCAGCCTGTAGATGTGTCTGGGATCACCTCAACCCAGGTGTAAGTCCTTGCATTTCACTTTGTCAAATTTCATGCATTTTGCACAAACCCACCTCTCAGGCCTGTCAAGGACCCTCTGGGTGGCATCCCTTCCCTCCAGCATGACTGCATCACACAGCTTGGTGTTGTGAGCTTGCTGAGGGTGCCCTCAATCCCACTGTCCATGTCACCAAAGCAAAGGTGCTGAGCAGCATCAGCCCCACCCCTGACTCCTGAGGGACACCACTCATCACTGGTTTCCACTTGGTCATGAATCTATTGTCTAATACTTTGCATGTGACCATCCAGCCAGGTCTTTATCCACCAGGCAGTCCATCCATCAAATCCATGACCCCCTATTTAGAGTCAAACCTGTCATGTGAGACAGCATTGAACGCTTGCATTGAGTCCAGATAGATGATGCCAATTCGTTGCTCTTATCCAGCAATGCCATGGTTCCATCCAAAAAGGTGCCCAGATTTGTCAGGATTAAAACCAGAATGTCTGGTTTTAAGCACATACAGGAAACCAGTCAAAAACTTAGGTACAAGAAGCATGTCCCAAAATCTTGCTGAAATAAATGACTTTTGGATGCCCCTAACAAGGTATGAAACTGCATCGCAGATTACTCTTATGGAAATACAGTAGCCCAGATTAAAAGCCATAGTTGACTTAATGTTATCGAAATAAGTCTTTAGAGAGCAAAACCGCATGCCTGGATAGAAAAGTATTGAGACAGTTGTATACATTGTGGCACTCAGAGAAATCTTGGGGGATTTTAGAGAGACTCAGAAGCAGAGAGCAGAGCAATGGCAAAGACACAGAGCACAGGGGCACACTGCAGGCACTTTCTACACTTTTGGAAAATACATATAACCATTTATCAGAGGAGCAAGCCTGAGGGACCACCAGAGGAGAGTTTCAAGGCACAGTATGCTACACATGGAACATAAGAGAACTGCAGAAAATCCCTTCTGTAATAATCACTGCAATGTATTCCTAAATAACATCCTTATAAAATACAGAAAAACACCTTCTACAAATATTTTAGGAGGTGAATTAACTGTGAGCATGATTAAAAGGTAGCTCACTGGATAAAATATTGACAGACAATATGAAGGCAGCACAAACTCAGACTAAGTACATTCTAATGAAAAGACAGTAAGGCTCTCTTTATCCCTTGTTTCAAAAATTGCATAAATATTTTTTAAAATATAAAATTGTATTTGCCCTCAAATGAAAAAAAATAGAAGGAAGCATGAGCTCTTATAAAAAACAAAAAAAGCAAATGAACTTACTGCAGGTATACAAATGAGTAGGAAAAGGATTCTTATCATGTCATGCTTCACAGAGATGATGGGAACAATAACTTCTCAAAATATGAAAGGAATAGTTATAGAAGTTATTGAGAGCTGCAGAAATGTTACTCATTCTTGGCTTCAGTTTTCATTATAGACATCAGAATGCACTTCACAAGTCAACATCTGGAATAATCCCTGATATTAGAAGTATTGATAGGGGACATGTAAGAATACTAAAATATATTTGAAATAAAGCTCCCAGTTTACTACTGCGTTGTGGAATGTTTAATTGTGATACGTAAGTGAGTTAAGAAAAAATAAGCTGGAGTGATAGAAAATCCTTCGGCCCAGGGAGTCCCTAGTGTGGACTCAAGTTGTTAGCACAGTCAAGGAAGAGTCCACCAACTATGCACAATATCTCCACAAACCTTGTCTGAGTTTATTTGATATGACAAAGACAAGAAAATAGGTTAAAGCAGATACATCTCCTTAGCCCACACTGTGATATGTCAACAAGCTGTAGCTAATATTTCTAAATTTTCTGTTACAGAGGGAGAGACGTCCAAACACCTGATTTCACTAAGCAGCCCTGCTAAGGGTATCCCCATCAGTTGCAGTCTAGAAGCTCTCAGATGACAGAGTTTTCCATATCAGCAGGCATGATAGTTCAAAAATCTTTCAGATTCTTTGACACATGAGCCAATTCAATTTTTAGTGTTGATCTTAACTATTCAATCTGTCATTTGTACCCCAGAAACTGCCAACACAGCAGAGTATGGATATTGCAATAGCAAGAGATTGCTAGAAAAAGCTACAAAACAATATTTTCATACATTATAATTAAAAATAAACAGTCCCAAACCACCTCCTCATATTTTGTTCCAAAACCTGTGTACCAGTGAGTATAGATAGCTATATAACTCTAAAACACTGTATGGCTACGAAGTGAAGTGGTGTAGGGAAGGTGTTAACTGAATTTCACAGAAAAGAACAAAATTATCTGAACAATTAAAAGGCAGGAGCCATAAGGACTATAGGACCAAATACCTAGAATTATTTTTTTCTAAAATATTTCAACATTTACCACTGTTGTACTGCTCATTCTCACATGCTCCAGTTCTCCACAAAGAGCTTTCCTGCCCTTCTGTGAAGCTTTACTCTGCATTGCTACCCTGTCATTTCTGTGGAATTCCTTGATTCACTCAGTGCATAATTTAGTGCACTGAAAAAAAGTTGCCTACAAAATGAGCAGGTTTTGTACTCATTGTTCTTCCTTCAAGCCCAAAAATGACTGACTCATTCCTCAGAGTATAAATTCTAAGAATGCTAGAAATTTAAACAACAGAAAAAAGAGGTCAAAAAGTCTAACTCAATAAAAGTAAGCTGCATTACTAGTCATCAGGGCTGGCTTTGTCAGGTAGATCCCTGGAACACTAGAGTAGAGGTCTCAGATCTAAAATTTTACTGTCTCAAAAAAAGGAGTATCAAAAATGCTAAAGGAGTTACATTAAAGCTGAAAAAACAAACTGCCCTCTCACAGTCTTCTGATAACATGTACAAAACACAAAACTCAGGAGGTCATTGCTAACAAAGTAAAATAAAATGCATACAACAAAAATAGCTGTTAAGCAAACCAGTCAGTGAAATACTTATCTCAGAAGAAAGACAGGGCTTAAAAATTAAACCTACCAGGGAATTCAACAGGTATATTGCACACAGATATGGAAATCCTGTGTCAATTTTCCTCTTTATTCAAATATTACGTTATGGTAACGTGCTTTGTTAGGCTTTTAAAGAATGCAAGTATTGTGTACAAGCACATTTAGAACAGAGGGAAGGTGAATTAATAATGGAGCAACAAAAGTGCATAATTTTGTATAGTATATTGCAGTATGAAAACATTGTATTTCCCAGGGGCAAAGGGTCTAATAATTTACAACATCTGGCTGTACCCTCGAGTTACTACCCAGACTAGTTATTATAAGCCTTACTGGCCTGGAGTTTCAACTTATATCAAGCCAGATATAAGTATCATGAAGAGAAGATGACAAAGCTGTAAATTTGCAGGCTCAGTTGAGATCAAACCAAAGGGATCTATTTGGCTACATGGTTGTCATTCTGCTCTGTTGCTGTCAAAAGATTGAGATGATGGTACTTTTTAAGGGATCATTATGAAAATAAAGACCTTTTTAAGTCTTCATTTGGTGACAATTCTCAAATTAGACAGAATTTCCTCCATGTTTGTCATATCTGGAGGCTATTACATGAATCTTCAGGAAAGATGTCTAGAAGAAAAGTATCTAAACTAGTGAGGCAAAAAGAAAAAAAGTCCACAAAAATAAAATAATCTTCTAAATACTAATATACTTTTAGAGAAATTATATTTCTGGTCTTGACACTTTAAAGACTTATGATATTCCAGAAACTCATTTCCACATATGACAGATAAGTTACAAAAACACAGCTCTCTTGAAGTTCATGTCTTTTTAATACTATTTAACAATAAAATATTTTCATCTTCATCTAGGCCTTGATCAAACAGTTAAAGCCCAATTAAAGAAACAATAATTATTTTCTTCAATTAAAAAACTGAAGATAGTTAAGTCAGGCCTAATTTGACCTCAGTATGAACATAAAAAATAAGCTTCCAGGACAATATAGTTATGAAACAAGACCAGCAGGGAAATAGAAGATTCAAGTATTTTCATTTTGGTTAGTGCTGTATTCTTTCTCAGGTAATCATTTCCCAAATACTACTTCACTACTGGATATACCTTCAGAAAAAAGATTCACAGCATTTATTATTATATTATTATTATTATTATTACTATTACTATTACTATTATTAAGAATAAGAATAAGAATAAGAATAAGAATAAGAATAAGAATAAGAATAAGAATAAGAATAATAGTTCTTTTCAAGGACATGGGAGTTCCCTGTTTGACATTTTATTTTCTCCAACAAAATTATGAATCTAATCAACCTGATGCAAAGAGTTGCTCTACAATAAACTCAGTGATTGGACTTTTCAAAGGAGCAATCAGCTTGGAAAAGAAGTGTGCAGTGTTAGGGATTTCAGAGCCATTGAAACAAATGAGGAGTAACTGGGTTTCTTTCAATTGTTCTTCCTTCTGCAGGTACCTTCTGTCAAATGTCTGATTAGAAGATTTTGGGGAAAAGCTGTGATTCTGAGGTAAGGAAAGGAACTATTCCCTCTAAACCAGGACACAAGAATTGACTGGGACACTACATGGTGACACAGTTTAGAACTCCTGAGCAATGTTGAAATCAAAATCACTACCCATGCAGGATCATTAAATAATCCTATAGAATTTTTAGAGAAGCATCTCAGTAAAACTGGAGCTCAGCCCAGGATAATATTCCTGATGGATGAGTAACATTTGCTTCAAATTCAATTGGATTGATTCAATTTCAGTGTCACTGCCGGGCTCTTCCATGCATTTTAAAGGCTTGTGGCTGAACGTTGGCTTTTACCTTACAATGTACTTTGCATTTCTTTAGATGCATGGTCTGTGTGCACAACTGCCTGCAAACAAAGGCAAATAACTTAATATATTTATTAGTTCTGCAGATCTAAACCAAAATTGTTGACTGTAATTTGTGTTTGGGGCCAAAGCTTCAGTTTTTGACTAGCTTGGGAAAAGTTCTGCATTGAGTATTGAGTAGAAGAATAAAGATAAACATAACAAATAAAATCTTAAGTCAGGTACAAATAGAGTAATAACACTGAAGTTTGGCAGAGAGATAGAGACAAATCTTTTTTATTAAACAAACATGTGACCTCTCAGAGAAAAAAAAAGGTCTGCCTGCAAAGTGTAGTTTTCCTGTTGCTTTTTACTTTTAATATTCAGGGAGTATATAACTCAAAAAATAAAACATGCATTTTTAATTAGCCAGACTTTGAGAAAAAATTTTTATAGAAGAGACACTGGAAGAGGTAGCTGAACAAACTTTTATTTTTGCTGCATGTGTGTTGGTGGACAGAGGAGGCTGTGCCATTTCGCAGCAAAGATTTAGATAGCTAATCTGGGCAAACAGCTCTGGCATTTCCTCACTTGAATGCTTAATTTGTTAGCCTTCAGATTTATCTTACCTGCTTTTTGCACAAATAACAAACATGTTGCAATCCCTCAAAAAAAATCTAACTGTAAACTTTCACTCTTATTCCCTTAAAAAAAAAAAAAAAAAAACGAGAGAGAGAAATAAGAGTGAAAAATAAAACAAAAAAGACATCTCAATGTAAAAAACTCATCATACCACATTAAGGTCATCTGACAGCATTCCGTATTTTGGGTAACAATAAAAGACTATTCACCACCACCAGGATCTAGAAGATTAAATATAAAACAATGCTATAAACACAAACTTATTTCCATAATATGCACTTTCATAAATGTAAAAGAAATATCAGGACAGTGCACACTTTTTGTAACATTTTGTGGTTCATATCCTATGGGAGATTTCAAATGGGCTTGTCTGACGGGATCAATAACGTGGCATAAAATGAAAATAAGCCTATCCTATACTGTTCCACTGCTTTTTCTTTCATATTCAGCAGCTGTTTTACTTGTGTTCTTTAAACTGCCGTAGTTTCATAGTCCCACAAAACCAAAGAAGAAACAAACTGAATTAAATCAACAAAAAAATTATCTAATACCAGTATCTCAGAACGCCAGCATTCTCAGTAGTTGGCTGTCCTAATCAGCTTTCACTGGCCATTTGCTTAAATGTCTGCCTCGTAAACAAATCTTTATAACACCTCACCAATTAATGCCCAGTTGAAGCTTTTCATTCATTTGTGAGATTTTCATTTTAAGAAAATCTTCAGTCAAAAACTGTCTTACAGGTTACAGTTTAATGAGGCTACACGAACTAAATTACTTTGCCCCAATGCAAACTAAGTTCCCTAGAGGTTAACAGGAACATTGTCCTCGAATAATGCATACTACATTTCACTGTATATTATCAGGTCATTTTACATAGTAATATAGCATATCAAGAAACTGCACAATCCCAAAGGCATTACTAAATTACAACCTCTTTGAGAAAAACTGGGTTTTGTTAAAAAAAAAGAGAAAAAAGAAAAAAGAGAAAAAAGAAAAAACAAAGCAGCCCCAAAGGCCAGATTCCATACTCTATTGCATGACTGTATTTGCAGAGAAACTATTATTTTCAACCCTACTTAGGAATCTGCTCTGACTTCTGGCCAAAGTAAATATCTAGAATCTTAAATGTAAATGCCAGGATGCAGTCCTCATCTCAGGAAAGTCCTATCTCTAAATGTCTTCTGGGAATTATAATTTTGGATCAAAGTGCTTCCAAAATATTTTTGTACAGTGGCACAGTATGAACTTGCATTGATGTCCATGGACTTACCTGACAATAACAAAAATTTTAAACCCTGAGTATAATACCTGAATTTAGTCAATGCAGAACTCCATAAAATAATGAAATGTATTTATACACAGAAACATTATTTCTATTATTTAATTAGAAATACAATTTTATTTGCACTTTCAAGCCAAAAACTAGAATTTTTTTTGGTCCAACACTTGAGACCACCAAAAAGCACTTAAGAAATAACTTGTGGGCTGACATTTAGGACCTAAATGCTAGTGGTCACTGCACACCTCATAAAACAAAGAGGATTTTCTTTTAACTGAATTTGGCACTTTATTACTAATATTCTTATTACTTTGACCATTATTCTATCAGCTTTGAACATGCTATAAGGCTTGTACCATGAGAATGAACATGAACTTTGTCATTTGTTTCAGTGAGTGTAATACTGATCACTCATATTCAGGAGACAAACTCTAATGTATTTCCTCCTTTTTTTCCAGGAGCTCTACCAGTAGAACTAACTGGAAGGCAATCTGACTGCATGAAGACACACAGCTATACAAAGTACAATATGCAAATTGCAATTTAGAGGAAGATAACAAAAATCGTTTGCACATCCAACAAGTGTACCTGGGAACTTCTATTTCTGTGCATTATATCTTAAATTTCCTATTATGGTACAGGAAGATAAGAGAATTAATTTAGACATCATCAATGGAAAAAAACCACAGGAAAAGCTCCACTCTTGCAGATGGAAGTGTGTCTCCAACAATTAAGCACAGGCAGAAGAAAACAGGGAGAATACCTTGCTTTCATGGAAAATACAAGTCACTGTAAGAACTTACTCTTAACATATGCTACTGACAAAAGCCATGGCAGCTCAAATTAACTACTTCAGAGGACATAAGGCTACCCTCTTTCCCTCTAGCAGGGAGAACTTACCATCATTTGCTTCTGTATTAGTGCAATCAAAAGTTGTCTTCTGCACCACAGAAAACCGAAAAAACCAAAAAGAAGTGGCAGGGGGATGTTGTCCATATTAGGACAGAAAAAAGGTTTGATCAAGTTCGATCCCAAATCCTTTCCCTTGTGTTTTCTACCATAAGGGAAACAGCAAACATCCCTCCCTCAGCTGTCATGGTTTAACCCCAGATGGTAACCAAGTACCACACAGATATTTGCTCCCCAAAACCCTGGTGAGACCAGTGGAAAAATCAGAAAAAGGAAAAAAGTAAAGTAAATTAAGAATAGTTTAATAATAGAAACAAAGTAAAATATAATAATACAATTAATATTGATAATAATGAAAAGAGGGAAAGAAAACCCAAGAGAAACAAATTATGTCGAATATAACTGCTCACAACCTGCTGACCCATTCCTAGTTGATTCCTGAGAAACAATCACTCACCTCTGACCAACTCCACCAATTCATATAGCAAGAATAATGTTCTATGGTATGGAATATCACATTCAGGTCAGCTGTCCTGGCTGTGCTGCCTGCCGGCTATTTTTTCAGCCCCTCACTATCAGAGGGGCTGAAAAGTCCTTGACTTAGCATAAGCACTACTTAGCAACAATCCAAACAACAGTATGTCATCAACATTATTCTCATACTAAATCCAAAACACCACACTGTACTAGTTACTAAGAAGAAAATTAACTATCCTGGCTGAAACCAGGGCACAGCTCACACCAAAAAGAAAGCTTATCCTTGCTAGAGAATTCAGTCTGGAGGGTGAACTTCTTGTTTCTTTTTTTTCTTCTGTTTTAGTTAGGATAACAGTTTTTAATGTGAGCTTTGGTGGGGATGGGAAAACCAAGACTGCTGCTATGGCTGTTTTGAAGAGAAAGGTCCCGTGGAAAGGACAGCCTGACTTTTTATTATCCTGGTCTCCTCTTAGACCAGCTGCACTGGCAGCGAGGATCTACTAGTGAGGGTATCCTGAGAACACTGGAACACCACACAAAGGTTCAATGTAATTATGCTCTTAAACAAGGGCACTGTTTAACCCTGTGCATTTTATTTTTAAAACAGAAAGTGATTTTTTCTCTTCTCAGAGGGAGGAAATTGATTAAGTCATATGTTTCCAAACTTGCCAACACAGTTTAATATTTAACAGCATCCTATGGGAAGCGAAATATCGTTTAAAAAATCAATATAATAAAACCAATAAAATTATCATTGAGTATAAACATTATATCAAGGCCTTCTTTAATACCCCAACAAGAAAAAATAACCTAAGAATTCTTATTCTCTTTGCTATTGCCTATTCAAAAGCAATTAAATGTGGCCACTAATATAACTCCCTTTCCTTCTCCTGTCAACACAACAAAAATTCTTAAAGTATTTCTTAGTACTGAAACTTAAGAGCATGTGTTCACACATTCTATAACTAATAATCCATACTTTTATGCAGCACATGAGAAATAGAAAGATAAAATATATATGTTATTTTTCTCTTCAATTTATGTTTATGGTAAACAATAAAATATATTATGCATATATATTATGCATAGGAAACAGCAGACTAATGAAACACAAGTATTGTTTGTGCCGCATTTATCTTATTATCCTATGAGGAAAGGAAGCAAGATGTCATTGAAATCAAACTCAAACCAAAAAACAATAATAATCAATTATTATTTTGTATATTCATAATATTTATTATATATATTTATATTTAGTATATAGCAATGTTAATGGATAATAAGAAGAGATTTGGTTAGAATTAACAACACAAAAGTTTTCTTACCTCTCCAATGCACTTTGTTCTAATCTTTCTTTCTCCTTCCTCTGACGTTCTTTGTTCTTCTTAACTCGAGTTTCCCAGAGTCCTCTTATGACAGAAAAGTCAAATATTATCACCTGATGCCCCATATTGTTGACATTAAGCTTCTCCTGCAAGAACAAGCCAACTCTTCAGAAAAGGAATAATAAGAAAAACAAATATCCAAACTACCATGTTTCATTGAAATTGTCTGGGGAAAAGAGCTGAAGTCATAGGAAATATTAACATAGTATGGTTTCCATCTTACCCAATTTATCTAGGGTTTAGTGCTGACAGTAATCAATGTGGCACACAATTGACTTCTACATAAAATCCATGGTAACAGCTACACTTTGCATTTTTTGTATTCCTTATATCTTCTCCTTTTCAAGATAAAGACAGAGTTGCAAAAAAACACTGGGTTGATTAAGTAACACTGATGAAAATAGCTTTCAAGCCTTTGCATTTTTAATAATTTCTGTGACTAATATTAAAATGAATGCTCATAAAGAATTTATTCATTTTAAATCATGCAAAAGCACTTCATCTGGAGTTGTTGTGTATTGATCTTTACGACCTCAAGCTATCTTATATCAATGGAATTTGTGAAATTCCAGTGTTCCCACAAGTATGTGCTTATCAGTGAAAGATATTTGAAAGACCAGCCCCACAACACACAAATTTATCCAAGGCAGAGACATGGGGAAGGTTTTGTGAACACATCATGGTCCCCACTAAGTAACATGTCCTTATTTTGGCCAGTCAACAGGGTTGGCTTTGCAGCAGTTGGGAGGGCCATAGTCAGGACTCTCAGGTTATTCACCTCAGCACATGATGAGGTAGTCACACCTGCCTTTTTCAGTTTACTAGAGTGCACAGTCAGATAATGCCAGGTCATAATGAACAATCACATGTGAATTATTCACCTGTCCTGTACACTGTTTATTAGTATAATTTTTACTGTCTGATTTTTTTATTTCATGGCTGTTTCTACTAAATCATTCTTACCTCAATCTATGATCTTTACCTTTTTGTGCTTCCCATTCTTCTCTTGATCCTACTACAGGGGAAGGCAAGCAGTGAGAGCACAACATGGTGTCTGGTGTGTTTTGAGTTGGAACAACAAACTGGGGAATATCATTCCCAATCCATGACACGTATAGAAATATATTCCAACAGTCAAAGGCTTGGTATCAGATTTCATGCAGTCAAAAACTGATGTCAGCCAGAAAAGGAAGGCCAAAAGATATGTAAATCCTCTGGTATAAAATGCTGGAAAACTGGTAACAGTGGACAAGGACAAAGCTTAGTTACTCATTCCTTAATGGCAACCTCTTTTCCCACTGTCTTGACTGGGTGAACTGCAGGATGTGGACCGGAAAAAGCTCCCTCCCACAAGATCAGGTTCATGACCATTTGAGGAACCTGAACATATGTAAGTTCTTGGGGCCTGATGGGATGCATATCAGAGTTCTGAGGGAATTGACTGAGGCAGTTGACAAGCCAATCTCTTTGATATCTGGTGAGTCATAGAAGTCAAGAGAAGCCCCTGGTGTATGGAAAAAGAGAAACACTGCACCCATCTTTTAAAAGGTTAAAAAGGAGGACCTTGGGCATTACCAAACTGTCAGCCTCACCTCAGTCTCTGGGAAAGTCCTGGAACAGATCCTCCTAGTAGTGCTAAGGCACAAAGAGAGCAGGAAGATAATTTGTGATAGCCAGCCGGGCTTCACCAAGGGCACGTCCTGCCTGACCAACCCAGTCCCCTTCTGTGAAGGACTGACTACATCAGTGGACAAAGGAAGGGCTACAGATATAATGTCTTTCTGGTTTGATAAGACATGGATTTGACAGGTGGGCAGTTGGACGGATAAGGAATTGGCTGGACAGTCACATCCAGAGAGTAGTGGTCAATAGCTTGGAGTCCTGATGGACATCATTGACAAGTGGTGTCCTGCACGAGTCTGCATTGGCACCATGACATATACAAAAGAATCAAGTTCACCCTTAGCAAATTTTTAGAGCACATCAAGCTGAGTGGTACTGTTGACACACCTGAAAGACGAGGTGTCATCCAGAAGGACCTGGACAAGCTTGAGAAGTGGGCCTATGGGAATTTTCCACTTATTTTCCCACTTCCCAACTGGCACAAACGCAACTTTCTGCACTAAGTGCAAGAAGTCCAAGGGCAAGATGTTGTACCTGGGTCAGGACAGCCCCTTAAAACACAGGCTGGGAGATTAACAGATGCAGAGCAGCCCTGCCCAGAAGGACTTGGGGGTGCTGGTGGGTGAGAGGCTGGACATGACCCAGCCATGGCAACCCAGGAAGCCAAATATGTCCTTCCTGGGCTGCATCCAAAGGAATGGTCAGCAGATTGAGGGAGGGGATTCTTCCCTTCTACTCCACTCTCATGAGGACCCAACATGGAGTGCTGCATCTTCCTCTATGTTCCTCAGCACAGGAAAGACATGGATCTTTTGGAGCTAGTCTAGAGAAGGACCACCAGGACAATTAGATGGAAAACCTCATCTTCAAGAAGAGACTGGAAGAATTGAGATTGCTCAGGCTGGAGGAGGGAAGACTTTGGGGTAATTGCAACTGTCCAGTACCTGAAGGGAGCCTAAAAGAAAGATGGAGAGAGCATGTAATGATAAGACAAGGGGGAAGGAAACTGAAAGAGATGGTTTCAATTGAACTCAAACTGAAAGAGATAGTTTATCTCTTTCAGATAGACGTTCTGAAGATTTTCTTTATTGTGAGGGTAGTGAGGTGCTGGAACATGTTGCCCAGAGAAGCTGTGAATTACCTATCTATGCTAAAGGCCAGGCTGGATGGGGGTCTGAGCAACCTGGCCCAGTGAAAGGTATCCCCGTCCTGGAACTGGATGATCTTTAGGGTCCTGTTCAACCCAAGCCATTCTATGATTCTCTGTGTGAAACACAGCATGATTTACAAGATGGTGTTCCTTATAGTGGTTCAGTGCCAACATAGGAAATTAGTCACATACTAAATCTCTAATGCAATTACACAAACAAACTTGATAAAGAAGGTGAAACTATGCTTTCTTGCTCAGAGTCACTAGTGGGGGTACAATCATCACAGTATACTGGCTCTCATGAAATGTAGCTGGATTACTAGCAGAGAAAAGTCAGTTATTTGAACTTTGTGTGAGGTTTTATTACAGAACACATTTATTATGCCATTTATAAGTTCAGGAGGGGAAATAAAAACACAGTAGAAGAAAATGCTGTTTGACCATCTACTTATCAGTTAAAGAGCAATCCTCCCATTCCTGTGTGTTTTCAAGTTCATATCTATGATTTTTTCCTCAGATGTGATTATTGTGCTCAGAAAGCTACAGATGCTACTGTGATCATTTTTTCTAAGCATTGTGTCCTTCAGCTGGGGCTATTTGTTATCTGTCCTCCTGTTATAATATTGAGGACAAAGGGGAAATTTTTCCCCCTTCTGTATTTTCTCCCTTGCAACTTTGCAACCGTCCCTTTTCTCTTTCACCCCCTTTCACTTACACATCCCTCTGTAGGACATAACACATAAAGAAAAATTTGTTCTAGCCAAGAAAACACCTTCTTGTCCTCTGGAAAATCCATAGCATGGACAAAAAATAATTATGCATAAGTACATCCACAGCAAAGGTACCTACCTGCTCACCTGATTAGTCACCTCAGTAAGAAAGGCCCTTTCAAATACCAACAAGTACTGGCTCAGAAACTGGTCAGGGACCAGTATCATCATTTTTACATAGCCTTCTGTGTCTTAGGATGTTTGTATAAAATGTTATCTTTGTTATTCATAAAGATGCACCTATTGCTTGTTTATCTTTGTTAACACTAAAAATGAGGCAAAAATAGTTCCTAACCTATCTGGAACTAACAGCTGACAACAGCTGAGTCAAAGCCCCATTAAAACAGTGTAATTAAAATAGTGACCTTATTCTCTGCGGAAAGGTTTGTCCTTCTAAAACATATTCACTACTAATTTACAGGAACTGTTTACCTCATAAAATAAAATGTTCACCTCTGCTTATAGGAGAAGGAAACCCAGTGACAAGGACTTCAACCCTCACAGTAACTGCAGACCAGCAGTCACTCTGCAGGATCTAATTCATTTTAATAGACCAATTCATAGAAGTGTGTTTTGGTAGAAAGGCTATTGCAGAAGCTGAATTGTTGCAAGACAGTGAAGTTGCAGCTGGACACTTGACCTCTGTTGGAACTAGATGGCCTTAATCAACACAGAGTCTGAACAGACTGTGAAAGTGCTCCTTTTCCTTGACTTGTTTCTCACCTTTCCATCTCACAGGTTAAGTCATCCGTTCTTTATTGAGACACTGATTTATTAAACACTAGCTTGGAAAAGTTCATTTTACCCACATATTGCACTAAGCTGCAAGGCATTGTGGGGCTTTCCTGTATGGTAAAAGCAAGCAGAGGAGGAACCTGGGTGGGAGGTGGGAGCTGTCCATCACAACGCCTCAGAATTAATCTCTTCAGAAGGAGCAAAGCCACAAATCCTGATCAGATTTCAGGATGACTAAGGCTCTAGAAATATACATCAGGACAAATGGACAAATGTGAAATGCTTTTCAACATCTGCAACTCTGAAAAGGTCACCTAGCAATCTTCACAGGGTAGTTGCTATATCCTATACCCTTGTCTAAAGAATGGGCATGAAGTATCAAGCAGATGATACATATGATGGCAGAATGTGTATATGACAAAATTCAGGCACTGCCATTTTCCTGATGATATGTTGCCCAGAAAGGAAAATTGGCTAAAGCTAGGCTTAACCAATACTAAGTGTAGGCTCTTCAGATACCTACTCATGCACAGCAAGAATTTATGACAGAAGAAGCAACTACTAATAATGATTTCAACTTATAGAAATACATGTTCAAATTCATGTGCGGTAGTTTCTTTTTTCCAAACATCAGATTAGGCCTGTAGAGGAAAACTCAAAGCTATCATCTACTATTCACAGGTGGTAAGCTGCAACATTTGGATAGAGAAAGTCTCAATAACAGACTTTTTTCTAACTTCTTCCCGTCAACTAGGAGCACAGATGTGTTTCCTCCCATAATTAGATATTTCACAGGTAAGAGCTATTATCATTTTGTCCATTGTCAGAAACCACAGTGAAGTTAGAAAGGGTCTCTAGAGGTCACCTTATCCAATTGCTCTGCACAAAGCAGTCATATAGTAATTGACCCAAGTCTTTACATCCTGCAGCACCCCTCCTCTTCCAACTTCCCCATCATTTTGTAATGCAGCATTGCTTTTCTCTCATTCCATACTTACACATGATCATTAAAGACAGGCTTTTGTCACACTTGTGAGGATAACCTGACCCACCCATATGGCACTAAGTGAAAAACAAAAACCTGTTTCTTACCCAAGAAACAGGCAACCTTGTTTTCATTAAGGACAAGTCCTGACCACAAAAGCAGTCATGACCTGCATTCAGTTACTTCATAACTACACTGAGTTTACCACTTAAAGTCATCTTGACTTGAGTAACATCTGCATCTAAATTATGCTGTAGATCATCAGCATACCTTTCTTAGATAATGCATGGTTATAACATTTATTAGACTTTTGAGTTATTTGTGAGATAATTGACAATACCAGGCTATTCAGTAACTTATGATAATTAATGAACAGAGCTTCCCGGGGGAAAAGGGATTCAGGAGCACAAAAAGAAGGCAATGTCATTCACAAGCAAATCTTATATGGAGAAACAAGTTCTCTGTCTGTATCTACAGAAGCAAATAATCTTATCCCTAGCTATTTACACCTCCCAAGAAGTGATCTGACAGACCTTAATCAATATCCTTAAAAGGCAACATACTGGGAAGTCAAGCTGATCTTGCCTTCTTTGTAATGATTAGCTCAGAAACAAAGTTGGCCATTCAGGATATCTTTTTTTTTCTTTTTTTCTTTTTTCTTTGTTTTTTTATTGGGTTTTTTTCCCCTAACTATTCTAAGATTTTCCCTTCAGAAGCAGCTACACATTACCTTTAATGAAATAATTTTTTTAGGTAATAAAATAAATAAATAAATAAATAAATACATAAATAAAAGAATCTCAAAATTTAAAAAAATTTCTTTTTTTTAATAGGTATTTCATTACTTTGCAAAGTGATATGAGAGTTTGTAATGAGAGAAACTTGTATTTGTGGCAAAGGAAAGAAATTTTCTTTGGCTTCACTCCTTCCTGCTCTTTATGCTTTTTTTAGGAAGAGAGGGAATAAAGAGTCACTTTGAACACCATGGCCTTTGCAATGTCTCTTCCTCAACCAGCAGGCTATGTCAACCCTGTCCCTGTTTTCAACAATAAGGAAATCACAGGAGCCTATATAACTAGAATTTTCCTTCTACATTATAAACCACAGATACTTTCCCTCTCCAGGGATGCACTTTCAGTTCAAGATACAATAGCCTGCAAAATATTCTCAATTTCATCATTCCAGGGTCCTGTGACTTCGTTAAGAGCATGTAACCAAGAGCTCCTCTCTTACTAAGCAATTCCCTCTGACTCTTCCTATTGCAGACCCCATCTCAACACTGAGACCCATCTTCTTACCAAGTGAATTTAATAATCTTCCACTTCTCTGGGCCAGCTAAGGTGAAAGGAAGCATTTGCTATGTAAGAGCATTCTTTTGCTGCCAGCATTTGGGTTTGGGTGCCCTATTCCCTGAGCTACCCCTACACGCATAGAGCAAAAAAATTGCCTTTACAGACACTTGTATGCAATTTCTGGTCTTAGAAAGAAGAAAACAACTTTCCTTAATCTTGCAGAAACTTTACTCATTTAAATGCATCTATAAATAGGCCATTAAAATCAAACTCTGTCCTCATGCCTATAATGATATTGATAGTCTTAGATATTTGGAAGATTAGCTGGTAAAACCCCATAATCTTAGGGATGATCTTCATCATATGTTTTTGTTTAAATAATATAATTTTAATGCCAAATACGTTGCTAGTAAAAGCATCTGCCTAAGTATCTGCATGGATTATTTTTATTTTAGCTTTTATATTATCATTTATTTTATTGTGTAAATTCACCTAAAAATAGGCAAACATGTCTCCAGCATCTATATCGGACATTATTTTTTAAATAATAGGAGGATTTAGAAACTCTAAAAGAGAAACTCTTCAGCAAGTTATTGAAAACATATAGGATGGAAGACAAGTACCTTGTAAAATCTATGATCTTTAATATTTTTTACTGTTGTTATTCATGTTGTTGTTACAAATATATTCATACTTCAGATGTCAACTGTTCAGTAAAACCGGAAAGGTATAATGTGCTGTGCCTTAAATGTCCCTGCTCCCTTCAGCTGCTGATATCTCCAACCCTTGTTTACAGGTCTGCCACAGATGCTTCCACAGCCATCTTTGATAGCAAACAGTGATCTCGTGACCACTTGCATTTGTTTCCACTTGGCCTCTGAACTCTGAGCACGCATTTGATGACTGGTTCTATTTCCTTTCTCTTTTTTTCTTTTTTTCACCCCTTGGCTTAATATAAAGGGTGAAAATGATGAATTTCAATACCTCTGGAAGTGTCACCAACATGAGTATGGAGGACCACTGGAGGCAACTAGGTTTCAAAATTAGAATGCCTTTTGGCAGCTCCTGGTGTTTAATCTGGAAGGAGTTTCATTTCAGTCACCTCCACTTGCACTACAAGTTGCCATGGACTACTCGATCTTCAAAAAACAGTTTAAGGATACATGAGCTAAAAGCAGCACTGAATTCTGGATGGAAGGCCTTCCACAGAGAAAAAGTGCTTTTCAAATCAGTAACTTCATTGAAAATTTCCAGCCTTTCTGCAGTTATCTCAGCATCTAAGATACATCAATCAATGCGTAGATACCTTGAGAAGCATACTACCAAAAAAAAATAAATAAAGACAAGGCAAGTTCTTCTTTGAAAAGTAGTGGAGCACAAGAGAAGTATTTTTAGATATGATAACTCTGTGGTCTGCCAAGATTAACTGTACCAAACTCTTCTACAGCTCCTCCCTGTTTACCAACATTATCTGTCTTCTCAGCAGTGAGTAGAGCACAGCCAGTGATAAGACACAATTACACTGGCTTTATTACAGTAAAGTTTAAAGTCCTCTGAACGTAGCTGGATTCAGTGCTAATGCTGGCCACCTTGCATGTTCACAGGAGTTTGTAGGACAAGACCTGTGTCTTCTCTTGAGCCTCAGTGTCCAACACAGTTTTGATACCACAGATACAGCCAGTATCAGTCTCTGTTAGCAGCTCTCCTGATTTCACACGGCATCTGGTTGTCCTAAAAAACAGCACTGTGTATACTTTCCTCTGCTTTTTACGTGAGTTATTAAATTATTAATGTTTCAGTTTCTTCAATTTGCTTAACAACCTGCTAAACTTGGGCTCTTTTTCTTTCAGATAATCATTGTGGGAGATCTGCTGCACTCTAATGAATATTACTGGCAGGATAGCATGGGGGAAAATGTGAGTGAAGTATTTCCTACCAATCCTGCAAATAATTTCTTAGGAAATAAGCTCACTCACACTGTGCTTCAGAATTATCAAGTCATTTATCTCTCAAGTCTTTAAATAATTCAGAGGAAACCTGACATTTGGATAGCAACTGAACACATTTTTTATGTTATCAGGAAGAGATTAAATTAGAGAAACATGCTGTGATTGAAAGAGCAATAAAGATGGTGGCGATGTTCACCATATAAAACTTTATTTTGCTAACTGGGCACAGCTTGTAAGTGGGGTAGTGCTTCTCTGTGACACTTGAGGAGTGGGAGAGGACTGCAAAGAGGGAAGTTGCTCTCCCCTACCTTGTTTTGCTTCTAGTAACAATCTCTTATTGTTCTACACCAGCAGGGAATTATCCTTCCTGCTAATTTGTTTGGTTTATGTGTCACTAGCCTCGCCAAAAGGGCAGATTTGACAGTGAGAGTTTGAGGTCTGGGATCCAAGACAGATTGTGTTTTGGAACATACGCATGCACACGTGTGATTGCTGGGTCCTGGGCAGTGCATGCAGTGGGTCACTGTGGGGGTCCCCCTGAAGGCCTGGGTCCCCAGAGATCCAACAAATGCAGCTACAGCACAGAACAAATACAGGAGGAAGGGGACAAGCTGCTCCAGGGCTGGAGAAGGCAGCCCCAACACCTGGACATGAGCCCAGATGTTTTGGGAGTTTGAAATGTTCCTTCCTGCTCTCTCAAGAGTGCAGTCTCAGCCAGCTGGCTCCTACATAAACAAACACAGACAGACAGTGACACTTTCAAGCTATTAATTAGTCCAACTTTCAGTGAAGTTAATTTCAGAAATTAGTGTATTTCTGCATCACGGCGCTTTATCATGAACGCTTTGATGAATTAAGGTCTTTTCTTGTTTTCTTTTTCAGCTATTTCAGGAAAGAGACATTTATGAATAGAATCTGATGTTAGCCTTTTTCATACACAAATAAATAATTTTTGCATTGTTTACACAACACAACTAAGAGAAAATAAATCTCTTTATTAACCTACTCACTATATTTCAGGTAAAAATGGCTATGAACACTATAAAATTAAAAACAGATATGCAAGGGCTGAATTTGGTTTCCACACATTTTTATGTGCATATTTCTCTTTGTCTAGTGCCGCAGCTTAATACTTTACTGACAGTTTTCATTAATCAGTTCCTATTCTAGATGTAAATTAACCAGTCTCACAAACAAGAGTCCTCTTTATCACTGCAGTCTTCACATCTTGATTTTTAGACTATTTTTCACAGGGTTATTCATTAATTAGGTCTTTAATTATGGATTAATTAGCAGCTGAATTACAATATTCCTTATACTTTCTCAACTCTTGTAACACTAATATGTTTGCCATCAAGCATGATAGATGTTACATATGCAAGGGGATTTATTACAGATGTATTCCCCTAGCACTTCAGTGAGCTGACTAATTATTCTTCCACTGACAGGGAAGCTAATGAAACACTGGACTGATGTCTCTCACAAAAATCCATTCTTTCTTTTTTTTTTCCCACTGGGTATTACTGGAGAGGTCTAATTCTCTTAAGACTGAGAGGAGGAGGATGTCTTTGAAATAGACATGTATTTTGAGATTGTTTCTTATGAAAGGAAAAACAGCTCAAAAGTGTATTAAGTATTGGTAAAAGTGTTGAATCTATGAATGCAGCTGTAGTCAGCAGGTGTAAACAATTGTCTTAGGTAGCATACAAAAGAGTCCTGTGAAACTAAAAGCATGTTCTAAGAACTGATTAGAGAGATCCCCCTTAAATTCTCCTACTAGACCTATGGCAAATAAATTTGCATTCATTGTCACTGAACAAAACACTGAGGATTTCCTATACAATTAGATGATCTTAATTAAGCATAACATTACACTCTCAGGTTTCTCAAACTTTGTAGTTTATCCATTGTGGTTTTTAGCACAGTGTTGCATTGACTTCTTATTTGTCCTAAGGTTCCTGAACAATTCCTGAGAACTGAGGTTACTATTACTTGCCTTTCATGTATCCTTAGAGGGGACAGCCTCTGGAGTTATCTCGGTGAATGACCACAGCATAACTGTTATTTTAGACTCCCTGTCCTAACCAGCACTAATTAAAGACCCTCAAAATTTATCATTTTCTTTTGCTCCCCAGGGACTATTTTATATGTATTGATCTAAGAATTCAATCCTGTCACCTACCTCTGCTGCAGGAGAACAAAAACCTATGCCTAACCTATAGCCATCCTATTTCCAATGTTAGATACAAGGTCATTAGTCTTATAATGAGTAAAATGGTCATAGCCAATTGCAAAGATGTTAAATTGTGTGACTTAAGATGATAGCTAATTTAGATATGTAAGAGATTATGCTGTTTTCAACTACTCCAGCAGTCAAGTTATTTTAGCTCTAATGGCCCAAACCCCAACATACAGTCCTGAGGTGGCATCTGTATTTTATCAGTTCTCTCACCCCAGCTGTGTCTTTAGTTTTTCCCACAAAACTTTCCCGTGCCTGTAGATGGGAGACACAGGTGAAATTGACATCTGGACACCTTCCTTTGGAATAATCCTCCACTTTGACCTTCTCTCTGAGGAGAGCAAAGTGAATGGAACTCTTTGGTATGATCTACCTCTGGTTAATAAGCATTATCATCCATCCCTTATCCTTGAAACTGTACTCACTTAACTGCTGTTGAGACGAAAAAAGCTGGTCAGTACATTTCAACCTACAAAAAGTAACATGTCAATGATAGCACATAAATACTTGTGGTAGCAACAACAACAATAATGACAATATTTGACTTTAAATGATAGACTGTGTTCACAAAAATGTAGCAGGCTGTATTTCCTATGCCAGTTAGATTAACTGTAAGTAGCCTTCAGTAACTGAAGTTCTATAACTCTTTTTAAATTCCACTGTAAATTTTGACAGACAACAAAGATAAATGACTGACCTCTCAAACCATTTTTTTATTGAAAATCATTCTCACACCAGCATATGTCCTTGAGATGTAATAGCAATGGTTTATTATAACTGAGTCACAGAGTGGAACTTGAAAGGTTTCCTAAATTATAAAGTTTGGATTTGTCACAAGTGTAAATCTATTTAGAGGAACTATGCATGGGGAATTGCACTCTCTTTAAAGATATCCACCAAACATATTGCCTTGGACTAAATATTCTCTGTTTCAGCTATTTTTCCCACATGTATTAAAGATCCACAGCACAACAGCAGCAATCTGATAACTACTTCTCACATTTCCTGCTATTGTCCACCTTGACCCCACATATCTGAAGAAACACAATAATCAGCAAAACTGTCACTTACCTACTACTAAAGAGCACAAGTGTCCAGAGCTCCTGAGTGTGCTCTGCAGTTATTCAGAGTGGGACACTGAGGTTGTTTATAGCACAGCACAGCTCATGGCCAGCCAGATCTGTTTGAACCCCGCAGCGTGACTAGCCTTCCAGATATACTAATATGCTATATTTGTAAAGTGATAACATGATCTGTGGTCCCACAGCAGAGACACGGGCAGGATAAAGTGTCTGCGCTGCATGACTCAACACAGGATGGAAACAACAGTGCTAGGACAGCATCTCATTTTCTTCAAGGAAAGTGTGACAGAGCTAATGTTACTCATGCTTATGTATATTTGTTGGAAAAGGGCAAGGAGAACAAAACAAAAATACATATATGGTCTGATCTCCTCTAGCACAGGCTATACAGGCTTCCTTCAATTCTGAAATAAATATATACATATGTACACAGACTATCACGGTGCAGTTTGCATGACTGATTGATTTACAGCAAATTCTGTTTTTTCTTGCTGATGGTGGCTTGCCACTGATGGCAATATTCCTGCTTACTGTTAGAGGACCAGAAGGGCAGGGCTGTTTGCAGGCAGAGACCATCCTGCTGCAGAATCAGCATGGCCAGGACAGGGGCTGATAAGCTCTAGGGGCTGATATGGGGTCCTGAGCTGTGGGCAAAAATGAAGAGTGCTGAGGGTGTAAGAGGGAAGATAGAAATAGAAGCCCATCAGGACCCTCCCTGGCAATATAGCATGAACGGTTGCCGTTTTCTGACTGTATCTTGGAGGGAGGCAGGAAGGCAGGAAGGCAGGAAGGCAGGAGGGAAGGCGGGAAGGCGGGAAGGAAGGCAGGAAGGCAGGAAGGCAGGCAGGAAGGAAGGCAGGAAGGCAGGCAGGAAGGCAGGCAGGAAGGCAGGAAGGCAGGCAGGAAGGCAGGAAGGCAGGAAGGAAGGCAGGAAGGCAGGAAGGAAGGCAGGAAGGAAGGAAGGCAGGAAGGCAGGCAGGAAGGCAGGCAGGAAGGAAGGAAGGAAGGAAGGAAGGAAGGAAGGAAGGAAGGAAGGAAGGAAGGAAGGAAGGAAGGAAGGAAGGAAGGAAGGAAGGAAGGAAGGAAGGAAGGAAGGAAGGAAGGAAGGAAGGAAGGAAGGAAGGAAGGAAGGAAGGAAGGAAGGAAGGAAGGAAGGAAGGAAGGAAGGAAGGAAGGA
Organism: Luscinia megarhynchos; assembly: GCA_034336665.1. Lineage (NCBI taxonomy): Eukaryota > Metazoa > Chordata > Aves > Passeriformes > Muscicapidae > Luscinia > Luscinia megarhynchos. The sequence continues at coordinate 38,245,731 of CM067592.1, read as the reverse complement.
AGGAAGGAAGGAAGGAAGGAAGGAAGGAAGGAAGGAAGGAAGGGAAGGAAGGAAGGAAGGAAGGAAGGAAGGAAGGAAGGAAGGAAGGAAGGAAGGAAGGAAGGAAGGAAGGAAGGAAGGAAGGAAGGAAGGAAGGAAGGAAGGCTTATTTTCAAAAAATAGTTTTTCTTCAGAAATATTTTCAAAAACTACCTTAATTTAATTCTCTTACAATTCAGCTTTTCAATTAAAATAGCTTCATATTTTTAAGTTTAGCTTTAAAAAAAAAGGTTTTTCAACACTTTCTGCTTATTTCTTATCTCTGCCAGTAACAATAAACATTAATTACAGCAGCCGAGCTTGGTTTGAGCTTCAGATACTGGTTTGACATTGCTGTGTTTTCAGTGGCCTTGCTGAAATCATGTCATATTGGAATGGTAGAGTAATGAGCTGTGAGCTTAAACATTCAATTTTGTCTTGTCTGAAGGAGGTAGTATCAGGATTCACTTTGGTGTTTTTCAGAGTGGTGTGTTTCAAGGTCTGGTGACACGCCTGAAGGATCCTGCATCACATATCCTTACTGTTGAGTCATCTTAGTCCTCACAAACGTCAGTAATAAATAGTGATCACCACATTCAATTTTTCTAATACATTTTTATTTTCTGATACAACTACTTAAAAATTTGCATGCTTTTTTGCCATATAGGTGTATGGATTTCCTGCAGCATTATCAGACTTCAGCCGCCAGAGCTGATGAAGAAATCAGTGAGGGAGACAGTGAGAGAGACAATACTTTGAAGCAGGGAAAGTGCATCTCTCCTATATTAAAAAACATGCTTTTGTGCACACTGCCTAGGAAAACATGTTGGCATGTTTTTGTTCAGAATGTGACAACATGAAATAATAATTAATTAGTAATTATATTAAGACAATAGTGACCTCCACCTCACTTTTTCAGGATCCATCCTTTGCTATATAGGTGCTGATTTTGGCAAAGGAAAGTAAGAGGTCTTGTGTTCTTTAACTGTTAAAATATTGAAATGCGTTTTCAGTAACAGAAAACTGAGCTTGCAGTTAATTCCCTGGGCTTAGCCAAGGATTCATAGATCAGCTAACCTTCCAACTGCAATCATAGCTTACCAATGACAAGGAGAGGCTTGGGATGTTTGCAGGAAAAGGAATAAGAAAAAAGATCAGCTGATGAAGTAAGCATCACCTACATAAAAATAAAAATTAAAAAAAAAAAAGGGGGGGCTATCCCATTAAAGAAAATGCACTATGGATAGAAAAACAACTGAGGAAAAGCATGAAAGATTTAGAGGAGTATTAAAAAGTGACTGACTATGAAGAGAGAAAAAGAGGAGAAAGAGACAGAATCCATAATATTGTTTAGTTGTGGATCTCAGTGTACTTGACAAAAAATACTAAGGAAAACTGTAAGTCAGTACATAAATGCTGGCATAGTATGAAAATACCACAAGCAAGGGAGCAGTAGACAGCATACTGCTCAGTCCAGTGAACAGACAGAAGGCTTGCTTGCTAACAACAAAATCCATTGGCAGGCTTGAATCTATTTAAGGCATGCTAGAGTGACAGAAGCTAGTTTGTTCAAAGGTGTTTGCCTACCGCATCCTGCATCCCAGTTCATCATCAGGAATGTTCATCACCAGGAATATTCATCTGACAGTGCCAAACTGACCTTGGCTCATACGCGTGTGGGTGCCACGGCATTCCCACAGGAGCTGCTCTTCATCCAGGTGATCCAGTAGACTGACCAGCATCTGTGTACTCATATGACACTGCAGTCTACTGAATCATCCTCCTGGATGAGGGCCATTGCCTGGGAAGTGATACAAAAACAGCCATTTCATAAAGAGGCCCAGTCCATTTCAGCTGCTGGAGTTCATCAGTCTCATAAACTGGAGCTATTGCGAAATAGAGAAGGAGCCAGCACTGGACACCCTGACATCCAAGCCTTGGAAACAGCTTGCAAATCTGCCCAAGCTGTTGTAGTTTGAAGCCAGCTGCTCCAGAGGCAGCAGCTGTAATGCTTCTAGTGATGAATTCACTCTGAAATCAAAACAGCGCTGATTATGAATCAGTGTGCTATCCTAGGATAGCAGATCCTCTACCCATGAAACTGGCAAATCCACTACTCAGATAATCCAACTGAGGTAAATGAGAATTGACTATAAACAAACAAACCAAGGGATATTATCCTTTTCCACTTGTGCATTAGCTGTAGCAAAACTTTTCTACTTAACTCAATCTCTTCTTTACAGAAAACTCACAAAGTAAAGGCAACAAAGATACTAGAACATAATCTGCTGTATAAATAATTGCCATGTAAGCATATCTGTGCTTGTTTTTCTGATCTATTTTCATTGTTCATTCTAAGGATAGCAATATGTAATTAAATTAAGGTCAGTAGAAAACTCTAAATGTTAAGGTCAGTGTCTGGGTAACACAGGCTGCAGCCAAGACCTAGCATGGAGTAGAATTGGGAGCAGCATTTTGTGTAGACAAGGCACCTTCACAACAGCACTTCAGACCTAAAAGACTGACAAGAGAGTGATTCTAGCATAGCTGTAATCAAAATAGATACTAGAAGGAAACACTTGATAAGTAACAGCTTTTTTTAGGGACATATTTCCTATAAATACACAGCAGAGTAAAATCCATGCAAAGACTTACACAAAGTCAGGCTGAAGAAAGAATAGAACTTGCTACAGTAATTTATCATGTACTGAACAAAACTGTTCAGCAAAAATAAAACATTTTGCTTGTTGCTTTGTTTTCATATTATCCATATGGCTTTCAGTCATGAGCTGTCAGAGCTGCTGAGTAAATGTAATAACGCTGCAGAATCCATAAGTCACATTAGAAATCACTTCAGCAGGTCGGATTCTTGTGTCTGTGACCTTTCAGTATTAAGGGGTCAGTCCTTTCTGATGCAATCTCAGTATGCACCAAAGAAAGATCCAATTTATAACTCCTGACAAAGCTACAGTCCAGAGATGACTGCTCTGAAATGTGCCTGGAGCATTAGTATGATGAGTTGAGTCTCAAGTATTGTTCATAATTCTGGGCTCTGAGTCACACTATGTTGCTGTCCTACCTGTGCTGGGAGTTCTTTTGTGCAGATTTGCTTCTGCAGTCACACAGGTGCTTGCTCAGGCTTGGCTTGTGTTTCATGTTGTATTTTTTTTTTTGTTGAGATTGCACAGCTCTTCTGAAAACAAATATGTCCTCTGCTGCTCTTTAGAGTCTTCATTGGAGGTTCTGTTGACTTAATACAGAAGTCCTCAAAATTGCAGGTCCCAGGTGATCTGGGAATACGCAGCTCTCAAAGAACCACCAGACATCTGTATATCTGTACCCAAAATTTCCTAAATGCCTTAAAAATAATTTCAACTCATTAAAACTGTTTGTCGAGAGGTAAGTCAACCTCCAGTAAATGTGCAAGGGCATTCAAATTATGAATGTCAAATAAGAGTTCATGAAGGATTGTGCAGGCACTTTGAGGAAGGAATGCAGCACTCAAGATCCAGACTTGTACAAGACACCACAGACTTTGAGTAGACAACAAGGCTGGGACTAACTGAGGTCCTCCCAGGGTAGGGAGGTTAATAAGGTCATAAGGATTCCCAAGATGAAAACCTATCAGAACTTACATTAGAATTAACATAGGATGATCAGCCCTCTGTGAATGATTCACACATTTGTAAATGAAAGCACAGTTTTACTCTACCACAGATTCCTTTTAGAGCTACTTAGACTTGTACCTGATTTGAACTGAATCACCTCATTTAAGAAACATTTTCTGAACTAAATAATGGGCATGTCATCTATTGATCTCTCTCATTACATTTAATTGTGCAACAAATTAAAGACACAAGAACCCACCAGGAGCCCTCTGGTGTGAATGAACAGAAATTAGATGTGTGTTACATTTGATTGACCAGTAATTGTTGAGAACAGGAGGCTTTTTGGTAGGAGCCAGGCTTAGGAGACAGCCTCATTAGATGTGTCATTAAAGGGAGCCAGCCATAGCTATCCCTCCTTCCAGACCAAGTCAGTGAAATATTACAAGCTCTTTTTGGGGGCGCATATCTTTGTCAAGATGTAACAGGGCATTATCAAGGGACAAAACTCATAGCTTTCCAGGGACAATTAAACCTGGAAGGAGGGGAAATATAGTAAAACTCAGTTCCATTTATAGTCACCTTTGCCTTCCAGGAGTTCAGGAGAAAACAGACCACTGGGCCGCCAAATGCAACACTCTAGGCAGCTCCAGTGGGTTAATCCTGGGAAAAACAGGCATTAACTGTGTATTTTAAGTTAATTTATTAGTAAGAAACTCAGAGCCAGATAATAAGTAAAATAAGTCTTAAAAACACCTTTCCTTTACCCCTCCTCCTTTCCAGCCCTACCTCCTCCACCCTTGCCTCAAAAGGAAATGGAAACAGGGATTATAGTCAGTTCATCACAGTTGTTTCTCCCACTGCTCAGGGAAAGTAGTCCTTCCCTGTGGAGGGTGCAGACCCTGTTCTAGTGTGGGGACTGTACCATAGGAGAGAGTTCTCCATAAACTTCTCCAGTTTGAGTCCATTCCACAGGCCACAGTCCTCCACAAACTATTCTAACATGGGTCACTCTTCCATGGGTGAAGTCCTTCAAGGAGAGGCTTCTTCTGTGTGTGTCCCCCCTGGGTTTACAAGTCCTACCAAGACATCTGCTCCAGTCTGCAGGTCCTTCCAGCAGCCTGCTCCAGCACAGACTTCCCACAGCATCACCTCCATGGGCCTCATCTCAGGCACCTACCTGTCCTGACATGGGGCTCCTCCATGGGCTGTGGGTGATCTCTGCATCCCCATGGACCTCCATGGCTGCAGGGGCACAGCTGCCTCTCCATGGGCTGCTGCACCAGGGGCTGCAGGGGAATCTCAGCTCCCGTGCCTGGAGCACCTCCTGCCCCTCCTGCTGCACTGACCTTGGTGCCTGCAGAGTTGCTCCTCTCTGTTCTTCTCTTGACACAGTTGCATCAATACAGTAACCCTTTATTCTCTTAAATCTATTATCCCAGAGGTGTTACCACCATTTCTGATTGGCCCAGCCTCAGCCAGTGTCATGTCCAGCTTTGGGGCAGACAGGGTTGGGCTCTGCCAAATATAAGGAAGCTTTCAGCAGCTTCTCACAGAAGCCCCTCACTACCAAAACCTGGCCACACAGCAGCCTGTTCCTGCAATGTGACTGAGAGGACAAAGCAGCTCTCTAGCCTGTGAAAACCACAGCACGCCATGGATCAACACAGATTTATGGCTCTTGCCCCGTTGCTGTCTGCTGTGGTACAATAAAGAAAACAAAGAAAGGTTCCTACTCTGAGCTGGCTGGGAAGCAGCACACACACTGTTGCCACCCTCCTCCTGCAGGCTTGCTGCTTTATGAAACCGCAGCAGAAGATGGTGTTCTCAAGAAAGAAACAAAGGGTGCCATCTATTGTCCGAATTACAGGACACCCACTTCCTTGCAGTTGTGGTATTGAACCGTGCCTTCAACTATACTGCTACTATGGAGAGATGAATACAAATACCTGCTTTTTCTTTTGTTCCTGTGTGCCACATGGAGCCTCAGAGAAAGATCTGCTTCGGCAGTCTATTTTACAGAGGGCAGGTGCGTGCAAGAATGTTACCAGAGCACGGAGTGACCCTCTGGCATGACTGCCTCATCCCAGCCATCCCACCATAGAGCCATTCACACACAGTATGCAGCTCAAAGGGCTCCCCTTGTCTATTACTAGGCTGCAGACAGTAACTTTCCTGGATGTAGGCATACTAGCCACAGATAGAAAAGACAGAGAGGTGAAGCTGTCTCTGTCCACTAATCCAGAAGATTTTCTTTTTAATTCATGACCTCCCGCTAATAAATTAAATGGTTCACCAACAAACAACACAATATTTACTTTCTCTTTTTTGCTTTTATCTCCTTTTTTTCCTTTCCTTTTTTTTTTCCTTGTAGCCCACAGGCCTTGTAGGCATTCCTTAACCCTCTCATGCTTGAAAATAATTGTCACAAGCCAACACAAAAAGGAAAAAAGAAAAGAACACTGACCTTTTCAGAGCCTCTGATGTACGGGGAATGAACTTGAATTGGATTAAATATAGGAAAAGAAACACCAAAGAATTAAACAAAAAAAAGCAAGAAACAAAAGATCAGTGAGAACTCATGAGCATGTCATAAGTCAGGCCAGCGAGCAAGGAAAAACTGTGACATCAGAAAACAAATTTGGCCTGCAGTTCCAGGTGCCTACTCCTGTCTTTACGGGGAAGAAGGTGTAATCTGACCTCATGTCACCATGCTGACACACGTTCAATCAGAGGAGGCTGGGATAAAGGCTTAGATAATCTTTGGGATTCTGACTCGTGACCAAGGGCTGCCTGCCACGATAACAAATGCCCTTGCATTGCCCACTGCCTGCTTCCCACCAGCTGTTTTGATGTACAGGCAGACTATAAAGGGGCTCTGAAGCATGTTTGTCAATAGTATTTTGGGCTGGCAGCAGAAATGCTAGGTTGTTTTAATGTTTTGCTGACTCAGGAGGCACTTATTGAAGGGCACATGAGCCAGAAGAAAGAGTTTATTACAATAAAGGTGTAACCCAGGTGACTTAAAGAAAAAATTCTCCTTGAGAGTTTTTAAAACTTGTTTCTTGCTCATGTGCTGCCAGCCACCTCTTCCACCCCTTTCTGCACAATAGACAGAGACATGAGGAAAAGGAATTTTGGTCCATACCCACAAACTTCAAGCAGAGGAAGTGTAAATATGAAGTCTTTCAAGAGAAGCAACTTTCAGATAAACACAGAAAAAAATCCCTAAGTGACTTCTCAACTCAGTGCCATGCTACTGATTATACACTAAATTTAGATCTCAGTGGGCTGACCTAATAAGTATTTAAAGAGTTCAAGTGAATTTCTTATGCCTGGAGCCCATATGAATAAGATAATTCCTTGTTTCAAAGTGATACATAAGAAGCTAGCTCAAACTAGGGCAATAAAACTCAATCTAGGATGTAACAAAAAGTTTGTGGTCACTGCAGATCTTGTGCCATCAGAGTCAAGATAATTTTGTAGTGCTTCTCTCTGTAGTTTATTTCATTATCTATACTATGAAAAGAGCTGAAAGAAATTGCACTGAATGAAAGTTCAGCCTCAAAACACACCATTATAACACTGCAGTTGTAATGACTGCAGGAAGAGCCCTGAAAAGAAGAGAAATATCTTAATTGTGCCAGTCCAATGGGTTGTTAATGATTATAATTTATATAGAATACAGGTTTTTTACTTAAAAGGAGAGAAATACAAAGAATAAGATTAAGAATGGAGTATTGAAGGTGGTTAAGGGGAAGTTTTAATTTTATGAACATCCTTAGCTCACATTAATATTGATAAGGCAATTCACCCAGAAACAATCAGGCATCTCCTCTATGACTCATGGAGCTAGTTATCAGAATCAAATATTTAGCTGGAACAGAGTACAGACTCTTTGCAAAAGAACCTCTATATTGCAGGGCCAAGACATCAAGTTTGCTGACCCCACAACTCATAAATCTTCACACAGCCAAAAGCCACAAGATATATATCCTCATGCCATGGAGAGCCTGAGGGTCTGGGAGGCTCTGTGAATAGTACACAGGGTGGATGTGGCACCCTGTTCCAGAACTCTCACCAGCCACCTACAGAAGAACCAGGTCTGGGTTTGGCACGTGCTTTGGTTCAGGGATGGCTACTGGCACTGGTTCTGACAGCCCAGGCAGGCATGCTAATTGTTGCTGTGATCACACAGACCCACCATCAGGTCTTGTGTGCCATAGTCTTCAAATAGAGGACACCCTTGGAGACCTTGCCAGCCTTTGCAGATGAAAGCATCACACCAATTCACTACCAGCAGCACTATGGAGACAGCATTATCCATTTCCAGTACAGCTTTACACAGCTGAGCTTTGTATTGTTGATAACAGCAAATATTAAAGGTGCTGCAATCATTAAATATATATTAGCTTTCAGTCTGTCAAGTAAATATTATAAGAAGGGGCAGTGGCAATTACAGAAGGTAATTATAAGTGGAGACAAAGTAGTTTATCACAGCAGAAGATGAATTGTAAGAAAGGATGAAGAACCCTCATTCTGTCTGGGCAATTCATACAGATTAAACAATAACTTTAAAATAATTAACCTAGTAGAATGTAATGATTTTTAAAAAACAGTTTAAATGGTGTTTAATTTGTTTAAATGAACTATCTCATTAAGACCCAAATTCATCATTTTGATTTGGAAAGGAAGTTTTAATAAACCCAACCTTTAGCACAGCTCTAATAACTGTATTACAGGTTTATAGATGAATGTCTGAGGTAGAACAGATCTGAGTACAATGAACTCATCAGTAGAACTGGTAACAATTCATCAGAATGCTTGAAATCAGAGACAGAGAGGATAATTTTGATGGAAATATTTTGTTATGCTTTAAACAATTTCCAACAACAGATGAATGTGCATTTATACTAGGACACAGGTTTCTAACACAGATTCAAAAAGTCATATGAAGAGCTTAAGTGCCACAACAGGTATAACAAAATATCCTAAAAAGAAGAGGTATCACTGGAAGAGCATTTTCTAGACAGTCACTGCTGTGAAACTTTAGGGAAGACCCTTTTAACTTCAGAATCCTTTGAACTAAGTTTCTTACTACTGCAGGCACCAGTCAGTGTTTTTCACCAGCTGATCAAAATCCTCCAGTGCTATTGAAAAACAGGCTCCTGCATCTCATTTGTTTGGAGGTGAGAAGCCCTCTCCCTGTGTTCTAGCCGTAATTACTCACAGCCAGTTTGTGCTGGTAGTGCAAAGGCCAGCACAGCCTTGACCTGCAAAAGCGCAGGAACTGAATAAAGGATATATCAGTCAGATTTCATGCCTCTGCAATAATTGCAAATCATGCAGGATGCCAGGACCAAATGAACTGAGTAAAATACACACTGTGAAAACAGAATAATTAAAACTTCTATTTCTTTGTACTGGAGAAGGAAAAAAAAGGATTTAAGCAGCACTTTGCTTGTATCCACAAGAAATGGGTGCCAAAAAAAATGGGACCTGATAGCTGTTTTCTGGCTGTCATTCATTCCCAGGTAGTTTGTGCTTTAAATAGTTTTACATTCAATCTAATAAGGCTTACTGGAAGACTGTATTTCAGAGATTTGAGATCTGCATTATATTATATTCTTCTTGCATGAAGTAAGTAGTGGAGGAGCACCAAAATAAGATCTTTTTTAAATATGAAAAGACACTTTGTGACTGATCAAAATTTGTTTTTAATCTCTTGGAGAACTACATGAGGCCCCCAGTAGGAGGCAGAAGAAGCTGGGATAAAATCTGTCAGAAAAAAAAACCTGCTAGTCTCCCTCAATCATTTTAGCTTTCTCTCTGCCCTGGACAAGTCCATCTGCCCTTCTCTTCTTTTGTCACTGGTACATGCATTGTTCCAAATAGAGCAAGTTTGGGGGGATAAAGCATAAGAGGAAAAACATCCCATCTCTTTTGGCAGCGTTAATCTCTGTGGCTGAAATCCACACCTGGCAAGCCCCAGCAAGTGGGGAGACCTGCAGCAGAAGAAACCACAGCTCTAGGTAAGCAGGACCATGGCAAAGCCAAATTAGCTCAACTCTTGGGAAACTGAAGTCCCACTCTCAGAGGACCAAGCACAAGTTTTTTGGACTGATGATCAGAGATCTAGGCACTGTACTGCTACTGAGCAAATTCTAGGAGACTTAAGGATCTTCAGAAAAGCTCCAGAGATCTCAAAGGTCTTTTTGTCTTCTATGAGGAGATTGCATATAAGTATTTAAAATCTTATATTTTTAATAGTGAATGTTGACTATAAATATTGATAGGGTTGGATAAAGGATGATAGCATCTTGAACAAGTTCCAATACAGTGAGAAGAACCTACTGTGCTGTGCTTGTCCTCTGCAATGGTCATCAGCTAAAAATCTTAGGAACAACTATTTACCTGTTTGTGTCTGTTCCACACAGACAGCAGTTTACTGGTATAAGATTTTCCCAATGTCTTCAATAGCCTGCTCCTGAAGTGAACCATAGCAGTTGCTGCCATCAGGCAAAGGTCTGAGTAGCATATACAGATGTATACAGGTCTTAGCTCTCTATGATGGTATGTAGTCCAAGCCTGAATGTAGTGTTTAAGGGATGATTCCATGAGATAGGGTGAACTGAGCTCAATTTCATCAAAAGGGAGAAAGTTTTTTGTTCCTTTTTGCTTTATTTGTTCAGGTCCAAAGCAAGAGATGAGCAGAAGCAAACTTCAACCTGGAGACTCCTTGGTAGAAAAGCACAGCAAGCTATATGAAAATTCCTTGAAAGTCCTAGTTCTTTCTCTGTTCCTGGGTGAATACTTCCATCCTTTACCTTGTACCAACTCTGCCAGTAAGCAGTTCCTCTGTGGCTTATAATTAGCTCAAAAGAAAGAGCTCCAGCAAAATATATTAGCAGCTTTCTTGAGAAAGCAATTAGTTTATAACAGGATTTCTGGATCTTACACATACCAGCACAAGCGGGCTGCTCTGATGAGAGAAAAGAAATAAAGCAGGAGCCAGAGGGAGATTCCATAGCATAGGGTAGAATCATAGACTATCCTGAGTCGGAAAAAGCCCACAAGGGTCATCAAAGTAAAACTCCTGGCCCTGTGGAGGACAACGTGAAGAATCACATGCTGTGATTCACCTCATCAGTGAAAACATTTTTTATGTTCAGTTCACCAGGATATGAAACCAGTTTAAAATAACGGGAGAGGATTAGGGAGAGAGGGGGGCTGGCCATCAGGGTGGGAGGTGGGAAAGAATATCATAGTAACATTTGTTTTAAATCATAATTGCTTGAGACATTCTTGGAAGACAGGACATTCAGTTTTTCCTCTGGAGTCCTGGTCCTTCAGTATCTAATTCAGGATCATTTAACATTCCATATCTATATCGTCCTCCAGGATTTAAAAGTGTTTTCAGCTACACGAGGGGAAAACTCACAGTACATTTACTGATACAGCCTTTTTTGCTTTGATTTATACCTCAGCAATTGCAAATACAAACATGGATTAAAGAAGAAATAGTTTTGCAGGATCTGAAAGTTACTGCTCATGTTTGATACATTCGTGGCACCCTTCTTCCTGAAGAATACAGAAAACATACAGAGAAAAGCATAGTTTAATAAATTCCAGTTTACACAACCGGGAACTTAACATATATAGTTCCAGCAACCTCTGCACTTACCCCTCCTATGTTGTCTAACCAGTCTGGTGCAAAATTGCAATACATCTTGACAGATACAATCCATAATAAAAACATGCTATTGGCCTGCTGGCCAGTCCTTGTACCAGCAGGTTCACATGAGGACTGTGTTCTCTCATCACATTGCAGATGGGAGAGGTTGTGGTGTTTCTGACCCAGTTTTTTTGATTCATCATTTTGTCTTTACATAGTTAGCTAATTCTATCCCAAGGCTGATTTCAGTGGGTCTGGGGAAAAGAGTAAACTGACAGCAACCAAAGTCGTGATTCCTACTCCTGCTTTTCCAAATCCCTTTCCCACTTCCCCTGCTTTTGACAGAGAAACACCCAATCTGATATCAAATGAGCCAATTCAAGTCACAGACCAAAGAGAGAAAAAACACTTTGTCTTGTTACCCTGAAGGGATGAGAAGGTGACCTGCCAATGACAAGGAGCAGCACACTGGATGGGAGCAGCTCATGTATTCCCTATTAAATGGAATGACCTCCCCTCCCTAATCCAGAAAGCCCTGCATCCATCGCGTCAATAGCAATGAATACCAAGGGAATTTAGAAAACTCTGCCTCGCTCAGACACCAGGAGCCTCCTGTACTTTCAGCGTGATAGGAATAATGTCGTAACCAACTCACTGGCTTCCCTGTTGAAGCATGGCCTCTCCCAGCTCTGGCTCAACAGTGCAAGGATGCAAACTGCTTGTAAAATTGTTAGAGCGTGTCCGATCAAAAATTTTCACTGCTGCTTGAAACCACAGCTCTGGGAAAAGGGGTACATTCAAATGTAAATCTGCCTGAAGAGTTGTAACTGGCAACCCCACATAAACACGTGTGTGTGTGTGTCTGTGTGTCTGTGTGTCTGTGTGTCTGTGTGTCTGTGTGTGTGTGTAAAAGAAAATTAAACCGTTTTTAATCAAACTTGGAAAGCCTCACACAGCTGGAAGACTCAGGACATTTGTGTGGAGAAGCTGATAACTGCTATCACTGGCTCCTCATTGACTCTTCATTGGCAGCTTCACACTCCTTGCTGTCCTGCAAGTATCAATTTAAAATGGCCTGCAACTGTGCCAGCTCAATTTAATATCGGGAATCTGCAGCCAGTAAAAAAGAAAGTATTGAAAAAAAACTATACAAGCCCATGACTTTAAGATAGTTCTTAGTACAACTTGGAAGACACATTGCTCCTCCATTTCCACAGATTTTTTGTTTTACATGCATATATGTGTGTATATATATATACATATATATATATGTGTATGTGTGTGTGCCTTTATACGCATAACAGACCAAGGAATCCTGATACACCAGAGTTAAATTTTAGTTATGACATACTTGTATGTGGTCTTTGAAGTGCAGCCCCAAGCTGCCTAGCAAGTAATTGCGCATTTTTCTCACCACTTTGCACATGAGAAAAAGAAGACTTTTTTTTTCCAAGGACTGCAGTACAGCCATTCTGTTGTGCACTCAGTAAACCACACAAGTCCTGTGAGATCCATCCCAAGTAGCTGCAGATGATGGTGTACTCAAAGCACAAGCAGTGGTAACCCAAGGGTCCACCACTAATTTCAACAGTAGTGGAATTGACTGCTTATTAGACCACATTTGAAATTTTCTTTAGTATAATGGAGGCATGGCTTCTAGTCCTTTATTCTCTATTGCCTTAACCTTGTGTTTTGACCTTGTATTGCAAAATGAGTGCATAAATCCATATTCTCAAACTATTTCTCCCAGAGGGCTGGGCCCTTTGACATGGCAATTTATGTGTAATTTACAATGCCCACAAAGCTTCGATTACTTGTGTTAGGCTTAAAGAGCCTTGGCCACCTGCCTGACATTCACCTGATGATTTGTTCAAATTTAAACTTTACAGGTGCAAATTTCCTTGAGGCAGGCATCATCTGCATACAAGGCAAGGTTAGCATACAAGGCATTCTGTTTTGTATTGACTTGTCAGATCCTTAAGCCTACCTAGAGATCCTGTGATTTCATGAAGCAGAGACTAAAGACTTCCTTACAGCTCATGCTCAAGCAATGGCCAGGGCTCCTGTTTGCAAAGGAAGGAATTTGATTAAAGTTGTCTGCTTCTGCATGACTCAACGCTGCTAGACATCCTAGACTTAATATAATTAGGATTCTTTTGAATATGAGAAATCATTCAATTCATTGCCGCAGTTTTCAGTTTTTAATTATATATTTCCTTGAATGTGTTACAGATTTGGGGTTTTTTACATTCACAAAAATCTTATTTCACAACCTGCTGGCTTTCTAAAATGTTTCCGGGGCAATTATGTCTGTGTAGGTATAAATAAATCTTTGTTCCACGAATATCAGTGAAAATACATCTGCCTCTGACACCCGCTGCAAAATGTGTGCAGTTCTGGGGCATTATGTGCCAGAAACACTGGCAGCCTGTATCTGCTGTGACATATGTTCACTCAGGTGAGCTGTGCTGGAAATATCCATACTGGGAGTGGGATGGAGACAGGTGATAATTGCCTTTCAATTGCTTATTGACTAACTCGCTAGGCAGGAAAGCAGAGGTAGCAGCATTTAAGCCTTACAGGACACAACTTGGAAAGCTGCTTCAAGTTCTCACTGCGAGCTGTTTTTGAAAACAGACATTGGCAAGCAACGGCTAGAGGGACTTGACAACAGAATATGCTGTTATTTCTTCCTTCCTTTTCAAAGTATACAGAAGGTTGATGAATAAAGAGCCTCCCTACTAGGCTAGAAAGGTCAAGATCCTCTTTACAGCTCTGTTAGTGCTCTTGACTTATATTTTTAGCAGCTGAAAGATTTCTCTGTTTTCTAGTGGATTAAATTTTGTTTACATGAACTTTTGATAATTTTTTTTATCATACATACAACTTTTGAGGAATTCCTCCACCTTTCTCACCTATGCTTCAACTTAGACTTGTCCTTCTTGCCTTTGCTGAAATCCTTTTTTGTGTCATGGATTCCTGTTCTGCTTCTGTTCTCTGACACAATGGTGTTTGCTAAGGCCTTGTCCACTCAGTGTGTAAGGAAAGACTTGAAAATATTTTCCCCTCTCTCTTTTTTCTTGTATAGTATATTTTTCTGTTTTTAAAATTAAGAGCACAGCAGAAGGCATCCACAGAAATGGACAGTTTCACCAGGACACAAATTTTGGATTCTCCCTAGAGTACTAACAGAACAAAAGTATTTTCAAAGGTATAACCTAGCTACCTCTGCTTGGCCTCACAGACAGTAAGTTCCTGTGCCACCCTATAATTAAAGATTATGCACTGGAGCAGCTTTGTGCCATAGGAATGGTGGCAGCTTGGCTGAATAATGCACACTAATTGCCTTAGTGACTTTTGCCCCTCCTTTGTAATTTACTTACTGTGAACAAATTTCTTTACCCTTCAACTAGTTAATAAAAAACTGAGCTGTCCGTCTCTATCTAATTTCTAGATTTATATTTGACCTCTATGATTCTCTTAATGTTTCTAGTCATTAATTTAGATTATTTGTCTTATTTTAAGATAATTACGACAAAATATCTCAAATTTTCTGGGGTCATTCTTGTAGGAAAGTATTTTTGCAGATGGTAAGCTTTCTCACTTTAGAAAACTTAATACAAAGGAGAACTACCCGTTATGACAAATGTGTAACCTTGCTGTGTATCCACTAACCTCTGCTTGAAGCTATTAAAAGTTTTGCATGCCGGAAGCAAACCAGAGCTTGCTGTTTTCAAAGAACCTATTTTCCAACCACTTGAAGAAAATAATTTTTAAAAGGGAAAAGTAATTTGGGAAGTGAAATATACACGCTGTGTCTGAAAAAGATAAATTTTTTAGTAGAAGAGCCTTGATAGGCAAAAGCCATTAATGAGTGAGGGAAACAGCCTTTTAAAATCATATTTTAAAATTTTGGTGATACCAAAGTTTTCTTCGTTTAAAAATAATTATTTTAAGGTGCACTCTTACTTGAAAAAGATTCTCAAGTTTTCCCTGTATTCTCGCCAAAATGTTGCTGGCAATAAATTAGTACAGCTCCCTGACCACAGCAGAGAGGTGAATTTTTACTAAACAGGGTGTTACAGAACCATTTCCTCCTGTCACACACTTCAATCTGTGTTAAGCAATAACATAAGGAAAATACAATACTGAAGGACAGCCCTGTTTCTCAGTTTCTGCAGCAAGAGTATCAAGCAATTACAGAGCTACAAAAAAGGGTAGGCAAGACATCAAGAGGTTATCTTATCATCCTGCCCTGTGGCCCAGGACTGGATAAAAATATCCAAAAGAAATCTAATCCTTGTACAAGAGACATTTCCAATATTTCTCTATTTCAAAATATTTTTTTGGTTTTACTTTTCAATATAGTTGAAGTAAATTCACTATTTATAACTTTTAGGTGATCACAAAAACAAATGTACTCCAATGCACAACAAACACAAATGTATGTGTGAAGGTAGGATTCAGGAGAGGAGGATTGTTTTTAACTGAATTTTGCAAGCAAGTTGTTGAACTCAGTAAGCTTTGCTGAAAAAATTAAAAACTTGTACCTTGGGGAGTTTGTTTGGTTTGTGTTCTTGGGGGAGTTTGATGTCTTAACACTTCTGTGGCTGGTAATGTGACTGATGGACAGAGTCGCAGTGAAAACATATAAACATTATGAGAAACATAATGGAAATTTTCAAAAGAAGTCTTTGTTCTACTGGTTTACCTATAGGCTCGTTTTAAAATAAGGACTTTGTTTTCTCTGTGCTTAGCAGAGACAGTGATGCTTTACCCATGGTACAGAGAAAATGTTTCCTTGCCATACAAGTGTGTTTGTAGGACTCTGCATGGCATAGCACGTATTTCAGGATAACTGTGGTAAGTAAACTAGTTTTAGGGGTTGAGATAGCAGATATATTGTGTGCATTTTCTCACTAAGCAGGATCCTCAGCCACTAGGTTGCAGAAGGCTGCTGACATCAACATTACTATTAGGACAGCAAACATACCAAAAAAGCATCTTGGAGAAACCTCATGCTACAGGACAACTGTCTGATTAATCGAGGGTGAAAATGCTAAGTCAAAGGTCTGTGTTGCTAAAACAATGAAATAGGGAAAAATCTAGGTTTATAAACAGATTCTTTTAGAAAGCAAAATTCTTTTAGAAAAAGAATTTCTTTTAGAAACCCAAAAATCTGACTTTTGCCTATTAGGTAAGGAACAAACTGCTGCTCTAGCTTTTCTAGCTTCCACTATCTTCTCTCTTCTGAATGGAACTGTTAACAGCTATTCACAGCTCCTTTCAAATTTCCTGTGCTCCCGAGTGCCCGCCAGAAATGCATTCCAATGGCTCAAAAAGGTTTTTGAATAGAAGGGGAAAATGTGCATGTTCACTGCAGAAAGAATTCCTCCTTTTGATTTCGGCTTCTCAAATAAAGTAAGGATGAAGAAATTCTCAAAATACTTTCCCAGTGCCTTACCAACAGAAAACATCTGTGGTTATTTCCACACTAGTTGTGCTTTGCTTTCCAGAATGGAAGCAGAACAGAAAGTTCCCACTTTTCTTTGTGCTTGAAAGTATGATTTCAGGGTTAGTTTTTCTTCTTTTTATAGAAAATTTTAGTAGTACCTAACTAGCTATACTGGCTTCTTCCGGATGTTTTAACAGTCCTGAGAAATTGAATGAGATTTTTGTTCTAATGCCGTGTTTTTCTGTACCTGTACGACCACTGTGGAAGGTGTAACAGAAAAGTCAAGCTGATTGTCAGTATACCTCAAGTCACTATCCGGGGATCTTCACACTCTTTTGTGAGGGGGGAAAAAGGGGAAGGGGGATGGGGAGATTGACAAATAGAGATTTTTTACACAGGATGTCATTTTCTACAGTGTATAGAGAACATAGTTGTTACCTTAAATATCCACAGTTTTTTCATGGACGTCTGACAGGCCTGTTAGTATCTCTCTAATTCCCCAAATTATCTTTCTTGAAAGCAATGGAATTCCCTAAGCAGCGTTTTTTCCTCACAAGAACTGAAAGATATTTTCTTTAGGAAAGAATCTATTGTTATAATATACTGGTTTCAATGACTGATAAAAAAAGTTAAAATGTCAAATTAAATAATGCAGTACCCACTCACATAGTTCAAATAACTACTTGATAAACGCTTCTTTTTCCTAGACAACTGGATTACTTTTGTTATGATTCTTCATCAGATAACTGAGGTGACTATTTCTCACACCTTGAAAATTTTGTTTCTCCTGCCTCATCAAGATGTTTAATTTGAATGCCATGCTTACTTTTATGTGTATACATATCACCTTCTATGGTCAGAAGCAGCTCCTGCCATGCCTGTGCCAATTCGGTAAAGATTTACAAATCTAATTGTATAACCTGCTCTTTTAGTTATCTCAAAGTCTGTACTTCAGTCATGGCAAAATAAACAAAGCTCATACTATCCCAGGTCCTCCCTTAAATCATTTACCTCTTAATAGGAGCTTATACTTAAAAGGAAAAAAAAAATTTAAAAAAAAAGTTTTTTGAGTTTTAAGTTTTCCCTGTTACTCCTTGAATTATTTCCAGTTTTCAAACTTCACATTTGTCCACAGTTGATACCTGCTTTCTGTTTTTAGGATATCTTTGAGAACAACTCCTCTGTCAAAGTTTTTTTACAACATAGCACTTGCTGGACTTTTTGCTGAGTGGCAAATTTTTAAACAAGGCTGATTTCGATCTAAGTATGGCCATTCCCTGATTTGTATAGTCCAAGCGAATCAGAAGAATTTTCCATGTGTGTACACATGCAACCTTCTCTAAGAATGGCTGTAATGGGCAATAGCTTGGGCTCACAACTGCTAATAGGCTGTGGTTTTCCATGAAAAACAAATTGCCTCCTGCTGCAGGGCTGTAGAATGTTTGGCCTTTGTTTTAAGCAAAGCAGTGGTAAAATATAGCTACAATGACCTATTGTGGAAAGCCTCTGATCCCCAGCTTCCAGTACAACTCCCAGACTGCTGACCTGAAGGGATTCCCTGAAAATTAGCATCTACAAGTTTTGCAAACCTGATTTACAATAACATGTCATTTGCTTACAAACAACATCAAGGTCTCACAAAGATGGGTCCCATACAAAGAGAGGGAGAAAGAAATTCTACTGTTGTGGTGATGACAACAGATAAATTAGGAATTAATTAAAATTCACTACTGCTTTAAAGGTGTAAAACCTGGATCCAAAGACAGCATAGCTCTGAAACAAAATGTACTCTTGGAGAAAGTAGCACTTGACTGTCTGAAGTCCAGAATGGTGGCTCTGCCCTGGGGCAGTGGCTGTCAAACTGGGAGTTTGATGAAAATTTAATTGCTAAAGTAAGTTTGTACTTAATGTCCTTAGTGAAAGTTTGGAAAGTACAGATTTGTAATCCAGAAAATAGTTTTATTGCAAACAGAGCGCTCCCAAGAGCTGCAGTTAGTCTGTGAGGAGATGCCACTGGGGAGAAATGCATAACATCTTCTAATAATTCAGTGTTATCTTGGTATTAGCCTCTTTCAGACTTATAGCTGGTACATTAGTGTCTTTGAAGGATTACCTCATATCAACTGGACACACTCACTTGCAGGACCCTTATTTATGGTGCTTTCATAAAAAGCACCAAAATTTCAACCCACTTTTGAGTTTCTTGACTTTTCTCCCTCCCAGTTTCCTTTCTCCTTTCTAATCTCATTACTACCTTAGATACCATCTAAATAGGTTAATAGACTGCTGCTGTGGAGCACTGGAAATCCATCTAGGCAATCACTCTTCTGTTTAAAGCAGTCAAGTGAAGCTTTAAAGTGGAGATGGGGCCTGAATCAAAATGTTAGCACTAAGCACCTTTACCCAGTGGGACAAACCGAATATAGGGTCATGGTTTGTGGCTCTTTTCTGAGCTGTTCAATTATCTTGCTTCACATGCAACCAACAATGGGAGTTTTAAATTTTCTTTTCAAGTGCTTAGAACAGAAAAAAACCCAAATATTCAAGTAGAGGTATATTAAACAGAAATAATCACTGCTGATTAATTGATGTCAGACCCAATCTTTTCAGCAGGTGAACTGAAAGGTCCAATGATCTATGCATTGCATGGATAACTAGGTCTCGATTCTCCTTGATTTGGTATTGGTCTCCTTTCAGTTCAGAAGAAAAAGTAAAACATGTTCATGTCTTTGGGTTATCTCATAATTATGTTAATACAGTAGACCAAAAATTTGAAAACAAAAGGGGTCTTGCTGCCCTTCTTGAACCAAGACAGACCTTTTTCGTGGTGGACATCCCTTAAAAGGAGCAGACAGACTGACACCAAGGCATTCAATTATTTCTGTAGGTTTAGATTTGGCTTGCAGATGTCCAATAGTAGCAGGTGCTACTAAACAGCAACACTGCCATCCAAGCAACTTGCATTGCTGGATTTTGAGGTATATGAGAGCCTTGTCTGAGAAGACACTATAATTAACAGAACCAGGACATAAACCAAAGCGAAGAAGCTTCCCCTGACGAGGTAAACCTTCCCCTGGCGATTTCTTTCAGGACACTGTGCTTTAGCAGGAGATTCTGACTAAAACCTCAGAAGCGTCTTCAGTACACTGTGATGTACTGGAGGAAAACCTGGAGGAGCACTAACACTTCACACCAAATCTACCTCTTTGTGAAGGTACAAATAAAACAGTACAAAAGAGGTTTAAAGCCAAAGTTCTGGCCGAGCCTAAACCATTCTCTTTGTGCTTCTCCAAAAAGTACCACAGAGACACATAATATAAACAAACATCTAGAACCAGCAAGAAATACAGCATCACCACCACTGTGAGCACGAATAAGTGACTGCAAAGACCCCCAGCACTAATACAAAGCTGATCTTAGAGGGATTTTGGCAGCACAGGTCTCACTGAAGAAACTCTTTCATACATTTCTCATTCTGACCTCTGAGTTTTGCTGCCTGACAAAATTACCTTCAGCAGTACCTATCAACTTTTTCACTGCAGCTCTAGCTATGACATGGGTTCTCTATTGCTTTATCTACCTCTGAGGTAGCTGAAAATACAAGTATGGATTTTGCTGATTCTCAAGGGGGAAAAAAGTATTTTGCTGGTACGATTACACCTATGGTAGATTTTCTACAGAAAATCTCTGTATCAGCAGAACTTTGCACAAGGAAGGGAGGAAGAAAGGAAAAAACGACGGATTTTACAGAACTTTGAATGTTTGATTGTCTTCACTTAAATCACTTGGGTGAATTTTTTTGCTAGCAAAACTCAGGACTAGCATCTTTAATACTGAATCCATGTCTATCTTGTTGCTTATAAATGCTGTTTTTCCATCCCATTTCAGGATGGATCTATATCCTCTTGACAAAGCCAGAGGTAATATGTATTTGTCAAGGGGAGATCAGGAGAAATTCTGATCCTCCTTAGTGTCTTGTGAGTACATGCTCTAGTTTGCAGGGGAAATTCCTGCTGTGCACAGCAGGAGCTGGTGCCAGGCTGCAAGCTCACAGGATATTTTGTGACAAAGTCTGTTTTTTTCCCATATGTTTAAAATTAACCCACTCTCTACAAAAGCTCTGCAACTGGCTTCATATCTTGAATTTTTCATAACTGAATAGTATGCTGATGTAATGATACATTATCTTTCTTTCCACTGGGCAGATGCTTTTTTTTATTTGGTTCAGGTTTTTGTCTGATTTGTAGGGTCTTTTTAATTTTTGGATCTTAGGGGTTTTGTTGATGAGTGGCATTTTTCCAAAAATAAACCTATAGATAATACATCCATCTCATGAGTTGATTGTCTCTTTGAAAAGGCTGAGTGATCATCTTAGCTGCTTATGCTGGTGTAAAGACTTAACATAAATTGTTTGCTTGACCTTTTTAGAACTGAAAATCTAATTATTTTTTTTCTTTTTAGCTCATGGCAATGTATTTATTTTGTAAGTGGAAAGAAAGCTTCCCCTCCCATTCACCCTTTGCTTCAGAATGAGAAAAAATGATATATGCTGAGATTTTGAAAGTGATATCACTCTAAATACCTCTTTATGGATTGGTTCAGGCTTTCCAAAAAATGAATCCATCTCATGAAAGTCATTAGAATTTATCCTCCTGTTTGGAGAGAGATGCCATATTATCTACATAGTTAATATTTATGCGTTCCTAATCAAGTAGACTAAATCTGTACCAATAACTTAAAGAAGATTAAGTTACAGCAGTAAAAACGTGTTCATAATTATTCCTGAACAATTCAATAGTTTAAATATCTTGACTGCAATATAAATGCAAAAGCACATAAGGATTAATATAAAGTGATCACAGCCTTCACCGAAATGATTGCAACAAGAAAATGCTTTAAAGTTTTGGTCAGTTAAATTATCTTGCTGAGGTATCTCACATATTTCTTCTCTGCAGCAAGGTTTTCTCAAGAACTGCAGACCTCTGCCGGGTAGCTGTCTCTATAAAGGAATTAGGATTCACAGGTATTATCCCGTGCAGTGGCGACCCCGGTGTGAAGATGCTGCTCCCCTCTCACCGAGGCTGGTACCAGCCCTAAGGTCACTTACACAGTTTAGGCCTGGGGGAAGGGCAAGGTGGATGCACCTATTGTCTGCCTCAACAGCAGAACTTGCACAAACTCAAAGAGCAATACAATCTGTGTTGTTTTACTAGGGTGCCCGTCAGGACTCAATTCAGAAGGAATATTCCATATTTATAGTAATACCAAATCTGGTCTTAGACTTTCTAAAAAATGTTGTATAAAGCCATATTAAAGTCTTATTGCAGGATTTTATTTCATTCTGATCTCTAATGAAGTTTAAAAATTTGAATAGGGGCAGATTGAGGGCCAAAGTCCCCTCTTTAAAAAATGGAAAATCCACTCTTAAATACCTGCTTCTACTGATTATGTCAGTATGTCTCAGCCAGTATCTTCAGGGAGTGAAAAAAAATTATTCATTCTATATTTCCATCCATTTTGGTCCTTAGGATAAAAGTATTTGTGTACCAGCTAGGTTTCATGAGGTGCATGGGCCCCGGAGAGTCATTCCACATATTTCCCTCTGCTTGAGACCAAATCACTTCTTCAGAATTAGTCAAGTGAGCTGAGAGCACGAGAGACTTTAGTTGAAAAGTGCTAAACTCTTCAGGTGAAGACAGACTCCTCTCTAAAAAGATTTATCTACAATGAAATTATATATAAATCCATCCTGCGTATTAGATAGTGATTGTGAAAAATTGAACAGGTGTAAAGAAGAGCTATAATTCAAAATGTAGGCTACCTGTTATTGACTTCCTTGTCATTATTCATAGGCAAACATTGCCTAGATTAGTGTCAAAACTGAGTTGTCCCTTTCTTTCTAGTACACTGATGTGCATAGCTAACAAAAATGCACTACATTCTTTAGGGAATCAAGTCATCATACCTCTTCAGCTGATTGCATTTAAATAATTTTATTATTCTGATATCCATCTTTATACAAACAGCTGCTCATCTAGAAATGGAAAATCTGTTTCTTAGCAGAGCAACTCACATTCACCTCTCTCACTCCCAAGCTGAGGGCTGTAAGCACAATGCTAGAGGTTATCAGTAGGGGCATCCTTTTCTGCAGCTGCTGAAGCTGTGCCAGCACAAAAGCTCACTGGACAAGTGAGAAACCAGGGAGTTATACTTTTGATTTACTTTGGTGCTAAGTGCACTCATTTTCAAAGCAGGGGTCTGCTCTGGCTGTATGCATTTACAGATTTCTTTCTGATTTACATAGAGATAGGTGTGATAAAAATACATACATTTGTCACCACACAAGGACTACTGACTAATTTTTCCAGTTCTTTATAGCTCATAGGGCTTTTTGATACCTCCTGGATGTGCACACCCTCAAACCCATTTTCTTTTATCTGTGTGTGATGTTGGGAATTTATAGTCCCTATACTTTCCACTCCTTACACAGACTGATCAGCATGTCCCACACATTTTATGCTCACTGTGGTTGCCATTTGGGCAGTAATTTCCCACACCAAAATGTCAGAGCCCTGAGAAGCATGAAATAAATATTCACATGGTGGCTCTATCACAGTAATTGAACAGATACTTGTTCTGATTATGTAGTGATTATGAAGTCCACTGCCCTCTGATGAAAAAAAGAGAAAGAGACACTTTCAATTCCAGAAGGTAATATTTTCATGTGACCCTGCCTGTGCCACACAAAATATACTAGGATATCCAAGACAATGTGCATTTTATATCTATTTCATTTGAACTCATTTAGGAAAAGAAGAGACTATTAATCAACTCTGAAGTTTTTGGTGTTCCCACTTTCAGGGAAACCACTGCTTAAAGCAAAATGTTTTATAAGTCATTGCCTACATTGAGGTGCATGGATGGAGAACCAGACAACCTGATGAATTCAGGATCTTAAACTGAGTGTGAAGATTAGAACTACAAAAGACAAGTTATATGGAAAAAGTTTGGCAGGACACACCAGACTCAAAATATTCCTAACCTTTTCAAATTTCTAAGAAGATATTTAAATTTTCTACTTATCCCTCTCCTCATGATATTTGTCATGTGTTGGTTTGTCCAAACAACAATTTCAAAAGGGAAAAATCTATAAAACCAAAAATGCTAACCTCAAGAAAGCCCTTTTGCTTCTCCTGCTCTTTTCCAAATATATAAATTCAGAAATGAGCTGAATCTGGATTTCATAACTTTCTTTTTACTGTCCATAATGACAAAATTAAGACAACATATGTGTGAGAAATCCAAACCACACAACTCACAAATCTTTCCTGATGGGAGCAAAGAATAGCAGTTGCAAAATAAGCAAAATAATTAACAAGAGTTAATTTTAAAATTCCATCCTTGGAAAGCAATGTGATGCTAACAGACATTAGACACCAGTCCAGAGGTCCCACAGAGAGGCAAACAGATTAGGTTTAATTTCATTGCCTGTAGACTTTACTTTTAGTCTTTCTTTCCCTAAACTTCCAACCAAACATAATCCCTTGTTTCCTCTGAAGGCTTCTGTTGGTTTTCACTATTATTTTATCTTATATTTTGTCACATGGTCTCAGAAAAACTGCATTTCTGAACCACAAAAGTTCAGAGCCTTTCTTTGGTTTTTACATTTTGTCATGTTCTGCCTGGTACAGTGAGTTAAGTGCTGATCTCCACTGGCTACAGACAGGCATTGGAACTGTGGCTGTGGCTGTCCCAGTACCCACAGCTGAGGCAGCATTCGTGTCTTTCCCCAAAAAATCTGCCAAATACAACTCCAAGGCCAGATGCAGAGCGCACAGTCCTGGCCATCTTCGTGCACAGCAAGCACATGATAGAATTGCACATCCTGTAACCCCTATGCTGCACTACGGTTTGCCTCCCTCCACCTTCCCTTGCCTACAGGGGAAGAAATCAGAAGAAAGTACTGGCAGTAGCAACAAAAGCTCAGAGCAGCAAGAAAAACCCCTTCTGAAAATTTGCCCTGGGATATGACCCAGCCTTCATTTGTTTAATTCATTTGAATTTGCAACACACTGCTTGTATCAAAGCCATTCACTCCCACCATGAAAACAAACAGATTGACTTGTTGGTTATTAAAGAGGTAATACTTTTTGCCTGCATGAAGTAATTCTTCTAGAACAAAATGAGTGAAAAATAATCCTGCTCAAACCCAAGAGTTTAGTTGCAGTTAGTTTTTGTGGGAAGAGTTGGCTTTGACTATCCCAAAAAAACCTGTACCTTTCTGAAAAACAAATATCTGTATGGCTGCATACATGGGCATAGAAATTTTTTCTCGTGTTGACCATGCAGGAGAAGAGATGTGCCAAGTTTCTTGACAAAGGCAATCTATCCTCAACCCATTTAATTATGCACAAAGCATACTTAAACAGACGGGATCCAAGGGCTGTGGTATGTATGCCCTGGATGCCAGACATGCTCTGACATCTGAAACAAAGAAGCTCAGGAATGGCCCAGATGCAGCCATCCTTGAACTTGTATCAGGTGCAAACCCACAGTCAGAGTGAGGATATCCTACCTCCTTTCCACCCCCGACTTCTGCAGCCATTCAGCAAAACAGTTAATTCTGTTATAATATTTGAAAAACAAACCCAGACTCACCATGGAAATCATTGCAGTCAGTTCAGTGTCATTTTCTGGCTTTTTCCCCTATATTCTGATTTCAAAATGGACATAGGACTTTTTTTGCATTATAATGTCCTCAGTTCTTACTCTCTAGGCCATCACAGAATTTTTAGATACCAGTGTGAATCTGAGAGTAGAGTTAGAACATACTTGGGTACGATTACACTGGGGACTGAAGATTACACTGAAGATAATGGAAAAGATTTGGACTACCACAGAAAAAATATTCTTTTCTTCTCCATTCAGAAAATTTTTAAAAGTTAATTTAGTGCCACCTGGTAACTGTTATTTTTTACCGGATTCTTTGCCAGTATTTGCACAGTAACAAGCAGACACAGGTCAATAATAGGATCAATAAAAAGAATTAAAGTTAAGGATATTAAAATTGCCATAATTATATTCCAGACAGAGCTAGGCAGAAAATTGATTCCCTGTCCCGCAAATGTTGAGATGTAAAACATATTCCTGTCTTGCACCAGGATAAAGCCAAGGATTTACTTTCTCTTTTTTTTACAATCATTATTAAAAACGTAAAAAATAATCTGGGAAAAAAAAAATAGAGGAAGACAGAAACAGATGAGCAGAGACAGGTTTTGAAATAGCTGATAGTTTTTGGGATAGGTCACTAAAACTAGATTTTAGGAAGGTCTGATTGCATTCTCTAGGCTAAATCAGAAAAAGCAGGAATTCAAACCTAGGTCTCACAAATCCCAACAGAGAGCTTCAACTGTCAAGTTAATTCCTTTTTTTGAAGGTGACTCCTTCTTGCTGAACAATACTCTGTCAAAACAATACATTTCCACAGGATCTCATTTAGAAAACAGGCCCTCTCCAATTTGTCACATTTCCAAACAAACATAGTTACAGACTGCATGCTTATTGTCAGACTCGTGGAATGGTTGCCTGAAGGTACCTCTATGCAAGCCCAGAAATTCTACCTGTCATAAACATAGAGCATTTTATTTTTTATCTTTCCCTCCAAAGATGAGTCTTCTTTCTGCTAAATGGACACTTGGGAATGGACATACCTTCTGACAGAATGAAAACTTTACACAGAATAAGCTCTATTGACAATAGGACCATGTTTTTAAAAGATCAAAACCAACTCTTTATTTGAATTTTTGGCAATGGACTGTTTTCAATTTGGTTGTGACTTTTCTGTCTTTTATTCCTACTAGAGGTTAATTTTCCCTTTCTGGAGCAACACCTATCAATATTCCCATTTCCTCTCCTCCTTCCTCCAATCTCCCCAGCATGCTTCACCTTTCTGTCAGGCTTCTCAAGTATTTGGGAAGCTGTGTTGTAAACCAGATGGGACAAAGCAATTGGACTGGAAAATAAACCATTGCAAAACCTTTTGTCAATCTATCTCCCTCTTTTTGGTAAAAAAATTCACAGACAGCTCACTATCTACAAGACACAAAGTTGAGTAGAGACCAAGAAGTTCTTGTTCACAGTTTCACTGATCTCTAGCCTGAAGTCTTTTCTTGCTCATGCTGATCACACAACTTAACACTCACATTCAATCCTTTCTGTTCCATGATAACATCACACCAGCAAGCCTAGCTTCTCAGAACTGTGTTGAAGCATAGTGGAATCCTCCATCAAAAGCAAGCCTGTAGCATTAATGACACTGGTCTAAGCATCAAGTACCACTCACCTAATACAGACAAATTAACTATTTCTAGTGTATGTAGTAGCATAGTATACTGACTACAGGTTTTATCACCTTGGAATATATATTAATTGCCCTTTTCTTTCCATGCATCACTAAAGTAATCCCTGTGATTTCTCTTTTATTTATTTTTTTAAGAGTAATTTCTTCATTAGACAACACTTTCTGTCTAATGTTGCCAGTATTAGGAGTTCCTAGACTGACACCTCCTGAGATGGCAATTTTTGCACAGGGAGTCTCTTCACAGCTGCAGGAGAAGGTAGATGTTCAAAGCCTGCAAAGAGGAGCCCTGTAAGACTAAATCTCCCAAATTACTTTTTGAGGATGCTTGGCATTCTTTCTTGTTAATGTAAATATATATAAAAGTGTCTTGCTAGCAGGAATGTGACAAAGTGGGCAGAAGGGAACAGAAGTGGCATGGCTCATTGGAAGAGCTTTTTTGTATAAAATGAGATACTGTTCTGGTCCTTTGATCTGCAGAAGGTTATAGTTGCTTCCCCAAAGCTCCTATTGCTGCAAAACTCTCAGTTACTAATGAAGAGCTGGACTGATTTTGTAGAGAGTAACTCTGTACACCCCTGAGACCCTCTGCTGATCCCTTCTTGGCCGTGCTCCTCTGCCCAGCCTGAAGGACAGACACCCACCAACATCTGCAATCCCATGCACAAGCCTGTGAAGGATACAGACCACTACATTAAAATGTTAACACTGGGGCAAGTTTGGGATAGGAATAATTCAGCCCTGGAGAAGGAAAAACAACCAGACTGAAGATCAAGAAATGGGATCAGCAGGTGGACCATTGCATTGAAATGCAGGTATTTATTTATTAATGTATTTATTTCCACTATTCTCCCTTGTTAACTTAAAAAGCTATGACACTAAGTGTTGTTCTGAGAACCTAGTGGTCTACAAGCTTTATAGACCAGAGACTTTCTTACTTGTCAGCAGTTGGCTGCATCTATCCCCAACAGAGTCCTAGATAATGACAAGGTCCTGGCTGACAGCGGCCAAATTGAGAAGCAATGCCCAGCAGAAACATAAATTCAAACTATATTGACTGGTGAGAGGTTTACATCCTGATGAGCCTTCAGCCACTATGATAGATACTGACCAGTCAGCACAGTCAGTGTAGGAAGGGGTTAAAAAAAACAAAACAACTCACTTTGATCCTTAGTATGTGCAGGAAGACACACTAGCCTCCAATCCCAACACAGGGCAAAAGAAGAGGAATGCCCACTGTGATTCAAACGCAGAGAAACTCCAGTCAGTGCCTAAATAGTTAACATAGCAATGTGGCTTCACCTCAGCAGACATCTATGTACTCAGCTGTGGTATTTTTAGGGAAAGCACAAGGCTAACTGGAGAGAGCTCTCTCAGAATAAAATAGCAGTGAAGACAAGACACATAAAAATGCTCATGGTGTAATCACTCAAGGTCAGACATGCATATTTGGGCGTTGGATCACAACATTATGTGGGTGCTAAAATGACCCAGAAAGCAGTGCTAGACTATACATGCACTAATGTAGGTCTGCATCTAATTTGCTAATTCTCTTGCCAGATGTTTTGCAGCAGTTTATAGAAGGCAGCCATAACAGCACATAAGACACATGCATGCAAGTACAGATTTATCCCTGTGGGATTGGTGAGCAGGGGTGTATCAGTGAGATCAGCTCCAGCTAATACAACACTTCCTTATATCAGAGGGTGTATCATGAAGATATGATTCCTTCATCTACATCAGGGATTGTGTTTGTCTCCCACAGGTGTTTGCCGCTTCATTCTTGTGAGCAGAATCTGTCCCATTTAATAGATTTAATCCATTACAAATACACACATAACCAGAGAAAGGACCAAGGAAGAGATTTTATATCACTAGATAAACATCAGCACAATTTACAAAGAAAAGAAAGCACTTTTGTCTTGTCAATTTTTATGTGTAGAAATGAAGGGCAGTTTTCTAAATGATAAACTGCCACAGCCTCCTGGAAATCTTCCTGTGTCCCTGTAAACTCAGGAAGATTTTATAGAGAAAATTGTAGATTTTCACTTAAAAAGGAAATTTATGACTGTTCCCAAAGCAACCATTATGCACCAGTGGAAATGAATTAAGCCAGGCCAAGTTTCACCATAAATGTTAAACACACACTCAAACTGTAAAGTCATCCCAAATTTGCAGATATTTTCTTGCTGTCATTGCCTGAGATAAAGTTTATTGCTCACTAGAATTCCCCAGCTATTTCTTTTTCATTTTTAGGCACACAAAATGACATTATCAAAATGCACACACACTGAGCTCTCATTTCAGGACTCTGTGTCTCTTGGAGATTCAGGACACTGTGGTAATCTATTAAACTGTCCCAATTTTTTTTTTTTTACCCTTAAGGTGGTTAAGGTAAACACTACTGAAAAATCACAGTATTTCCAGTAGTTCTGTTTTCTTCTTCAGTCGTTCAGATGTGCCATATTCAAACAAGCTGAGCACATGGATGAAGATTTCCTTTGAATACAGTCATGTAGATTCAATTTTCTTGAGATGCTGCCCTCTATGCTTGATCTGTAAAAGGATCAAATTTAAATTAAGTAATTGGAAACTTTATTCTTTACTCTACAGTGAATGATGGCCATACTGATCTGGCAGCACAGCTGAGACAGAGTTTATGAGAGGAGAAGTAAGTCAGAGAACTCATAAAAATCAGCTTTTCTGAGAGAAAAAAATTTGCACAAATATACATGTGTATATCACAGTGTGAAACTGCAGCAGGCATCCTGTCTTGTGCCCTTTATAGTCCTCATCATCAAGAACGATTGTGTTCCAGAAAAAGCTTCTCTTAATTTACCATACCCAGGTTAAAGAAATACCTCCTCAGAATGTTTAACATTATAGCAATCACATCATTAATATTACTGCTTACAATACACCAGTGTTACGTGATTCAGACTTTTTCTACCCTACAGTCTTCAGGGAATCATATTAACAATGTTCATGCCAAAACCACAGGCGTCTGTGGTAGAATGACTATCTACAATGCCAGTGTTACCTTCCTAACCTGAAGAGTACCTAGAAAATTTGGCTTCACAATCCACCTATCCATTCTCAACCAACAAATGCCATCAAGCATAGTTGGTCATAATTAGCTATGTTACTCATAGCTGTTTCCTCTCACCATGTAGCTTGAAAAACAAGAGTAAGTTTTACTATTCGCATTTAGTAACAGATAATGAACGACGCTATTCACTTTTCTTTAAATCTGTAGTTACTCTTCCCAAACCAGAAGAGAAAAGTGATGCCACAAGTCAACAGTATGTTGAGACGTGTACTTAAGAGCATGATTCTATCTGAGCAGATCCCAGCTCTGCATTTGCTTTCTCCTACACTGATCCTACTGCCAGCATAGAGCTCTCCAGCATGCTGGAGTCAACAAGTGCTGAAAGAGAGAGATCTCCTTTCCTTCTGTGCAATCTAATTCCTTAGAACAACCCTTGTATTCCAGATTTCTTTCATGGGGTTTATAGCTTGCTCTTTATCATAGGATTTTTTGTTCTCAGAAGCAGTTCACAGACTGTGCCTAACACCCACAACCTAGAAACTTTAGAAATTGCACTTTGAGACAGCACCCCGTTCTGAATGCTTGGATGAAGACATTGAAATTTGGGTTTGCAGCTTTTCCCAGGCATATTACATATATACTGCATCTGCTGCATGAATAGTTTTTAGAGATGTTGACCTCCACAGCTCCAGTTCAACTCCTGCAGTTCCCGAGCTAGTATGGAGCAGAAATGAAGTGGCAGAAGTTCAGCTTCAACACACACCTCTCACTTCGAGCACAAGCCATCTGCAAACAATGTCACACAGAGCACATTTTGGATTGTTGGGCCAAGGCCAAGCTGCAGCCCCGGGCTGGCACAAAGGACAGGATCCCTCAAGTGTAGCAGTAGTCTGGAGACAAAAGGAAGGGCTGGCCTGCTGGCAGCACTACAGATTAGGATGTAGTGGTTTGCTTCTATTTAAATTGACACTAACATTTGGGTGCTGTCACCACAGATTAAAACAACTGCTGAATCTCTCATTTTTGCCTGCTAGCCCTGGTGCCCTCGAGGCTAAGTCCACGAAGTGTCACACCCATTCCTTACGCATATCACATCAGCAGTACCCATTTATGCAAGGTGGCTCTTGTACGCATACGCACACAAGTTGTTTTCTGCTTTGGATTTGAATTCAAGTAAGGGGGGAAAAGAAGGCTTAAGCAGGGCATAGAGGATTTTTTAGGATAATCTGATAGCTCATAACTCATGGAAAGGTGTCCTGCCCACCTCCTTCCTTCAATGTCTAGCTCTCAGCCATGTATTCCCTCACTCCCTCTTTCCCTACTGGACCTCTTGCTGAGATGCTTCAACTCATAAGCTAGAAAAATAGCCCAGGGGAAAAAAAACCCAAAAACAAACAAACAAACAAACAAACAAGTAAAAAAAAACAAACCACTACCAGATAGGCTTATTCCAGGTAAACAAAAGCATTCATCTCCATAAGAGGTCAAATGCCACTAACACCAATGCAAATCTCAGTGTATGCTTTACTTGGGAATTAGCTGTCTATCATTGTTTCAGCTTTAATGTGTAGCTTCATCTTAAAGAATTGCCAGCATATTTGGCTAGTTTAAAGATCAAATGCAAGATCTATGCAGAGATTTCCATTCATGGCTGCCTGGGATATGCATCTCCCTCCCTGAATTAGGCTGTGGGATCACCACTTCCTCTGGGATTCCTTCAAGGCTGCTATGAAATTCAGAGTTTGTAACTTGCTGCATAAACCCAGAAAGCTTACTGGGGCTGTATCCTACTGCAGCACTGTTAACAGCAGGCTAAGCCACACTGAAATACTTCCAAATGAAAACAGTGGGGAAAATAACTGACAGACATTCAACCTTCAAACTGTTTCTGTCTTTACTGCTGGGGTGAATCACTTCACTGGGTAAAAATTTCACTCTCGTTTCAGCTGACAGCACCAAACAAGACTGCAGAGACAGGTCAAATATGCAATTGTATTTTGTCCACGGCAAAGATAGATTTTTGGGTAATTTTGCAAGAGAAATATAGCTTAAGTGCCTGATTGCACTAATACTGCATCCTCACATGGTCCCACAACAACACCACAAGACTTTTAAGTTTCATGCAGACACAAGGAGCCCATTCTCAAACTGAAAGGTTGAGACAACTTCCTGTATGGTTAACAAGACAGAGATACAGACCAGAAAGCACATGGAAGAGAAGTGTCCTCAGAAATTACAGCACAACATGACTAATTCAGCAAAAAGCTTTCTATCTCTCTGCAGAGCCTGTGGTGGCTAAAAGCATCATCTCATCTAACTTCAAAATAAATAATTGTGCAAAATTTCTTTTCCCTCACTACTAAGTTTTTCTTCAATAAAATACTAAAACTTTTACTTGAAAAAGAAGAAGAGGAAGCAAAAAAGTCTCCGTGTTCCAGTATCTTGGTATTGGTGTTGATTTATATGACAAAGAATCTTTCCCTCAGAGGAGGATAACTGGGATCTTCTTAATCACTTCCCATGTGTGCTGGCAAATTTTCCATTTTATTTTTATTTTTGTCTCTACACAAAAGACATGAACTACATTAATTTTCTTTAAAAAATCTTTACAAAATCATATTGCATTTTGTTAATGACTAACCATTAGACTCAAAGGAAGGAAAAGCTACATAATGCTCTGAGACTTGATTTATTTATAAATTTGTGTCGGTCTGTGACAGTGCATTATATCTTTGATATCTGCATAAGGTTCCCTTTCCAAGGGAGAGCTGTAGATTTTACCTTTCATTTGGTAATATTGCTCCCATCTCATTTGTACTAAACTTCACCCACATGTTGTCAGAGAGATGTGGGATGACAGCTCTACTCCTCTGTTTAATGCTAGTAGGATGAGAGCATTGAAGGCAGCATCCTATCAATGAATACATTACCTATGGTTTATTTCCTAGGCAAGCGAAGAACAATTTAAATATAGGAACTTAAATCTATTTACACACTCCATAGTCAATTTAATCAGTTATAAATTAGCTCAGCTACAGAGAGTGTCTGCTTGTCACACAGCCACAGCTGCTTCTCCCTGACTTCTGTGTCTGCCAGTCTTAGTGTTCATCTGGCAAATCACATCAGGGAACAAATCCAGCAGAATTTTTTCTTTTTTCCAAAGCTGAGTTTTCATTCAGATAAACTCCCTACTTCAGCTCATTCATGGCTGCACAAACAGCAGTGATGGCATGAGAGAGGCAGTACAAACACCCCATGGTGTAAGACAAAGCAGGGCTCACCCTTTTAGCAACAGCAGCCATTTATCCTGCTTAAGTTCATCATGGAGCTGTGGCACTAGTTAAGTGGTGCTAGTCACAATATGGATTATCTAACCTTCCTGCATATTACTTTCTCAAGTCAATTAATGGCCAATTCCAACTAAGCCAGTGTAAGCCATTCTTAACAGGGGAGCGAAAAAAGCTATTTGGGTAATTTATACTGCTCATTCACACTGTGCATGCATACACAGAAATGCAGAGGCACCATCAGCAACCTCTACATGATCCTGTAGGAAACTCCTGACATTAATAAGAACTGATCAGCTTCTGTTGGGAAAGTTCTGTGATACTGAAAAAATCATTCAGTTCAACCGTGTTGAAGTTTTACATAGCCTTTAGAAAGAAAAAACACTTGGGTAGATGTCAAAAGCCTTAGTATCAAGTCAAAGAATATAAAATAGAAACAAATAATTCTCAGGCTGGCTAGTATTAGGTCTTTCTATCCACTATTCTCAACATTTAATGAGTTAAATACACTCTGAGACATCCCTGTCTAGATTGCCCAGGGTCTGCCCTTTCCTCAGAGAACTATTTTGGTTCACAGAAGTCTATAATTCCAAGATTTCAATAAATGTTCATGGAGGCTAATTGCTTTTCATTATTTTCCATAATATTCTGCATAGCTGGTTTCACAATGCCGAGTATGATTAGAGATCTAGGCCTAACCCAAAGCTGGAATTTTTGAACCCAAAGATTTCTAGTCAGCAGATATTTTGGCTGCACTGGCCATAGTTGAGCAGGTCCTGAGCTAGTTTTCAAAGGGCTCCCAGGATATCAGAGACACTCACATTTTCTTCACCCCTGCCTCTGATTTTTCAATGCTAACTCCAGTCTTTAGACATCCATTTATCTTCAAGTTTTCAGAAATACAGAGTGTCTACAGAGCAATACAGTTGGTATGGAACACTGATACACCAAAACCCAGCACATACTATCCACACTTCAGCTCTCAGTGTAGTGGTTCACTTGCATTTTTGAAGAGTGACATAAGATGCAGGCCACTGACCTATAGCTCCTGGTACGAGCTCGAGAGGAATTTTGTGCACCAATAAAGCAGAGCTACATTTTCCTAGCCCACTTAGCCACACAGGCTAGCTGATCTGTTGTCAGAATTTGCTGTGCTGAACACCCCTAATGGTTGGTCAGCCATCTCCTGTGTATGCAGGGCTTGATTGAAATGCTCAGGACCAGCCCTTTGGTTGGCTCCACTCTTATCTTGCTTGCAGCTGATAAAAGCAGTGTGTCTACCCTCACTGCCGCTGCTCACAAATCCCTGGGCAGAAGCAATCACTCTCTGGCAGATTCTGTCAACAACAAACAGCAGCACTTTTCTGCAGTGTCACACCAATCTCACCTCTGCTGCGGTCAGGAACAGCAGCTCGAGCAGTTCTCTCTGTCCCCCTTCCTCTGCGTGCCTTGATGGTGAGGCTATAGGGAGGGGGAAGAAACGAGGTATCAAAAGCAAGAAATATTTACTGCAGGCTGCTTTGCAGTTTTCCCAGGTTGATAGCTCCTGCAGTTACAGGAAAGACTTCTGATCTTAAGCAAATGGCACAGGGTGTGAAAACTGATCAATAGTTCTTCCCCACAAGCTGTATTTTGTACTTTTGTATTTTCTCCAGTGTAGGGCTGGGAATTTGGTACCCAAAAAACTCTCCAAGAGAGCTATATTGACACTGCATTTTAGTATAAAATGCCACTGTGTGATGTTCCTGTGTTTACTTATCTCTCTTTGTAGTTTTTCTCCCTTCCATTTATGGAGAGAGGAGACAAGAAGCTAAATAGGAAATTACAGCATTTAAGCACCTTAAGTAACTTAAAGTGATATCACCAGTTAGACCTAACTGAAAATTAATATTTTCTTTCTTAATGTAGTAGCAAAGCAACCCTAGAACAAATGTAACTGCAACTCTTCTTTTTAAAGTCAAAGTACCAGCCCCATTATACAGCTGGGGAACTCAAATAAAAGCAAGAGTTGTTCGAATTGTATGTATTTTCCAAGTGTGTCCAGGTATTTTTCAAGCCTGGATAATACATACATGTTTCCTGAATATAGAAATGGCATCTTTTTTGTTTGTGTGAAACATTTTATAGTCCTAATTCAGAACAGTATCTGTTGTTATGACAGTACTTTAAAATATGATGCAGGTTCTAAGCAAGCACCTAAACTTTAACATGTTTAGTTTAGAAGTCCTTGTCAATCACAGCAGGTGGAGGCAGACAGCATAACAGTGAGAGTAATCTCTTCAAAGTTGCTGCTATTTAAGATAGGAAAACCAAAATCCTTTCCTGAATTAACATGTTGTGATTTTTATCATAACACGCTTTCTGTGAAACATCTTACCCACAAATGTTAAGATAAAAGTTGCTGAATTAGCTGAATTGCACACAAGTGTATGTCACAGACTCTCAATTCTAAAGGCCAGGTACTTCAATACAAGCCTGGAACAAGAATATAGCTTCATCTAAATTTGTTTAAGTTCGTAACAAATACAAAGGACACCATGAAACAAGATGCCATGAAGATAAAGCATTAGCCTGTAGCTACAAGAAAATGGTTGAACTTAGGGCAATTGGAGCAAATAACTGTAGCAGCCCCGGGAATGCTTTATCCCCTAAGATTGGTGCAGCCCGCAGAGCACTCCCTGCAAGCATTCCCTGTGGAAACAGCCATTTTAAATCTTCAGCAGTGTTCTTCTGTCCTCTTGTTGAAGACCAGTGTACCCACAGGAGACATGAAAGATCATGTCATCCTAGACTCACAGAATGTGCTGGAGCTGGAAGAGACTCCAAAGACTGTTGAGTTCCTACCCCCCTCACATAGTCAGGGACACCTTCCACTGGGTTGCTAAGGGCCTCCTCCAGCCTATCCTTGAACACAGCTGGGGATAGGTAATCCACAACTTCTCTGGGCAATCTGTACCAGTGCTTCTGCACCCTCACAGTAAAGGATATCCTCCTAATAGCTAATCTAAACCTGCCCTTTTTCAGTTTAGAGCCATTGTCTTCTCTCCTGTCACTATCCCACCACATAAAAAGGTCCTCACCCTCTTTTTTACAAGTTCTCCTAAGGTACTGAAAGATTACAGTGAGGTCTTCCCAGAGGCTTCTCTTCTCCAGTCTGAACTGCCCCAAACCTCTCTGCCCCTCTTCATAGGAGAGAGTGTCTATCCCTTGTGCCTACCTTGTGGCTTCCTCTGGACCTGCTCTAACAGATCCACATCCCTCCTGTGCTGGGGACACCCAGAGCTGGATGCAGTGCTCCAGGCAGGGTCTCAGAAGAGTGGAGCAGAGGGAGCTCCCTTGACCTGCTGGACATACTGCTTTGGATGCACTCCTGTTCAGCTCTTCACCCTCAAGAATCCCCCAGTCCATCTCGTCAGGGCTGCTTTCTACAACTACTCCCCATTTGTGCTCATGTCTGGGAGTGCCCCAGCCCAGGTGCAGCACCTTGCACTTGGATTTGTTGAACTTCACAAGGTTATCATGGGCCCAATTCTCAGGCTTGTCCAGGTCCCTTTGGATGGCATCCCTTCCTTCTGTTGTGTCAACTGCACTGCTCAGATTTGTCATTTGGTAACTTGCTGAGGGTGCACACTGTCTGTGTCATTGAGGCAGACACTGCAGAACCTGTCCCAAAACAGAGTCTGAGGGACATCACTCATCACCGGCCTCCATCTCAACATACAGGCATTGACCACAACTCTCTGGCTGCATCCAGCCAGCCAGCCAATTCCTTATCCATGGCACTGTCCATCCATCAAATCCAGGTATCTCCAGTTGGAGATGAAGAGCTTCTGAATAGCTTGTAGGTCTTGATTGCAGAGCTCCAGTTGTATGGCTTTTCCCAGTGTTTCCATGATAGCAATTATGCTATAGTTTTCTAATTTCACAATTATTTCCAACTTCTCTTGGTTGTTACCCATGCTGTGTACAGTTGTGTAAGAGAACATGTCTTCAAAACACTCTCCATCTGCTTCAGTGCCAAGAGGGTTGACTTTAATTAGGACAGCTGTCTTTGTAAATTAAGCCAGCCTTTGTACCAAATTGGATGAGAAGTTATCACAGCTTCCAAACCATTAGTTCAGTTGGGGTAAATCTGACAAGTGACAGCCACAGGGACATAGAAACAAGGGATGATAATGTCTTTAGTCAGTGCAGCCATTTCTTCAGTGAGGATCTGACCTACACTTCTGATGTGATCTTGTATCTAGCCAAGGTGAAATTTATACTAGCTTAATTTGCAGTGACACAGTGGGAACATCCCTCTTCTACATGCTCCTCCAAAATAAAACACGTTGTATTTCTGCAGTTTCCTGCCACAACTTAAGTAAAGGTCACATGCATTCAGTGGTACAAAATGTGGGAATGTGATGAGAAAAGCCTGCCCAGAGCTGCCTTTTTAGCACTGCCCAGCTGCAGGTTTTTTGCTCATGATACTGAGCCAAAGCAAAGCCATGTGAGTTGTCCTAGCCCATTTCAGTACACACAGTAAATAATATCTAGGTATCTGCTGATACTGCATAAACTCAGACTAGGAATACCCACCAATGGGCCTAATTTTACTAACAGTAAAAATTTTCAGAAAATGTTTCAAAAGCTTATTAACACCACTGATGAGACAACAGTCCTCCCTCAAGGACCTTATACTGCTTTTCCCAGTATTTTAAGTAGGAATCTCTAAAGCAGGTTTTAAGGATCTCTGCTGCAAAGTAGTACAATCTCATAAAGCAGATCCCTGGTGGAAAACCCTGGCAGTGACCTGTAGGCACGTAGGTAGAGCTGAGGCTTTTTAACCTTCATTATATATACCTGCTTCAGTTTATGATGCACTTATTGCTGCTCTGCAGAACATTTTTTTGCTTTTCCCTACGCATGGTGATGCAAAGTCTTCTGTCTCAAACACACTGAGATCTTCCAGCCTTGTGCTTTCTGTTGAGCTGATGGCCCTGAATTCTGCCCCCAGCAGAGATGCCCTCGCCTTGCTCCACCCTCCAGTAGTGCATGTAAATCGGGGGCTGGCCAGAGTCCCCTGGGATGCTCCTGGCGCCCGGCGAGGGCTCAGCCTTGCTGAGGACCAAGCCTAGCTGTAAGCTGGACGGCAGTCCCGCTTTCTCTTCCCAGCCTGTGGGTTCTGCCGCATGCCACAGCCCGAGCTGAAGGGCCCTGGACATCTCCCCTGCTCCAGCTCTCCCGCAGGACCTCCCGGCTGCTTCAGGCTGCAGGAAGATGTACGGGGCAAACCACGTTAGGTAAGTCTGCCTGAGATGCCGGGGACCTTCTCTAGCCAAGGGTGCCTATTCCTTTTAAAAGGTCATATACTCACCATTCTTTTCAGTGTTTGTGTCGTATTACCACAAATTTATTTCTGGATTGATTTTTTTTTTCTTTTCTCTTTTTTTTTTTTTTTTTTTTTTTAACTTTTTTTCCAGAGTTCTATTCACTGTGACTCTGGTCTGGCAGGCTGTTCATTTAGAAAAAGGTAAGGGAAACTTCATGTTTCTCCCCGCCCCGCCGTGTTTTTTCTGCTACATTTACAGTGTGCATTTCTTCATTACAAACTACTCTTCCCTTACATATTTGCACTTCTTGTCAAGGTCCTGTAAGAGAAGAAAGCAAAGATGTGGAAAGTCTCAATGCCACGGCACAAAAGCAGCAGCCCAAGAGCGAAGGGACCTTTATAAATGTGCTCAGTGACATGAATCAGAGTTATGAAAGTAGAAAGCAACAGAGTTCCAGGTCATTCGTACCTTTCACTGGAATTACAGAAAGTAGGTAACTTTTTTTTTTTTTTTAAACAATGGCATAAAATTACATTTTAAAATTTAGTGTAGTCGTGTTTTAACTATTGTGCTGGAAGATTACAGCCTATTGGTTTTTTGTGGTCACCCATTTAAATTATACCCTTAGTCTATTTACTTAGTAAATGGTGATAAAAATTTAAGGTAGAACTGAAGATCTCTCAGTTGCAAAATGTGTTAAGGAAAAACAGGAATGCGTACTAAGAATGAAGAAGTGTTTGGCCCTTTGTGTTTACAAGAACATCTGTGAAATGTTGTCACATTCTATTCATTTTTTAAAATTCACGGTATTTCATGACCACAAAAATGTTAATTTTACAAAAAAGGTTTGAGCTGCCTGAAAGCAATAGTACTATCAGGGAAAAAAAAACCAAACATATTCTATTTCCTCCAGTATATATAAAGTTTTAAATTGGTGCCCAATCCCAGGACTCTGAGAAAGGCTTAAGGGAGCATTCTCCCCACCTCAAAACCAAGTAACTTCCTACAACAAAACCTCTTTATTCAAAAATAAGATCACTTCCCAGTAAAAATGCCGAGTTTCTTAGTGTGATTGAAACGTGCATCTGTCAAAGTGAAATATTTCACTCGAACACATGCTGCCACAGAATTTGCCAGGCGTTGCTTCTTCAACATCCTGTAATCCCTAGTAGCTTGTTTCTAATCCTTAACTAAACAAACTGGGTTTAGTTGAACAAACACTCCTAACAGGCATATAATTTTATTGTCTCTAAAGACAATAAAACTAGATATCCTTAAGAGACTTTGGGAACTGGAGAGACCTGAGAGAGCAAGAGGAAAAGGTGAGGTTCAGAGCCCCTGAGATGCTTGTTAACTTCTGTAATATTGTCTTGCAGGTAAGAAACTGAACAGACGCTGCTGCCAGAACGGAGGCACTTGCATCCTGGGGACCTTCTGTGCCTGCCAAAAGCACTTCAGCGGCAGATACTGTGAACACGATGAGCGGCTAGGGTAAAAAAGCCAGACCAAAATCAGGGGAAATGGGTGGGGTGCTCTATTTTTGCGGTGGGGTCAGGGATGTACCTAATGTCTCTCTCCCTTGCTGGCAGCAGCTGTGGCAGCATTCCCCACGGCCTCTGGGTGCTGAAGGGCTGCTGGCTTTGTCGCTGTGGCTATGGTACACTGCACTGTCTCTCTGAAGTAATGCGCAGGAACTGTGGTAAGAAATGGCACGAAACCAAACATTTTTATCCCGTGGGTGACAGAATTGCCTTCTGCAGTGGTGGGAGGATGCTGTATGGGCACTAGCTGGACTTTCACAGTGGGTTGCTTTGCTTCAGAGAATGCATTAGTGAGACGGTAAAAAGCACTGCTCTTGACTGTACAGTGCAACACATAAGAGACTTTCAGATGTTCATAATTCCGTACAATAGGAAACCTCCCTCCATTGTAGTTGAAGATTACAGAGGTTAAGCACTTCTCTGTTCTGCAAAATCTGTACATCTGTTACTTCCCATTTAACCGGAACAATTTCTACAATGAAACTAAATCCAAGCACACAAACATGTTTCATAAATAAAGAGGAAAAAACAGTAGTGTATACTGTTGCGGTAGAAGTAGAAACTGGTATTACATTAGAGGAAAAGTTGTGTCTACTTAACGCACAGAATCATCAATCATCGCACATAAACGACACAAACCTAAACTGAATCATTTTTTAAGATCTGTATCTCAATCTTCAGAATATTGTTGTAGGAGTTTTAAGACTGAACACACTCCACACAAAAAAATTATGTAGCCAGTATCCTGATCAGTGTAAAATAAGGCCGCCTAGTCTCCTCAGAGACACTATTATCATTTTAAGTCAAGCCTTCTATATCAGCCTGCGAAATTCCCTGAATAAATGGTTGAATATTTTTTGGAAATGGTGTATTAACGAGCATTTTAAAAAGATTTAAAGAATTGCTACACTAATATTATTTTCCATAGAGAGCTAACTGATCCAGACTGCTCTCATACTCTTGAGAGCACTGATAAGGATTTAATAATGTTTTCTCTTCAGTATCTCAATCCCATCTTGTGCTTTTCTTCAGTTGTGCCAACATAACTACTTAGCCGGGTAAGGAAACAACAGACCTGAAGGGTTTCAAGATTCGTTTGCACCCCAAGCAGTCTCTTGTTTCCTGACCAGATTCCTACCTGAGTAGCAGTGCCTTGAAGCTGTGACTTCTGAGTTGTAGCACCAACTCAGATGTAAATGAAAACATTTGAAAGGTGACATTCCTACCTTTGCAGCCCAAGACCGAAAAAAACAAAAAAAACCAAAACAACTTTACATGATCACGTTTGAATCAGTTTTCTTGTTCCTCATTACAGGAGCAAAAGACATAATGAGCCTCCCCAGGCTCTGTAAAAGCAGCCTACTGCT
The DNA here is from genome assembly GCA_034336665.1 of Luscinia megarhynchos. Classification (NCBI taxonomy): domain Eukaryota; kingdom Metazoa; phylum Chordata; class Aves; order Passeriformes; family Muscicapidae; genus Luscinia; species Luscinia megarhynchos. The sequence continues at coordinate 38,204,062 of CM067592.1, read as the reverse complement.
TACTACTCTTGAGCTCAGCTTAATAAAAACAGTGAAGGTCTCAGTGGAGAATCCCCTGAGCACGGACTCCGTGGCTTTCACATTCATGAGAGTATGGCTTCTCTGCTTTTGCTAAAAGCCAAGTCCCTTGTTAAAGGAAGGGTTAAAAGCCGACATTCAGACTGGAGTGCTTACCTCTTGTGAAGTCCTTCCTCTTGCTTTTGCTTGGTATTTACTTTTGATTATTCTGAGATTAATGCCTGCAAGAGCTGATAAGTGCTATCAGTTGCTCCTCAAACGATCGTTGATGGGACATCTATTTACATCTCTCCTCTGAGAATAGTCCCTTTGATTGGCTTTAACAGCTGATACCTTTAACTTAAGTACCTGTGAGATGTCAGAGAACTTTCCTGTTGAATATCCTTATGTTTTCAAGTTTACATATTTACTCATTAACCATTTTATTTCCTTGATTTTATTTCTTTTAAGATCTGAAGTCGGAAACAGAGGAGGTTATCATACTGTACTCTAATGGTTTAAGATTACAGCAAACAGTGTTTTCAGTCGCTTGCCTGCTCATCATCCTCCTGGAGTTCTTCTAGCCTGCAGCTGTGAAACTGGACAAGGGGAAATACTCAGGGTTGATATAACCCTCACCATACCATGAATCATACATTTCTTCTATGAGCTACAGAAGATTCTGCTACCTGCATGTTGGAGGCAGATTAAGATGTTTTAGTTAATGCTGAAATACCTGGATTATTATAAATTCAGATTATATGAATGTGAAGTATTTATTATTATATTATTATATTAATACTGCTATCAATGTCTGATTCTAACGATTCTTTATTTTCAAAATACTGCTCTTCCAGTGGAAGCAAACCCTCCCCAATATTCTATGCCTGAAGTATTGTAAATTATGGTAATTTCTTTTGTACACGGTGCAACTCTTTTAACAAATAAAACTGATTTCATTTCTGAAAACTTTATGTTTAACTTTATTTAAACTTGCAAATTTTTATCCAGCATTTGTCATTATATTTTATCTTGTAAAAAAAGCTTAGGGCAGAGTGACCAAACATGACTCAACATAAGGAGGGGTTTAAGAGCAGATATCTTTCAAGCCCTAATATAGAAAATTATAAAAGGTACATAGTCTTCAGTTTTTATTCTTATTTATTACAGCAAAATTGAATATATGCATAATCTGTATGGCAGGAATCATATTATAGAACACATAAGTGATGATTATTTGTCTTTTGGGAGTTTACTTCATATCCTAGAAATATAAGTGTCTCATGCTTAAAATGACAGCAAAGAGCAACTTTAACTTTTTCTATAGCAACGTTGTCTTGATTAATATATAATTTAAAAATTAGTATATCTAAGCTGCAAAATATAAAATATTTGAAAATGTAAGTGCATTTTACTGCAAGTTCATAAAGCAGAAACAGTTTTGTTTTGAAAAAAAATTGAAAAGATAAACCTAAAATGTATCTTCATGTTTTTGAAGTGGAGATACCTCATAGAAACAATCAGATTTATAATTTTATTTGTGAGAAGGGCATTAGGAATGAAGAAAATTCTTAATATCTTTCAATGTTCAATATATTTAATTCTTAAAATTTTTTATTTATTTAATGCTGAAATTCAAGACAATTCACATCTTAAGCAGACAAGGATGCAATACCAATATAGTGCCTGCCTTTAAATCTATGACTACTCAGCATCAAACTTTTATAGGGAGTCATTGTATAAAAACATATTCATGTTAAATACTGCTAGTATTCAAACTACTCCTTTCCAAACTCTAGACTTGTGCTGGAAAAAAGGCTTCTCACACTAGACTAGGACTGGTCCTTTTCCCATTATTTCACACAAACTGGTCTGTGCCCATCAGCTTCGGTTTCCACAGACCATCTCAGGATACTTAAATATCAAAGAGAACAGCTGGAGGAAAGTAGTTGTGCCTTTATTTAACAGAGGCTGACATTTCAGGAATGTCATTGTGAAATCCTCTTGGCTTTTCATAAAGCATACCTGAGAAGTCTGTAGACAATACAGCTTGAAATGTGCTTCAAATAGTCTACTTTTTAAAGGAAAATACATAGTACAGTAAAATACATCTGAAGTAATATTTATTTTTTTATCCCTCTGGAAAATATACAGAGCCATTAAAGATTGCAATTAACAAAAGAAAAAAAGTGTTTTAATACAGGTTTTGCAACAGAATACCTGCTTCTGTTTCAATAACACCCACAGCAGATTTAATCACGAAAAACTGAACTGGAATAACTCCCTATGTAGATCAGCCTATGTGCCTGCAAGAGACACCCTGATGAGGCTATTCATTGTAGGGTTGGTCTTGATTCACAGAATTAAGGCAACTGAAATGTCTAGCAAAGAAATATTTTCCTGCCATACCAAAACATTAGTACAGGGCATCAGATTAGATAGACAGTTCTGTTTCTACAGTCTCAAGGCATTGCATGGGGAACTTAGATGCATAAGTAATTTTAATTATGTCAGTGCAATTTATTACTGACTCTGAATGCCAGAATTGGAAAATTTTCTCTGGATGAAAAGCCAGAGGGTATTTGTTTGTTTGATTTTAAGATAGCAGTTCCTTTTCTCTCTATCTTATCCCATTGAAATCTGTTTCTGGAAAATCTAAGCATTCTGCTCCAGGACGTTTTTATATCAACCATACTATGACAAAATTACTCCCTCAGTGTCAGTTGGTTGTGGATGATGTCTTTGTGTCAGAGCTCTGGAAGTTGGTGAGGAGTAGGCAGAAGGAAGTTCAGCCTGTGTTCCTCATGCTTCTGAAGCAGAGGCAGCAGCAGGAGCCAAATTAGAAGAAAAACTTATCTACTTAAGTTGAAGAAACAAGAAGAGGGGAAAAAAATGCATGCAGAAGCTGTCCCATACATTGTCTCATTTGCAAATAAAAATGTAACTTAGAGGGAGGAAAACAGAAAGCCCTGAAGAACAAAGGAAAACACAGAGTCACAATCTTTGCTTAGGTTAGAACTGTCTCTGCTTTTATCTGTCTCCAGCTGTTTGCAAGAATAGATAAAAGAAGGCATTATTTTCCTCCCCTGTTACCATCTAGGCCTGGCCAACCTAACAGTGCAATTACAGGCACTTTGCTAAGGTTTGTTTATAGCAAACAGCAATGCTTACTCTTCAGCCTCATGCTAACTCACAGACCACTCTGTCAAACATGGCACATCCCAGTAAAGTAGACATCTGTCGCTGCAAGCTCATGCATGTGCCTTCTCTATATGCAGCCACATTTGGGCAGGGGGAAGACCCTCAAAGAGAAGCGTTTATCAGAAGACCCACAGGGCCCCAGCACCCTAGAACTTTTCCTCCTCGCAGTTGACTCTAGAACTAAAACAAATGGTGCCGCCTGCAGCTGGCCTCAGTGGCTTCACCCTTGCAATTGCCCCAGCCTCCATCACTCCTGGGGCATGCCACAGCTGATAAGAGCCCAGATTGGGGAAAAATGTGGTGGAGAGGCTGTCCTCTCTGCAGCCCAGAGCCCTGGAGCTCTGCTGCTAGGCACAGACCCACAGGGGGTTGCTGCCACCTGCCTTAGCACACTGCCCATTTTAGGGAAGAGATGTGTTTTGCATAAGGCCGTGCAGTGCACCAAGGTGCACACACAAACCTGTGGTGAAAGCTAACTTTCAGGTACCAGATACTGAGGAAGTATCACTTATGTGTCTCTCTGAGTATCTGATGGTTATCTCTTGAGATGACTTTATTCCCATCAAGGAGATAGGGATTTCTGTTGCCCATGAGAAGTGTTAATGGTACCTATAGGTGCCAATAACCTTCTCTCACCTAGAGAAGAAGCCAGCCAAAACAGAATTAGGAGTAATTTCTCAAGCTTGTTTATCCAGAGTTATTTGGGAGTCCTTTCTGGTTTTAATCAGCATATTTGAGATTGCTAAAGTTGCATTTTGCTGTTCATCTTTCACTGACTCTCACAGTGTCAGGCTATGCATCTGGATCGTTACATCCACAAATTTCATACACCTGAGCAAATATACAGCAGCTTTATATTCTGTCTTCCGTAAATTGGAAGGATAATATAATACAGCAGGCTGGTTCACTTGTTGAGCAGCCCTGTGAATTAGAATCACATAATCATAGAATATCATGAGTGGGAAGATACCCACAAGGACCAGGAAGTCCAGCTCCTCTATCCACACAGGAGAACCTAAAAGTTATACCATATATTTAGGGTCATTGTCCAAAGTTATAGATATATATCTCATGGAGGCCCATTTAGCTGCCCTGCTATCATCACCTGTAATTCAGCATCTGCCTCTTCTTTTACAGCACTGTCCTGTACAAGCATGGGAGACACAACACACAGCAGCTGTATGCTTGCCCTCTGCAAAACTACCCAGCTTTGTGAGTACTCCTTGTGATTGCAAAACACCTTCTTGGTCAGAGAAGATATTAAAACCTGTAATTCCCTCCACATTTGGCTGATTGACCTTGCCCTTGGCTTATGCTGCTGTGAGGGTGACTTCTTGATAAGGTCATGAAGCTGCCATATGTCACTGGCATAAAACCAGATGCCTTATGCTTGTTGGGTCTAGCATTTGTCTTCAGATAACGTGCTGGCACAAAAATAGCCTTCATTAGCAGCTGTCTTCATCTGCTGCATCCCAATCATATCTTTACAAAGCTACAATTTGTATGGATTATAAACTGTGAGGCTCCAGTTCAGATATTATTTGTTTTGATGACATGTCGGGAATGCACTAGGAGGACAGAAGCACTGGTAAAATCTCAAAAGCAAACAGCCAGAAAGGCACTGGCATTGCAGTTAAAGGAAGCACACTGTCCAGCTGAGCCTCCTGCAGCTGGTCCCAAGGACTCAGATCTCTCTCTCTGACAGCTGAGTCACTTCTCTGAGCTTCACACTTTGTCTGGGGCATAGCTTGTCACCTTTCACTGGCTTTCTGTGAGCAGAAATAGTCATACAACCTGTGAAGTCCAAATCAAAGGACTGGGTCTGGCAGGACTATGACAGTCATTTTCAACCCATCTGCCCAGAGTTTTCTGTCACTGGACAGCAACAGTGCTGAACATTAAATTCCTTTGTAGGCATGGCACATAACATCCTGCATCTCTTACCAGCAATGCATCTTTTTGACTGTACTCCACAATAACTTGTTTGGATCTTCCCAATAAACAGAAAGATTCATGTGATATATAAATCATCACAACAGGTTATAAACAAGAATAAATCTCATGTATATGCACACAAAAACCAGATAGTTCTGTCTCCTGTGCTGACATAAAAGCTCTTGTCAAATCCTAGAAAGTTTTGTGGGAAAAATTGTTCTTCATGGTTTTGAATCACCAAGATTATGTCTTTTGAAAAAGTATAAAACTGAGTATCAGGAAAAAATTTAATTAAAGATAACGAAGTGGTATAATGCTGAAAAGACAATACTTGCAAGAGCATCTTTATGCAGAACAACCAGAGTCAGGATAAAAAACAAAAATCGGTGTCAAAGAACCTTCCCACCTGACTCTGTATATGAACTCTTTCTTAGACCAAAAACCTTTAAAAAAAAAAACCCAAAACATTAGCAGACCTGTCAGGTCCCATGCTTACATGTCAGTCTTGTTCTATCAGCCCCATCATTGTTTCCTCACCTCAAATTTGTTTAATACAGCACCAGCACTGAAGCTACTTCCTGCATAAGAAGGAAATCTCTCCTGGAAAACAAAATACTTGTATATCTTAATCAGCTTTGAAGGTATGTTATGGAGGCCATGTGATGCTAAAATGAATTGAGCTCTGTTTCCTGTCTGTTAGGCTGGTGTTGGTTTGCTAAATCGTGCCAATAAAATTTATGATGCATTTTGGTAACAGAGACGGAAATTTATTTTCGCTTTTAACATCAGTCTTTAGTGGAAACAAGAAATTCAGGGCTCCCTCCTCTGTGTCTGCTTTCCACTGTTCTTCACAGAGGTCATACCCCATTGATAAGTACATTCCTAAGTGTGCTCTTCTTTCACCTGAACACACATTATATGCTTATCATTAGCTTTGCTAACCAAAACCGACTGAAAACTTCATTGTTAGAATATATGGAGGCCAAACTCCAGTCCAATATCTAGAACAGGAAATCACCCACGCAGGTAAAACTAAGCAGCAAGTATGAATTCCAGGGGCCAAGTATATATACCCAATGTTGCAGCTTCCTTTAATAGTCTGGAGTAGACAAGAAGACCACAGAGGCATGTTTCTATTGTCCTATTTGGACTGATACCAGACAGCTCCACTCACCCATCCAAAATATCCTTTTCTCATTCTATTGGCCTAATTCCCAGATAGACCATCTTTGCTTACAGAGGGATGTAGCAGGGACATGCAGCAGAAATGAAGTGGAGCCCACAGTCAGACAAGCCAAAACTGGTTATGTAATCACTGCTTTAATGCTTAGTTAGAAATAGTGTTAGTCTTCATTTCAAGAGAAGACATCAACATGCAGAGACAATGTAAAAACTAAATGCCAATGTGCAGAAAATCTGCACCTGGATTTCCATTATAGTATAAGCAGTACAAAATCACATGGGAACAAGAGAAAAAGATCATTATTTACTTGGCAGCAGTGACACCACTAATGGAATATTACATAGCATTTTGTCATCTTCTCTTTGTAAATGATACTGAAATTTGTAGAAGTTTCAGGGAAAAAAATAGACAGGCATGATTTAAGATATAAAAATAGACACTACAATGAAAAATGTAGCAAATTCAGTTAATTATGAAAACAAGAATTACGAGTAACTTGTTCCTCCAGAGGATCACACGGGGAGATACTCAAGCCCATAAGTTTATTGAACTGACAGAGCTGTTTTTACTGTTTTACACAGAAGTGTACCTCGAGGCAGACAGTGTAGCTTTCTACAGGAGACAAACATGCCAGTGTTAACACGAGTGCTAAGAATTTAGATTAATTTAGTGCTTGTTAAAAGTCTATCAAGCCAATGAACTGGGCACTGTGGCATGCATGTTTGTGTGTGAATGTGTCCAGCAAATGAGGGCAGTACTGGAGCAGACTTTGGTGTCACAATCAATGGGGGCTCCACAAGAGAATAAAGAGAGAGCCTGAAGAAAACAAGAGAAGAAGATGAGGCATTATTAGCTAGCAGTGGACTGATTCATTGTAAACAATAACTTCAAAAGCCATGTACATTAATTGCAATCAACATCTGTGTTAAAACACAGCTGTATTATCTGCAGTTTGTAGTCTGTAGTGTGCCTACAAGTCCAGAATGAGGCTGACATTTTTCTGTGCTGTGCACTTACAAGTGCACAGGAAGGATGAACCTGTCCTCAGCAGCTCACACACTGATGGATTATTTTCTGACAGATAACAAAGTATCTGCCACTGCAGTCCGGCTCCATATTCCAAGGAAAAATCCTCAGCGTGCACACACTCCCACTTCAGTCACGTTTCCATCAGTCCTGCTGGTTTTACTGCTTATTTTCCATCTCCTCTGTACTGCCCCTCAACAACAGCATCAGCACAGGCACCAGTCACCAGGAGATGGCATCATTAGAAGTTAATAACACTGACTCTTTAACTTGGAAGTCAGATACAGGTCTGAGACTGAATATAGCACTAATGACTGAATTCCTGAGCCTCACAGTACTGATAAGAACTAAAATTCCCAAAGCAAACCATAGCAAGTATTTGAATGCAAGGTGTGAATGTCTAAAATGTAATTTTCAAAAGATAAAGTTGCTATTATCTGCTGCTTTGGCTACTAATCAGGTACCTTTCTGTATGAGCTAAGGCTGAAAATATTGTCAACATTCAGCAAAGACTGTGCTTGATTTAGAATCCATGAGAGATAGCTTTTCCTAGACAATTAAGAAAAAGAAAAATCTTGGGCTGGTAAAATGAGCATACGATTGTATAAATGTTTTCATAGACAGCATTTATAAAAGTTATAGGAAATAATATATAATTTTTCAAGTGGTTGTCATATCACCATTCTACTCATGTCAAATCAAACTTGCAGCAAGTGAATAAGCTTGATCTGACCTACTGCAGGGATGAGTAGTGATTCTTGTATCACTGTGCAAAGTCTTAGAGAAAGGGAAATAATTGCCTTTAATCTTACTGTTCTATCAAAGAGACTAAGAAACCCACTTGCTGGGTTAAGTGTGTCAGAAAGACAAATTATACCAGCTCTGTGTGCATGGATTCTGAGGTGTTGAATACTAATTTTAAAGGAATTTTATCAGATAGCCAGATGAAAAGAAGTAACAGGGACTTGTTACTTTTCAAGAGTATATGTTTTCCCTGGCTGCTGGCAATTAAAGTTTGACAGCTTTTAAAGATAAACATATAAAATAGGCTTAAAAATATTTGTTTGTAAAATATTCAGGTCTTAAGATATTTTATAGATTGGAGGCAGGAAAAAAAAAAAGATTGTATTTTGAAAACATCATTTGGAGACACCATAAATAAGTACATGATGATAGCTTAATTAAAGTACTTCACAGAACTCAGTCTTATATATTGATGATAAAGAGGAAAATGTGCCAGAGTGTGAAAAAACATTCCTGAGAGATAAATTAGTTATCTGTGGCATTCATTGTTTTTCCTTAATATTCTCATGCACTGACCTTGATATTCTGCATATGTGATTATCTTAGATATAATAAAAATATTTTTTTAATAATTCAAAATATACTGAAACAGGCACTGACATATAGGCTGCCTGGTCTCTTTTACTGTATCTTTTTCTTCTGAATACTGATGAGAATTGCTGCTAGGCACACTAAAGGGTTGCTTTAACCTTATAAAAAGCTATGAGTAAATAGCTCTGCCTGTGATAACACCTCCAGGAATTAAGAATAAAATAGACTAGTATGACAGTTATGCCAGTATATCTCAAATCACAGAATTATTAAGGTGAGGAAAAATCATATGGTGCTCAGGGTGGTGAACTTTCTTCCAGTGAGTCGATGAAAAGTCTGTGCTGGATGTCCATTTTCCAACGTCACACAATATCTTTAAGGGTGCAGCTAGGCTAACACCACACCTGTGCACCCATTTAAAAGAAGACAACACAAAAACCTGTATGCTTTTATCTGTTCTTCCTAGAATCTTTCACATATTGCTATAATACTGTCTCACTACCTATTTGTTCTCACCTTGCCACAGTCTACCTGCAAACCCTCATAAATCCCACAAGTGCCACCATAATTTCCAAACAGCGTAGTCAGCTGATCTTCAGCTCTGATATGTGAAAGTGCTTTCTGCCCAGAATGCTCCTGGCTGTCACATGGAGCTGACATGCCCACAGGTCTGTGAAGGATCATCTCCCACAGAGCCTGCCCTCTCCTACAAATTCAGATTAAAATAAAAATATCCAAGACCTGATTTCTACTTCTGTAAAGAAAGGGCACCAAGAAGAGCCAAGGCAGCTGAGTTTCAGGAACAGCCTGAAGGTAAAGTAGGCAAAAATTAGGTATAAGAGCCAAAAAAACAGCTCTAAGGGTTGATCAAACAACTCTTCTTTTAAATTCAAGCTTAAGAGGCAATTTAGGAAAGAAAAGGTGCAGGAGCAGCAATATACTTCTAAGCCTGGAAAATGCTACTCCTCATCCTCAATCCAACCAACAGAAATGTAGCATAACAGAAAGGCATTTTGCAGCTATGGCTGAAAATTGCAACAGATGATTTTAGAGATAGTGGGTAGGATGGATTCATTTTGGTTGAAGGGCCTTTGCTTCCCCACAGATTGGCTTGCATGACATTTCTTTTTCTTCTCCACCAACATTCGTGTTTCAAGAAGGAAAAACAACCCAAAATCTACAGTCTAACATGGTTTCTAACAGTTTTTGAGTAACCTGGTTAAAAAATCACCGAAGATTTCTCCTTAAATGAGTGGTTGTGGTGAGCCTGGAAATTCATTCCAAAGATAAATCTGGAAAAGAGAGTGTAGTTTCTTAATTTGTACCTGGTACATATAGTCTGTGGTGAAATTCGGAAGCATCTTCTTGCTTAGTGAGGCCTAAAAATGCTGAGGTATGCACAAAACACACAGGAGTATATGATGGGTACAGAGGTGAAGTCACAGGGAATAGGGTCTGTGTTACTTGCAGAAGGAATCTTTAACATGTGTGTTATTTTTTATTGCCTTGTGGTTCTTCGCTTTGGTTCATGCAGTCACCTGGTGTGGCTAGAGGAGCTGCTCAAGGACTCGAGCTCACAGAGCTGCTGGTAGGTAACTTCAGCCCCAGCTAATGGTAAACCATGGCAGAAAAGGAGGCAGTGGTCACTTTGCAGATATGTAGTAGGAGCTCATCATCATGAAGAGGAGCAAATGCCTATCAAATTCCACAAAAGGCTCGATGTCCTTGAAAATAAATGGTGAACTCTCTTAGAATATTAAAAAAATAAGTTTCAAAGTAGTGGCAGGACTATTGAAAAACACCTACAAAGGAGGAACATAAACAAGATCTGGTTTTGTGATGAGAATCACAGATGTCTCCCAACTGCCTACACAAGATTGTGAGTATGAAGCCAAATGGGGGAGTAGCAAAGGACTCAAGCTGCACTCTTGGTGCTGGCAGCCTTCTTGTCAGGATCAGAGGAACCATTGGTACTGATTTCATGGGGCTTACTCTATATCAAAGGAGGTTACTATTTCAGGCCTATTTCTTTTATAGAGTCATTGGTTTACAAAGTTACCTTAACACCAGCACGTAAGAGGGATTTTTTGACCCTCTGCATCAACAGTCTCCTTGGTCCATATGGCTTTTCATTTTCAGAGCTGCTAAGCACTCATGACTCACCAATGTGTGTTCTGGTTGTCGACCCCAAGGTCCCAGGGATATCTACACAACTTGTGGCACAATTTGAAAAAAGGATAGATGCAACAGGAGAACAACCTTCACGTAAGGACTTCTCAGAGATTTCCACACTTTCTTGTTTTCACCCTACTAGTCCAAGGCACTCAAGTTAATACTTCCACTGGGAACTTCTACAATCATCCAATGCCTTCATCCATGAGGCAGCTCTCTGACAAAAAGTCAGTGACTGACTCAGATGCCTGACATCTACTTGAAAGGCATGTACAACAAATGTACAGCATTAATGGTATTCACAGCCAGAAGGCAACTGATACATAATATAGTCCAATAGGGTCATGTTCTCTCATCCCATTAAAATAAGTATTTTCCCAGAAATTATTGATGTGGCAAATTTTATGTACATGTACAACATAATAGCAAGAAACTTTAAGCAATTAGCCTATAGGAAGGACTAGAGGGGGGGATGGGGAGAAAAGGAAAAACATACTTGCTCTGAACACGAAGTAGTACAGCAAACATATTTGCTGAGTGGTGAAGCCCCATGGGTACTGTGTTGTCCTGATCAGAAGTGACAATTGACACAAATGTTGACAAGAATAATCTTCCCTTCAAGACAAAAAATTTCTAAACACAGGTGGAAAGCAAAAAGTATATTTCCTCCTCCTGCTGATAGGTCCTGTTTCAGAGATAAATAAGCTTTAAATACTTAGAAGTTCCTAATTTTGCTAGTCGTTAATTCTTTTGCAAACCTAGCAGAAGAAGGTTGTCCTTATCCTCTATTGTCAGATGGAATAATAGAAACTTAGAATACGTTGTGTTGGAATGGATGTTCAAAGCCATCTAATCCTATGTCCTTGCCATAAGCAATCACACCTTTCACTAGATCAGACTGCTCAGAACCCTGTCCAGCATAACCTTGAAGGTTTCCAGGGATGAGTCATCTACCTTGTACTTGGGCAATCTGTTCCACTGTTTCACTAGCCTCATCATAAAAATATTCTTCCTGTATTTAGTTTGAAAGTACTGACTTTCACTTTCAAACCATTACCCATTGTCTTTCCACAACAGGTCCTACTAAAATGGTGTTAAGGTAGCCATGACCCTTCCCTTGTCTGCTGATGTACTGACTCCACCAGAGAAGGCCTGGGTCGGTCGGGAAGACTTGCCCTTGGTGAAGTCATGCTAGATGTCTTGAATGACCTCTCCATTCTCCATGTGCCTAAGCTTCTAGGAGGATCTGTTCCATGATCTTCCAGACACAGAGGTGATGCTGACAGGTCAAAAGGTTCCAGGATCTTCCTTTCTACCTATTTCAAAGACCAGGTGCATTGCCTCCCTTCTTCCAGTTACCTGGAACTCCACCAGACTGCCACAACTTTTCAAATATCACAGAGTGTCTTGATGGCTGCATCAGCCAATTCCCTCAGGGATTTTCAGGGATACATCCTGTGAGATCCCAAAAACTAATGTACATTCAGGTTCCTCAGGTGGCCATGAACCAGAGCCTTACTTACACTGGTAAGGACCTCGTTCCTACAGTGTCTGTCTTGAAGTCTACTCGTGGCAGAAGTGTAGGAAGAGACATGTCCATTGAAAACTGAGGGAAAATTTTTGTTGAGCACTTCAGCTGCCTCCTCATCCACTTCCTGGTGGCTTTCCCCATATCTGAGCTGTGTGCTTCTTCCATCAAAACCCATTAATCTACATTATGCAGACAACATGGTGCTCAACTGCAAAGTAGCAGTTGACACAAGAGGGATCAAGCATAGGCCAGGAACAGGACATTTAGTGACCACCACCAGCCCCTCTCCACTAACACTTCTGTGTGCACAAGGAAGGGAGACAGGATGGTAGTCCAGGGAGCAGAGCTGGGGAGTTTGGGGATGTGCTTTGAGAACACACCTACACACTGATATTGCTGTGAAGAATTTTCTGATATTCAGTCTTGTACTAAATTCCTGGAAAGAGAGGTTATTTCTAGGTAAACCAGCTCTATAAGAGCTTGAGAATAGGTTGAGCTTGTACTGGAAAAATTTTGTCTTCGAGTTAAAGACTTTGCAAAATGCAAATTTCTTCAAGTAATCACTAGGGATATAATAGGGATATTCCTTACATGAATTTGATGTCTGACACATTAAACATTTAAAAATTTTATCATCAATACCTGTATATACAACAGACAAGGAAAGAATTTATTCTGTTCATGTTCAGAAAAATGTTCGTAGTTGATGCAACACATAATTTCCTTTTTTTGTTGCATTTAAAGTAACTGTGGTCTTCTTTCAACAACGATGAACAAAAGATTCAATTTCTGATACAAAATATTAGGCACTTAAATCCATACTTAGGAAGTGGCCTAAATGGTCTAATTTGCCACAGCAGTCACACTTAAAACTATTTTTCATCTAGTTTCAATCTTGTTTGTGTTAGCTATGTACATTAAAGCAAAGGACAAGAAACAAAAACCCCTCAACGTTTCTATTGGCCTTCATCCCTCCTTAAAGCTGGCTGTTTCACAGGTGACAGATCTGTGTCTCCAAGCTGGTGACATAGCAGGTCTTGGCAATTAAAGAAGCAGAACTTCCAGGGTTGCCAAGGTGTGCTATTCTGTAATGGCCAAGGCCACTCCCTGCTCTCCTGTTCTTACATGATCTTAATCTGTCATGATTTAGGTTTTACTTAGTGCTTTCCTGGTGCCTTTGTAATCTTGCCAGCAATCTTTTCCCACTGAGGACTGTATTAACAAGAGACTTTTATAATGGCAAGTTCTGGGAGCTTATGGTCGTTTTGGGCCTCAGTGTTGAAGAGAAACATTTGGTGATAGCCTTTCATATCTGAATTACTTTTCATTACTGGATTGAGTGCAAGAGTTAAATCAGATTTCTTTCCAGGAAGCAAAAAAAAGGCAGAATGGGCCCTCAGATCCCACATTCATGTTCAAACTACTTGGCCAGCTGGAATAGTGTCTGGTGTGGTTTTTTTTAATGCAGATACAGTCTTAACTGGAGCCAAGAAGCAGCAAAAGGCAGCCTGCTTATCATCTCAGTTAGCTGACATGGTAAAGCCCTGAGACACAGATCCCTTCCCTCTGATACATTGGTGGAAGCAAAGTAAGTACATCTGTGCTTGGTTCTAAGCAGAGTTTGAATTGAGTTAAAACTGGGATTCAGCTGGTGCACAGCAAGGGTACACCTACACTCTCCTTGAGGTATTCACAAAGAAACTGCAGCCACATATTTACCCATGACCATGAAAATCACTTTTAAAAGCCTCTATCATCCTTCTTCTTACCTTATCTTACTTTACCATCTTCAAAATAGTTTAAACTCATCCAAAGACGATTTGAGCTTCCGTAGAGAAAATACTGAAGCAGCATTTGCCTCTATAAGTGGTACAGAATGCTCAATTTAAGATCTATGGGATATTAAAAGAAGATTAAAAGTCATGCAATCAATACACTGCCCTAAATTTCTACTTCCCTATCGTCAATGTAGCTGACATAATCCCATTTATATCAATAGCAAAGTGCCTGTGGACCTCTGTTAATTTGTTAGCAGTAAGTTTGATATCTCCAACAGCTCCAGTCTAACCCATTCAACTATTTCTAAACGAAGCACCCAAAATTTGGCTGTATGTGAATTATAATGCTGTTTTTAAAAAGCCCGTAAGATGCTGTTTACTCCACTGAGATATTGTTTCTCTCCACGAATTTTACACCCCAACCCCAGCTCAAACAATATCTGCACTGGAGTAGGATCTGCATTGGCTGATTTTAACAGAAGATCAAAAGTCTCTTTCCTACACTCATTAAACTGATGCCTGAGGGTGTCTAGAGAAATTTAGTTCCTAACTTCAGTGTCATAATAAGATGGAAAATCACCCATGTCAAAATTGCAGGCAAACTCAACACACCATAGAAGCCTTTCTGGACAGGTCACGATAGGATTTCATTTGGACTGGAAGGTAATGTCAAACACACAGAAATGCTAGGACAGAGCAAGTGACACCAGCAGCCTTTTCCTTCCTTTACAGCAAAATTCTCTCCTGCAGTGCACGGAGCCTGGGTAATTACACTTCCATGGGAAGCATCTGTGTATCTAGCAGCTCCAGTGTCTAAATTTCAGCTTGATACAATTTAAACTGCTTGAAAACTTTACAGTCCTGGGAGAAATAGAAGAAAAAGCTGCAGGCAGGCAACAAATAAGAGAACTATGAAAAGCTACTAGTGCATCTTACATATCTTATTTTTCTGATTGTGCAAAGGCAATACCATGGTTACAATAAACACTGAGAAACCTCTATAGGTGTTTCAGGTGTCATGTAACTGGTGCCCATCAGAAGTTTTTTTCAGCTAATAAAACGTGTAAACTCTTCAATCTGTTCCTTTACTGACCTTGAGATTATCCTATAAGAGATATTTATACAGAAAACAATCACGTGTCATAGGCATGGATGATGTGATGTACGCTCCATTGAGAATGCACTCAGAGGAAAAATCCTGTTTAGATAAAAGGTGTTCTCGTATGTGAAGTGGAATTCCAACTCCTACTTAATCCTTTTTTTTGGTGTTATTTAAACAAGTCGCAACCAACCCATGGCTTGGCCCAAGAGAGGTAAAATGAGAAACTGCTGAAATTAATTGACCCTTTCAGTTTTCCAGTCATGACAATTTTAGTCCAATATTCAGCATCATACCCTGCGGGCAGAGCTAAAAACTTTTGAGCAGGTGTTATTCTGAGAGATGCCAACACAACATAGCAGGGTCCAAATCAATTCTTGTACAAGAGAGGGGCAGGGAAACACCATGCCCCTAGCACAATATTGGCTGCAGGACAGTCCATCAAGGATCATCTCCCTGCTTTTTCACTCTGGAGATCCAGACCTGCTAAAAGTCTACTGGTGGATTTCCAAGGTAGGTTCTAATAACCTCACACTGCAAATATTTACAGAATCATGAAAACCAGGGAAGGTAGTTAGTAGTGGGTTGGTGTGGCCAGGTTTTAGCATCAGCTAGGGATATAAGGGCAGCTTCTCTGAGAAATTCTATACCCAGCAGAGCCAATCCCTGGCAGTTTCAAAGATTCATGTGCCACTGGCCAAGGCTGGGCCAATTAGAATTGGTTGTAACACCTCTGGAATAACATATTTACCACAAAAAGAAGTTATTGTGCAGATATAAGTGTGGTCAGAGAAGAACAGAGAGAAAATATGTAAGAACAGCTCTGCAGGCACCAAGGTCAGTGCAGGAGGAGAGGCAGGAGGTGATCCAGGCACAGGAGCTGAGATTCCCCTGCAGCCCCTGGTGCAGCAGCCCATGGAGAAGCAGCTGTGCCCCTGCAGCCATGGAGGTCCATGGGGATGCAGAGATCACCCACAGCCCATGGAGAGGCAGCTGTGCCCCTGCAGCCATGGAGGTCCTTGGGGATGCAGAGACCCACCCATGGAAGAGACCCACGTCAGGACAGGTGGATGCCTGAGAGGAGGCTGTGAACTCTTAGGAGGGCCTTGATGCAGCAGGCACCTGGCAGACCTGTGGAGAGAGCAGCCCAGACTGGTGTGGGAGCCCAGAATATTCCTCTGGCTTCCCTGGGAGGTTTAAGACCCCCCTGACGGGGTCCCCAAAGACCCCTGAATGAGACCCAGGTGTCTCAGGGGCTGGATTCCAACCCCTGGGGGAAATTACCAACACAGAGGGAATGGAAACAAGCCATCAAAATTAGTAAAGTGTAAATTAGGTTGTTAGAACATAGATAAATAGACTGTTGGGGATGTTTGTGATAAGGGACACGTGGCCAAGATAGAGAATTTGGGGGTATGGATACCACTTCCTCCTTCTTCTCTGTGTCATCCATGCTGGGTGACATGCTGGCACTTTTAGCTTGGATGAGGACAGAGCTGGACCATGTAACAAGACTGTATTGTATTGGAAAATAATTATAAATACCTAGTACGTAACTTAGACTATAAAAGATAAGTCCTGCCTCTACCAGGCGGATTCTGCCTTGGACATCTGGCGAGCAGACCGCTGCTCACTGGACATTCACATTCCTGAGATAAGGAAGAATAAGCAACCATGAAAACCTCTAAGAACAGCCTCCTGCACTCTCTCATTGGCAGGCATCAGAAAGAGCTGGGTTCCAGGCCACTTGCATGTCCTCCAGAGGTGATCTCAGGTCTAAGGAGACATCTCGGGTTGTGACAGGCTGGAGTAGGTTTTCTGACAGGATCTGTGACCCTGTGGCTGTCCTTGGAAGGCTGCACCATGTGATCCAGGTTGGAGCAATTTGTGGAGGACTGTTTCGCAGCGAGTCCTGTGGAGGGACTCTCATACAGGAGAAGTTTGTGGAGATTTCCCTCCTGGGACATTCTGGGACAGGGGAAGAATTATTCTCCCTGAACAGGGACACGAACACATGATGAACTGACTGTAATTCCCATTCCCCATCTCCTCATGTTGCTGGAGGGGAGGTAGTACAGTTCATGAAGAAGGGAGGAGTAGGTGAAAGGTGGTTTTAAGGTTTACTTTACTTCTCATTATCCTCTCTGATTTTGCGAGTAATAAATTCAGTTAATATCTCCAATTTGAGTCTGTTTTACCTGTGACACTATTTGGTGAGTGATCTCTCCTAGTCCTTATCTCAGCTCATGAACCTTCATTATAATTTGTCTCCCCTGTCCTTTTGTGAAGGAGAGTGATAGAGAGGCTTTGATCCACCCATTAAAGCATCATCTGGAATCCATACAGGGTCCAGCTTCTGCAGATAGACACCTAAACTGCTCAGATTCCTACTCTCCATCTAAATAATCTGCTCTGTTCCGGAATTTGTGAAGTTTGGAGAGGGCTGCCAAAACTGCTGTGACCTGTGCTGCTCCTGGATCAACGAGAACATAGACCAGGAGTGACAAAAATCCCTCTTCACAGCTTTCTATCTGCCATTATCAACCCAGAACAAGAAGGATGTGAAAACCAGGTGCACAGTGAATACCAAAGGAAGTTACCCTAACAACATGGTGCAATATCTGCTTAAAAACTTACCTTTCCAGATTTTATTTCCTCTATCATCAGAGAGAAAAGAAGCATGAGATGTTTACTTAATCGGCAAGATCATGTGAAATGACCTCTTTCTCCTCCTCTTCTTTAACATCAGGTCTAGGAATACCCAGAGTGAAGAGTCCAGGCCGACAAAATACAGACTAAATGTACCAGAATTACTTGTGCAAGAGTAAGAGCTGACTGTTACTTTTATTTCTCCCACACATGAACAACAGCACACAGTCAGAACACCAAGACAGTATTTGATTCCTGCAGAGAAGTAACACCTCAGGTGCCCCAAAGGTTTACATTCCATCCATTATTTTGCAGATTCTTCTATGCTCTCTGATAACATTAATCAGATGTTTACAAAAACTTTTGCAAACTAGAGATGAGAGCTCTTATACAAGCAGTTTCTGGTAAGCAGCTCTGAGATTTGCTTATGAAGTAAACAAGGGCTGAGGTGCACAAACAGAATAGTTTTCAGGCTTGTATAAAATCTGCCCTGCTTTTCAGAGTGAACTATGTTTTTCCAGTCACCTGTCACTTGAACTTTTTTCACATATGGGTAGCCCAGCAGAGCACTAGTTCTGTCCAGGATTTCTGGATGCACCATTTGTCCTGCACAAGAGGTCACTGTGAATGTACAGATTAAGTGTTCATTGTAAATACAGTCGGCACCTAATCTACTGCAGATGACCAGAGCATGTGCAATGTCTTATCACATTTTGGCTGTCCTTTACACAGGGCATCTAAACTGCGCAAATGTCAATGCTTTGAGAGCATATCTGACCAGATATTCATGTTCTGGTCTGATGAAGCCTGAGCACTGAAGTTCCCTCCTGAAATTTGATATTCACAAATGTTTATTAAAGGTATTGGCTACATTGTAACATTAGAAACAAAACAAACCCTCAAATTCATTGCAAATTTAGCAAGATGTGTTTAGTAAAAACTGAGTGTTACTCAAGCTCTGAGTCAAATGGAAGCTGTTCTGCTCCCTGCAGTACCATGGTGGTTAGCATCACTTCTCTATCAAGCCTGGGGTTCAACTTCTTTTTATAATACTATATTATTTTAATATTCACCTAGCAGATTGTCTTTATTTGTGATTTCTAAAGCCAGCCAGAATTTGAGCTATTTTTCCAAAAATAGAGCAATCAGCTTTACCTGTGATATGTTGTTGTTTTCTTTTTTCAATGCCACGTATGTATAAAGGTCCTAAAACTCTGAGACCACATTGTCATTGTTACCACGTATGGAGGGACAAGTTGATTTCTGCGTTCTCGTACGACACGAGGTGGAATGACACACTGGAGAAAGTTAATGGGTACTGTTTCTAAGGAGTTAAATGTATTGACCAGGTTTTTGGAAATAGCTGGAATTTTTCTTTACAGAGGAAGACTGTAGCTGGTGGGTTTTCCACAGGGTTTTTCCGCTGTGATGGAAACTGCAGAAAAAGTAAATAAGTAAATATGAACTACAGAAAGCATCCACTAATGGCTGCTGCTTTTGCTACTTGGAGTCTAAAAAATTACAAATAAGTAAGGTTGAAATAATCAGCAGTTGTGTAAGAACTACTTAAGCCAGCATCACATATGGTATATTAGCAATGTCGATGGATTTAATGAAAACTGAGGTAAGTGCATGCATCTGTCATCAGCCAAACCTACAAAACATTTTCCTCAGAAAATGAAATGTAATGATATAAGCATTCATCTGTAATAGGCTTATAACAAGTCCAAATGGTAAAACTAGAGCTCCTTTAATGCATTTCGTGAGCTAATGCTAAACATACAGACAATTCCTATGACAATTGCCTTGAAGAGAACAGATTTTGTGATAGGTCATAATCAAGCACACATCCTTAGATTAACAGCACCAAAGCACCGCATACTTCTGTAAGTCACCCTGTAATGCAAAACCAAGTGTGATTTGTCACACCATTTCAACCTCCATTACAGCTAAGACACTAGTATGGAATTTTTCAAGCTTCATAGGAAGATTATTAAAATGGATAACACTAGCAGGCATTTTAAAGAAAATTCTCATCAGTTGCCAAGTCATGCTCTTTGAGGTATCTGCCAGTGTGGGAGGGATGCATGGTCTCAAGGGGGCCTGTGTTTCACAGTCATCTCAGGCAGGGGGCTGCAAAGTTCATTAAATGATCTTATCTCTCTGCTGGTTCTGTTCAAAATAGCCTTGATATGATGAAGGATTTATGTTACCCCCACTTCAAATAAAAAGTACCGAGGGATGCATTTCATTACTGCCCTGTGACACTGGAGAAGCCACGGCTGCAGTGGTAATATTCCTCGTTTGTTTGTGTCACACAGAGAATTTATTTGCAAGAAGACTCCTGCTCCAAAGGTAAGGAAGTATTTGTTTTTTGTAGTGAGTTTTCCCTAATAATGTCAACAAGAAATGCGTTTGTTCTCTAACTTTAATTCTCACAAAAGTATGTTCTAGGAAAGATGAGAGTGTGAGGAAAATGCCAGGGAAGAGTGCCCAGTTTAGCGGAATTCTAAGGAAGCTGAGTAGCATTGATACAGAAAAAATATTTACAGATAATTTCCATGTTACAATCCTGAATAAAACACCCAGAGATATATATGACTTCTCAGTTGAGATACATTCTCAGCTGATGGGCTAATGCTAGCCAAGGTTACACACACACACACACACACACACACACTCGTCTCTCAAAGCCTTTCTAACAGTGATCTGCTGCTGTGAGACGTTTTAATTCAATGGTAGACACCTTCACATGAATCAGGCTAGATTTGTCTTGCATGTTTTCTCTGAACTGGATGATCTAATAAAGAACATGAGCCCTGGGCAAAAATTATCTTCTTTGATCCTACACCGAGTCTTCCTGTACTCAAAAATCAAACAACAAAGCAAAGTGCATTCAAGATCTTTGACCAATAAATATTAATTTATTCTATATACTTGATCTTATGAATTCAGTAGTTCATAGGAGCAAGCTTCAAATGTATCCAGCAGTGGGGACAGTCTAATGATCAGAAACAGTATTTGATCTCATGAGAAAACTACAGCCACTTTAAATATGCCTTAGATACTGAAAATTAAAAGTCAATGAAAGTCAAACAAATCTGTGGGAAGCTCAGTAAAGGCATTTGGACATTTTTTTATTGCATATCACTTTTGAATACCTGTTCACTTATTGCTCACCTCTGTGCAACTGCCGCCACAGCTCTGTTTGTGTGTGCTGGAGGCAGGAAGGGTGGGAATGAAGGCAGCCTCCACAGAGAGCCAGGTGCAGGGAGTAGGACAACCTGGGTAGCACAGGGCTGTAGAAAAGGTTATCTAAAATAGTTTAGTAATACCTGCATGAGTGCAGTTTTGGGCATCACAATGTGGAAAAAACATTAAGTATTAAAGAGCATCCAAAGGAGGGCAAGGAGGATGGTGAAGGGTCTGAAGGAGAATCCTTATGAGGAGTAGCTGAGGTCACCTCATTTGTTCAGCCTGGAGACGGAGAGACTGAGGACAGAACTCATTGCAGTTTGAACTTCTTTATGAGGGGGAGTGAAGGAACAGACACTGATCTCTTCACTCTTGTGCCCAGTGACAGGACACAAGGGAATGGTATGAAGCTGTGCCAAAGGAGGTTTAAATTGGATATCAAGAAAAGGTTCTTTCCCCAGAGGGCGTTTGGGCACTGGAACAGTCTCCTCAGGGAAGTGGTCACAGCACCAGCCTGACAGAGTTCAGGAAGGATTTGGACAATGCTCTCAGGCACAAGGTGTGACTCTGGGGAATGCTGCAGGGTTGGGAGTGGGACTCAATGATCCTTGCAGGTCCCTTCCAACTCAACTTTATCACTCTATCAGATGCACCTCCAGCAAGAAGTGGAAAAATATTTTCCAGATGGAAAAATAGAGGTGAGGGAAACAACCATAAAGGTGTTTGAAAGCACAGATGCAAGTCAGACAGGTTAGTCAGGAGGGCTGGCATGAGAGGTGAAGAGGACACGAAGAGGAACTCAGCAGACACAATGTCAGAGAAGGGAGAAACAAAGGGGCCTTTCATGGAATCCCTTAGCTGCAGGATGAGGGAAAAGAGACAGTGCAGAATGGAAGGCAGCAAGTAGCAAAATATAAAAACCAGGCATGGGAGCAGAAGTAGGATAGTAATAAATGGATGGGTTACCTGGAGGGAAATGAAAGTATTGATTCCTCAAGTGTTTTGTTCAAAACCTTTTAAGAATTTTAATCTTCAGTCAGAGGACTGCTGAGCTCTCTAGTACAAAAAATCAAGGCACAGAATCAGTTCCCTCCAGTTTGATAATTCCATTGTTCAAGTGTCTGATATCCAGGTGTCTGATATCCAGAGAAAAGTGAAAGAAGATGAAAAGAGCTGAAGCCCATCAAATGAGAAGGACAGAATAGAACACAGTGTATGGCATACAATGGCATTGATATTGACACTGTAGCAATATGAGATGCAAAACCCAAGTAGCTACCACAAGCCCAGTCTTAATATGTTTGTTTGTTTGTTTGTTTGTCATAAAGGTATCATATGAGCAAATTTTCTATTAGCAAAGCATTTGAAGAATAACTATTCTCCTTATTAGAAAATATAGGCTCAGATCCATCACTTTTCACAAAAAAGCAATAAAGGATTGTGAGAATTAGGAAAAAGGATAATGGTTGAATAGAGAGTGCTAAGTAGTGCTTGATTGAAAACATTTTCAAATATTAAGACTGTTTAATGTGTCTTTTAGAAGTAATTTGCTAGATTCTAGTATTGCTCAGTCACGTGTCAGTATGGCTGTAATTTTCCTACACAGAAAATCCCCAATATGTGGAGAAGTCCAATTAAATTAATTGAAATTTACACCCAGACAGCAATTCCCTGACTGAACACGCTCTGGTAAGAGCATGTACTTCAGATTCTGCCAAAATTAGGAAATGCTGGTGGGAAAATAAATAACATGTCTAGAATTCCCTCATTTTATAGACAATACTGTTTACAAAGGAAAAGCATAAATTGGTAGTCATGCTGAACTGCAAATGAAAATAAAATCGTACAGTGCACACAGAAATTCACATATCCTTGCTGATGAAATACACTAACAGATATTTGGAAGAGACTGGGACAGTTAGGGACTTGGATAGCAGCCTTCTGCATCCTCAGATCCAGATCATCTCCTCCCATAACTGCTCACAAGCAAGGCAGAAAGGAGGAGGGAGTTGTGAGAGCAAGCTGTGAGAAACCTCTCCCACAAGCTGCTCATGAGATAAACCATGGTGCAACATGCCACACAAACCAAAGCGTACAGGGGATTAAACTAAAGTGCTCTCTTCTGGCTCTGAAGAGTTTTAACCAGAGTTTGGAGACCCGAGTTAGGCTTAAAACCAGAATGCTTCTCTAGGCAAGATCTCAAAGGAAGAATCAGTCAGCCCTTTGAGATGTGAATTACTGCCAGCTGGAGAAGCAAAAGATATATTATATATTCTAGACCCAAGAAAAAAAGAGAAATCATGAAAATGATCACTTCCTATTTTCCAAAATCAAAACAAATTTCTGATTGTTTTCACATCAAACAGTACTATTAGCATAGATAGTATTCTCTCCTATATATATAATTTAAATTTTATCATTCAATGCATATATAAAAACCATAGTCACAAAGCACGGTCCAAGTAAAGTCAGAATAAAATATTGTATTATTTCTAGGGAAATGCATAACACTGAAAACTCTGACTGTGCTTTGTAAGAAACACCAGAAGGAGGAAAAATAACTCTACTGACTCATTAGAAGTTTTGTAAATCTTAAAAATACATTTCATATAACAATGCACTTTACTAGAGGAAGAAAATCCATGCTTTTCTTTGCATTCTTTCTCTGGCTAAGAAACTTTTTACTCCCAATTCTCTTCATGAAGAAGTATTTCTAGTGGTGGTAGTGTTTTCTCACAGAAACAATGAGTTTCAGCCTCAAACTATTGATTTTTCTTTTTTCTTTTACAAAGAAATCGAGATATCACATCAAATTGATCTTACACCCCTGTTTTGTTCTACCAACATGATTTTTGAGTTCCAGCTAATAGTACTAGTGTCACAGTTTCCCTAGCTTTGTAAGACCTCCTTCAGCAAATTGAGGCTAGATAATAAAAACCAGCTCTAAAAATATTAAATCTAAATATAAGCAATCATGGTTATCATGTGTTGGATAAAGTCTCCCTAGAGTTTATCATTTTATTCCCTTCATTTGAGAGCACCTGCATTTGTTCATTGGCTTGCAACCAGGCCTCTGTCAGAGAAGATTACCAGAAAGAGCCTCTCATTATTGTTCTCTTGGAAGACTGTCACTAGAAGCTTAAAAAAAGCTTATTTAGTCCTAGCTGTGGAGGGGTGGTTTAAGTCAGAACTAACTGCAAGGTCTATAAAAGTGCATCACAACTGCCTGTGTGCTTTAATAACATATTTCTGCTCACCTGTTGCATCATACTGAGATTATTTGTGCAGACTGCTTTGGCAGCTGCTTCCATGAAATCTTTTCCATTCTTCTCTTTCCCTATTAAATGAGGCCCCTTATCCTAACTACTCTGAGTGAGGCTTCAAGGCATGAAAATAAACTGTTTCCAGGTGATAACTGCTGCTGCAAAGTCATGATATAGGCTTAAGCCCTGTTACAGTCCTCCGAAAACAGCTGAAATAGGAGAGAAAAATATGAGAGCTAGAGAAATAGTGATAGAAGTCTGATATCCCTGACTGCTCACACACACTGAAGGGTTATGGTTTATGACATGGATGGCAGGACAGAGGTGAATTCAAACATCCAGGCACGTGATGCATAAAGGCAAAAGAAACCATGTGAGTTACTGCAGTGGAGGTATTGTGCAGTTCCTACAATCACCATAAATGGGCTCAAACAGTTAATTGAAAATATAAGGTAATTTAGGATAAGGTGATTCTACAGTTCAGAGAAGCAAATGCCAGCGTATTTACATGTTGTCTTTATCAAGGACATATAAGGATCAGTAATGATGCAGAAATTCTGATGTGTTCAGTAACATTGATATCTACTCGTACATATTTGAGTGTTCTCCAGCCTTAGGGGAAATGAAAACAAAGAATATTACCTGCTGAGGAAGAGAAAATTTGGCACCAAGATACCCATGTGTTAACACAATATGGAATGTTGGAAAGAAGAATGACTTGGACAATGTTTTTATTGTGCCTGATCAAGCACACACAAAGAAAATACCACAGATGTTTGACAGGAAAAACTACTAATTACTGTCCCTGCCCCAACTCACACCCCTGCCAAAAAAAAGGCACCTCAACGCTGTAATAGATAATATTGCACACACTTTGTGGTCTCAACAGGGTTCTAACATACTTCTAAATACTGCCAGCACCAGATATAAAGTACATAACAATGGAAACTATTTCTGAATATCTCTTTTAGTGGTTTTAAATTTTTTTCCTTGTGATTTTTTGCTGTGGGGGCAGATGTTGGAAAGACACATCTATAAAATGCATTAAATCCAGTACCAAGAACATAGACAATCAAATCAGGAGGCATAACATTAAAAACCAGTAAAGGATATGTGTATTCTGAAAATATACGCTTGGGCTCAATTACACCGCGTAGCAATGAGTTCCGTAGTTTTGCCTTATTCAGGAATTATATTTGCCCCTCATATGTGTATATATATATATATATATATATATATATATATATATATATATATATGTATATATATGGTGCATCCACAGTATAGTAGACAGGAATTCATAATAATTCAGAAGGATGAAGCTATTGTGCTTTTGCTATCTCTTCTGATAAAGAAACCTGAAGACATTATTTCCTGGCAGTTTATGTTGGAGCCCCAGGTATATAGGGGAATTTTTCTTCCTGCACTCCAGAAAGGCTTATTCTTAGAGATTAACTCCTAGGGTGGAAAGTCCATTAGTTTTACTTAGATGGTTTTTACCATATCTTTCTCATACTGTGAAGATTACTCCTAGTACACAAAAAGTTTAAAAGAGCAGTAACTGCGACCTGGGAAGAAATATTTGGATTTGCATTGATATATATACGGATATTTATAGAATACATATATATTATGAAGTCATGCACTTGTATTAGGTGAACTTTTTGACCTGAAATTGGTTATCCCCTAGCACAGCTGGAAGTGTTCACCAATACTTGCAATTCACATTACAGACTAATGTCAACAATTATATATCCAGCTATAATTTTTTCAGGACCAGAAAGTATGCTCAGTAATTGTTTTCTGCAAGAGCTCAGGCTCAAGTACTATGCTTCTATCCTTTGGAGGCCATGAGCTGACATATGAAGGTTTTACAGGGAGTTACAGGGAAATCCTAGCAAAAAGGGGACCTCTTCAAAAGGGCTGATTTCATCGTCAGCTCAAAGGGTCTTTATAATGTGTCAATTTCTCACAAAATAGCCAATTATGTAAAGATTATCAGTTCCCAGTTTTATGTTTTCTGATGATGCCTGCCAGGGGAATGGCAGCAGTTTCTTCAATCTTTTCCAAGCTAGTCTTGAGGGGCTTGTTTACCATCTCTCTACGACTCTGATTAAAATAAATTACAAATAATTTCCATGAATTCAAACAATGCATGAGAGAGTCCTAAATACTTGTTAAAAAATTAAATGTTCTGGAAAATATTATAATGACATGTTCATGCAAAAGCACATAGCGATTTGAAAGACAGCATGGATATACTAATTTCATATTTAATGAAGTTTTGAAAGTAATGATACAATTTTCTGGCAGCAATGTGGCAATTAGGGAATTTACTGTTAGCCCACAAAGAGTCATCCTGAGGCAAATATTCTTTCCCTAGGATAAGATTCACTCCAGAATTTATTTTAGGATGATATTAACTAAAGCTGAAAGTACAGAATCATCACAGATATAAAAATATACTCAATGAATTTGCTCTGTTTTGAAAATTGAAGAAGAGGGGAAAATATTTAGTAAACAGGATGGGTTTTGCAAGCCAGCATCTTATGAAATTATGTACATACTTTTATATATAAAAATTCTCTGCATTTCCAAACAAAGCTAAATGCCAGAATGATTAAAGGCAAATCATCAGAACAACAGTCACTTTAAAATTTTAAAGACATGAAAATAATAAGGCAAAAAAATCTCATTAGATTTGGCAAATTTTTATATTTTTTTTTATTTGTGAGTACAGTAAGAAGTATTATAATTGCTAAATTACAGAATACAGGAGCACTGACCTGGTTGTGAACATGAATGTCACAGTCAGATGGAGATGAGAGATATTTTAAGTACAAGTAGAATTCAGATCACTGTAGACAGCATATCCTCAAGTGTCAGAGGTAGGAAAGAAAAGCTTAAATAGTGAGTCATGCCCCCAGTAATCCTGATCCTACTGTGTGACCCTTATGCTGAAAATCCAAAATACCAAGAATGTGCTTTAGCCTTGAAAACAGATGAGGAACCAGTAACTTGTCATACAGTTGTTTCAAATTTTTCCTTTAGAGAAAATGAACAGCCAATACATGCGCCATGAAGTGCGGGGTTGTGAAACCAGTGACCTGAGGAACTTCTGGGAAAAGACCATTGAACAACAAACTCAGTATCTGCAAAATGAAAAAGAACGTCAGCGAAGAAGCGCTCTGACAAAGTGGGTAATCTGCATCCAGAAGGGTTACTTGAGTTTGCAATGTAATTATTTTTTTTAAAGTAATACTTACACTTAAGTCATGCAATGAAGTCTGAAAATAATTTAGATTTATAGAAATCTGAAAAAAGCTTCCCAAAGTAGGATGTAATGCTAATGTTTGTAACTATGGCTTCATATGATAGATAATAATTCATTCATGTTCCATAAATGAGTCCAAAGCATAGAACTTTCTGAAATTACCAGGACAATATATAACAGTGCAGACTTGTCTTGAGCATGAAGGATACTCTTCAGAGCAAAGCTAGCACAGATATGTACCTGACCCACATTCTTTCTCTGTGGCCTTGCTTTCACAACAAAATAGTTATAATTATTTAAGATTGTTTAATTTGTGTATGGTGAATCCATTATAAAGCAGATGGCCCAAGCATACTAAGTTCATAGCCGTATCTACCTTGCTCAGCCACATTCCCCTTGATCAGTCTGTGAGAAAGAGCAGTCTGCACCAATATCAGCACAGTTTTACTTCACATCCACTCTCCACAAGCTGAAGGCACATGCGAGAGATATACTTTTGCTATTTATTATATTTTGTCTTGACACCATCCAGTGAGAAAGCGATTTCCCAAAGCCTTCCTCATAGCCCTCTTTGCATTGATATTTGAAAAATTAAGAGCAAGAATATCCTTACATTATTAACCCTGGATAAAATAACACTAGCATTAGTCTCCAGCATGTTTTATCCATTTGTGAGGAACCCAATCTCAATGTTACCACCCCTCAGCTGGGAAATTCCTCTCCTTTCTATTTGAGTAAGCCTTTCTGTGGCACCCAGATACTATCAACAAGAAAATAAAGGGCCACATATTACCGAAAGCTACCTGCTATGGGCCTAACAAGCTTCAGCATGTGCAGTGTCTCTAGCGAGCAGGACAGAGGAGGAGGCAGGCTCGGGGAGTGCTGGGTGATGTGACCCAGCAGATGGCAGCAGGCAATCTCCAGAGCAGGGGACAAGCCACTCTGGCACACAGCACTCGAGAGAGGGCACACTGGAGATGGAGATGAGCCACAAAGCTCAGGTGATCCCTCACTGGGACTCAAGAGCTTGTCCTGAAGTACCATCCAGAAAAGAGCTCTAAAGAGGTAGGAAAATTTGCATGACAATCGGGAAAAAGCACCAAAGAATATCCTCAGTGGAAAAGATGAAGTTTGTAAATCCATTCCATGTAAAATCATGGGGACAAGCTGATCCATGTTTCTGTCCCTAGGCTCAGAAATGAATGGATGGAGAGGCTGGAAAAACGGATAAAGATGTTGAGGACCCAATCTGAAGACTCATCCAGCTGAAGAGCCCACAGTCTTTACACGTTTGGGGGATAAAGAAATCTGTTTTGTAGGAAAACGTGATGCAAAAGCTGAAGTCAGTTTTACTTTGTAGCTTAAATGAGCTATAATTAATTAGCAGTCATTGTTAAAAGCTTCATATGTGAAATGCCAATTGTTGCTTTTAAGATTATGCATCTGTCCCTTCATTTGATAAATGGAGAATGTAGCACTCTGAAGTACTTAACCCTAATAAATCATGGTTCACTGAGATGTAGATTCCTCAGAAAAGAGTTTAGTTACACAGCTGTGCTCTGCAAAAGCATTTCCTCAGTATTTTAGGCTTCTGTATGGACTGACTGTAATATACTGAATTTTGATGATTTAACGAATAATAGATATTTTAATTTTTTGTACAACACAGCCCAATGTTGACTAAGGAACATGGAACATGGACAATGCCACCACATCCCACAACACTAGTGAAGCCCAAACTGGTGGGAGCTACAGATCCTAGCTGTAATGTTAGAAGTTATCTGTGAAGTTGTTACCATATATATATTGATAAACACTCTCTGAGAGATACCTACAGGAGCTGCCTGATAAACCCACATTAATTTAGTCAGCCCA
This sequence comes from Luscinia megarhynchos, assembly GCA_034336665.1. Classification (NCBI taxonomy): domain Eukaryota; kingdom Metazoa; phylum Chordata; class Aves; order Passeriformes; family Muscicapidae; genus Luscinia; species Luscinia megarhynchos. Next base: position 38,174,549 of record CM067592.1, on the reverse strand, counting down.
TACTGGCTAATTTGTGACACTATATCACCATTGACGGAGCAACTTTAAACTCTGACACTGTTTCTGGTACCTGACCTGGCTGGTCTAGAGGTGGATTGATACCTCTGTAGCTTGGTGCACTTCCACAGCTGTCTGTCATCATGAGTGACAAGCATGTTTTTTCCTCTAGGACTTTTTCCCTCTAAGACCAAGTATTTATATTTATTCCTTGCAGGCCAGTACTTTCAGAATCTAGCAGTTTTCCTCTCCCACATTTCTCATTAGTCAAAAATGTTTCCTGTTACTTTCCTAATGATTCATTAGGAAATGTGCCATTTCCTTCAACAATATGAAAGCACTTCAGTCGGCTGGTGTAATCAAATCACTTCCTTTTTAAGGTGACTGCTTTGTTGCCACCAAATTATTAGGGTAATGTACTGCAAGATGGGTTGTTTTGACCATGCTAAAAAACTCTTTCCTGAATAGCTTAACCTTTTAGTCCCTTTTTATAAGACTGTTTCACTACCCGACTGGTAATTCATATTGTTTGAAAGCAAAGAAGATTTGAATTGCCAGTGAGGAAAAAAGAGAAGAATAGAAAGGTTTGGACTTTCAAAATATTTAGAAAATCTGCTCTTCTTAAATCAAAATAAAAATACGAAGTGTTATTTTTTTCCCTCTTTATCTATCACCTTTTAAATCTGCTTTTATGCATCCCAAGGCCAGACAAAATTTATTACGTGAATTTAAACACATGAATAATGTTTGAAAAACCTGACAAATTCATAAAATCATGAAAAAATTATTATCTAGGAGCACTAATTCAGAAATCAAGGTGTCAGCAGGTATGTCCCCGAACTTGAGAGCAGAGTTTGTCAGACACCAGGGAAAGAGCTGCTAAGCCCATGTTCTTTGGCTTGACTTTATTTTAAAACGACTTTAAAAGTGACATCAACTGTGACTATGAAGGATCACAGCATAATTACAATAAAGGTGTGCTTAAGAAAACAATCACCAGATAGCGCCATAAGTTAATATTGGGCTTCAGTAAAAAAGCAGATTTCTTTGAAAATGTCAGTTAATACATTTCGACTCTCCCACCCCCTGTCTATGCCTGGTGTTCACTGAAGCTCTAGTTCAACTCCATCATTAAACAGTTTGAGGGAGTTATATAATTTTGGCTGAAATTAGAGCTTGAACTGAGCTAATGAAAACATTCTCCTTATTCATTGTGTATGTTATGGCACAAGGTACAAAACAGAGGGAGTCAGAGTTGGCAGGGTTTAAGAATAAAAGCCATAGCCTTAGAATAAGCTTTTATTTGCTTCTCACATAACTGAAATCCTTAATATTACTCCTCTCATAAAGTAAATCAGAACGAGGAAAAACCACAGAGCGTTGGGGAAAAAATGTGTCAAGAAGTGACTTCTATCCTAGTTCGTTATGTGGTCACTTAAGAGTGCCCTGGAATAAGTCACTATCAAGCTAGAACACTCTAAAATCATCTCCTTAAAATGATGAAAGGGAACATTTTTTTACAGAATGTGTCAATGTCAATCCAAAGCCAAGAGGAGTTCTGAAAATATGTGTCCAGAATTAAGCCACTTTTCTTCGAACTTTTAGTTCCACTTCCAATGTTTAGATTAATTATTTCAGGCTTGGTTTCCACAGTGCAAGATTTAGGACTTTGGGTCATGTAATTTATTTGAATACTAACAACATGTTTTGATACAGAACCCACCAGGGTAGCATGAGGGTAATCTACTTAAGAGTTTTAAAGATTTTTACCATACAAACATTAATACTTATTCAGGAAATAAATATAATCTAGAGTTGATCAACAAAAATAAAGAGTGTGAAAGCATGAAAGCTTAAATCTAAATGTCAGGTAACAATCTTAGCAGAAGCTGGAGCAGACTCCAGGATAAAAGTGGTTCTGGCAATTTCAAAACAAAAATAGAAATCTTTTCTCTAATTTGAATGTCACAAAAGAAATTAAAAGGAGGCAAAATCCAAACCAAAACAAAAAACCCCAAACTATTGTAATATCTGCGAGACTCAGAAATAAGCCATGACATTATAAAAAGGACTAAAGAAACATTACTGTAGGACTGGAAAAGTCATCAACTAAAACCTGATTAAATCAGTTGGGTTTTATAGAATCATTAAGAGAGGATGCTTAGGTGCTCTTCAGACAATTTTCCATCAATATGCACTTTCAGAGGAGTGCATTATTCAACTACACGGTTTAAACTTAACTCAGATGTTTATAAAATAGCTTCTTGAAGACACACTTCGTTTCTTTTGATTTGGTTTTTATTCTATAAAGATTTTCACATTGTTTTTGAGTGTGACAGCGAAGATTTTGAGTTATGCCAATATGATTTTATTAGCTTTGCAATTAAAATATGGTAGATACGTGCCCATCTTCCTGGCTTTCATTATTTTGCTGTTCCTTTTCTTCATCCTGACACTGAGTAGCAAGAAAATGCGTGTCATTTTCTAGTTACAAATGCATGATACAGAACTTTTTGAAAAAGCTTGCAAGAGAGGCAAAAGTCAAATGTAGTAAAACTTTACCATTCTCTGAAGCAAACATTAAACACTCACCACCCAGTTCCCTTTAAAGAGAATTCATGGGAAGTATGCTCCCTGTCAGCACAAGAGTGACAGATGCTCCATTTTAGTCATATTAATGATCCTTCTAGTGTATGGATAAGGGTTGACAGCTGTGAAGAATGACTCTGTCAGTAACTTAACAGATTTCTTAGCAGTTTAGCCCAAACTGAGATAGCTTAAATGCAGTTTTTCACTCAAGAATCCTTCCTGATCAATGTCTTTCCTTAACCAAGGATCTCCTCTCTGGAGGTCTCTAATTAAGGTGCAAATAAGATAGCACTGCCACTGCAGCCAGATTTTGATTTTGAACAATTGTCACAGATCAGACCAAAGGGAGATTGTCCTGAAGACCAGTGCAGCATCACCCAGCAGGTTCTCTTCAGCATGCCACCCAAAGGTTTGGAGCTTCCTACTACATGGGCATCTTCACGTTACACCTTATTACATTCATCATACACACATGGCATCTTCACATTGCATCATATTACACCTTCACATCTGTGCAGCTGTGCCTCTTGGGGTTTCTAGCCACATTCATTGGGAAGGAAACTGATGTATTAGCCAGTTCTGAGGTGCCTACAGTGGACAGCAGTGAAATAAATCCACCATACAATACCAAGTTCACCTCCAGTGTTCTGTCTTTAGTGTAAACTAAGTACAGCTGAGTTGTTTTGCACTCTAGAAAAGCCTGCAGGCTACCTCAGAGACTTTGATCCTATACACAAGCAATGTGAAAGATAATCCCAGCACAAAAAGCTCACTGTGTAAACAGTACAGAAACAGTGGAGGGGGAGTGGAAAGATGGGCCAGAGCCAGGGGTCAGGAAAGAGCAGTACCCACAGTAGCCAGTGCTTCAGCTGGAACTGAAATCCACAGACAATTTCTTCTAAAAAACACATCTGAAAAATAAAAGCATCCTGCACTGGTCTAGGAAAGGTGCCAGAGCTGTGGTAAAATATACTGCATGTCAAGGGAATCACTATTCATGTAACTGGATTCTCACCACAAAAGTTTGGAGAAGCAAGATAGATATCTTTGGGAAGAGAAGTTGAAGACTAAGAGACAATGTCTTTAAAAGTTTTGAGGAGATTTGGCCGATGGCCTAATGTTGATTACAGCTCTTACTGTACTGTGGAACTGTACTGTTACTGTGGAAATCATCTCTCACCTCTCCAGGCTACACTTGGAGCCTCTCCCCAGCATCACTGTTGGTGTCAGCCAACCCACGTGCATGTTAACCACACATGATCTGAGTCACTTCTCCACAGAAGTTACTTTAGAGATGGGTCTGGACCCTAAGTCAGGGCAATGTGTGAGTTTCCCTATACTCGCATAAGACATTCCACATGACAAAAACTGCAGCTGCCCTCTTCTTGCATGAAGACAACTTGGTTTGGCTCAAACTGATTTCGCAGCCTACGTGTAGGACTAGTTATGGAGTTCTGAAGTTTCAAGACTGATGCGTAATATTCATATTCATTACAATATATGTCAAAATATAGATAGCTTTTTGAATGGCCTTTGGATTTATGGGTCTGACTTGAATGCCCCTTAGAATGAGAATCCCATTCTGAGAATGGCCCTGTGTGTCACCTGTAAAAAACCCTGTATTGACACAGGCTGGAGGGTATTGTGCTTGAGACAGGCCCTGCCAAGAAGAATTTGAGGATATTGGAGGATGGAAAAATGAATATGAGCCAGCAACATGCGTTTGCAATCCAGAAAGTCAGGTGAACCAAAAGCAGCATGGTCAGCAGGGCAAGAGTGGGGATTCTGCCACTGTTCTCATTCTAGTGAGACCCTGCCTGGAACACTGCATCCAGGTCTGAGGCCCCAACACAGGAAAACATGTTAGAGGGGTCTAGAGGAGGACACAAAGAGGGTCACAGGAGTGAAGCACCTCTCCAATGAAAACAGGCTGAGAGAGTTGGGACTGCTCAGCCTGGAGAAGACTCCAGAAAGACCATACTGCAACTTTTTAGTATTTAAAGGGGACTTATGAGAAAGTTGGAGGGAGATGTCCTATGGTCTGTAGTGAAAGAACAAGAGGCAATGGTTTCAAACTGAAAGAGGGTAGATTTAGCTTGTACATGATAATGAAATTTCTTTTATAGTGAGGGTCATGAGGCACTGAAACATGTTGCCCAGAGTGGTGGTGGATACCCCATCACGGAAGCATTCAAGGTTAGGTTGAAAGGGGCTTTGCATAACCCAGCCTAGTGGAAAATGTCTTGCCTGTAGTGAATCCAGCTGACTTATACATCTGTGATTCTGTGATTTTCTGATTCTATAATCAGAGCAAAGGCAGCATGGTGCCTGTAGTAAGAAGGGAAAATCAAATTACAGTACTCAAAGACATGTTCTGCTTGCTAGTCTCCAGAGAAGACAGCTATGCTACACTTACCTCACAGCTCTTTATGTTTAAGCCTTGCATTTGCAGGGCCATTCTCTGCTGACAAACTGCTGTCTATAGCTGCTGGTAGCCATTTGGAGAGTTAGCCCTTTACAGGAAGGGTTTATAAAATGCTGTCACCGGATGCCCTACTTACATCTCATAACTTACTCTTCTGCCAACAAATTTTTTTTCTAATGAATGATATAATGATATCCTAAATCCACCCTACACAATTCACCCCAGAAAATTCATCCAACTTTTAGGATACATGCTACTAATATGAGCTACCAGAGCACTACTCACAAGAGAAAAACTCCCTCAGCCCTTCATCCTCCTCTGTAACTATTTTCTTTTTAGTGAACACAGTGCACAAGATCTATGTAGCTGCTTTAAAAGCATTGACCCTTTCCCAGAGGTTGTTTTTATTCCCATCTCAATCCTTGCACATATTCCTTTTTACAATTTCACCACTGTTCTGTGTCAGAGGATTCAGTGCAGTAGCCTTGATGTCAGAGGTCACTGGTGAAGTTTACTCTGAGATTTGAGTGCTTTGTATTTGTGACCCTTTGTCCCTTCTCTGCTTCAGGAAGGAGAATGAATAAATCCACCAAGCAGACTAATAGCAACCTGCCAACATTCACTGTAGGAAATAGAGCTGGTTTTGAATTGCAAAACTGATAGAGACTTTTCAGGCACTGACTACTGCTTTAAAATGCACATTCTATTTCTAAGCAAGAAGCAGACACCAAGCATTTAAACAGTTTTTCTTCTCTTTATCCAAGGATGAGAGTTTAATACCAAATTCTATCCCAGAACAAATTTTTATGGAAGAGTAATAAAATAGTTTGAAATGATGGAATTATAATAGAAATGCTGACTCAGCCTTACCCATGGACAGGAAAGAACACTGCTGGTGTAATTATTGAATGCAACCTATCATCTTCATGGTGCTCTAAGTCAAAACGAAAATGAGAGGTTTTGCATAATTCTGAAAATCTATATGGGCTTTGATGTTACTCTAATCCTACACTAATACTTCATTTAATATCCAAGTGATGTGAGTGAAACTTCGTAAGATGCTTAAGGCTATTATAATTAGAAATTTGAGAGCAGAAGCCAACTGGGAAAAACTGCTACCTCTATTTGACTCAATTTACCTAGATTAAATCCTGTTGTCAGAATATTTAAGCAGTGTTTCATGATTTAGATAATCTTTTAAAGCAAAGGCATGGATAGGAAGTGAACTGGAATCAGCCTTTCAAATCCTCATATTGTTTGCAGGTTATTAATACGCAGTGCAGCACTGAAGGCCAAATCTTGGGACAGCCTCTTTGCCCCAGTGAGCAGATTCAAAGACAAGGATCAACTGTGTCAAAAGCAAGAGCAAAAAAACTCTGTGGGTTGTGGAATGGTCCTGTGAACTATATCATCAGCAATCCCAAAAAGGAACTCCTCAAAGGATTCCTCAGTGTTCACTAGAACTACACATAAACACATTTCCATACTGAAATAGTACCAAAAACCCTAAGCACCCATATTTGGCATTCATATACAACACAACAGCCCAAAGTCTATCAGATTTACCAGGACAGATGAGTTAAAAATACTCTTTTTGGGTATAAGAGTATTAGTTACAAAGGAGTTTTTACAGCTCTTGGGGACCTCCTGCCCTGGTGGAATATAGAGACCTTATATTCCAGGTGATATGCAGTGTGAAAAGGAGCAGCTGAACCCATGAGGATGCTGTACAGCACAGCCCCTCAACAAGACAGCCTGTTTGCTCCACGTCTGTCTCTCAGTCCCCAGTCATTTGTACATTGCAGGGTTCTCAAGGAGAGCTTTGCTTTGATTCATAAGGTTTCACTTCATTGAATGGAAATCTTGGAGAGCCAGAAAACAGCCTTTTCGTGAAAATTCCTCAAAGCAAACTCACAGAGTGGTCCATGGTCTGCAATTTAGCAAGTAAGTGAGCAGGCAACCACTACTTGACATCAGTCTTGCCCTCCCTCCTAGTCTACTCACCTCCCTCCTTGTGCTGACCGAGCTGCTGGGGAGGCTGTGCACTGAAGCAAGCCAGAGAACACATCCAGCTGAAATAAGCTGTTATACATATATTTTTGCTCAGGTGGTTTATGGCAGATCTGCTCCCTGATGTTGTTCTCTCCCTGGTCATGTACTTGTGCATGAGACAAAAGAGTGCCAACAGCATGGCTGATAAAGAGCAGAGCTGAAAAAGAAATCCTGGCTAGTTAACACAGACTCTGTTCTGCCTATGCCCAATCTATTTAACATGCTAACTCTCCAGTCTGCTTCAATAAAAAGTATTTCATTAATAACTGCTCCAGATGGTTAACAAAAAAAATCATGCTACCTAACAGTAACGCATACCTATAATTCAGATAGTGATTTATAATTATAGGTCTCAAAGCATTTACAAATGAAAATTGTTACCTCATTCTTTCACTGATAGGGAAAATAAGGCAGGGAATAGTTGTGTCTTATGGCACATAACCAGCCAGTGCTGTAGCTTGGTTATGGTTGAAATCCTGCACAGCATGCCAGCCTTCCATCCACCAGGAAACAGAGCCTGTTCGCTAAACACAATCAAGATGCATAAAAAATAACCAAAATATTGCAAACTTTCAACATGTATGCCTTTGACTCATTTTTAAATCACATGTCCCAGGACTATGGCTTACTCCATTCATTGTTCCCCAGCAAATCTGCCCTAGATGAGTTCTGCAGTCCTCTTTAAACCAACATTTCATTCCTACTCTCAGATGGGGAAGAAACAGCATTTTCCCATTATAGTTTTGCAACTTAAGTCCTCCAGATTTTGGGCACAAAACAGCTGAAAAACAAAATCCAGCATATATGCAACATGGAGCTAATCCTTTGTGAAAATTGATACAGGGTGAATTTTTTGAAGACTGTCCATGGAACAGCTTAGTTGGAAGCTCTTCATTTTGGGCATCTTCTGTACAAAGCATTTATTCATCCAACACATGTTCACATCAAAATTCAAGAAAGTGACCATCAGGTCACAGACTATTGCGTTAACCCAAACAATCTTTCTTTACATAGAAGTTATGAATACCACAAATTACTTTCATGATGTTGATGACATTGATCTCTTCTTTTATAATTTATTTTGGTTCAAGAGCAATATTATTTTCAAGAAAATAGAAATAAAGCTTCCCAACTTCACAGTAGAAATTATCTGAAATAGTCTTTACCTGAGTATCGTGGCTCTCAGGAGAAAAAAAGGCTGTCTCGTAGTGCAGTACTGATGTAAGGGTTTTCTACTTTTGTAGCCTCAGCTGACCTGAAAAAATTATTTAGCTAAGTATGGTGCTACTGGTTCTTTCTCAAAACACCAAGTGCTGAAACTCATCTTGGACTTGTTTCTCATTTAATTTGACCTTTCTCTTCCAAAACATCAGGAGACCAAACATGCTGAACCAAAAAAGATTAGATTAAGACTGTGAGATCTAAACACAGCAGTTACATGACCTGAGCTGTTTCCAAAACCTGTGTCATTTTAGCCTAAAGGTTCCCCTAGGTGTCTAAAGCCCTTCTATTGCTCTGCTCAGAACTGCTCCAGCCTAAGCCATCAGGCTCTTCACTCGTGCCTCAGTCAGGCATCAATATAAGCAACACAATAGACAGGACCAGTGGTGGCAGCATATTTCTCACACGTGCCAGAAAGAGCCCCACTCCTGAAGAATATACTGGAGGCACAATACCAGCTTGGACTGAAGGGATTCCAAACAAATTTGCAAAGAAAAACCCATTCATTTCATAAATTAAAGGACTGTGCCTAACAGTTATTGTTATTATTATTGGTGAATTGTCAGATATAAGAAGATACAAATTTCCCTCAGAAAAATTCCTGACTACCTCTCCATGTTTCATGGTATTTTATTTCAGTTTTGAAAAAGCAGATTCACTGGCATGAGACTGAGCATGTGTATATATGAGCAATATGTAAAGAAAAACAAACCTTCTTAAACCTATCAGTCACATTAGAAAATCTTTGCATCATTATAATGTACATACTAGGAAATTGATGGAAAAGGACTTCCAGGATCTCCTAGAAGCACCACAGATTCATCTTTAAATGGGGCACAGCAGTTTTATGTTCCTTACAGGCAAGAATACACCCTACACTTCTTCCTGTCCAAGAATAATCCTGCTGAGGGTGGTATGACAAAACCCCAAAGAGAGGTTTGAGCTGTTTCAAAAGTCCAGGCTGAGATCACAAAGTATTAGTATTAACAATTTAACTGTAGTGTTTCAGGTTTCAGAGGCCATTTCCTTTATTTTTATTTTATCCCCTCTTCATACAAGTTTTCGGCTCACCTGTAACAGCTATTTTTATTGATGGGTAAACAGCAACTTTTAATCAAAAAATGAAAGTACAATGTACTACTCCCCATGATAACTAGTAATCAATATGGTTACCCAGTATAATATTCTGACATAAGCTGCTTCCTTAGAAGACTCTAACCCCCATCAATTGCCGTGTTTGAAAATTAGTCCAAACTCACTCTGAGGCAATTAGTAAAGAACACCACAAATTAATTACTAGAAACTTCCTGATATTACTGTCCAAATTGTCCTAATCCCCCACTGTCAGCTTCTCCTCAAAGAGAGGACCTGCTTCTGATGTACGATGTAGAGGAACAGATTAAATTGGACACGATCCTGATTAATGCAAAAGTGAGACAGAGAACAGTAACTGTGGCTTATGCATTTGAGTCATTGAGCCTCTTACACCATTTCTTTTTGTGAGTTTCTGCACAGTTGTCTCCTTTAGCTGGTGTCTGCCTGGCTGTCCTCACTAAATTACAGTCCTTATTGATCTTCATGAGAGGTCATGGACCTATCCCCATCTTCTAGGAAGTCTTTGAACTATTAACTTTCCAAATTCGAGAGGAAAATTAGGCGAAATCCTCATAAAGGTCAGGCTCACCGTGCCTCAGTTCTTTGGTGATTATCAGGGTCCTCTCTAGTTTACACTTCTGAAAGTTTATACTGTGTGGAGATAGGATGATGATTTAACAATCCATCTGATACCGAGGTAGTGTCATGGCTCCATGCAATACTACATAAATCTACTCTCCTCTCTTGCAGGAAAAAAACAAAATGGTTAAGCATCCATCATAACTTATCTTACTATACAAAGTATTCCTAGTAAGTCCTTTGCCTCTCTGCAGTTCAACCTTTGTTCATATTAACTGGTTTGGACTACATGCAGAATTCTTAGGATGGGAAAGCCACTTCTTTCCATCTTTCTCCTCATGATTGTAGCATATCTACAAAAAATTATAAAAATTTTATGAGAAGTAAAACTAACACATTCCTCTGATTAGCTTCTTGGGATTCATTGTTTTTCCAGTGCCATTTCTGCACAGCTTCTTTGGCAGCAAAGTCCCGGTTCTGGATGATGAAAATTTGACAGCCTTTAATAGGAAACAGATGGTAAATGTATTTGCAGTGATGCAGGTGGCTGGCTTTGACTCTGCTGTTTCATAGGGATGCAGATGCTACTCTGACTCAACTAATGGAAGAAGAAGAGGAGCAGGGGATTTAAATTCAATATTTACTTTGGCAAACTATATATCTGGACCAATTTGACTTGGAGAGTAACACATCAGGACGCTGTCATCTAGAACCTATTTACACAAAATAGTGATGAACACCTGGAAGATCTGCAGAAATAGAACTTCTAGGTTACAAAGGCCAAATGGAAACTTACACCAGGTTCAACCTGGAGATATAGCAGCAGGACACTTGTGGTGAAGTCTCTCCTTAAATGAAACAAACAAAAGGACAACTTTCTTCCTGTGAGTCAAAGTAGTGCAAACTGGCTGCAGCTGTACTACAGAGAGTTCAGCCCCCTTGTCATTTGCTATTGGTCTTAAGACATAATAATTTTTGTAAGGTGGGGGATAGGAGGGAGGGATTGAGCCCCTGGTTTCTCTGTCTATGTGAGGGACCACAGTTTGCAGCCAGTTGAAGGGAAGTTTTTCTCATTTGGCAGAAGTTGTGACTTTGCATGCTCTGGATGGAAAGGAGATTTGGGATTAGGAAGGGAAGGAAAGTAGTGTGGGATTATCTGTAGACAAAAAGTCTTTATGGACAAAGTTGGAAAATTTTAACCTTGAAAGATAAATTTAAGGCACCTTATCAAAACATTGAAAAATCCAGAAGATGGATAAGGTTTCCCTGGAAGACTTGCATGTGTCCTCAGTATGGGTAAGAGGAGCAAAATAAAGAGTGGCTGCATGTTCAGTCCCAAAGAAAAGTTTTTTTCCTTTCACAGTTATGAAAATATAGATCATTGTTATCAGTATTAGTAAGCACAATTCCTTGATCATTTTTCCTAGCTTAAAATATCTGTAATGATCTTGACTTCAGAATTTTTTCATGGAATCTTAACCACTGTAAATGCTCTGTGCATTAGTGGTATTTGGGTGCTTTTGATGGTATTATTAGCATTTAAGATCTTTCTCTGTGTCTGTATATTCTCTAAAGCTAATGCCAAGGGATACGCTTCATTATCAGGCCCACTAATACACATTTTCTGCACACAAGTAGTCAGGGATGCAGTGCACAGAGTGGAGGGGTCAGAACAGGAAAGAGAAAAAAGAGCAAGCAAAGGCTTCAAGTATAAACAAGGCCAACTTAATATACTGGGGAAATAGGTATAAAACTTCAAGATAATGATGGAGATTCTACTGAGGTTTACACTGTGACAATTCAGGCAAGTGTTCTTATTTCTGTATTTTATAGTAGAGTATAATTAATCCCTGAAGGAAAAGGTTGAAAACCTCATTTTTAGCTGAACTGTAACATTGTACAAAGCACTTGGAGGACAAAGTTCCCACTGTAATATTTTCATACGGGCTCTTAGTGAGATCTCCTCTACATTCTTTCAGAGTATGTATGAGATTTTTGCATCAGATCAGTGTGCCACATCTTACAGCCCTGGAGAGACACATTTTACATATTTCCTCCAGTCAGCCTCACAGAGAGAGGTGAAGGTGCCAGCGGATTATATTAGACATGTAGATATTCTTCTGCATTCTTTTATGCTTCCTGTTTAGTTGTGAGAGAAGATACTGCTTAGGGTGACAAAGGCTGTGCACAGTAATATCAGGAGGTGCCTTTTATGGTGTGGAGCTGCAGATTATGGGGTGGTGTCTGGATCTTTCCAGATTAGCAGTAGAAACGTTTGTGGGATCAAATTTAACACACATCACAGGAAAAGAAATCTATATTAAAACATTTTTTTAAAAAGTCTTTTATCTATATTTTCAAATAACAAATTATTTGTTCTAGGAACAGCATCTGCGAGCCCAAAAGACTTCAAAAAGAGGAATTCATTGACATTTCTGTGATAAAACAGGACTGGGTAGGGAAAATCTTAACTGATTGCTCTTCACTCTCATCTGCTTCTGCAGAGACATAATTGAGCCCTAAAGCTATTGTCGGTTTGACATCTTTAACAAGAAATTAACTCTCACTTTACTTGTGCCAATACCACGCATGACCTTTCTTGAAATAGGCAGCTCTTGAAAAACAAGGCATTATATTCTCTTTCTGAACTTGACTGGGGAATGGATTGTTCTAAACACCAAGAGTTAGTCTCATTTCATATTTGTTTGAATGGACAGTGCCAATAATCCACTGTGGCAGTGTGGTACAAAATAATGAAACACCTGGGTTTTACCTACATTTGTAACAGATATACTCCAAGAAGAAATCACAGAAGCACCTATGTTAAATTTTACAAAATGAGGCCTTGTACAGACAGAATGTATCAGGTTTTTTTGTTGGATCTGTTCTCTGGTCTAATCATAAAGTCCTGTTGGACCAAACACAATGACTGACTGAGCAGTGTTAGAGAAATTTGCAGCGTGAACCAAACCTGAAAAAATACAGTGGGATTCTTGAGCATGCACATGAAGAATCTCTCCTTAATTAACCCCACTGAAGGCAGATTTTTTTCAGTTCACCTAAAAAAGTTTGACAGCATAAAGAATCATAAAAATATATTTAAAATATTAACGTAATTTCCACATACAATTTCACCTTTACCTGTCAATTTTACCTTAACATTTTCGGGTTTTGTTATAATTTCTTTTGCTTACCTTGGCCATGAACTTACCTGGCACAAAGAACTTGCTTTTAGACAGCTCCAGCCTTTTAGAATTTTTTCTTCTCCTTCTCTTGAGCCCCAAATGATTCCATCATCCTAGGAACCTTCATCTCCTTCAAAAAAAACACATGCAGAAATGCCTAGCTAATGGCGCCACAGGGCTGCACAAAATGTGCTGCAGGTCTGTAAATTATCTCTAGCCGAATGTAGAATATGAATTGGTATTTGACAGCAGTGACCCAGGGAAAATTTCCATCAGCTCATGGAGAAGAGAATTACACATGATCTTTACAAGGTCCAGACAGATGCATTTTCCTGGTATAATATGTGTATCAAAAAAAAAAACCACATAATCCTAGCAACTGTTTTGAAAATGGTTTTATCCATTAGGTAGCAGTCCCATTATCCTGAAGCCATTTATAATACTTCTTTCTCAGCAACACATTTATGAACATCTTTATGTAACTCATCATGTTTACGAATGAATATAGGCTCATAACATTTTTCTGTTGCAAGGGAACACTTTCATCTGTTTTTCATAAAAGGTGAACTGAACCACAGACATGGGGAACAACATGCAGGTAAGAGAACATCAGCACTTTCTGAATTATGTCTTGGGAAGAGTTGCAATTTATCAGCTTTTCTCACCTTACTTATGCTGTGGTGGTTAGAATGCAGCTGAGGGGTTTCAATCACTACTGTGCTACAGGAACACTAGATTTGGTCATACCCTTGGCATACAAATGCACCAAGAGCACAGAAGCTGCAAAATTCATGTAAGACAGAAGCAAGTTAAGAAAATTTGTGATTTATATGGACAAAACTGGAAAAAAGAATGTGATTTTCCTGTGTTCTAAAGTTCTTGAAATTTAATCTGTAGTCCTGAAAAATCATGCTGACAAAGATTTAAAATAAACTTCATTTAAAAATAAATCTCTATTGCAAAATTCAAAAGCACAACCTTTCTATTTTGCCTTGCAGAAAAATAAAAAGCAATCAAAAGTGTGAACAGGAAATAATTATTTTTATTTTAACATGAAAACAGAAAAAAACCCCAAACTTATCTTTGAGTCTTGCTGCTACTTTTTGTTTATTAAAAAAAAAACAAACACAAGTTTAAGTGGTTATTATTTTGAAACAGTGTCCAATATCCTGATTTTAATGAATTTTTCTAAGAAAATATTTTTCTTAGAAGTCAATACAAATTTTTTACTAAAAGACTTTGGCAAAAATCTAGCTTAAAAGAAATTATAGATATTAGAGAAAATTTTGATTCAATTAGTGTAGCAAGGACTTTAAACTTCTTCGTAATGGTTGACAGCTACATAAGCTGATTTTGCACTTAGTATTCCTGTGGTAACCCTAAACTCCTCAGGGCTGACTGCAGCAACTGCATATTTATCCTAACTTTTAATTAAATATTAAAAATAGACAGATGTTGCAAAGAATCAAAAAGGAAATTTTAGGGTTTGAAATTATTCATCTATCAAACATGCTTCCAGAACTTTCAACTTGAGAGGTGAAATGGTGAAACAGTAATTCACACAAGAGAAATGTGATAAGAGGGCAGTGAGTCACTTCCAGTGGGATTATTCAAGGCATGCAAAAGGCCCTGGATTTCAGCCACAAATCCTGCTCATTTGCCTTGGAATAGGTGACACTGTTCATCTAAACGACCTAGATGTGCTGTAATCACTGGGGAGTTTTCAATGATAATGTGTTCAAATACCAAGTACTAATTATTATTTGCAATCATTAAACTAAATCAAAGTTGATAGAAATGACCACTATTTCAATTTGCAAGTCTTATTCTCCTTAAATTGTTCCAGGATTTAAGGATGGTAATCGCTTCAAAGTCCTTTGTATGTCTATATGCAGAAGGTATGGTGGGAAGAGATAGCATCAGCTTTGGGGAGTAAGCCCTTAGAGGAACAAGGAATTGCCCAGAGAGATTATTCCAGTAAAGCAAAGATAGTCTGTGCTCATTATGTGTCTTACATAGGTGATCTTTGCCATTGTTGAACTCCAATGGCAAAAAGGAACAGTCTGTAGGGCTGCTGCCCTGGTTTCCTCTCTGGTCAAGTTTCAAAAGTCCGGGAAAAAAAAAAAAGAAAAAAAAAAAAAAGAAAAAAAGAAAAAAAAAAAAAAGTCCTTTTCCCTTATTTTATAAAAACCTGTATGTATGCGCTTTCTTCCTGGCAAGTCAATCGAAATTCCTGGTTCCATGCGGTCTCGTAACAATCCTGTTCTTCACCGAGTATAAACTCGCGAGTATAAATTCAGTGACTAGTTTTCCTGTGAGTACAGAGCAACCTTTGGAAAAGTGAAAAAGGAAAAAAAAAAAAAGGCAGTATCAAGAACCAGAATTCAAACAAAGTTATGATGGACGTTCTGGCCTAATTCAGCTGTTTGAAGGAGATTTTGGCTTCAAAAAGTGGAGATTTGTCATTACTGCAGATGATACCCAAAAGACATGCATTTTGAGGCATGCAGATATCCAGGAAGATAATAGTTTTCATTGTGATCGTTTCCACACAAACATTCATCGGCGTAGAGACATTAGTTTAGCAAAAGCAAAGCAAATTCTGGCACATAATAATATAATTTTGATTTAGGTTAGATTGCAATAGACTAGGCTCAAAATTCCTTTTCAAACCTCCCAGGACAGTAAAATTCAGACCCTAGTATTATCAAGCAAAAATAAAGCAATCTTAAAAATACTGCAATAACATAAAAATATACTCTAAACCGAAAAGCCATGTGGAAAATAAATTTTTTTAAAATAGAACCAAATGTAAAACATTACTTTTCAAAACGATTAATGATTTATTTTAGATATTATAGTAGGTTGACCAGCTAGCTTTGTCATTAACCAGATCTGCGTCATGGCAATGATATTACATTTTAAGACAAGAGAAAACGACAAAGGGAAAAAAGAAAAAGAGACTTTCACACGAGAAATTCAATTCACTTTTGGCTCTGTTGCCGCCAGAGACCAATTTGGAGCAGGTCCTGTGATAAATCCTCCACCCAATGCCATTGCAAATTGCTGGGTTAATGAAGGGAGTTCAAGTAGGGAAATGAGAGGCGAGAGTAGGAAGGTGCTGATCGTCTGCAAATTACTTGCTGCAGGGCGTACGACGTTAAAGCTCAGAGAATGAAATACACCATTTTTTCTTGGATGATAAGCAGAGGATTTACTTCACTTTCATTACTATATTTCACCAAAACTTTCCCGTCAAACTAATTCATTTTTGTGTATCCAGCAGTGTAAGGTTATGGCAGAGGAATTTAATGCCCAAAAATGGAGTGAAATACAGGCAGATCAGAGAGAAAACATATGAAGCCTTTTAGGTAAGGAAATACTTTTCTAAAATAATGAAAGTACAGTTCTTAAAATGTTTGATACTGTTTACAGGGAAAAGACCTCTGGCAATTTTCTTTAGTAAATTCTTGTATATTCTACCTTCACCCTTCCCTTCCTAGTAGGGGGAGAGAATCACTTTTCCCATAATACTTATGCCATCTATAGAGAATGGTTTACTTCCCATCCCTACATGTTCCAGAACCATAATTATATTTATCTTTCACTAACTTCATAAGGTAATTGCATTTTTGTGAATACATTATTCCTACCACTTTATCTTTGCATTGCAGTTTTTTTAAGTACACCAATATCTTTACAAGTGCACCAGATTGAAACTAGTGAAACACAACCTTTATTTCTTGATTTGGTTTGGGGGCGGGGTGTTTCTTTCCTTGTTGTTGATTTTGTTACTGTTTTATTTTTATAAGTGATAATTCTATCTAGTGAAGAAAATACTAAAGACTGTTTCCTCACCTCCTCCGAATATCTAACATTAATTTCTCTACTGTCTTATAGCCTCGACTTTCAGATACCTTCATGCATTAATGGAGTCGCTTTTGTTTGTGGCATTAGCCTCATGTTCGTAGGGTTAGGATTTTCTCTAACGTTGCTCTCTTTGGCTTTTCCAGAGAGCCAGGCTCCTTTGCATGAAGAAGGATGCAGGATTTCCACATGACCAGAATCTTGTTACGGCATCTGTTGCCTTGTTGAGGAGCCACAGTGTGTGTTTTGACCCCTCGTGACTTTTCTTGCAAATAAAAAGAAAAAGTAGGAATTTAGACATTTCAGTGGGTTTATTTTACTATTCCATCTTCTGAACCAATGTAACAATGCTGGTTTGGATTGTGAAGCAGGAAGAAAAAAAAGCTAATATAAGATAAAAACAGACATAAGCTTCTCTATCACTTTCTAAAATTTCAGCTTTGATGCTCATTACTTTACAGAAATAGTTTTGTGCCGTCAGTTTTACTAAGTAGTGTTGTGCGCGAATTTTGAGTCAGCTGCTCCCAAGAACGTTGCTGTACGTTTTTAAATTGAAGTGTTTAAACGATGAAAAGGGGAAAACCGCAGCAATTCCCCAGACCACACCTTTAAACAATCTTAAGGAAAATTCCTGTTTCCTTCTGACCTCTAACATTTTATTGAGTTAACACGCGGTAAATTGTTCATCGTATGAGTAAATAAGTTGATTTTTCACGTCTGCTGGGAAGAGGTTTCCAGCAGGAAAAAGGGCTCGAAGGCCATGACAGACTGGTGCTGGCACATGCTGATAGCTATATTAGCCCAACCAAACAGACAAAGAAAAGCCCTGCATGTTAATGAAACCATCAGACCCCGCGCAAAGGGCCTCGACACCGCAGAGCGGCTTCTTTAGGAAATAGCAGGGAGTCCTTGATCCTGTGCAGCCTGCCAGAGTGCGAGCAGCCATCGGCACGCAGTTAGCAAATCTTTTCACGAGCAGAAGGGCGCTGTGATGCGCTCCTGATGTCATCGCTGATGCCGGCTCACACACCCGCCGAGTCACTCGCAGTGTGTTGGTCCCATGGAAAAGACGGGACATGAAACGCCATGATTCCCTTATTTTTGAAAATTGGCGTAGGAAGTTGGAAAGGGCTGATGATTTTGTTAAAAAACAGGAAGCAAAAGTAGAATTCAGAAACTTGCGCCAAATGCTCCCCACTTCAGAGGCGATGCAACAGCTCCAGGTGGATCAAAAAAACCACTTTTCACCTCGTCCTTCTGTTTTGAGATGTGAGGGTGGCTTCAGACTTTAGAAGCTGCTGAAGAACGACTGATAGTGTCTCATACACAGGGCCCAAAATGCCGGTGTCAGAAACCCCCTGCTCAGTGCCCATTGCCTTGGCACATGTGCCAGCAGCACTGCTTATCACCACCTATAAAATCTCTTCTCACCTGGAGAGAAGACAATTTCAAAAATTCTAACTTTTTTATTCTAAATGTCCAGAGGAAAAAAGAAAATGTCAGTAACTGAGATTCTCCCGTGCCTGCTCTGTGCCTGCTCTCTGTGCTATTACCGTAGGTGAGCCCTTTATTTGCCACTGGACTATGAAAGGATCTATGCTGAAAGCTATTGCCCTGCTTCAGATAAAACTATTTCATTTAATTTCATTTTTCCTAACATTTCCCCAAGCTCCTGTGGAGAGTTTAAAGAGCTGGTACTTTTATACCCAAAGTAAGGTGTGTTTTACCAGTTTATGCTGCAGACATACATGCAGTGCCTGCTCCCTAGACATATATGACTTTTGTCTCTCTTCACTATCTGGAAACATCTTCCAAAATGTTTCTGAAAAGACACACTAGTAAAGAGAGTTGGTGTTACTTTCCTACTAGCCCGGAATGGATATAATTGAGTGCTGTAGCCATCTGTTCAGACACCAGGGTTTGCATGCCTTTTCCAAACTTGGTAGCCAGAAAACTGGATGAAAGAAACTCCTTCTATGTTTTTAGAGAACATATGAAAGGTCAGGTCCTTGAATGAGTGCCTCTACAAGCTTTAATCTCTGATTAAGCACAGGAACAACAAAAGCCTGAAGGCAATTGTATTTCTTACTGAAAGACTAATTAAAACTTATCAGAATGCTGCTTAATTTAGTCTTTGACCTTTTGAATGTGCTAACAAGTCAGAATAACTGTGTAGAATCTTTGCAATAGACAACCAAAACAAATTGTAAAAGCATCGAGTTTAAGTTGGTGTCCTGTCTGACTGCAGCTAAAGTGTGTACCTTATTTGCTCAGCAAATTTTCTGCAATAACTTCTGATTTTTGGCTGTAGCCCTTAAGCAAGAGCTGTTGCCAAAATAGAGGAACCAGATTCCTGGGGACTTTTCACTCACATCCAAAGTATTTTACTGGTGATCATTGGGAACATGATAAACATTTGCAGTGAGCAAAACGTGGAGGAGCTTTTTTTCTCAGAAACAGTAACAAGCTTACTTTCGAGACATGCATTTGCACTTTCCAGGCTATTATTTCTCTCATCATTATTTCTGCTGTTCCTCTAATTCCATAGCACTGTAGATTCAGGCATGGCGAGGCATGGGGAGCGCACCAAGGACAGCTGCCTCCTCTACCAGTGTGCCCAAGGGGTCTTTGCTGTTTTCCTCATGTTCTGAGAGACAGCTGTGGTGAGAAACACAGAGCACAGTGCATGATGGAAATCCTTAAACCAGCACCCAGATGTCCATTGATGTTATTCATGACTGAGTACCTCTGAGTCAATTCACCTGCCTAAAACGACAGTTTGTGGAGATCCCTTCACATCAAAGCGTTAAACGGATTTAAATTCCTTCTACCTCCACCCCATACACAGATGCCCTAACACTGACCACCAAAATGATGGAAAGTCATCATTCCTACAAAAGTGGCACTTACTTCTTCCCACAGAAGAGTGTGGATGTGGCTTGGGGCAGATCACAGCAGGCCAGATGGGGTTTGGGTCTTTTGAGTGTGGGTGGCAGACAGCTTCTCAGGGGTGTGAGGACAGGGTCTACAAGCCAGCATCAGCCCCATTAAAGACCACTAGTTACTTTAGGTTTTACCAGTTGCCAAAACTTTTCTACAATAGGAGCATTTGACCCATCATAGTACTGGCAAGATTCTGAAAAACAAGTGCAATCTCTTCTGCAAGACTCTGAAAAGCATGTGCAGTCTCCTCTGCCCTATGGTGACCTCTTTAGACCCAGATATGAGGCACATGCAGGACATTGATTATATTATTCTTATTTATTGTGGCAAATTCAAACAGAGTAGAGGTTTGAGGGACTTTTAGTGGGTTGTTTCCATATTAAATTCACTGTGAAGTTTGGAAGGCTTGGGTAAATCATATGAAGAGTTTGTCCAAAGTTTGAAACTTACTCTTTGTAGCAAAGAAAATGGAGAATTCCTCAATTTTCCCATTTCCATTAGTGAATAATTCTAGTTTATCTGCCCTACCAGAAATTTAAGTATGAGATCTGATGAGTATATGTGTGTGTCCGTACAAACACATATAAATATGAAACAGAAAAATACAAACATATGCAGAGACATGCTCAGAAAGTTAGTTTATATTTACTCCAACAGTTAGTGTATATACACACACAATATACTAAAATATAAAAATATTGACTTATTATATCGCAACAGAGTGATGTTGAACAAATTTGATTAATGACCAATGGTGAGCTTCATTCAGAGGCTCTCTGAAAAGTCTCTCTGACAAAAGTCTTCTAAATGCATGAACTTATCTATGTGTGACAAAGAAAGCTTTTCTTTGTTGAACGCTTACCATGTTAAGCTATTAATGCAAGAATTAAGCAAACAAAAAAAAAACCCCAACAACATTCTGGTTACTAAATTTGCTAATTTACTTAATGGTTTTACCAGGTTAATTGGATTTTGTTAATCTCTCTAGAATTAATTTTTCTATCCATGTTCTCTTGAGAATTTTCCTTGCAAAGGAAGAAAAAAAAGCTTGAGAGCTTTAGTGCTCTGACATTTTTGTTTCACATTAAAACAAATTTCAGAGTCTCTAGAGGGAACATTACCTCTAGCTACTTACTTCATATGCACTTACAGAGAAAAATATGGCAGTACTTAAAATGCAACATTCTAGTGAATATCTGAGATTTACATATGAATACTCAGATATTTTCTCTTAAGCACCATAAAATCTCATCAGTCATTTCTAAAACATTCTGAGTGCTGCTGTTTGCTGCTCTTTCAAAATTGTGAACACTGTCTTTAAGGACCCTCCATCACTGCCTCTTCTGCTGAAGTATTTTCAGTGAGGTCTGAAAGGAAGTAGTTTAGAGAAATAAAGAACTTGAAAAAACATAGGCAAATAATTTCTGTTTCTGCTTAATTTAAGCTATTTAAATTGAAGGGGTTTTGTTTGTTCAGGTCTCACAAAAAGAATCCTCTTGACTGATGCAGGTTGGACACAAGTCTGAAGGACTGAGCCTTCAGCAGAAAGCCTGTCTCCTGCTATGCCAGTTCCCACCGTTTTGGCAGCTTCTCTAAGGAGCAACAGACAGAAACAGAGCTGTGGTCCTTGATCCGCAGAAAACTTTGTTTATGGAGCTTCAGAGAGTTGGCAGGTCCAAACCTGACTGATCATCTGCTTGTGGTGGGAGGATTGCAGGCCACCTCCACATCCATTCGTCACAGCAGCACTGATGGCAAGGCTGCAAAAACAGAGGGCATGTTTCCTGGAAACTGAAAGAAAGGTGCAGCCTCCCCCACCCCCCACTTCTCTGCACCTTGAAATGGCCTTATTGCATCCAACAATCAGCATATTGCTCAATATTGGAAGATAACTCTTCCAGGAGAAGGAAAAAAACCACCATATATTTGTGGTTATAGATATGTATGAGATGGATTGGCTCTCGCAATTTAAGGATGAATATTGTGCATACGTTAAAAGAAGTTTGATTGATGTACGGTTATGTTATCATGGTCTTGTTGTTTAGACACCCTCTGCTCTCCCCAGAGCCCCCTTCCTGCCTTGGTATTGTTGCCACCAGACAGCCTCGGTTGTGAAAGACTTGTGGAGGGAGGGCATGCCCGTGTTGCGTACTTTAGCCTCTGAAAAGATGAACTTGAAGATGTTTTCCTAGTGTTTGTGTAAAGTTTTTGTTGTTAAAGAATATTTGCTCATTGGTGGGCAGTTTTGGGTTTGACTTTTTGATTTTTTTTTTTCCAGATGAAATTTTTGAGTTATGGTTTTCAAAGTTTGTATCTTAACTATTTGTCAGAGGTTTAGGTCTATATTTCACCTTTCTCGTTACTTTTGATATGTGCAAAGACATTTCTATTTCAAAACTAAGATTTAGCACATTCTATTTCTTAAAGAATTAAAAACATTATGAACTTGTCAGAATATTTAAAATGCATTTTTAAAATGTAAATCATATAAAAACCTAGCTTGGTTAACTAGACAATCCAGAGTGGAGAAATTCTGAGTTACCAGAACTTTTTTCAAAAACCAAAATAATGTTATTGATTTTCTTTCCTTGGACATTTTTATATTGGGTCTCTTTTCAGTAACATTTATTTCTTCAGAGCTGGAAAATTAATAAAAGAAGTATTAACACCTTAAGATAAGGATGTATTTATTCTTAGTATGCACAATCAGAGGCTTTTCAGTTCTGTTAAATAACTAAAAAATCAAATTGTTTACTTTCTACCTTAAAGAGTTTAATTCAGAACAAAAAATGGGACAGGAAGAATTACAAAATTAAATCTCATTTCCACTTTCTGTGTTTTTTTCCTCTAGGGAAGAGTCTGGATTTATTATAGAGTAGATTTTTTTATAGAATTTACACCTATGCCCATCACAACAGAGCTAGCACATGATTGATGTCAACTGCTAAAAAATATGCCCAATGACAGTTTATTATCATTTATTTATTATGTCTGATGTCTTCAAAACTGGCACAAATTCAATGAAAACCTGATCTTTCCATAAATCTTAGGAGTGTGTCCTTGTGATAGGTAGTTGAGCCGGGCACTAGTGAGTCAGGCAGGAATGGGGTGGGGCTCCCTTCCTCATCCAGTGGCTCCTTATAAGAGGCCTCAGGCGAGAACTGCGACCTGGACCGGCAAACAGGAGCTGGCAAACAGGGAAGGAAGCTGAAAGACTAAGGAGTATCAGGGAAAGTGAAAGGGAAATGGACTGGTGGTGGAGTTCTGCCCTTCCCTTGTTGACGGAGGTCCAGCAAGAGTCAGACAATAGAAGGCACCTGGTGCATGAAGGGGAGTGGAAATGGGTCCCTGCTCAGAAGTAGTAATAAAAATTCCTCCTGACCTCCACCCCCTAGCCAGGTGGCACTCCAGAATAGGTATAAGGCCCTGGATCTAGAGGGTCAGCCGGATGATTTAGAAGAAAATTATCTGTCCAGTGAGCCTCCCCATTACATTTCATCTGTGAGATGGATCACCACCTCTAACACAAAAGAAAAGGAGGGTAGTTGTAGCAGGTGGCTCCCTTCTGAAGAGAACAGAGGGCCCCATATATCGTCTGGATCCATCCCACAGGGAGGTGTGCTGCCTCCCTTGGGGTATGGATGTCATTGAGAGACTCCCTGGGCTGGTTCAGCCCTCTGATGTCATATGTGCTGCGATGACTCACACAGCTGGAGCACTGCACTGGACAGCTACAAGCTCCTCAGAAGAGACACGAAAGGGAGAAGAGGTGGAGGGGTGGCCCTTTATATTAAGGAGGCCTTTGATGCCATAGGTATTGAAATTAATAACAATGGAGTTGAATGCCTATAAGAAGAATTAAGGGCAGGACTAACAAGGCTGACCTCCTTCTGGGAGTCTATTATCATCCACCCAACCAGGAAGAAGAGGTGGACAACTTATTCTACAAGCAACTGGAGAATATTTCAGGATCACCAGCTCTTGTTCTTGTAGGGGATTTTAACCTACCAGATATCTGCTGGGAACTTAATACAGCAGAAAAGAGGCAGTCCAGAAGTTTTCAGAGTGTGTGGAGGACAACTTTTTGTCACATCTGGTGAGTGGACCCACCAGGGGAGGGACAATATTAGAGCTTTAGAGATGGGCTGGTGGGAGATGTGGAGGTTGAAGGCCACCGGGGGCACAGTGTCCATGAAATTATAGGATTCTTAATATTTGGTGATATCAGAAGGAGCATCTATAAGACTTTTACATTGGACTTCTGGAGGGCTGATTTTGGCTTATTTAGGTGGCTTATTCAGAGAGTTCCTTGGGAAGCAGCCCTGAAAACAAAGGAGTTCAGGAAAGGTGGGTGTGTTTCAAAACAGGGATCTCGAGGGCACAGGAACAGACTGTCCCTGTGTGCTGAAAGGCAAGTCGATGAGGTAAATGTCCAGCCTGGATGGACAAGGAGGTTTTGGAGGAGTTTAGGAATATAAAGAGGATGCATCATGTTTGGAAGGAGGATTAGGTCTCTCCAGAATTATTTAAGGGGCTGCTAGAGCATGTAGGAAAAAAAATAGGGAGGCCAAAGCTCTTTTTGAACTAAAAATGGCAACTTCTGTAAAAGATAGTAAAAAATGTTTTTGCAAATATATTAATGGTAAAAGGAAGGGTAAGTCCAGCCCTTGTTCTCTATTGGATGAGAGAGGAAACTTAGTAACTGCAGGTGAGGAGAAGGCAGAAGCGCTTAACACCTTCTTTGCCTCAGTCTTTAGTGGGAAGATGGCTTGTCCTCAGGGCAGCTGTCCTCCTGGGCTGGTAAATGGTGTCAGGGAGCAGAATGCTCCCCCTGCTATCCAAGGAGGCAGTCAGAGACCTGCTGAGCTGCTTGGATGTTCATAAATCCATGGGACCAGACAGAATCCCAGGCTGAGAGAACTGGCAGATGAGCTTGTGAAGCCACTCTACCAACAGTCATGGCTCACTGGTGAGGTTCTAAATGACTGGAAGTTGGCAAATTTGACCCCCATTCACAAAAACGGTAGGAAGGAGGAACCTGGTAACTATAGGGCAGTCAGCCTGACCTCAGTTCCTGGTAAGGTAATGAACAGTTTATACTGAGTGCCATCACACAGCACTTAGAGGATGGCCAGAGTATCAGACCCAACCAGCATGGGTTTAGGAGGGGTGGGTCATGTTTGACCAACCTGATCTCCTTCTATGACCAGGTGACCTGCCTGGTGGGTGCAGAAAAAACTGTGAGTGTTGTGTCCCTGGATTTCAGCAAGGCCTTTGACACTGTCTCCCACAGCATTCCCTGGAGAAGCTGCAGCCCATGGCTTGGACAGGAGCACTCTGTGCTGGGTTAGGAACTGGCTGGATGGCAGGCCCAGAGAGTGGAGGTGAATGGTGCTGCATCCAGCTGGGGATCAGCATCAGTGGTGTTCCTCAGGGCTCTGTGCTGGGGCCAGTCCTGTTCAATATTTTCATTGATGACATGGATGAGGGTGTTCAGTCTTTCATTAGTAAATTTGCAGACTACACTAAGCTGGGAGCATGTGTTGATCTACTGGAAGGTAGGAGGGCTCTCCAGAGACCTGCAACGGTTGGATGGATGGGCAGAGTCCAGTGGGATGAGGTTTAATAAGTCCAAGTGCCAGGTCTTGCATTTTGGCCACAATAATGTGTTTAAAAAAGGACTGGATATAGCACTCAGTGCCATGGTCTAGTTGAGGTGTTAGGGCATGTGTTGGACTCACTGACCTTGAAGGTCTCTTCCCACCTAGTCATTGTGAATTCTGTGAATTCTGTGAATAGTTAGTATGTAGGATTCATGGTATTAATATTTATCTAGAGCACGCACAACATCCTTGAGTCCTGGTTGTTTCATTAATTCTCAACATATTCAGTGACTGATTTCTTTATTTCCAAGAGCAGATTTTGTTTGGGTTAGGCGTTTGTTGTTTTGATGGGGTTTTTTTTCTTTTTTTTCCCAGAAAGGAATAAAGGAAATAATAAGTTATCTTTGCCAATCCTAATACAGATAGTTCAAGGTACCTTACGTGGTACCATGTCTCTCAATACAACTTCTACACACAACAGAGCTCCACATTTGATAGCCTACAGTCAGTGAGGAAGGTGTACAAAAAGCAGCCTATGGTCATAGGAGGGATTGCTGCATAAGCAATGGTTTTTCTTCCAAAAGTCTTCCCTACATGGGGAAGTTTAGTCACATAACTGCTCTTATACAAACACACATATAACCCATAGCTGGGAAAATGGATTCGTGCACAGTTCTATCAAGCACAGCAACAGTCATTTTGTTCCTAATGTGGACTGCAGAAATCTTGTTTAAAAAAATGTTGCATGATCATGATGGAGCTGATGCAAAGGAATGAGGTCACAAATGTCTTAACCAACATTTAAAATATTGCCTGCTTCCCCATAGGGCTTAAGAGTTTTTGTCTTTTCTTCCATTAAGTCAATGGATTCTGAAATTGATTCCTCCCTCTGCAATGCAGCCTAATGTAGGATAAATCGTATGTTTGTGTGGGACAAGTTCTGTTTTAAGCTAGATTTTCAGACACAAGGTATACAGTTGCACTCAACTAACTTTACCAAGAGTTTCTGCTTCTGCACTCCCCATCCCCAGCCACAAAAAACCGTCTAGCAATATTTCCAATCTTACTAATGTAATAACTGATTTACATTGCTTCAGGCTAAAAAAAACAAGTCAGCACCCCATGAGGCATCCCATAAAATCCCAGCTGTCCATCCATGTCTTACCTTGTTATAAGATAGCAAACACTGACATGTACTTAATATAACAGCAGAAAGTTGCATTAACCCTTTTTCCACCCATTTTTCCCTGTTCTTTCTAGTAAGGTTTGAGTTCTTAAAGAGTTATATTTATTTATATTTTTTTCTTATACATGTATAAATAAGGCGAAATGTGAAAGGAACTAGAACACTTAATTCTCCACCCAATGTTCATTAGATGTAAATGTAGGAAGGGCAGCTCAATGGAGTCCAGTTTCTGATATTTTTTCTCAAAACAGAGAATCAGAGTTACCAGAGAGAAAAAATGCTATTTAACTTAGTCACAATTAAATTCATTCCACACTATCCTTAACACATTATTCCATCACAGAAGTGATCATTAGTTTTTAATAGACAACAGAAGGGGATGGGACAGAAGTGCACAAGATTAGGGAAGTATTAGTCAAAAGACAGCAAAAAATCTACTTCAACTTTTCTCTTGAAATATATTCATTACAATTGATATTCCTTAACATTTCTATTACCAAGGCCAGTTTTCTTATTCCTTCAAAAGACACCTATTTTTCTATTTATTGCCTTGCTTTAAGTATTAGTTATATTGAAATAATGGGCATTTTAAAATGTCTATTACTCCTAATTTTTTCTTCTCTCTGTACTTTTCTCTGGGCTGTGAGAAAAGGCAAATTTCACTACAACAGTCATAATCAAAGGCTTACATCCTCAGCAGGAAACCTATCCTCCTTTTCTCTTAGAGAAGCATGGAGCCCATTTTGTCTGTGCAGCTTATCGTTCTCCTGCATAAGGTTAGAAAAATAACAGGCTCAGATCTGGGTTTAGATCACAGATACATCTGTGTGTGCCTTGCCAACCACGCAGACTTGTGCCTCCTCTATTCTCTAATGGAGAATATTACTGTAATGTTTGGCCACAAAAGTATCCCAAAGCTCCAGCCTGGAACAGACACACCAATAAATTAATCTGAAATTTTACAGCATTTAGAAGACACCAAATTGCCCTGCTCAGAGTGTTGTCTGCTGTGACAGCATCAGAGACACAGTCTGTGGTTAGGAAGGCAGTGTTGGCAGCTGCACACAAGATCTGTGTGTTGCTGAGGTGTGTAGAGAGTGTCCATCTCCTGGACAGACACAGGAATGGCTGCCTGGGAGGCACAAAATCCTGAATGGGGACCAAGCATTTGTGTCTGACTTAGGCTCTTCTCCCAATATGGATTTTGTGAAAATATGGATTTATAAGAGAACACACATTGGAGCTCTCATCAGAAAAGCTATTGAGATAACATCTCTCTTTACCTGACACGTCAGGAACAACAGAAATTTCAACAAAAAAAATTAGTGTCACCAGAGGACAAAATCCGGGGTATTTCTTCTGTGAAAAGGGGTCATGAATTAACATGACTTTGGTTTCTTGATGTCCTTTACAAACATTTAAAACAAGCTGAATGTTATTCGAGAAGCCACCCTTAGGAGTGAGGTCTCCTATCAAGTTTTTATTGTGCAGTTGGCAGCTGCCAAGTGTTACAGACATCACATTTCAAACCCCCGTCTTTTGAAATGCCCATCTTTGAAGAGGATAGCTAATTCCCTGTACCTGGATATACTAACTCTCTATGTTTCTCTTTGTATATCTGCATGTCTGATTTCATGCTGTATTTGAATATTGTTGCAGGGAAGGTCAAGCAAGATACTGATTTTAATTATCGGTCTGAAGCCACAGCCCTGCTTCACAAAATTTCCGTGTTCAAAACTCCATGTCCTTCAGTAGGACTTTTCATGTCCTTCAGCAGGACTTTTGCAAAACGTACAGTTGTAGTTTCAGACCTCAATAAATGGTACTGTCGTTATTATTTATACTATATCTGCACTGTTGGACACTGTGATAGCCAGAATGAACAGATGCTTGGGAAATTATTCAGTGGCATATGGCTGACCTTGTCATCCCATAGAAGGTTTTGTAACACCGCTTATATTTCTTTTTTATATAATTACAGAAAACTATTTCATGTTTGCTCATGCTTGCTGAGAATAAGGAGGGCAATAAATCTGGATTACAGAGGAACATGAGTACAGCTTACAGCAACAGTGTGGTTTAAATGAAATGTCTCATCATTTGACTTGATATTACATTATTGTAACATTTTGGAGGCTTGAGTGAGCAATTATAGAAGTAATATATCTGCAGCACAGAAAAAAGTACTTAAGAAAAAGAAAACCAAAAACCAGAACAATTTTCCTGAAAATCTTGCCCTGGAAGTATGGCATGTATTTTCAATCACCTCATAAAATCTGCTGTTTCTTATGGTTGAACTGAGTTCCGAAGATCACCTTAAATGATATGTCAAGCTGGACTAGATGAGAGAGGTATCTCAGCTTAGAGCAAGGACAAGAATTTACAGTGGCAGAAATCACAAAATGTAGTACAAAAATCTTTTCAGAGAAAGGGTAATAATTTATATTACTGGCATGCAGTTTTTTGACACTCATGAAGACATTTTGTCTTCATGGACATATGACAATGGATTATTTCTCAATCACAAAAATGCCACTTTTAAGTCATTAACAATTTTTCTGTTCATCTATCAAGCTTTGGTCATTCCATTAAGGAATAGATAGAGAGTTTGAGGAGTTAGATCCCTAATTACATGAGAATAATTAACAAATTGAAACTAATAACTGTAATATCTCATATATAAAGAGCTCAAACTTGTTCACATAAACAGTTCGGATCTCTTCTTTAAAAATTGGCAACACAGCTGGACACTTTTTCGTAGTAATTATTTCTGTCTGAAAATTACCACATTCTGAAATGGTGATGACTGACCATGAAATGTGAAGGTTGCCAGCTGTAGTGAGATCAAAGATCTCTTTCCCTGCCTGTAAATTGCCACTATAAACGTACTGTCACAAACCACAATGCTATAAGACATGTGTTGGCATTTCTCTGGTCAAGAAATTATATAACCTCATATTGGTTTTCAACACCTGCACTATTTACAAGCATTTGAGTCCTTGCCGGCTCAGTCCCTGAGGACAGCAATGCAGTCTTATGATCTGTTAACCGTGAGGATTCATTTCTGTTGTCATGTTTTGCTATAATTAAAACTGCCTGTTCAGTCATTTATAGTAAGCCTGAAAACCCAACTCAAAACAGAGGAGCTGGGAACGTTCACTTTCCAAGCCACGTATGGGCTACCCAGGGTGTATAAATAAAACACTCCCTTCACTTTTTCCACTTTCATAGTGCAGTTTTCTTCCATCTCTGTTGTCTCATTGTCTTCTATCCCCACTGCTCAAATACCTTCCAGCATATACAGCTTTCTAACCTTGTTTCTAAACCCTAGAAATTCCTCTTCTAAAGAAAGAAAAGGAGGATGAGTATCTCCTGCCTATGGTGGGAAGTGATACAAGATTTGGACTGGTCCAGGAAATCCATAAGAGACAGTTTCCCTTTTTTAAAACATTCAGACCAAATTCATTCACATGTTCACATAATACTGTGAACTGGAGCTGGATTGAACAATGAATTTCAAATATCATAAAAGATATTGTTGTGTCCACCTACTTCTAGAGTTTTCGGCCTGGGTCTTTAAGAAGCCTTTGTTTGCTCAGGAGAGGTCTGGTGAAGATTTATTTACAATGAAAACCAAGCCAAAAAAAGGTAAACAAGAATTTCAGATTTGTGGACATCAGACAGAAAACAAAACTGTCACAAAACAAATGCAAAATGTGCAGATTTTGTCTGGAATTAAGTCAGGTGCCATCAGGAATATTTAGCAGGTTAAGCGAATGTCTTTCACTGGGTTATTTAGATTAAGATCATTAAGACTACCTAGAGATAAAGGAGAGAGAAAAAAAAGGAGAGAAAGAATGTAAGAACACACTAAGAAAAAACTAGAGAAGAAGCCAGTAACTTCTCATGGTAGGTCTGTAGAAGATATAGAGTGATAATAATATGTTGGTTCTTCCATGTTCTGGCTTTTTCTGCCCAGAGCACAATAAGGTTGCTCTTAAAATACATACGTCCATTCTATAAAATACACATTGAAAGGAGTGAAGGCAATAGTCACTGAAGGCAGTCAGGTATTACATTGACAGCATTTGCGCTTTTGTTTTCTCTAAAACAGATTATCAACATCTAATTATGGCACTTCATAAAATAGTAGACTGAATAAGATTAAAAGATAAAAGACAAAATACAGAAAAATATTGTTATTCATTGGTGACGCAGCCACGTTAGCCTTTTTTTATGGGGCTACTGAACATCTATGGAAAAAGCAGAACATTTAAGATCTGCGATGTTTCCTGATTTGTTCTTTATTAGGAACATCACAACAACATGTTTTATCCCAGTATTTGTTCATGTGAAACAGTGGCTCAGAGAAAGTACATTAAGATGAAAAAGGAGATGTAACTCAGTAAAAGTTTGTCTCAATCTCCAGTATAAGCATAGGATAATGCAGGTTGACTGCAGCTATTTAATAAATGGATTCCTGGATCATATATAGAGCTGCTTTGAACCAATTGCTTTACTTCTCAAAGTCTCGTTCTTCCAATTTATAAAATGAAAAAATTAACACTTATATTTCACATAAAATGCTGCTAGATCTGTAAGTAAAAAGCATTCCTTATGCTTTCATTACTGATGTGCCAGCCTTGCTTTCTTCAAATTTCTGAAAAATGAAGTCAGATCTCCTCTGGTATCACCTCAGCAGTGTTAGTTTATCTCTTTTTTTAGTTTATTGCTTGAGTTGCGAATGTAAAGGGCAAGTTTTGACTTGATGTACAGTACTCTGCTTTCCAGGTCGACTAGTTATATGTGCTCAACATTCTTTCAACGCTGACAATTTCACAGGATGGTCCCAGTGAATTTGTTCACATTCAGCTTGCAATTATTAAGTAGTCTAGTAATCACAGTCTTAGCAATGGAATAAAATGACAATAAGAGTTATGTCAATGCCAGGTTTTCTCAGCTAAAACTCAAAATAAACTTATTCAATAAAATAAATGTACATGCCATTAAATATGAGCTCATAAACAAGTACAGGTTCAGTGCTTTTCCAATAGAAGCAAAAGATAGTTTTTTAATTTTTTTTTTTTCTCCTTGAGAATGCCTTATTTATAGGCTTCAGCTACTGACATCTAAGACCTTACCGGAAACATTTCAAGACAACTTGACTGAAAGGAACAGAACAGTTTAGAAATCGCATAGTACTCTATATTTTACTACTGAAGAAGTTGAAAATTGAAAGGGAAAAAACATCTCTTTTACTGTAAACAAATTACCTATTTTCTTCATAATGCTTAAAACAAGCTTTCATTTGTATCTGCTTAGATATGAGAGGATATGTATCTCTGTCATACATTTTTCACTGACTTAGCACAGTTATCTTTGATTTATGCTGGTTTCATGAAGATTAAAATTTGACCCTTTTCTTGTATCTGTTTATATAAGACATGAAAAATGACGTGTTTATCAAGTAATTAATAACTGAGAGATCAAACTAATAATAAAGAGCTTGTAAATTAAAATGTCAAGGAAACTAACGCAATATTTGATAAATTACTATGTTGTTCCTGAGGATTAAATTTTAATGTCATTCTAATGGCTTGATTATAAAGAACAATTACTGCATTTAAAGTAGGCTGGGCAGAATATAACCAGACTCAGATCTAATTTTAAATTAACCTGGATGTAACATCCCAACAGAAATATATTTCTTACCCAACCAAAATTGAACTTAATTATTAGAATGTGAGATTTTATTTTCCTCTCTTCCATCATATATCTACCAGTGTAGATATATGTTTTTTTAATGTGGGGAGACGTTTTTCCTCACTGTGCTTCCCAATATACTTGTAACCTTTCCCTTCTAGAACAGTTTACTAATTACTTGACCATCTCTATGGAAATTAATTAGAAAAACTGACAGTCATTAACACCTGATGAGCTCTTTTGCTGCAAATCAGGAGTCCTTAAAGTCCACACCCTTGTCTGCAACCTTGTGCCCATATTCCAAAGATGTAGGAAAGGATTAAAAGTAAGATGAATGAAGAAAAGACCAAAAGTTTAAATTACCTGCTTTGTGGAAAACCTATTTTCTAGAAAATTTCTTCTAAACAATTATTTGTCTTCTTTTGCAGCTTTTTTCCCTCACAACAAAAACATAACATTTAAATTAGCCATAGGATACCCAAAACAAAACATTGGATTTAAAACCCAGAAGCCATTTCATAAGACTGGTAAAGTTGAATCAATTTTCACTCACCTGCTTGCAGACTGAAGGCAGTTCAGGACTTGGGGTTTCCCAAGTCTAAGGTCATCATTGATTTTTATTTCTGTAGTTACCAAAATATTTTTATTTCCCAAAAAAATCCTTACTTTCCAAACCGTTTCTCCTATAACTCATGAAGACATAATTTCTTCCTAGGAATTTGTAGAATCAGTGGATGATAACACTTAAACATGTATTTAGACAGCATCTGTACTTTTGGAAAGCACACTCAACTGTGTGATTTCATCTTTGTGATCAGCCTTTAAGGTATCACTCATTTTAAACTAAAGATACTTTGGCAACAGGATGCTCAGTATCTTTTGAGGCCAGTGCTCGCAGACCCCAGTGTAGTAAATGTGCTTACCCATAGCGTTTTCCCCACCTAGAAACACCCATCCATGGTGGACAGTTGTTGTTTCTAAAGGTTTGTGAACAGTTGTATTTCTGCCTCCTTCAGATGTTGTTTTTCTCATTTAAAAAATAGTTGCTACTTCTATAATTTCGTCATGATCCCTGGAGTTAAGTATTTTCTAAAATAAATTTTAACTGGGACAAAAGACAAATATTTGAATAGATAAACATGGCATGTAGTTAGTTCATCGGTATAACCGACGAGAATATGAGAGCATTAGTGAAAGGTAGATTTAAGTTCTCCTTCATGTCTGAGATAAAAGAGGATAAAACTAAGATGTTTCGGCTACAGTGAGCTGTCATCATCCTCAGCATTCCTCTCGTCAACCTGCCACCTAAGTTTCTCAGATATCTCCCCAAACAATTTCCACCAAACATTCATATGAGTGGGGACCTCCTCTTCTGACTCTTTAAATCTCTGGGGTGCATTGGATGCAGAGCTCAGGAAATTCCTTCAGCATTGCATCTGGCAGAGCAGAGGAGCAGGAAGTAGCTGCTAGCTTGGAGAAGTGACAATTAGCTGAGGCAGGAGGGTGGTGGCTTCAGCCTGTGCAGCTGCATCCAGGGTGAGGAAGTGGTGAATGTTCATAACGGGGTGTCAGAAGGGCATCTGACATTGATGGATAACAATATTAAATCAAATCAAAAAGGAACTATACAGTAAAAATAAAGCCTAGGAGCCATTGATTATCTTAGGAGGAAACTCTAGAATTAAACATTCTAAGATTTTTAAGTGAGCCAAAAAAAGGCATACCACAAAATTTAACAAATCCTCTGCTGGCAGCAAAATCCTAACTCAAGACATCTAATGCTTATTTAGAAAGCTGGTTTTTTTAGGTATATTTCAATGCTTGCATGGTAGCCCAAAAACAAAAGTCCCTACTGTGACACACCTCTCTTCATTGAGTTGCCATAGAGGCAGAAGGGATTCTTGTTCCTTATAAAAGGTGAGATAATGAGCTTTTGTTTCCATGAGAAATTTCAATATTGCCAGTGTCTGTTTTTAAAATAATTAGGACACAGGTACCCATACAATGTTCACTAAGATGGATCTTATTTGCAAGAAGAAGTAGTCATTATGTCCTGCAAATAAACTATGCAAATTATGGCAACTGGCAGAGTAACTGCACAGCTGTGCAATACAGTTATGGAAAGTACAGCAGCTTCACCTAACAGGCCTGCTTTTTGAAACCAGCACACTTTCCCCAGACAGTTTCAGAATCTTGATTAGTTTGTGTTCAGTCTTACTGTTGTCATTATTTCAGGTCAGAGATTTCCTTCATCAAATCTTGCGGTAAGATTCAAAATCAAAAACAATTAAAAATGCATTTTTCATCTCCCTAATTGTGAAATACTGTACCTGATAAAAAGCCTAAACTGCTGATCCTTCGATTACTGAGTTTTGGATCTCATGGAATGATGCCTTTTGTCCCTCTCACATGAGCCTGTCATTAAATAAAAGGTAAAAGGAAGCAAATATAGGGGTACGGAAGCATAAAAATGATAAATGGAAAAGATTATTTGGGTATTTTAATACTTTTTTCTGCCATTTTACTCTGATTCCTCAGTGCATTTGGTGATGCTTTGTCCAGTCTGACTTAAAATGCTGAGGAAATAATGTTTTGATCCCAGGTTCCCATATGAAAATAAGTAATTCCCAGGAAAAGCAATCATTAATTGTAAGTCAGAAGACTATATTCTTGCATAATTTGTGTTCTTATATATTTTCGTTAAGTCATTTTACTATTGTAAAAAAGGGAATAAAATGCTTCAACCTTGGATACATAAACATACTACTATGTGCTGCAATTTACTGTACATCTTCTCATTCATGTTAATTGTATGAGTCCACTTTCTTAGCCCACAACAAACAGGAATTCAAATATACTCAGGTTGCTTATACTTCAGTACTCATGAAATTAAGGGGCACTTATGAAGAACTTACTTTCAGGTAAGAGTAAATAAAAGACATGCTCTAAGACCCCGCCTAGTACACATCAAAAAAACGCTGAGAGAAATTCAGACCAGGGTAGAACTAGTCTGTCACAGAAATACGAGCCTGCTAAAGGCCCAAAAATGCACAGATTGAACTTCAGGGTCTCACTACCAATTGTTTTCCCCTCATGCTGTTTTCTTATTATGCAATCCTTGTTACAGTAGAAATTGACTTAGACTACCTTTTGCTAGTTAAGCAACATTGTGGCTCTTCATCCTGCAACAGATTAAAAGAAAAAGTAGAAAAAATTCCTAGAGAACATGGGTGATTCGTCTGTGTATTTAAACTCTAAGATATTCCTATACAACAGTCAATGATTTAGAACCAGGTTAATATTTAAGTACTGTATAAAGGAAATAAAGTTTTAAAACAGAAATATTGCTTATTGCAATATCAAGCACCAAGCAGCCTACTAGGACTAAGGACGGATTTTACTGCATCCTCTGATTTAAAAGATGGGTTGAGTCACGAACAGCTTGGTGACCTGATAACATAGGTAGGATATGATAAATCATTAGAGGAACAAATCAACGTAACAGCTCAGTACAATAAGTCATATGGAGTTGGGAATACCTCACTCATATATTCTGAAGTATTTAAAATTTAAATGTTCAAGTCAATAAAGTACGTATCATGGTATCAGGACATTAAAAGGTTGCAAATATCACAAAACAATGTTGTGTTAAAATTCCACAAAGTACTAACTGAACTTTTTAAAATTAAGTAATTAATTAAAAATACAAGGAAAACACTGTACTACTTCCTTAGCAAGTCACATTGTAATTAGTAGATCTGAATGTTAATATGAATAAAACATCTACTTGTTCTAATACAATTCCTTTCTCGCTGTCAGCTGAAACACACCCGCTATTTTTTCCAAACTTTATGGGTATAATAACCTGCTTCACTAATTCAGAGAGTTATTAAGAGTATATCTTGAAAAAACTGGGTACTTTGATACAGCCTCTTAGGCAAACCATTTCCAAACTCCTTTTCATTAGGATAGTGAAGTCAACTTTCCAGTTCCAGTAATACAATTCCACAGTGCATAGCACTGACCAGCTGTAAAATCAGATTGCAAGATCAGACTAATTCGATGGAATTTGACAGGGTAATTTCCTATCCCAGGTAGATTTTATGTTGGTCCCCTGGTGTTCATGCCAAATTTCAATTAGCCTTGTCCTAAATACTTATTTTATGGTATTACTTCTTTTTTATTCCACTGTGGACCTTCTAACCTCCCTCACATAGGACCACTGTGCTGTCTTCCATTCTGGACTTTTTTTGTTCCTAAACTTTTGTTGATCATTTCACAGCCAACTCTTTCTTTAGGCTGTAGGTCAAGTAGTATTACAGTCCTAGTGTTCGAGATAATGGACTTCTCCAATGACTTTCTTGTGCAATAATTTCACATTTCTTCAGGAAATGTGACATAATACAGGATCTGTGACATAATACAACTGACTACATTAGAGATAAATATTTGTCAGCTTGAAGTGATACAGATGAAATAATATCACATCATCTAGCATGATGTCTGTTTATATGAACTTAGCAATATCATTCACAGGGCCAACTGCAGTGCTTCCACCTTGACCCACCTACCTTTACAATGTTTCTGGCATGTTCGCCCACAAAGTACTCATACTATGTCTCCCCATCTGCAGACAGAGAGCATTCAAATAGATCCTACCATCAGCAGCATTGTGCCCAGACGATGTCTAACAAAAACCTTTAAACCCCTGTGGGTTGTTTATCTGTGTGTTTGAAGATCATGCCAATTTTCAAGCTGAAGGAAGCTTGACCCTTCAGGTTGAAGACAGAAGACTAAAGACAAATCAGCACAGCATAGGTGAAAATGTGGAAGACAAGATTCAGCAAGTTACCACTACAGAAACTTCCTGTGTAGTTCGTGGTTGCATTTGCTGAGTAGTAGAGATAGAAGAAAAACACTGAGACAGTATGTCGAAGACTGAAATATAGTTTATGATTTAAACATCTTCATGAAGAGCTTTTGCCTATTATAGCAAAACTGTATTACAAAGGCTGCAGAGAAGACCACCACACCCTGCATAGGTCCTACCCTGCACGATGATGTAGATAAGCTAAAGTCACAACGCAGAGCTGGGGGAGAAGAATAAATGCCCAGAGCAGGAGCTGAACACCTCGGGAGTGGAGAGCGCAGCCCCGGGGCTCTCAGCTGCCAGGCCCGCCCAGCCCTCACACCAAAGGGAGGGAGAGGCTCTGGGGAGGGGAACAGGCCCAGCTGAGAGGCCATGGCCACCCGTCCTGCGCTGTGCAGGGAGCTCAGCCCTGGCTGTGTGAGGGGAACAGGCCCTGCTGAGAGGCCATGGCCGCCCGTCCTGCGCTGTGCAGGGAGCTCAGCCCTGGCTGTGTGAGGGGAACAGGTCCAGCTGAGAGGCCATGGCCGCCCATCCTGCACTGCGAATGGAGCTCAGCCCTGGCTGTGTGTGGGGAACAGGCCCTGTGAGAGGCCATGGCCGCCTGTCCTGCGCTGTGAATGGAGCTCAGCCCTGGCTGTGTGAGGGGAACAGGCCCTGCTGAGAGGCCATGGCCGCCCATCCTGCGCTGTGCAGGGAGCTCAGCTCTGGCTGTGTGAGGGGAACAGGCCCTGCTGAGAGGCCATGGCCGCCCATCCTGCGCTGTGAATGGAGCTCAGCCCTGGCTGTGTGTGGGGAACAGGCCCTGTGAGAGGCCATGGCCGCCTGTCCTAAGCGCTAGAATGGAGCTCAGCCCTGGCTGTGTGGAGGGGAACAGGCCCTGCTGAGAGGCCATGGCCGCCCGGCCCTGCGCTGTGAATGGAGCTCAGCTCTGGCTGTGTGAGGGGAACAGGCCCTGTGAGAGGCCATGGCCGCCCGTCCTGCACTGTGAATGGAGCTCAGCCCTGGCTGTGTGAGGGGAACAGGCCCTGCTGAGAGGCCATGGCTGCCCATCCTGCGCTGTGAATGGAGCTCAGCCCTGGCTGTGTGAGGGGAACAGGCCCTGTGAGAGGCCATGGCCGCCTGTCCTGCGCTGTGAAGGGAGCTCAGCCCTGGCTGTGTGAGGGGAACAGGCCCTGCTGAGAGGCCATGGCCGCCCGTCCTGCGCTGTGCAGGGAGCTCAGCCCTGGCTGTGTAAGGGGAACAGGCCCTGCTGAGAGGCCATGGCCGCCCGTCCTGCACTGTGAATGGAGCTCAGCCCTGGCTGTGTGAGGGGAACAGGCCCTGCTGAGAGGCCATGGCTGCCCGTCCTGCGCTGTGAATGAAGCTCAGCTCTGAGCCCCTTCGCCCCAGAGAAGCTGCACCCACAGCAAGGACGCAGGGGTGCCATGGCCTGCCAAAGGCCCCAAGGCTCCCCAGACCCTGCACCAGAGCACTGCAGCGTGATGGAACAGGCCTGCAGTGCTGCAAGGGACAGTGTCCAACTGGGGCCCTGCAAGGACCTGGGCTGCTGTAGCACAATTTAGCCTTCATTTCTTTTGATGGCGGCTTCTCCTCATGCTTGAAAATAATGTGCAATAGACAAAATACAAACACTCCTGGGAAATGGAAGCCAAACAAAAATGTGAAACTAGGCCACCTCCTTTTCTGGTAGTCAAGTGTATATGACCAAGCACAACAGGGGGAAAAAATACATGGTTTGTAGCTTGTTAGACTACATGGACACCACTGTAGTTATGTGCCCACTGAAATCTTCAATGGACTTTAACAAATTAATTTTCTTCCTTTTAATGAAGGGTAAGTTTTGGTTATCTAATGTAAACAAGCATTTTACTGACAGCATCAATAGCTCACATAGACAAAAAAAAAGTTCCATGTAAAAATCACTATATCTGCACCAACTGGCAAAAAAATACAAGGTGGTGAAAGGGTAGAAAAGTCAATTACTGTAATATAGCATCCAAAATACAGTCATTTATAACAAAGGCTATGTCAGTGCAATACAACATTATCTAAGACCTATAGATTTAAATCATTACAAATGAGCAGAAGCAACTTACTGTCAGAGCCTTACTGTGATAGTTACACTGTAGACTTGTCAAATTCTTAGGAAGAGCTGTCAGGTTAGGCTGCAAAATTTCAAACATATAGTGGTGTCTATGTGCTTTATAAAGTTAAAATAATTTACTCAAAATATTGATTTGTCTGAAAAGTCTATAGAGAAAATCTATGCTACTTCTAAAGTCACATAACATCTCAGTCAGTTTCAACTGACTCTGAACAACAAGAAGGCTGGAGTAGACTACTATACTGCTGATCTCTACATGGTATCAGACTGATAGCACAGTAATCAGTCTTGCTTTCTCTGTCTCAGCCACTATATTTACAAAGAACAAAAAGCTCTGATTATTTCTGTGTGCCTTGTTGCAGCCTCATTCTCTGTCTGGTGTTTCTTATGCTTTCTTACCACTAGGCACCACTGACATTGCACAGTGGAACTGTGTGTGAGTTCTCAGGGATGTTGAATTTGTGGAGTTTCAGCCCAAGAATGCAAGCAGGATTTCAAGATCTGTTTTATGTCTGCACTGTAGCAAAACTCAGATTTTTCGAAACAAATTCCATAAGTCATTTGCCATGAAAAGGTATGCCTTAGGATACCTAGCAGACAAAATGTGAGCAATATATTTGATAGTCTGGGAAAGTGCAAAACACACCTCTGAGACGTACGAGAGATCAAACAAGTATGCTGTTGGTATGGCCTCTCAGGCCCAGAGTTCTGCATTATTTATGTGAAGAGGAGATGAGAAGATGAGAAAACTGTAAGAGTCTGACACCATCATCAGCAACTTGGGCATTTGTCTAGGATTCAGGATCAGCCATCAGTCAGAGCAGTCTGTCCTGGAACGGTGATTTACCAGCTTCTCGTTACAGTTCATGGCTAAACTACAGTAACAGTAGCAATGCTGAGGTTTTATTGATTGATTAGTGGAAAAATTAATTTAGCTGTTCATCTGAACTAATTACAGATTCTACAAGGATACTTAATGATATACTGCAGTCTCCCTCTCTTCTCACCATCTATTAACCACATCCAGCAGACAATAAATAACCTGTTACTCTTTTAGTTAGGAGATAAGGTGGACTTCTGTGCCTCTTCTTTACTGTCTTCTTCTCTTTATCTAGAGGAACCCACTTTTATTTCTAATGATCTCACCAGGACTTACCTATTTAAACTTAGAAGTTGTTAAAGTGAGCTAACCCTGTTAGGTCCCTAACTGCGAGAAGTTTAGAAACGGAATTCATCCTGAGCTGTCTTAGAAACAATGTTACTATTGTTTTGAGCAGAAGCATTTGGCACGAAATGAAGCAGTGAATCAAAGAACTTTTCTGGAGGACACAGAGGTTGTTATAAGAATAGCAGACTGAATTTCAAAAACAAAAGGAAGAAATTCCTGGAAGGATTGAAATGCAGAAAATGGCACAAAAGGCAGGTTGTGAACTTGAGATCTAATTAAATTTCTGTTACCAGTTGAACCTTATTATTTGCAAAAAAATAAGAGGAGAACTAGGTGAGTGTATGAATCAATTAGAAAGTTGTAAGGAGCATTGTACTTCTCTGGAAAAGATGAAAGTGATTATCGATTCCAATTGTTATATTTAAACAAAATAAGGAAGCATACAAAGGATAATACTTAGCTGGAATGTGGCATAGAGTTCTTACTGCTTGTGTTCAATGAGACCATAATATGTCTTATCAAGAGAATGAGTATGAGAAGAGTCCAAAGTCTTTAAATGTTATAATATCAAAGCAAGGAAGGAGAGGGGAGGGGATTTCTGCCCTGCATAGCTTGAAGTCAGGACAAGGGTAGCTTGTCTCATATACACTTAGATTTTAGATTAAAAGAAAACTTACAGTACTTGGCACAGAAAATTCTGGAGCAAGATTTCACGGGAAATACTAGGAGTAAGAAACATGTTTAACTGCAAGGTGGAACTTGCCAAACTACCAAAATGTTATGCAGTCACGTTGCCAATAAAAGCTGAACACAGAAGGTCTGTCACTGTCTGCTCTCATTTTGTCAGAGTAAGTAGCACCTTACTTGCTTGTGTTTTTCTGTTAACCCAGGAGTACCAGTGGAGGGAGGAAGAACCTGTCCTAGAAGTGGAAGTGCTAAGTTCTGTAACAAATTATATATGCTATGTTTCAGCTTGCAGCTGGTCAGATTCCTGCACTATTGAGTGTATTAACAGCTTAGCTGGAATCTTGTCATGTAGTGTACCAGGTGCTTTTACAGACCAACACTTCAAAAGGAGTGAAAAAGAAATCTATTTATCTGTCAGTCACTCAGTAGGACAAACGTGAGACAGGACGTGTTATTCAATATATTCTTTTCAGATCTATCCTTTTTCTTGGAGAGGACAGTGCTGAATTCTTCCAAGTAGTAAGGACATTATGCTACAGTGAGCCACACTTGTGGGATCTTACTTGAGCAACTGTTTCTCCAGAGCCAAGTTATGACATCAGTGGCACCTGCCAAAATTTATAGCACAGATCAAACATGGTATTCAGAGTTTGTGCCCTGTAACTGTCTGGTCATTCCTCGTGATGTGTTGCAGACTTCACAAAATGAGACTGTGGGTTTGGGTTTTTTCCCCCCTGCCACTAAGTTAATTCATAATAGCAGATGTCATCACTCCCAAATAAAAATGAGTGACGGATGAATAGATTTCATCAGTTATTCCTGGCAGTTGGAGTTCTCTTGAAAAGGGGAACCCAGGGGTAAAACTGACATGATTCAGTAATCACTCAAGAAAACCATACTTTGACAGAAGAGGAAGCTACTATACAATCAAAGTAAGCATTTATATTCTTGTGTTTTGGCCAAAATAATATTTTTTCTTCCTGTCTTGATTGTTAAACCTGCCTCGATATACATGTACATTAAATTAATTTTATGTTTTGTTAAATCATGCAAATTTGAGCAGTGTTTTCCTCTTGTTCCCTCCATGACCTGGAATTCTGTGCCTTTCAGTATACCTTTATGAAAATTATTCTGATCCTATGTAATTTATAAAATGTAAGAGGTATCCTTCCACTTTTTCATTTTAGTCTAGTAGTAATTTCGGTTATTAAGCTATTATTTGTTGCTATCTTTTTTGGTATTACTAGATCTTCTGTATTACATACACTTCAACTGTAAGCAAAACCACCATAAAAACAACATGTAAGGGAATATTCATCAAAATTATGCATTCTATACATGTAATTTAAAACTTCCCAGAGCTCTGAGCTTTTTTAAAAATGTTTTTAAAGAGTACTATAAAAAGACTTTGAACTGTACTGTAGTAGATGTATAATGATGGAAAATATTTCATGCTTAGGCAAACAAACCCTGGTG
The DNA here is from genome assembly GCA_034336665.1 of Luscinia megarhynchos. Lineage (NCBI taxonomy): Eukaryota > Metazoa > Chordata > Aves > Passeriformes > Muscicapidae > Luscinia > Luscinia megarhynchos. Next base: position 38,131,799 of record CM067592.1, on the reverse strand, counting down.
AAGGGCAAAAGGAATAAGATATTAATTAGCATTCTGACGAAGATAAACCAGCTCATGGTCATGATATCACCCAAGGGACTGAGTTTAGTTAAAGTCAAAGATAATCTTTCCATTGTTTACAATGGTCACCAAAAAAACCTCTTAAGTGATTATGAAAATTCTTCCAGGAACATGCTTGTGCTCCATTTTAAAATTGGCTGAATCATCAAATTCATTGGCAGAGTTAAAATTAGATTTATCTCCAACTTTTAGAACGGAAATACTTTAAAGATATATAGATATATGTGTATATATATATATATACACACACATATAAAAAATATAATTCCTGTTAAAGACTTTGATTTTCAGCAAAAGTTTTGGAAATGAACTTTGGAAATGTTCAAATATTGTTTTACATTACTGGTTAAAATATTTTCCAATAAGGAAAAATGCATAAGGTGATTTTCTTTTTGTTAGCCAAACCAATTATTCTTTAAATTTTGCATAATTCAGACTAAAAATCACATTTATATTTTTCTCAAAACACATTCAATTAACAGTTTTACTGTATATTGAAATACTTCTCACTAAAAATTAAAAGCACAAATATTTTGCCTACAAGTCTATGGCTAGCTTAAGATACATGTAGAAAGATTGAAAAAAAGGCAAAAATGCCTCCTGGGACTTTAGAAAATATTTTCTTCTCCTGCTTGCTTATTTCACATAAAGGTAACTCAAAAGAGAAATTTTGTTCAAAACATCAAGAGCCATTTCTGACTCTTAAAATTTCTCCAGGTAGAGTCTAAAGTAGAAATTATAAAGTCTGTAGAAGAGAAATTACTTGCACCAGATATTTTTTTAAATTCATTTTTGTACCTCATCAGAGGTAGCCTGAGATTAGAATAATTCAAAGTATGCATACCAGGCAGGGGCTAAGACCAGAGCACTTTGAAACCTACTAATTTAACAGTTTACTAAAGCACACTCAGATGCAGATCAGGTTAAATGAGGGAAGGGTTGTACCACTGTCTGTTTCTATACTTGTTTCGTACTAGTGAAAAAAAATTGCATATAGCTTACAACTAGAAGCAAAATTTCCTCTCCCTTGTATGGGACAGATCCATAGAGGGAAAAGTGCTCATCATTCACACTTCAAACTTCCTTTAAACTGTGTCTGGGACCAGGAGAAGGAGAGGGGCAGGTATCGACCTCCTCACTCTAGTGACCAGTGAGAGGACTGAAGGAAACGGGTGAGTCAGGAGAGGTTTAGGCTGGATTACCAGGAAAAGGCTCTTCAGCCAGAGGGTGTTTGGGCACTGGAACAGGATCCCCAGGGAAGTGGTCACAGCCTGACAGACTTCAAGAAGCATTCAGACAATGCTCTCAGGCACATGCTGTGACTCTTGGGGATGGTGGTGTGCTGGGCCAGGAGCTGAACTCAATGACCTCTGTGGCCCCCTTCAAATTCACCATATTCTGTGACTCCATGATCTTCTGAGTTTAAAACAATGTATTATATGTAGGTGCTATCTGTGTTTCATGAGTGATTTGCTGTCTTACAGATTGCTGCATGGCCCTCTGATTTATGGTTTGATTATAAATGTAGGAGATTTTTCTTTTACAGTGCCATTAATTTTGTTTTTACAATTACTTCTTCTTGTGGACATTCTCCACATAAATTAATAATATGTTAGCATATAAATTAATTTCTGTAAATGATGAATGCTTTAAAAACTCTTTTGTGCACACTTACATGTTTTTGACAGTTAAGGTTCAGAGCTACAAAATGCATAAGCCACTTTAACCAAGATCTAATTTCATCCTAATTTAAATGTTGTTTTATCAGCTTGGCTCTCTAAAAATGCAGTAAACAATACTTCATATGCGCAGGTAGGACTGCAAAACCCATATAATCAAGCTCCTCCATAACTATCTTAGTTGAAGATTTAATAAGAGACTCCATCTTGCGCCAATGTTATGCACATTTTAGTAACCCTTCATAGAAAATATATTGCAGAAAGTTTTATAGCATAAATTTTCAGTTAATAAATAATACAATATTTCAGGTCTTCTAAATGAAAATTTATAAATTAATAGAAGGTCTTCCTCTTGGTTATTTTGCATTCATTTTATCGGAAAAACATGTTAAAACAACCTGCCATTAGAAGTCAGAAAGACACCTCCCTGTCTTTCCTTTAATATTCATGGAATGATTAACCTATTTTCTTTGCTCACTTTCCACCTGGACAAAGCTGATCAAGTGACTGTAAGAAGGTGTGGTTTTTATTTACAGGAAAAAACTAATTGTTCTACTTGTTACTGAGCCCTGAGTTGTCCGAGTGAATGAATCAAAAACAACTTTGATGTCATTAAGTCCAGATGTCAGTGTAAATACAATTTATGTTATTGGGACATCAGAAAAACTCACACATCAAAAAAACGGTATCTAGAGCAATGAAGATTTTTTTATGTAAGTAGAAATGGTTACTCAGAAATCCAAACCAAACTCCTGAGAAGAATCTTTCAATTAGAAAAAAAGGAAAGGACCTATCACAGTACACATGAACTCTAGTCTCTACACCTACATGTTATAATGCCAGGCCCAAAACCAGGATGTTTTCACACACCATGAGAGAGGCTGGTCAGCAGAGAGTACAGTCTTCAAAAGTTTTACATGAAGAATCTGTCTTAACATAGTTAATGAAATAGTTATAGTTAATGAAATAGTTAGCAGTTATGTGAAATATTAACTGTCACTGACATTCCTAGGAACTAATACCAAATGTTTTTGACTTGCAAAAAGACCCACAGACCTAGCAGACTAAAACTTGCAGAAGTACCTCTATCTTTTGGGTACCTCTCTGATTACAACATATTCTTTTGAGTGGAGCAGCCAAAACCCTCATGCACACCCTGAAAATCCAATCAGTTTAAATCTCAGATAAAGACTGGAGACCCTCTTTGTACCATTTGAAGAACATCAACTAGAAGTGTAATAATCATAAAAATTTAATCTCTAATTAAAGGTTAATGTGTTATGGCAGATTCTTATACGAGGCAAAGTATAATAGGGTTTGGAGGGCACACTGATTCAGTTTGTCAGCAACTTGCACTTGGCTTCTGAGGCAATGGGATAATTATCTGTAGAGTGTCAAGTGGGCAGCTGCTAGTGATAGAAGAGCCTCTAAATGGTGCGAAGACCCGTGTGACCTGCTGATCCAGGAATGATGAAATAATCAGATTCCATCACTCGCTGTAACAAGCTATTACCAGAGCATTTATTTTAACACTGCTCAAGGCCTATGGAATTAGGACACAGATAGGGCATGTTCCAGTGCATCCGTGACGTGCATATTTTTTGTAAGATGAAGCCTTAAATAATACTATTATTTTGGGTCCTCAGAATGAGATAAAATATTATTAAGATTACCCATATTTCCATTTAGACCATATTCATTGCCAAACACAACATGTTTACCAAAAGGTGTTAGTACAGCTGCTGTATCCACACCAATGCAACAATTCAGGCTGTATCACGCTGTGCTACATCTGCAGCATCCCCAGTCCACATCCAGGGAAATACTAGAAAAATGCTCTTTGCCTCAGAGAAAAATACCTGGTTGTTTTGGTGGTATTGCAGCTCTTGCTGACCTTGAGGTGTAGAGGATCAATTTTCTAACCACCCAAGGTACTCCACCACACAGGAGGTTATATTACATGATCTAACCAATTCATGCTTACCATTCCAGTTGGGCTGTGCTGGTCTTTAATGAACTGGACTTCTCAACGGAAAAATAATGTATTTCAAAGAGATTTTTCTTTTTGTTAATCAGTTTTTCTATTCCAGCCAGACTTTGCACCAAGCTTGACATAATTATTTGCTATTACTGACCTTTTTAAAAAAAAAATTTATTCATGAAAACTATGACAAATCTAAAATATTCAATTTAGAATGAAGCCCAGAACTTACTTATGTGTCCTTTGAAAGTGCCAGGGTTTTCAAATACTGTATTTGATAGTAACTTTTCAGAAATCTGCCTTAATTGTGTTATATCAGACTATCCTTTCCTTTTACTCTGATCTTCCACTTTACAGCATTGTGCAAAGCAAAAGTTTCTTCCAATTGGCCTACATTAGCATAATCTTTGCTGTATTTATCAGGAATAGCTTCTAAAGTACAACATCATCTAGGAAGATTCACAATTATGTATCAGGATCTGTGAGGCATTAATTCATCACCATTACAGAGTGTAGTGTTGGCAAAAGTATCTAATGACAGCAGAATACAGATAAACGCGAGGAAGCAAAGGAATTTATTTTATAGCAACCCTCAAATTAAGTCCTGATCTAGTCACAGAAAACTTTAGAGTTTAGGGTTTTGGGGTTCCTCTTTCCTGTATCCTCCCACTTTCTGGTGGGGCTTACTGGAGGAGGCTGATTCAGGAAAGAGGCAATGGAACTCAGCTTTTCAAAGTATCATTGTGGTTGGATGACCAACACAATGCACTAATATCAGCAAGGACAACAGACATGACAATTTTAATGTTAAAATAACATGCATTTAGCAAGGAGAAATTCACCTGTTTTCTGTCATTTTTGTCATTTATTGGAACTGATCCCTGTATTTTAATAAGCTCTACTTCTAAGAGTATTTAAGACTGAATTTTGATAAAATATACAACAAGGCCATAACAAGCTCCCCAGGGAGCAAACACAAACACAAACTCTGTGTGTTTCAATTCAGATTCATAATTCCCTTGCATATTTTGTGCAAGACACCATTTGGAGTAGCAAAAATAATCATTCAGGAGCAATACATTTCCCTGAGATAAAACATCTATGATCTGTTTTAAGAATATGGGAGATAGAAAATAGGAAAGTCCTTCACATCTAATCTGAACTCCAGTGACAATGGCACTATATTTGAAAGCATTTTTCACAAGTTCTTCTAAAATTACTTAAATTCTCACACATACTGAGGCATCCACAATATTTCAGTGAACTGTGCCACACACAGTCATTACTCAGTAGCAAAAATATAGTTATGCCATTCAACTGTCACCCAAGGCCTGTTTCAATGCCTTATATTTTGGTTCAAGGCAGACTACACACCAGTTACCTATTCTTTTCAGGTGACATACTTTATTTTAATAGCACTGCCTGAGAATGAAATTTCAAGGGGCTAAGTAACACAGTATCTGCCTCAGGTCAGTTTTTTGACTGCTCTGACCTCCAAATTGCTTTTCAGAAAATGAGCAAGCATACAAACTTTCGACGCCACAGGATGGGTGGTCATGATGCGGAAGAGCTGAAGAACTTCTGGGAAAAGGTCATCCAAGAGCAAACTAAGCAACAAGAAGCTGAAGAGTCTAGGCTAAGCAAAAGTGCCCTGAACAAGTAAGTGGTGTTTTTTCTTTTCCACAAGACAGCAAGGCATGTCATCACGTGTTTTAAAATAAGGTAACCTGTTATTGTACTGCTTTATTCATAGCACAGATTGTGTTCTGGATCTTTGGCACTTTTCCTCTCACAGCTGCTTATCTCATATTACCGTGGCTCTTCTGCATGGAAACTCAGACACCCCTCACCCTAAACCTCATGAGCATTCTTCAAAGGCCTTGGAGCATAGCCATGAGAAAATAAAGCACTTTGGAATTATGGCTTGTGACAGCCAGAAAATAACAGGAATTTTACCTAGAACTGGTACAGCTACACAAAGAAATAAATAAACAAAATAATATTACATTAAAGGGACAACCACCCACCTAATCTGTAGAATAAAAAATCTCTGGCACCTTTGCCATGTTTAACAGCCCTTCACATCACATTCTTCAAAGGAAGAAATTACACAATGAGATTTTCCCATTCAATGGGAAAAAATTGTGGGATTTTTGTTGTTTTGTGGATTGCTTGTTTTATTTGAGGGAGGGTATTTACAAGGCAGTATGAACCAACAGGGATTGCCTAGAGAAAGCTATATAGCTGTGCTGTGGTACAGATACTCTGCACAAATTTGGTGGACTGCTTCAAATATTTGTTCAACTTGTGGCAACTCAGAACTTTGAACCAGAGTCTCCTGCACACTAAGTGAATCCCCTGACTACTAATACTGAAGACTAGGTTGTTTAAAACACAATGTAAAACCAAACTCAGAATCTAAGATAACACAAACACCCATGTGAAAGAGCTACTGCTGAGTTATTCTCAGATGAAATCATTGGCTGCTGTTCTTTTCACCACACCAAAGGTAATTTAAAACCCCATATATTCTATGATACATTTGGCATTACTATATAGTATCTAATCTTAAAACATTGCTGGGTCAGGTGTTTCGTAACATTTCCTTCAGAAAACAACCCAGGCAGCAATATTCTGCAATGGTCCCTACAGATTTGCTCTTCTGTTTTTACTATACTACTGTCTTGAAGTTATGTGGCTCCTCTTGCATGTGACATCAATTCCTTTCATTAAACACATACAAGGTCTGCAGAGTTGTTTTTGTTTTCTTTTTCACCCAGAAGGACATATTTTAAGTTCAGCCTGCTATTCTCCACAGCATTTTACAGCAGAATTTGAGGGGTTGGGGGAAGAACTCTATTTTTTAATTTACACGTTGAATGACCTTATTGCATAGGCAGTACTCCTGAGTGGCTTTGAGAATACCCCAGAGGGAAAAACAGAGTTCTTTACAGTGACAGTATTTCAGCAGTTGTTTGACTCATTCGGAATCCAGCAATGTCAACCACTGATAGTATCAGCACTATCCTTTTCTCCCTGCATTCCCAATCCAGCAAGCTAGAGGGATGTGTAATTGGTAAATAAATACAGGACAAGTGCTCAGGTGATGAAAGAGAGGAAAGCTTCAACCCTGCTGAAAAGCCCTGGATACATTTGAAGGATTTGGCTCAATAACTGCTAAGCACTTGTACTCTCTTTGCAGACTTCGCCACGAATGGACTCTGCGGCTGGAAGGTCGAGCAAGGCAGGTCCAGGCACACATGAAAACTCGGGAAGAACAAATGACGCCACTGTCTATTGAGGCTCTTCCCTCACCAGATAAAACTGTTGCTTAAAGTTACTGTGCAAACACAGCAGGCACTGGGCCCGATTCTGACCTTCTTCATGCACCTATAAACCAGCAGTTACACTGCTGAACAGCCAAAAGGTCAGACTCTGCCCATTTTCCAAACTATTTACTAGAGCTACTATTAAAGTCCTATTGAAATTCAGTGCAAGAATAATGCCACAGGGGAAAAAAAAATTGAAAAGGAATAGATGAGAAGCAGACAACTCTAATTTTCCATGATATATTATTACTGTGATGTATCAGGATTCTGTTATGTAACTGCATTTCCAAGTGACAACAACATACTGCTTGGAAAGGACGGCTTGTTTAATAGGGATAATTCATTCAGACAGCTGCATGCAAAATTGCACATTTCCATTTGCACAGCTCACAGAGTCTGGCTTAATGCAGACGTAAGATGTTCTGTCTGTCTTGATGAGCCACAGTAGAGGGAATTAAGGATTAGCCCAATCAGCTGGCCAGGAGGAGAAACACATTCTTTAATGGAATGATGGGAAAAAAGAAAAAAAGGAGACTTTTCAGATCAACACATAAGAACATTTACAGATCTTAATAATTTAATTAAATGAACAGAAAAAAATACTTTTATTTTCTTGAGGTGTGTAAGAAAAAGACTACTGAGCAATAGTCTTTATTGTGAGCCAGTCTGACAAATGTTAGAGTAGTAAGAGCAAGTTAGTATGAGAGTTTGAAATAGAAGGCAGTGAATCATAACAGCACAGAATTGCTTTGCAAATTATCACTTGCCATACCTGACATGCACTAATCCAAACAATTTCTGCATCTTCTTCTGGGTTAGGTGAAACAAAGGTAGGAATAACTAAAAACGGGGTAATAACAGTGTGGCCTATTTACCCATGTGTCTGTGTATCTAAATACTAGTCTTTTGGACTAAAACATTCATTTGTTTTGTCTTCAAATAATCTTTGGTACACAGGAGAAGACTCATAAGTCTAAACAGCTATTTTTCTCTAAAAGCATTGTGCCAGATAGAAATTTACTTTGAATCTATATTTATACTAAAGAAGTAGATAGAAATACATCTGATACATTTCAAAATAGAACAAAAATTAAACCATTTTGATCTCACAGAAATTATTTTTTTGTCCTTTAAAAGCAATATTTAATTAGAACACCGGGTGTTACCAAATGTTCTCTCTTTTACAAAGGGAAAATGTGCCACAGAAAAAAAAACAAGCTGTCACAAAAATGTTCTTATTCCATGAAGGATTAAAACAATTTAAAATTTATAAAATATTGTCCTGTTATTGAAAACAGAAGGATTCGTAGTATCAGTTTCTTTTCATAAAAACTGACCCAAAAAACACGTAATTGTTTCTCTCAGTGGCTATTTTCCATTAGAAAAGCTATGCTGAAAAATAATAAAGTTGTAACTGCTTTTGCCCTGGTGTTTCTCTTCTGCATCTACTTACTTCCCACTTTCTGTAACACAGTGTCCTGCTTTGGTCCATGGCAGAGTTGACTTTTCACAGTAGCTGTGAGGGATTGGATCCTAGAGTTCCATGGCCCTGTGCAGGTGTTATTCTATGCCGCCTCATGCCTCCCTGGGGTAAGAAGTCCAGGATGCTTTTGGGAAGAAGGTGGGAGTGGCTTGGGGTGGGGGAACAGTCTAGGTGGAAAACTCATCAGCCAATGCTCGTTGCCTTGGCGTTGGGCACATTGGTCAGTGATTTTGTATGTACATTACACTCTCTTTGAATACTCTGTTATTGGTGGTGTTTTCCTATCTCATTACCACTTCCAGTAAATTGTTCTTATCTCAAGGCGTTATCTCTGCCTTTCATCTGCCACCAGAGGTTTGTGGTTTTCCTTATAGTGGGAGTACTAAGTTGAGGAATATTAATTCTAAAATATGACACCTAAGATTATCTTTTTCTTTGGTGAGGTATATCAAACACAACCTAAACTAGCTGCCCCTTATCAAAAAACTGGACTTTTACATTACTGTAACCATCACTAAAGGACACAGACATGGGCTATTGAAATAGAGAAATGCTAGATTTCTCTTCTGAAAACCAGATCTATTAGATTTGTTAGCTTAACCACTGATTTATGGTGTTGTAAGTGCAGCTTATCCCTACTCCATGTCAGTGTGACAAGAGAAGATTCAAGAAAAGCTGACTCAATAAGCATTTGTTTTTCCTTTACACTTAATGTCAATGTTTTTATTTATTAGGAACACTTTTATGATGCTCTGGTTGTTTATGAAGTTATGTAAGATAGGAAAAGAACTACACAAGTAGATGTAATTCACACAAAGCAAATTTCAGCACTCCCCCAAAAAACCACCTCATCTCTCTGAGAAGTAGTTTTTCTGTAAGGAGCTCGGAGGATGTCCAGGGATATGTGAAATGATTTCCACTACAAGTAGTTGGCATCATATTAGCGACACACCAAAGGAGTGTTGCGGGCATTGTTAACCTTCTCAAGTGCATGGAACCTATTTCAGTTGTGAATGGATTTCTGATGCAGCAAAGAGTGTGCATATCACAAATGTGAAAAACCAAAATGTTCCCACACTCACCAAAAAAATATTTTTTTTCATTGCTCAAGTGCATATGCATTAGTAATGGTTACCTATTCTAGCATACATTTTACATGACAGAAGTAACCTGACACCTTCATGGTATTGACCATTCTGTTCCCAAACTCAGGTGTTCATCCAATTTTCACTGCAGAAGTATATATACAAGCACATCCAAGCAGACAGACAGTTATCAGGCACTAGAAATAATAAAATCTAGCAGTTGGATGTAGTCAGATATGCTGCTTGCAAATAGCTGAAGGCAGACAGGAAGGTGGCAGATACTGTTTAGTCATTTTAGTAAATTTGTGACATTCAAGCCTAGATTTAGACATTTCATACATAACTGAAAATTATGGTTTTTATTAACAGCCAGTTAAATCTGGCTGTCAATAAAAAAAGTAAACAAACAAAAGTTGAAGTTGAATAGTTATATTTAAAAAAACTGTTCCATTCACACACATGGCTGCCATTTATTAAATAGAATATTCAGCGAGCATAATCTGTTAAGAGAGTAGGTCACTTCAACTGAATACAGCAGTTTTCAACTCCTGTGTCCCTAGTTCCTTCATCTTCGTCTTCAGGGGAAGGGGGAAAAAATTAGATTATAGTAAATACATTAAGAAATTTGGGCTAGCTACTTGAGGAGAGAAACTAATTGCCCAGATTTTTTTTCCTTAAGGTTTATTAATTTGCCTAATAGAAAATGAAGTGAATGAATATTGAATATAATGAGAAGAATTTAATAATAATCTGCATAATCAGTACCACCATAACCGTGCACCAGCAAGACATTACCATGTCTACATCAGCACACAAACCAGCCCTGGCACTTGTATAAGTCAGTAAACATCTAATTTTATACAGGATAGGTCAGTGGCTAGTATTTTGGTCATGGGACTTTATGATCTATGATGCAATAGGTGTGGATCATGCACTTAAGATGGCATACTGATGCCAGCTGTAGAGCACCCACTTAGCATGCCCAGATTTATGTGTATGACAGAATTGGTGAGCACAATCCATGCCCATTCATATTGTTGCTCTTCAAGCGCTGTCTAATCCAGGAACCAGTGACTCATGCCTGAGAAACAGCAGTTTGCTTTCTTAAAACTCTGAGCTGTGGCCAGCTGTTGATGCCTGGCTTACTTAAATCAAGGCAGTCTAAAGGGTGACTGTAAACCACATTATTCTGCAGTCTGACTTCATTTGGACACCATGGTAAAGCACTCACACAATCAGTCATAGGCAGGATGCAGCAACTCAACACTGGTCAGCTGCTCCACTTGAATTTGCACTTAAATTCAGAGGGGGAGAGGCATTTTTAAGCTAAACCTTTGACTGTCTGCATGTACCACATACTGGCTTGGACCAATTTAACGCCTGCAAACCAGATTTCTTTCTAAGCAACCAAAACCAGACCAAAAGCTGTGTTCCAAGTGCACACAAAAGGACACTTGCCTCTAAGGATCTAGCTCTTCAGACAGTTTTGAGACATCTGCAAAACAGGGCTATTTAGTCCAACTAACCAAATTAAATGCAGTACGATGTAGCCCCTGAACCATGCATAGTCTAATGCGGGGACGTCAGCAGCAGCCACTTTGATCTACTGAGCTACTTGGCAATGTGCTCACCTGCTTAGTAACCCAAAAAAACAATACAGGTGGGATCAAAGCACTATAATATGTTTCCTACAGATCTAAAGGTGGAACTCAGCTGAGCTCAGGAATTATCTCGAGCTCAGGATAATTTAATTAGCCATGTATATATGCTCGCATGCACAACTAAGTACAGTTTGGCCAACTCCCCACTGGAGCTGCATGTGATGGAACAGTGCCTCCCTACAAAAAAACTCAGAATAGGTCTGGCTTCTGAAACCATAAAACAGTATGTATGGTTCATTTCTACACTTAAATGATACAGGAATATGAGGATAATTACCAACTTTGTAGACCAAATGTTCTTACTAATTACAAACTGTCTGTGTCCTGAGGGATGCTGTTTTCTACCTTGCCTAATAAACAGCACTTAACTGCACCATAGTGTGAATAAGGAACAGTAAATCACATAAAAATACTTCTGGATTGAAAAAGGCATCTGTAGATAAATAAGAATGAACCAAAGAGTAGCTCTAGAAAGTCTTATATTCCCTGAGAATGCTTCCATTTGTGAATTAAGCATTACTGTATTGTTAACTTCTTACCAAGAGCAGGATCTATCCACAATGTTATACCTTTAAGACAAAACTGGAGACAAAAATTAAATAGTAAGGACAGAGAATTCAAAACTTTACTTATTTTTCCAAATACTTTCAACTGTCTGTATTTTTCTATGTGTTCTTTAGTCGCCAATGTTTTAAACATATTTCAAGCTACAATGGACAGAAAGCAGAGAAAATTCAAGCTCCAAAAATGACAGGCTGACAAACAGACTGAAAAAGGATTATACTACCAGGGAAGCCAAACTAAACAGTGGGTCATCACGTGCTACCTCCATAATGTACTTGTACTTGTGTCAAACACCATGCCTTAAATGAGCTAATACTCTACTAGCATCTAATGGAACATGAGAGATTACTAGTAGGCAGTGCCACTGTTCAGACTCAATGATATGACTTCAGTGGTTCCTAATCATGTCACTGTTCCTTTCCATAGCAAATAGCAACAGCATCAAGGAGAGCTTCGGCTTTGGCAGTAATAAAAAAATTATCTGACAAAAATCAGAGGGGCAGAAAAAAACGCAATACCAAATCTGAATGGTAATATAAATGGTTTAGTTGTCTGGCCAATTCTTTAAAAAATAGTCCCTTTGTGTTAGATTTCCACTATGACTCTACTACATGTCCAACATAAATACTGGTGCCATTTGATCAGACCTGTGACTTCACAATCTATATTGATGATTCAGCCATAGGGAACAGTTAAAAAAATTGAATGAATACTGAAAAGTTTTTGATTCTCTTAGATTTAGTACATAAATCAAACGAATCTTCAAAATACTGATACAAAAAGCTTAGCTGTGGGAGTCCAGAGTATTCCTCTGGCTTCCCTGGGAGCCTCAAGACCCTCCTGGTGGGGTCCCCAAAGACCCTCAAATGAGACCCAAGTGTCTCAGGGGCTGGATTTAGCTCCTTGGAACAGTCTACCAACATTGAGAGAAGAAATGCAAGCTGCAAAAATAAATAGAGTGTAAATTAGACTGTTGGAATTTAGAATAAGTAGATTTCTAGAATGTTTACATTAAGGGGCTCGTGGCTGAGATGGAGGATTTGGGGCGTGGTATGCTTCTTCCTCCTTCTTCTTCACTCTATCCATGTTGGAGTGCCACCTTGGCATCCTTCATTTGGATAAGGACAAAACTAGACAGTTTAATAAGATTGTGGTGTATTGGAAATTAATTGTAAATATCTAGTGTGTAATTTAGAGTATAAAAGATAAATCCTGCCTCTGCCAGGCAGATTCTGCCCTGGACATCTGGCTGGACAGATCACTGTTCTCTGGGCAAAGAATTCCTGAGATAAGAAACAATAAACAACCTTGAAACCTCTGAGAACAGCCTCCCTCAGTCTCTCATCAGCGGGCGTCGGGAAAAAGCTGAATTCTACACCACCTTCATGTCCTCCTGAGGTGATCTCAAGCATAAAGAGACACCTCGGGCTGTGACACTTAGTCTGTATTGTCTCTTCACAAATAGGCAGAAGAAAATTATGTTTTCAAATAGAGTTTGCTATAGTTAATGCTATTTTCTCCCTCTGATGTGCTATTCCATTTAACAACTGCATCATTATTGTTAAGGGTTTGAGGTTCCAGTACAGGCTATGAATCTAATTAGGCAAGGAAAACACAACATTACTGGGGTAGCCAACAGTGCTATTTCTGAAAAACCTTTTGAAAAATTACCTGTGTTACCCCTGACGTCTTAATATATATATTTTTTTTTCCATCATGGTAGTGATTCCACTACGGCTCCTCTTAGGGAAAATTTTTCTATAAGATTTCTATTGGTGCTTTTAGGTTTCCTAGTAAGTGAACAAATTGATACAATTGCTCATTTTTATATGTAAGAAGTTTCAAATAAAAATGTTGTCTCATTAATTACTGGATATCATTGCAGCAGACTTTCTGTTAGAGTTCAGGTAATGATAAAGTGCTAACTAATGAATCAATACTTTCCAGCTTTTGGGTAGCACCTGGGTTTACTGATTTTGTTGATACTGCCTAAGTCATTAAATATATATTTGTAATAATAAGACTAACAGTCACTGAAAATAAGCCCTATAAGCAATAAGGGCCATCTAATCTAAAATATCAGAAGCAGCAGTTATTATCCACCATCTCAAATGAACACTTAATAACCTGGAACTAAATCCCTTCAGGCTCCATTTATGATATGTATACACTTCTGCTACAGTGATGAAAAATACTCCATTTTCCCAGAACTAATGACCTCTCTATTATATGTGCTAGAGGACTGTGGAATGAGTCGATCAACAAACTAATACAATGCACAAGTTTGAAAAATTTTATGCCTATATCACAGGCAAATTTCAGTGCTTCCAACCTATAAAAAGCCCCTTTGGAGCCATTTCAAACTTCTGTAGCATGTTTGGTGAAGGCAATTTCTGTACATGCTTTGTTTATTTTAATTTTGGTTACCTTTGGCCACTACACTTAATGAGGAGCAATACCTAGAAGTGATTAACATGTAACACTTCGCTATGTTCAGACAAAATATTATTGTCCCACGGGATATTTTATTGCTTTAATTGGTGGATGCTGTTAAAAATATGCCTATATCTCAAAGCCAAAAGGGTTTTCTTTTTATTACAGGGCACCTTTGAAGAACATCTCAAACTAGGTTCAGACATATCTTACAGCTCTTCTGCTGAGATTTTGACAGCATTCTGTTAATGTATCACTACAAAGATTAAGGATGCAGAAAATAAGTATACCTTGAACTACTTTAGCCACTGTATTTATAGTTTAGCTTTAAGCCCTGCTTTTACATACTGTGGAATCACCAGGGAACACTGCTGGTTGTGACAATAAGACTAACATTTCTCCCAGCAAGCTATTTTTAAAAAATACAGTGCTCACTAGTCCAAATACTGCTATATTTGAGCTATCATTTTCAACAAAAGACAGAAAATTTGAGCAGCTACACTGCCTAGTTCCATCTGTGCTATCTTTTCTTTGAGGTGTTTTCTTATTTGGAGTAGCTGGCACTTCACTTTTAAAGGCTACCATCCAAGTGCAAATTCTTCTGGCTGACAGTGCTAAACTAGCCTACAGAAAATCTGGTATTTCTGTGGGTAAGCAGGCAACATGAGTGCACAGGTAGGCTGCAGGACATATGAACAAAAGAGTTTGGGGTTTTTATGTTGTAAAGAAACAAAACCAAAATTTGAATTGGGAAAAATATGGCCTTCTAGCATGAATTCTAGTAAACTCTATTGAATTCTGGACAGGCTTCAGGGGTTTTGTTATGGTCTGACATGTAATTCCTACCTGCTCCTGTTCTCCAAGCTGTATCTCTTAGGCTGAAGAGCAATTCCTGACTCACACATGTATATATTTCCTAACAAGAAAATTCTGCTTGGAAGACTTGATTCAGAAAGTTATTTTTTAATCACTGGAAAGAAATGGAAATAACAATGCTTTTGGATAATAATAAATAATAATTTTGATAATAATAAATAATAATGCTTTCTGATGCTCCAAATTACTCCAGATTAATATGTTGATTAAAACGTAAACCAAATTAAACACATACATGTGAATTTTGCCTGCAGGAGACATAGTTTTTCCAGTAGCAACATTAAATCAATTATAAATGAAGCAATGAAAGCTCACCACATAGCGGACTGGAATTGCAGTTAAA
Source organism: Luscinia megarhynchos (assembly GCA_034336665.1). Taxonomy (NCBI): domain Eukaryota; kingdom Metazoa; phylum Chordata; class Aves; order Passeriformes; family Muscicapidae; genus Luscinia; species Luscinia megarhynchos. The sequence continues at coordinate 38,116,305 of CM067592.1, read as the reverse complement.
AATAAGGTTTTACATTCCAAAGAGAAGTGCATGCAGACATACTATCTTAAATGCTTCAAACGTTCTAATCTAAATTTTAAGAAAATTTCAGTTTCTAACACCCCATGTTAACAGAGTGAGTGTACTCTATGTCCTGGTCTCCTAATATTTGGTATTCTGAACAATTTCACCTGACTGCTTCCCTGCAATAGGAGTAATACATCAGAGAGCAGCACCATGCTAGGGAATGTAATACAGGGATTCAGCACATCCCCAGCAACCTGAGGCACATAGATTCTAGGAAGCTCTAAACAAAATAAAGCTGCTTATAAGGTAAAAATTTGAAAATATTCTTTTGTCTTGTTTTTCATTTATTTATGGGGGTATTTATGCAGGGTATGGGGTCTGTCAGAGGAGCAAGTACAAAGAAGGGATTTTCAAGTGCCTGGCAGCAGCAAGCTGAGCTTCTACTCCCTCAGTCTGGAAATTAGTTCTGCATTTCCCTACAGGACCTGTTTTACCCTCTATTCTGTGTCACTGAGGTTGACTAGGGAGTAGGGCAGGGTGTGCTCCATCATCTTCTCCAGATGCTGAAGATCTCTGCAAGAAGGCCATGCAAGATGGAAGACCACCCAGACAGCTGGGCTCCACAGCTGCTGCTCTGCTAGCAGGGCTGGGACAAAGTGACCTCCTGGTCCCACTTTTCATAGCCTTCCCAAGGCCCTTGAAGATGCCCCTCTGATACTGAGAGCAGCAGCAGCCCACTAGGTCTGTGACTGGCAGCATGGGAAAGGGCCCTGAGGACAGGAATTTAGAGGCTCTTTGATTTTCTTTTCTCTGTCACCCTGAAATGGCATTTGACTGAAGTTGCTGGAGAACTGCTGGCTGCTCTCATGTCAGTTCCAAATTCAACCATCTGCAGCAGCACAAGTCACAAGACAAATTGTGGTCAGTGCACATGAGGCAATGTTTCTCTTCAGTGCTCCCTAGCAGCTCCATGACAGGAGAAGGAATGTCTAAGCAACAAAGAAATAGAAGTTAAAGTCAAGACAAGATCTTTCCATGCTAATTTTAAGTAAAATAGTCAAATTATTATCTCCAAACATGACACTAATGCAATCCTCTGATACCAGAGAACTCCAGACAGACTTTTCCTGAGTGAGACTTCTGCTGGGTTAGGGAGGCCTGGCCTGCCCAGGACAAGTGCCCCTTGGCTGAGCACGGTGAAACACCGTGGGTCAACTTGGGAGCGGAACTACAGTGGAGAGGAGGTATGTGCTGACCTTCACATTCAGGCTGGCTCACCAGGGGCAATCTGCTGCACTCACACCAAGCAATTTCCTGCACTCCTCATAAATTCATCTATATAGTTCCCTGATTCCAGCTTTATGCTGCCAAGTGTGAACACGCAACCGCAGAATGTTGCCTCCATGCTTCTTTCATTCAGTGGGTCATGTAAGCAGCCGCCTTGAAGCTAACTATTTCTGCTTGTAATTCTGTCAAGGCTTTGAAGGTTGGCTGGGAAGATCTTGATTTCCAGGGATTCAATCTTGCTCTGGCTACCTCTAGCAGTAAAGGAAATCCAGAAAATTCATCATGAATCTCCACTGATTAAGCTCTCCAACAAATCAGTGAGAAGCCCTGCGTTTTAAAAATTCTCTGCTCATTGTCAGATTCTCAGAGTCCAGCATCAATGACCTCCGAGTCACACTATAAAACATAAATATCTCTGTTGGCTAGAAGAGCAAAGATGCCACACAGGTGAGTAAAATAATAATTGTCTATGGAGTTACTGAGAATGCATGAAAAGAGAAAGAGGAGCAGTCATTCTCAGTAGCCTCATGTTTCCTCTTGATAAAATTCAATAGGTAGTTTGAGATCCAATTTACAAGGAATTGAGATTTCAATAAAATTTGCATCAAGGGAATATGTAAAAGCAGAAAGCTATTCAGACAGAGCTAAAAGAGAAACTGTGAAGGAGGGTACTGACAACATTTAACTTTTATTTGTCTCCAAAGAGAAGAAGCATCATTAAAAGATTCAGCTCTGCAATTCTCACAGGGTAAAAGAGTTAAACACGATATAGTTCAGTTCCCAAAACTCAAGAGCTTGCTGCCTTGTTAGTTAGGGATAGCTAATAAGCACAGGTAACCAAATTCATGCTTTAATTGGCATCTTGCCCTAACTGCCAGGAAATATAGTGACATTATTTTACCTACTCCCTGAGGAAAGAATGTGTTATATAATAATACAGAATTCCCAGAGCATGCATGGTATTGCTTTTTTGAGGAAATCCAAAAGAGATCCTGAAGTTTCATGTTAAATTATATTTGTGAAAAAACTATATCTTAAAAATCACCCAACCTTTCTAACACAATTATTTGCATACCTTAGATCTTCAATACAACTAAATGCAATATATGCTTTCTGTTAAAAATTAGCTTTGTTTAGATGCCATAAAAAAATAAAAATACATGTGAACAAAGTAAAACACTGAGCAATAATTAACCAAAATATTATCTGTGTATTCAGTGTATTAAAAATAATATACCAAATGTCAATATTAAATACAGCATATGATAAGCAAAAATATGTTATCAATTATGCATATAGATTTTTCTCACTTAAGGTTTCCTGCATTTATTAATAGCCAAATTGAAAGCTAAATGTAGGTGCGTTTTGATGAGTTCAAAGCATAATGAAAGCAAAGAGTCAGAATTCCTGCACAAATTTAACTTTTTTTCCAAGGAGTTTAAGGCTCTGTGGTTTAAAAACTGCTCTATTGATGCAACACCAGGTAGAAGTTTCAATTTTGGTGTTTTCTAGGGTTCCCACAGAGATGTTTTAGCAGATGTAATACTGCAACATCTAATTGTTGGCACCAGTTTTCTGGCTTCCAGGCTCCCAGCCCATCTAAGCATACAGGTACAATTTGGTGAACCAGCCAAAGGCAAAAGTGAACATTTTCGACTGAAATGTGAGTCCTTGACCTGGGAGAACTGAAGTACAGATGTAATTTCCTTTCCATCATCCTGGCTAGGAAATGCACTAACCGGCAGCTGGTAAGGAGAAATGGGCAGGTGGGGGTGGTAATGTCCAAAAATCCTTTAGCTAAATATGACATAGCTAATCTGTTGGAGTCCTAAATCCTCAGATGAAGCTGTCACAGAGACCCAGCCTGTGCAAACCATTCTGGTCAGAACCAAGGAAAAGTCGGGGTTCGTCTATGCAGTCCAGTCAGGCACTTGTCAGGTACACTAAGGCAAGTAGATTACAAAAGGAGCCAAACCTCAATCCTTTTAGGATGGCAAAAGGATTAGAAAAGGATGCAAAAGAGAAACTAAAACTTTGAACCCTCCATCAGGAAGACACAACTAGAAATTTACTTCTCTGCCTGACAAGTATGATCCTATTGCTTTGATATCTGAAACCAGGCAATGAATAAATATGTAACATGACAAATAGCTGATTTTCTAAACCTTCCTGATGCTTGTTGGTTCATGACAGTTATCTGCCTTATACTGCCTTTTAACATGCTTGTTTTCTCTCCAGATGAAACAAGAACAAGTGAACTAGAACAGAGGGAAGAGTGTCATAGCTCTTGAAATCCAATCTGTCTTACCTTATATTGCTAATTTGGGGTGGAGAAAATTACATGGTTCAATTTACAATTAGGATTCCTCCTTTTTGATGCCCCTTTTGTCCACTTAGGATTCCTCCTTTTTGATGCCTTTTGTCCACAGCTCTTACATAGGACATATACTTTTTACAGAAACCTAAAAATAGAGCTGCACAGTCCAGCTCCAGTATTGTTGTCACTTGTTTCGACAGATTGATCAAATCAAATACAGAAGCAGAAAAAGGCAGTGAGGTTTTCTGACCAAACGTGATGCGAAGGTCATGGTAAAGGAGCAGCTGACAAAAAGGGAAGTCTTACTACACTGCAGTTAATGTTCAGAAAAGTTCTTTAGTCTGTGCTTGTAAACAATTCTTCACAATAAGACAATGCATGGTTATGCATTTGGTTTGCATACTTATGTTCCCACGTCCAATCAAAACAAAAAATATCAGTTGAGTATAGTGTGAAGCTCTCTGTGTTCCAGGTAAATTTTCAGTGAATGCAAGTCCTGTGCTATTTACTGCAAACATGAAACTAACTCTACACAATTATGAAACTTTTTAATTAATACTACATTTTGTTTTGTCTTGCCAGATTTCAGTAAGTTTAGCTAAAAAACCGACACTTTTTACCCTTCAGGAATTTTGGTTGCAACCTCCATTAACCATGCCAAACTCCCTCAGGAAATCTAGTTAGATGTTTGTTACTATACTGGAAATTAAATAAAACTGTATTTTGACTTTTTATTTTGCCAAATTGACAACTTTTGGGGACAATGAAGGATGGGCCATTGCCCAGAATAACAGGCAGAATGCCTAAAATAACACCCATTAATTAAGAAATCACCAAGATATTATTATCAATAGGATAGTCAATCTTGTGCAGCAAAACTTTGGTAAACTAAAGATAAAGATGCATATAGAAACACATGTAGTACCAGCAGCACAACAAGCATTCAGTCATTCCTGCTGCTGCTTGGTAGATCAAGTTTTCTGGAATGAGATGCCCCAGTCTTTTGAACTGAGTGACTCTATTCAGAACACTGAGTCACCAAATTTACCTCATGTAAAGTGAAGAGCATGCACTTGTTTTTGGCTAAACTAGACTTAGATAGCATTCAGAACCGGTTATGGTTTTCCCCAAAGCTCTGCTATTCCCTGTGGGACAAGAGATGACAATGGATGGAAGGTAAGTGCTACAAAGTAAAAATCTCGTCTTCTATCAATTTAATGGAGCTTTGCCTTTGTGTTCAATGTTGCCAGGATTTCTTCCCAGTTTTATTCATCAGCCAGAGAATGGCAGGGAATTGAAACCAGCTCAGCTTTAGGGGCAAAAACATCACCATGCTCAGAATATTTTAACATTTTTGTGCATTTAGGTAAATCCAGACTCAAAATTACTTTTTGTACTCCCCTGTAAGCCAATCTCTTTTTCTTTCCTTTTTTCTCTCCCTGACAGAAGCTCTTCTAAGGGACAGAAAAATCATTGCTTTGTGGAATCAAGTTCCAGAAAATCACAGGTAGTAGAGCTGTCTCCATGCCACGCACTCCACACATCCTGGGTGAGGACTGTAGTAGTTTTGGAAGATAACTGGAGAGTTATAAAAAATAAAATTGTTGCAACACATTTCACAGAATTTCATAAGCAAACCATTTCAGAAATTTCTTTCTCATTTTCCTCTGCTATTTCCCTAGTCTACACCCTTGAACATGTTACTTATAAATACAGAAAATTTTTGTATGACACCTAAAAAAAAAAAATTACGAATCAATTTTTCATTATTTGCACAGACTCCTTGGCTTTTGCAAAAGTTCAGACCCAAACAGCATAACATTTACAGAAATTGTTGGAGTGCCACCTATCGGAAACACATGTACAAATGAAAAAGACCTTGGTTAACTGCACAAAAAAATTGTTTATTACCCAAACCTTGGTTTAACTAGATCAAGTTAAGAGGTTTTTAAATGCTTATAAATCATGTTCCAAGCATAATTATGGTTAAATTTAGATCAGCTTGTAATGTTAAAAAAAAATATTAGCATCTCTAAGGATAAAAATGCTAGAAAGTGGCAAAGATTTATAGCCCTGGAATATAAAATAGCAAATATCAGGGCAGACCAGCTAGAACAGTCACCTGCCTAAAACCTGACTCACTTTACTAAGCTATATATCCATGGCTGGTGTAAATAGTTTCATGTCAAATCCTGGTTTTCTCTCTGCAGAGATATATGTAATATTTAGGCTCACATGGTTCAGCTTGTTTTAGACTCTGAATATAAATTATTAATTTTCCATACAGAAGGCTGTCATTTTGAGATAAAACAGCCTTGACCTTCCATGGAAAACTTATGAATCAGTCTGGGACAGTACAAGCAGTTTTAATAAAATGGTCTTCAGCTGTCATTTCTGTTCAAAAGACACTCAGGCAATGGCATAAGTGACTTCTCTGTCTCCCATGAACAGATAAATTTATGGATTTTTCCTCACTACTTTCCTAGCAATACCTCCAGCTTTCCTATTAAGCGAAAGTATGCTCATTTACACTTTAAAATGAAAGAAACTACTCAATTACAGAAAGCAACTGAAAAATTTGGCCCAGTTTTGAACCCTGAACTTGATCCTTGAGCTGTCTGCCCTCACTCCTCCCTTATCACCCAGCAAGCAGCAGACTGGGAGGGCCATTGCCCGAAGAGCATCACCACAAAATTCTAACACATCTTTTTGATTTCCTCATTTTTACTACTGCAGCTTCCTCCTCCGTGGTTTTATGAGCTCTCACACTAAAAGCAGCAAAGTGTTGCCCAACTCTTTTCTGTGCAAACATCCCAGCCTTGATCTCAGAGTCACACTATTCCTCTTACAAGTTCTTCTGTTAATTAGCTCTGACCCCTGACCAGCTCATGACAGCTTCTGTAGCATCTCTTTTCATGGCTATGATTAAGAGAGTCACATAAACACAGAGTGGTAGCTTTTGTAGATTGCTCCAGGAAAAAAACAAAACAGAAAAAACCACAGTTAATTATAAATGTTTGCATAGAGCAGAAAAAGAAATAAAAGAGTGACATGGCACAAAAGCAAAGTAAAATCAAAATACACTGGGTATGGGTTATTTCACTCAGTCCTCAGGATTATTCCAGCAGCCAGAATTGCAGTTTGCTTAGTTGTCCATGGTGGTATAAAATTTTCAACTCAAATTTTGGACTTTGTGTTATTTCATAACATGTTTACAAAAATGGCATATGGAAATTAATTACTAAAATACATGATCTTTACTCTTACATGCAATAAAGGCTAAAAACATCTTTTCCATTGATGCTGCTATAAACCAGTATATATATGTACTGACAGTATATAAATTGACAGGATCACTTTCAAAATCAGTTCCTAGTCTGTCTCACCTTCATTTCTAGCAGCTGTCTGATACATAATTTCATTCTTTACAATCACTACTTCTTTTCCTGGTAGCTTACATCATTCTATGAGTGAACATGTTTTTATTCCTTGGTTTTATCTCTTCCTCCAGATCCCACAGAGTATGCTCCAGGCTTCTCTGTGGTTTATAAAAGACTTTTTCTCCTACAGCTTTCTCTTGAAACTTCAATCATTCTCTGCTTCCTCTTGAGGCATGCCCTCACATGTAGCTTCCCTCCTTGAACAATCTTACTTTATTCTTCTGGGGACATATTTACAACAAAAGTTTAGAGGCATCAGAAGTAACATTTCTTTGGTGCAACAGCTGTAGACCCACATCTGATAATAATGACATGTCTCCTATGCCCACTGCAGTATCTGCACTTACATTGCTTACTAAGAAGGAGGAAATGTGAGGAGAATAAAAACACCACAAAACTCTCAGTGAAATCACTAGGCCTGCTTCAGGTTTTGTGCCATATTTCCAGCTTAAATGACTATGCCACAAACATTTTAGGTGAGAACTAGTAAGGGTAAGCACAGGAGCAATTGTCAAAAGCCTACCTGCAACCAGATTTTCATGAGTACAGATCCTAGGCTCCTTCTAGTCTTCCATTTCCTTCCCACTGAATTTATTCTTAACAGATCTAGCCACAGGTGCAGATGAACCTGCGTTTGTTCCCCACTTGGTGTCTTTCAGACTGGCAACAAAAACCTAGCCATGAGGTCACATTATTCAAAATATGCATATACTTAAAGCCCAATTTTAGTAGATTTCTAAAACATTTGGTGAAGGAAGGAAAAATAGTCAGCTGATTTTCTTTCTGCTTTACTCTGTGAAATGTAAGCTAAGTGAAGCTAATCTCTGTGTTGTTTAGATACTAGGGCTCACACAAATGGGAAAAGAAAAATGAATATTTTAAATTTTATCCATAGTCTGGAAGAAATTACAATGCCAACAGGATCTTCAACTGTAGATAGCATATTCCAACCACCTCTGACAATGTTCTCAGAAGATTTTCTGGATGTGTTTTGGAGTAGTACAGAAACAGGTGTTCAGCTGTGTCTACCAGCTAAAAGCCACAAAGGTAGATTTAGGAGTTCTGTTGGCTAGGTTATACAAGAATTCCCTATAGGTGACATGTCAACTGTTGATAGAAACTAAATTAATTTATTTTTCATAAGCAATTAACATAACTGAATGAAAATTTTTAAAAATATGCAAATATCTTTACTCTCACCAGCCACAAAAAAAAACCAAAAAAACCAAATCAACCAAAAAAATACCTAAAAAAAACCCAACAAAACCAAAAACAAATCAGACAGAACCACTAACAAAAAACCCAAAACAAAACAAAACCGAAACAAAAGCAATTTTAAAAACATTTAAAAAAATCAAAACAAAACAAAAACAAACCAAAGAGCCTCAAATCACAAAAACCAACACATACACCCACACACCAAAAAACTTAAGTTAAAGAAAACCTACTGTATGGCCTAAAGGCTTCTTCTGTCATTTGAGGATACCAATGCTCATTTACTTTAACATGAATAGGCATACTAAATGAATGAGGGGATTTATAATTTCCACACCACGGATCCCTCCCTGGTGATATAAAAAGCTCCCACGAGATGTGGCAAAAGACGCCTTTAACCTTTGCAGACATAATTTCAGAGCAGCGTAGCATCATTTTTCTGAGAATGGAACCATATGTCACCTGATGGCCCAGGGGACGCAGCGGCATACGGAGCCCTTCAAGCTTTAAGTGCCAGCTCGAATCCAGCCCAGCCCCTAACAACCGGCGCTGCTGTGCCTGGAGGCTGCTGGGGACTCTCTGTGGAATGAGCTGGCCATCTCACATCAGATCCTGCAGCAAAGTTGCCCACCAGAACGTGACCACTGCAGATGGCACACTCTTGCCCTTCTGTCAGCAGCATCAGCAAGTCAGCCAAAGATTAAATGAGCACTGCACATAACGCGAGCTTCCCCTTGGCAGAAGTCAGTCTCCCAAGCCAGGAAACAGAGAGTGGACATGCAGGGCATTGCCTTGGAGGAGGACCTCAGGAATTCCTCAGCCAGCCATCTCCAGCTCCTTTGAGTTAATATTGCAATACCTACTCCAAGCTCTTCCTCCCTGCAGATTTAACCCACTAGATGGACCAGCTTTTAACACCTGCATTAATGTTCCACACATGGTGGAAGGTCCTTGAGTAATGATAACTCGACTGCCTTAAGTGAGGATTCAGTTTTGTGAGAAATCTTTTGTAAAAGCAGAATGCAGAATTAAACTGTGTCATGATGACGAGAGATTAAAACAATAAATCACTTTATAAAATAAATTTTTTTTTATGAGGAAAATACTATATGGTAACAAGCAGCTTTCTTTGAAATGCAGACAATACTATAAAATAATTAAATAATAATATAAACACACGCATTGCAGCAGAGAATACTAAAGGACTGAGAAAATAGAAATTTGAAAGCTTCCTAGGAAAATATTACCAGAGAGCATGTTCAGAATTTTCAAAAGAAGGTATTTTTATCAGTATGAAATTTGAGTTTCCTTTTTCCAGTACTGCAAATATTATATGTCTATATTATTGTTTCTCAATAGTTAGCCTTCAAAAAGTATCGTTTTGGGTTTTTTTCCTACTGAAAAATCTACAAAGACAGACATTTAATGCATAGCATGACACTGACTTACAGGTGGGAAATTAAGTCAGACAAATTAATTGGTAATGCAGTTCTTTATGCACTCTGTGGGAGCTGTATCACAAAAGGGGCTGTAGGTGTTTGCAAATAAAGCAGAAACTGGGAGTTGATTTTAAGAACAGATCTGATCAGATTCTGATTATTACTGATCAGATTCTATTCCATGTATTGCCAGGTAACAAAAGAGTTTACACAAAAGCATTAGTGTTAACAAGTACTGAGTTCATTGATACAGCAGCTCATATATACCTATTTACATGGGGTCTTTTATCTTTTTTTCTGGTACCAGATCTGTTGGTGTTTTTAATCATTGCAGCTTCATCAAATAAATATGCATATGACAGAAAGCAGCATACACAATTTACACATTTGCCTTTTTTTTTTATTTTGCAAATTATATTTTTATTTCAGAAAAGGCACCTATTATGTCAAGCACTATCCAGCTATCTGAGAATTCATACTCAGCTACAGAACAGAGGTTGATCTGATAAGCATCAACCACTGATAAAAATTCTAGTCATGCTTTCTAACATATTTGACTTCAGATTACTTATACAACTATAGTATGTTCATGTTATATGTATTACATTTACTTTTTCCTTTTCAAATGTTAACTTTTGTCTTGTATTTCTATTAAATAAGGATTTTTCAAATGGTACATAGACTATAGTTTCTCCAACTTATCTCCATTGTCCTGATAACAGAAAATGTAAAGGACAGTTTAAAGCACATGTGCATGGATTAATCTAAGATTTACTAAAACAAGATTAATAACAATATGTCCATTTATTGTTATGCCACAACATGGGATTTAAACAAAACAGCAATTTTTAACACTAAATTGAGTTGAGCACAGTCAGAGTACACATTTTTCCACAGGTACAGTAATGGTGATGAAACATGAAAAACAGATGTTTGTCTCAGTAGGCTGAAGGGCCTATATAAGCAACAAAAACCAGAAAGATGTATGATGTAATCAATTTTTGGCATGAAGGACTGGGATTTTCCAGGCACATGAAGTAAAATGGAATCAACAAAGAGGCTGACATATGTGTTGGAGAGCTGGTTGTATTTCTTTTGTACCTTCTGTTGTATCTCTTTTGTATTTGATTCTCTTCTTTCAAACTTGAAAATTTAAAAAATAAAATCTCACCAGTTAGATAAATGGTAGATAAAATTCACATGTCTATCTTTAATTAAATAAGTCACTGAACAGAAAAAGAACAGCATGTCATTCTTTCTTCAAAGATGGGATGATTAAATGTTCAAGTTGACTCCTCATTTATGGCCAGGCTCAAGTACAATTTGTGCTTGAGGTATCTTTCCTCTGACAGAAATCTTACAAATCATGACTTAACATACCTATCCCTTTTCCTAAACTTCTAGTAGGAACAGTGGTTTTTTGTTATTTCCCTTGGACTAGAAAAATTTAACTCATAATTTAACTCACATTTTAAATCTTTCTCACACGAGACCCACACACAGATGGTAAAGAATGATGGAAGAGAACTTGGGAAGATATCCTGAGTAAAGATCAGACAGATGGATGATCCTGGTGACATACCTAACTGCTCGGCTGGCCACACTTAATACCTTGCAAAGAAGGTCCCTGTGGGACAACAAGCACCAGTGAGCAGTGCCCTGACAGCAGCAAGGCCAGGAGAATCCTGGACTGTGTCAATCAGAGGTAACTCTGCAGCTTGAGGGCTGCCATTATTCTTCTTAGTGCTTGTCAGGCTACATCTGGAACATTTCATACTATTTTTCAGCTCAAGAACACTGAAGAACTGGGGAGGGCCCAACAAAGATCCACCGAGTTGATTAGAGGACTGATGGATATGATATACAAAAAAAATGTCCACAAAATGTGATGTGTTCAGCCTAGAAGAGGGAGAGCTCAGCAGAGACTTCATGACAGTATTCCAGTAGCTAATGGGTGGATGCAAAGATGAATTCTCTGCACAGGAATGCACAGGTGCCAGAAGACACAAGATACACCAGTTGCTTCAGGGGAAATTCCATTTGAGTATCACAAAAACAATATTTCACGTGAGGACACAGTCCTAGGCAACCTGTTTGAGTAAGGGGGTTGGGCCAGATGACTTCCAAAAGTCCCATCTTGCCTCAACTCTTCTTTGATTCTGTGTCAACTAAATCATGGAAGTTGTGGAATCTTCCTTGCTGGAGGCACTGAAAACTCATCTTGATACAGCCCTACATAATCCAACCCAGAGCCCCGTTTTCAACAGAAAGTTGGACAAGGTGAATTCCTTTCAATATAGACTTCTCTGTAATTTCCATAACATGGAATACAACATATCTATTTATTTATATTTTTAATTTCCTTGCAACTAGATTAGAACAAAAGAAAAACAATTATTAACAAAAATAAATGGTTATTTGAAGCAGAAATTTCAGGGACAAAACGGATAATAAACCAGTGGGTTTGGAGCTGTTCAGATCTATTATTCCTGCTCAGTTCAGCATAGACCTGTGTCTGTCCAGCTGCTATCCTGTCTCACTATAGTGAGGCCCAGAGGCTCCTTTTTCTGCTACAGGCCAGACACCAAACCAGATAGCAGATTGCTGTCATCACAGAGATTGCAGCTGACGTCTACTTGGCCAGAACAAATAAGAAAATCAGTCATGTTCAAATTATAAATTTGCATTGAAAATTTAGCAATATCAATATATATTCAAAATTACTTTAAGTGCCTCCAAAAGTGAAAACAAAGAAATAGTATCTACCTATGTAGACTTTCAGAGCTGTAAGAACAACATCCTATCTTAAATAGGCACTCATTTCATTTTTGAAATGCAGTTTTTATACTGATTGCTAGAAAGGGTGAAGTGTTTTGAGGGAATGCCACTGAGTAAAGAGTGAGCATACTCATTGTTTTCTGGGAGTTTGAAAAGGGTGCTAGGACAGGATACACGCCAATTAATTTGTTTAGAATGCAATATCTGTATAGATTTCAACCCTTGAGCAAAAACAATCCCAAAGAGAATTGGCTACATTTTTGAAAATGATTACAGACTCTACCTTTTTAAAAAGCTTTTATCAGTGGACAGCATTTCTTTCCTTCATCTCAAGGATTTTTCCATTAAGAAACAACCTTTTCTAGTATAAAGTTGCCTATTTCCAGCACTTCCATTATCTCACCTATTAGTGTGGTACTTGCTTCTCCTCTTTGACTGACCCTGAACTCAGTGTTGCATCCTTTTCCACACACCTATATGATTTCCCTCCTGTGATGACTAGTACCATACATGCTATTTCTCTTAGATTTCAAGTTTTCAGTCTGGGGCATAATCAAAAGAAATCACAGTTCAGACATGATTTTGCATAAATCTCAAAACTAGTTATGATGCAACCCAGACAGTTTATTTTCTCTATCCTCTCTGCTATTACATCCAGATATCCACTCTCATTTATTCTGTTGCTTTCATAATTTTGTTATTCATCACACTTTCTGGTAAGTTTTCCAGACTAGAGATAAACCCATATGAAACATTATTTGCGGCAAATACTAACAGCTTGAAATACACCACTGATGTATACAGCTTGTTCCATCATTCTAAGTGTGCCATAGATCAAGCTATCTACCTGTGATGGTGAGCATATTAAATCACTTGAAGTTCCATTTGCATGATCATCTTTCCAAACACTCTTGCTGTGATGCTGACTCAAGCACTTCGAAAGGCTCACTCGAAATTACTGTTTAGAAAAAAAAGCGAACATTGTCTCACTGAGTATGCAGGAAATTAAATGTGTTAGCACTTATCCATTTCAAATTAGATTCAGCACATAACTGTCTAACGTGGCTGCACCTAGCTATAGTTTACATTTATCTCTCCAGTAAGCTTTTTAATCAAAAGTAATTTAGTGTTAAGCGTATCGAAAAGCCTTTCATTAACCATCGATGGGACTTGATTTATTCATGTGCTGTGCAACATATGTTGCTGATGCAGTTACCTACCACATCTCTAATTTTAAATAAGCCTTTTAGTTTTGGGTTGATGCTTATGCAAAAAAGAGGTGTTCAATCCTTGGATCATGTTGGTGACCCTGTTCTGGACTCTCTCCAGCAGTTCTATGTCCTTCCTGTGCAGGGACCCCAGGGCTGGATGCAGGGTTCCAGAGCAGATCAGAGGGACAGAATCCCCACCCTTCCCTGCTGCCCATGCTGCTTTGGATGCAGCCCAGAAAACAATTAGATTTCTGGGCTCAAGGCTCACAGTGATGTTTCTTTCATGCAGTTTCTCATCAGCCAACACCCCCAGCTCCTTCTCCCAGAGCTCTCACAACACTTGTCCTTTTTGAGCTTCATGAGATGTGCACAGACCCACCTTCCAAGGCTGTGAAGATCTCTCAGGATGGCATCCCTTCCCTCCAGCATCAGGAGAATGCACCACACAATGAAGACACATTTGCTTGTGTCTCCAGCAAAATTGCTGGAGCTTCACTCAATCCCACTGCCTGTGTCACTGACAAAGATAGTTAACAGGTGTTATATGCAGGCATTTCTTATAGTTCCCAGGTCTACTGCTTATCAGCTGTGCACTTTTTAAAAAGTCCCACTTAGATTCCTTGTATTTCAGTTACCCGCCCTAAGACTGAAAAAACCCCAAACAAAAAACCACAAACAAACAATCAAAAAACCACAAAGAAACAAACAAACAAAAAAAACCAACCCAAGTTCATTTTGTCTAGTTAGGTTTAAGTCCTTCAGAACAAGTTTCTCAGACAGTAGGGCTGAAACCATACTATTGGGTTCTATTGAGGTACACACGAATATTGTTTTAACATCCCTGAAGTAAAAATTTCAACTTCTGTTTATACAGCAAGAATCAAGAATGGCCACTTTAGGTTTGCACAACCCAAAGAATGTCAGGAAATGAGAATCATATTGCCAGTCTCACAGCAATATGCAAACCACTTGTGCTACCAGTCAGATAGAAGCATGGATAAAGAGGCATCTTCCTTTGCTGGCTCAGGTAATTCCACAAGACCACACATTACCTCACACATTTATGTTAACAAATACGTATTTTTTAAATATTTCTGAGAAAGTGCTGAGTCTTTTCAGCAAATTAAAAATTAAGGTGTTTTGATGGGCTACAAAATCTCCAGGTATTTTCTAAAGACAGATTATAATGAGGCAAGCTAGAATGAAATCTTTAAAGATGCATGCTTAGAACTCACAGGTTAAGTTACACAGAAGTAATTATTTTGGATTTCCTCAGCAATGTGCATTTCTATAGAGCTGCCTTTATTATACGAAAAGCAGTGGCCAAGTACAATAAGAACTGTTCAGATACTTTAGTGGTGAAAATTAGCAGGTTCTTGTCAATTTAGAAGACCAGGAGGGTAAAAGGAGAGACAAACAGCCCACCATCATTGAAAGTGTATTTCCATAGATCCTGAGGAACCCAATGCACATAAACATCCATCTCTCCATATAGTTGCATCATTGCTAAAATACATATAATCTCATGTGTGGCCTCATTTACTCAGTACTGACTGTGTCGTCTTCAAAAGTTAAAACTGAGGAACAGAAATAGAATTTTTTTACTCTGTTATTAACACTACCACCATGAAGGATGAAAACTTGCTTTTACATACTCTCGCTATGTGACCATATCTCAGTCTGTTTCTGCCAGTCTCTTTCCCTTTGGCAATATTTGAACTTTATGTTCAATTTCAGCCAAATAAGACAAAGGAGTCTCAAAGGAAGTTTCTTGGAAATAGGCAGGCAAGGAAAAGAGAGAGGCTGCATTAGCGACCCAAAGATGGAGAGGCTAAGGCATGCATTCTGACATTATTAATCACCTGAGATACCCCCAGAAAGAGAAACTTGGTGTTCCCCAGCAGTCTCTGAATATTCCAACTGCCAGCCAAGATTAGATTGGAGCTCATACCTATTAGACCCCATAAGGCACAGTCATCCACTGGGAGCCAGGTCTTAATAGCACTGTAGTTTCTGGAGGAACAGTTTATCTCTCTCTCTCTCTCTCACAGTCCTGCTCCCTCTTCTTTCATTGTCTCACAAACGAGCTTCATTTTTTGTGCATCTGTGATAAACTGTTAAAAATCTGCTAAAACAGCCTCCACTGGTATCACCCTGATTCTACTTTTCTTCTGTGGTGAAATGCAGCCTCTGAGCCCTTCTGCTCCCCTTGCGTTACTGCACCCTGCCCCTGGGACCAGCAGCCTCTGCTTATCCATTACATCATGCAAAGAAGGAGGGCACTAGAGCCCAGCAGCAATAAAGGAGCAAGGATTACCTTCTGTGCAGGCTGAAAGGGAGTTTTCCCTGTCTTTCATCACCAGGAAAGTATTCTCTGCCTACCTCTTTTGACAAGAGAGCTTCCTTCCTGTTCACCTGTCTGCCCCACAAAGACATTCCTAATCTGTAATGGAATGACTGGTCATTTACAATTTATGTGTATGAGTCAGAATGCTCTCAAAAGCAATCTTCAACTAAGTTGAGCAGAGGAAGTGATAAAAAGATAGGAACAATTAATTTACAGTAACTCCATCTCTAAAAAAGTGTATTATAGTCATAATTACTTGCATTTTCTGTACAGAGTCATTTATCTCTATAAAATAATACTGTCTGATCAAAGATAAATTTTATGATATGGAATGTGTCGGGGAAAGAAAACATATATTTTACAAAGCAATTCTATTTTTGCACATTAATCTAGCAACATCAAAACAATTAAGCAAAATAATCAAAACTATTTAATTAAATAGAGGTTTTGTCATATGGAACTTCTAAATATTTTATTCCACCGGCGAAATCTGCTGATGCATGTGGAAGATCTCTATCTAAAGCAGATGGAAACAGATTCTGGATACACATTGCCATCTTGTGGAGCCCTCCCTGGCAGAGCATGCTGCAGAGACCTAAGGTTTGCTTTACTCGAGATCCACTCATTCAGAGCTGGTATGGATGTTGAACATAAAAAGAGTTTTCTAAGATGCATGAGCAGCAGATATTCTTACATGCAGAGCGCACTGCCAGATAGAATGTTGCAGCTCAGGCCGGCTGGATCTCTGTTGGGATATCTCAGTAGGGAAGTAAGACAAAAAAAAGGTTTCACTCTTAAACCACTGTTTCAAATCAGAAGTAAAACAAATAAATACACTTCTATTTTACAAGACTGCTAAAGTGCTCTGTTTCACATTTAAGACCACACTCAAGCAAGGTGATTTATTTTGTTCAGAGAGGTGTATCCTTTAGGGCATGTATGAAGAAGAACAGTGGGACAATGGGGGGAAATCTGAAGCACTCCTACTTAAGAACTAGCAATTTGTAGACACAGACATACAATTTTGTCAGCACGGCGAGTTTCCAAATATCAAATTTCTTTCAAAAAATTAGATATTTAGCAACAAGCTCAGATGAGTCAGGGCGTTCTTTGCGGAGTGATCAATCAATATCAAATAAAGCAAGCCACAGAAATATGAGTCATATCACCATAGTACAGAGGAAATAAAAAATCTAGCCCTTCTGGCTCTTATTTCTTTTGTGTCTGTTTATTCTCATCATTAAGAGTAATTTCCAGCTATTGCACTTCCATTTTAGCTTCTTTGGGTTTTTTTCTATAGAGTCAACTCAGAGATGAAGGAATGTTTTTTCCTCCTGATGCTGTATTAAACAACCTCTCAACTGCAAACTCACATTTTTTTTCTCTTGAGTCAACTAGTGTTAGTCCTAAAGCCTTTTAACTCTGAAGTAACAAAGCCCAGTACACCCTCTAACAATATTACTATTAAATTGATCAATTGAGACAGCCAGTAGACTACAGCTGTGCCAAAGACAGAAACAGTGCAAGAAATTGCATGTTCCTCTGCACTTTTTGATGAAGGCTATCCTCACATAGGCTTTATAATAATTAAATAAGCAATTTGCTGAAAAGCTGATGAAAGCTGAACGCCCAAAACAATGAGGTTGATGGACAGCCAGTCTGGAGTCAACACAACTAAGATGTGAGGTAAGATGAAAGTCATCCCCACACGAAAATGAGACAAATGGATTTCTAGGCAGATAACATAGTCTTGCTAAGCAAGAAGATGTGGCTGCAGTGAGAAGAAAGCAGCAGAGATAAACCCACTCTGCCTCAAAATATAGTTTTGAGGTAACTCAGTGATACCTTCAAGGTTAGGCAAAGATGAAGACACCCACTCTTAATCAGCACAACATAGATTATGCCCTGCTCTACCTAGAGATCAAACAGATTTACTGGTGGTTGTGGGTTTTTTTGTAGAGTACCCCCAGTGAAAAGGATAAAAACAGTCATTCTTTGCTGGAAGGTGATATCATCAGAGGTGTCAGGAAGGGATGTTACAGGTGTGCAAAGCAGTATACTGATAAAAACAACATGAGCATCACCGTTCACTAAGCAGAAAGAACACAGATTTGGACAGACATGAAGTTGTACTTGTGAAGAAGAGTTTGCAGGCTACATTTAATACCATCTACCATCAATAAGTTTTTACCAAGTGTTTATTCAGTTGCTTTCATATAAGTAAAAAGAAGAGGAACCATAAGTAGAGATGCCAGAAGCACATGCTAGTAGTTGCATGTGCCTGATATATCAAGCATGTCTAAATTTCAGCAAACTTCTAGGCAAAACTACGTCTGCCAATTCCAGTTCTGTACAGATCAACTATATCTTGTATCATATACTTCTATAAATTTAGTGCTTTACACTCCAATTTTTATTGCAGTGTTTTTCCTCAATTTTTACTCCAAGGAAGAAATCATATAATTGTTTTTTCCTTATATACTTTCTTTAAAATACTCATTGCTGCCAAGCAGGTAGGCCCAATGAAATTAGAAAAAAATGTTCAGAATTCCAGTCACAGACTAGGTAGGCAGACAGGATCAATCAACAACCTACATTATGAACAGGGCAATTTTGTTACCAGCATCATTGAAAGAATAAATATACTGTCACATAATGTCAGTGATTCAGAATGAAGTGTCATAAATGTCAACTCTTACAAACAGTAGTGGCAAAGGTTAGAAAAATATCTTAGGTTTATTTTTCCAGTTGTTATATAAAGGTGATTCAATATATTCCTCTAATTCCAAAAGTTGTAACTAAAAAGAATATGCCTTTGGCACATTCACAATGCACCTCTTGCAACCACCATATATTATACTTATACAGTGAACTAGTTAACAATGACAGCTGGCACTAAAGTTTTCTCCCTAATTACAGATAGTTCAGAAATGCTCTAATTCTAAATACTATGGACCACAAAGTAGAGAATCTTTCCTCATATATGCTTTACTAGCATAATTTCTGCTGACAGTAGTCATACAGGAACAAACAAAAAACACTTATCTCTGTAACATTCTTGTGCATTTCAGTTTCCTTTGAATATAGCTCAGTAAAAAGTTAACCCTAAAACTTCCATAGCTACAAGAACAATCATATTGATGCTGTGCAACATAGACTAAACAAATTAGAAAAAAACCAACCAGAACCACAAAACTCAGGATAAATAGAAACCAAAATCAGTTTATCAGACTACCTTTCACACATCTCTATGCAGTGGTATGTCCTGTCACCTAAGAACTAGGTTTGATTTCTAGCTCTCAGCTGGGTGTACAGAATATATACAATAAGAGGTGATCTTGTAGTTTCTAAGACAAAGTACATTGATGCACAACCATACAAAACCTTTACTTAAAACCCAGCATTATAGCCAAGAAAATCTGCGAGTATCTAAGGCTTTGACCTGGACCACAAGAAAAGCTCCTGAAGGGAGTATGTACTCATAGAAGATAGAGACCAGGAGGCTCTGCCAAAAAAATACTTTTTGAAAGGAGAAGAGGCTGGCATTCTTTTTTTGCTTTTTTTTTTTAATTCCTTCCTAAGGATAGCATCAGATAAGTCTTCAAAAACAATAAAGTGAATTGAGACTGCAGACCTGTAATATCATTAAACACAGACCATAAACTGATCACAGCAGTCAGACAAAGACAGTGGGCCTCCACCTTCCACAACAGTGGTGTAAAGAGATCATCTCTGGTTTTAAAATAATATAATTTATCCATATTTTAAACATTATAACTAATGGCAGATTTGGCCCAGCTTGTTCAGTGGCCACCAGGGCTTGCAATACACATGCAAGGATGCACAGATGTGCAGTGAAGTTGAAAATCACGTTCTAACTTTTTACGATGTGTGTACAATGAATATTAAACAATCCCCTGAAGTTAACACTGCCACTCGCCCAGAATCACCATCACAATCCGTATTGCACTTTGTGGAATGTTAATGACTGTTGAAACTAAATCAGAGTGGATATGTGAAGAGTCAGGGCAGTGACAGCAATACAACATATTATAAGTGCCAATTGTACTGTACCTTTATAAATTCATTTTCCTTCTTCTTTATTTCATGAATTTTTTCTCTCCAAATTTGAAAGGAAGGCTATTTTTGAGAGCCTTGGAGGACAGAATAAGAGGTTTCCACACCAGAATTGCTAAGATATACCCATAGGCCAAATATTTTAGGATTTAGGAAAAAGGAAAAGCTGCCATGTACTAGAATACCATGCCAAAGGCTGGGGAGATTGATTGAATCGTAAAGGAAAGGGATAGGAAGCTTCATTAAAAGTGTGGTATATGGTATATATGTGTGTAAACCACAAAGTTATGTAACCTCATATTTGCATTCTAAATACATTTGCCTCAGATTTCAAAGAATTACAGCACCAAAGTATCAGGAAGCTTTAGTTAGGTAATATGAAGCAAAGTGATTCAAACATCCAATTGTTTACATAACTAGAAAGATTGCATTAGTGATGTACAATCTGCTTTAGCATATATCACTTTCTCCTTCCATATTCTGAAAAATACCCCAGCTAATACATCAATCAGAAGTAGAATCAGAGGATTCCATTTTCTGGATTCACTACAGCTTTCATTTATTAACTCAAAAAGGCATTATTGTTCTTTTTAGCTGTTTAAAAACCAGCATTCAGACAGTTAATAGGATCTACTCCATCCTGGCTTTGTGCCTCTATTATCTCAGAGGGCACCTTCGTCAAATCACCACTTCAGTAAACCCCAGTCTAAAATTAATTAATTATTGGAAGACTATATCTTCTGATAAATGCTTCCTTGAAAAGGCAGTCACAACCTAAATTTCTTTTTTTGTCACAGCAGGCACTTGCACAAAACTGAACTGTGAATTCTCTACTAAGTATATTGGCACAAAAACATGCACCTAGCAACTACTGAGTATCCAGAAGAGCCTACTTGGTGTCAGAGTAAGTTCTGCTCTGTCTGAAGGAGACACGAGTGCTTCTAAGAAGCTGTAATACTTTTCCAACACAAACGTGAAGACAAGATGTTAAATCTAGGGACACAGCTAGATTTCAGACACTCTAAAACACCTTCACACCCTGGCATTAGATATGGCTCTATGTTTTAATTTGAGATACACTAAATATAGCACACCATCTTTCTAGAGAGGAAGTTCTTGGCTAGAAATGTGTCCACATTTCAATATTACATTCTCATCTTGACTTATCAGACCCATTCCTTACTTTCTTTTTCATCCTTCCATGCTCAAAGCAGCATTGTGGCAGGTAAACAGGCTGCAACAATAACTATGCTTTTTCCAGCACAGAGATGCTAAAACTGTTGCTGCTTTGGCTTTGAAAAATGTTCATGAAATGGAAGGGATGGAGAGGGCTGATCAGCACCTTGCAAATGCATGTACAAAGCTAAGAAACAAAGTATGGGGGCAGGGAGGGAAGGGAGAGCCAACTAATCTAAATCCTTTTTAAAAATCGGGTTGTCACTTAGCTCTCCTTGATGCTTACTAAATTTATAGCATCTTCCTCCCTAACTAAAGTAATGGGGATTTTTGTTAATTTTTGAGCAGATGCATAACTTACTTTTTTATTACGCTGTGTAAATAATTTTAAAGCCAGAGAGCTTATTTTAAAGATTCATTCTTTCAAGCTGCAATTCTGGAAAAAAAATCTGAACACAGAAAAAAAAACAGAAAGGCTTGTGTTCCCTGCATGCAGCTCCTGCCAAATGTATTCCAGCAGGATTTTATTTTACCAGCAGGACTTCATTATACGAGCATTTTAGCAAAAAATATATACAGCTAAAGGGCAAGATAAAGACTGCAGGAGCATGGGGGAGAGGGGTCGAGAAAACCTGAAGATTGAAAAACAAGAAAGAAAAGTAAGAATAAAGAAGCAGAGAGGCCAGCCTTTTACTGAAGCCACTTGAAAAAATAAGATTACACAACATTAGCCACAACCAGCCTGACTGAAGTCCAACACCTGAGCAGTGCTGGGCTATGCTTTCCTGACACCATGTGGTTCATCTGTAGAGGTGCATTCTGAACAGCCCTCAAAGCGCTGCTCAAAGGAAGTTGCATTGTTAAACCCAACGATCCTCACCCCACTCTCTGCTGGATTACATGGCCCAGCATGGTCTTTAATAAGAAAGCCACATAATACCACCTAAAACTTTGTTTTCATTTCACTCCAGCCCTTTATATGTCTAATTAATTTTCTTTCATTCATATTCAAAATAGTGTTCAATTCAGAAGTCAGATTAAGCATTTTAAAAGATCCTAAGAGGAACTGTATGTACATTTTGTGAAATAAAACACCTACAATTTAAAAAATAAATTCACAGCAACAGAAAAGAGCCCCAACACAAGTTAAACCCAAGCCTGACATATAATAGATTTGACCCCACCCATACTGCTATTAGAGAAGCAAGCCAGAAAACAAAACATACTAGCCAAGAAGAATTGCAAAACAAATGCCAGCATGATCATTTTGTTGAGATGATTTATGTCCCAAATTTAATGATTATTGAAACTCAGATGTCTTCAGACTCTCTCAACTGTAAAAAAATCTGCTCTTATTAACTGTGATCAGTATTCAGGAAAAAGAAATTCCACTTTCCTTTTAAATGTTTATGTCTAATTAACAATTAAAATGAGTACAATTATGTTTATTTCTGCTTCATGTAATGCTGCCATCGCTACAGTCCTTATGCATTTTCAAATCTTTAGGTCATTCCATGAATGCTTCACAATGGACCCTGAACTCCTTGTGTTTCCAGTGGGCATTTAAACCAAGCATGTTCAAATTCTCATTTTCTTGCTGATTTATTCAATTTTTAACCTTTCTACTAATATAATTCTGTCAGCAGCAACATACACACAAAAATAGATTTTCCTAACAGGCAAGCACTGCAAATTGCAGTTTAAATTCATTTTTATTTCATCCATCAGCTTACTTCACAGTCAGGGGACTTCATTGAGGAGCCTTTCTCACCTGCCTGGAGCTCTTTAACTACGGCATTTACATCTTGATCTTGATCTTTCACATCAAGATGTAACGTTAAAAAAAAAAATTAAAAAAAAATTCATTAAAGGCTCTTGAATGGATAAAATAAGAGACTACATAGAATCATGGAAAACATAGCAACTTCTGGTAGTGTATTTGTTTATGAAGAAGAAATTAACTGCAGCATTTACCCCAGATAAAGCTGGTGCCTATCACCACCTTCAGATATAAATAATTGCAGCAGCTTTGCTCCAGTGATGATCAGCATTTCCTCAGTCTTCATATTAAGCCATTGTTTTGCAAGACTCTTCTTTGGTAACTGAAGGCACTCTCTGTCTTCAAAGAAAGTCAGTGTCATGAACATACCATTATCATATATAATTACTGAATAGACTCCCTTCCAAGTCCATTTATTTTAATTTTTCTCCTCTGTTTTCAGCTGTTATGTCCAGTGGACACTTTAACATCCTCGAGGAGGAGCCATTTTCAAAGCGACTTTTCCACTAACAAACAGGAAATGCATCCGATTTCTATTACAGTTTTAAGTATTTCATAGATACCAATTAACAAAATACAAGTACAGAATAAGTAAAACAAAACAGATTTTATTACTTAGGCAGAACCTGAACCGCCCTGGAATATTTTTGGAATCCACTCAGTAAAGGTCTGTCTTGCAGGGGCACAGCATGTTATGCTGGGAGACCATACCCAACTGGTTTTGGGGCCAAATGTGGGGATTTCTCTACACAGGGGCTGCAAGTGTGCCCTGCAGGGAGGAATTCAACAGCTGTGCTGTGTAGTCACAGCTTGTTTCTAGCTGGCTCTGCAGTCACTGTGCACCCCATGTCCCTCACCAAAATTTCAACCAACCACATGGTGCCTCTGTTCAGACATTTTTAAAAAATGTGGCCTCTGCCAGGAAAGGGTGAACAGAGAAGACATAAATGGGGATATTGTTGATGGCATGGATGGAGATGTGCTCTTCAGAGGTTCTCCATACACAGAGAGTGCTCTGAAGAGACTGCAGCCCACAGTGAGGATGCCCCAAAGGCACTCTGGTCTGCTAGTGGCACACATTAGAGTAGGGACACCCCTGAAGAGCTACAGACCTTACACAAACCAGTAGTAAGACATTTCCAAAGGGGCTATGAGTCACAGAAAACATATACCAGGGCAGAAACTCCCAAAAAAGTAGTTACCCATGTATAAACCACATTGGGTGAGAGGAAAACAAGAAGAAAATATTGGCAGAAAGAAAACATTAGGTGTAAAACCAGAACTCCAGATTGTGACTGTTTTGCTTATGACTGAATGGAATCCTACCACCTCAAGTTAATCTTACAAGAGATCATGTGAGAGGTACATGAAAAGTCGATTCCCCCCCTGCCCCCAGCTCCTTCTGCACACTCAGAGGTAACTGGTTTGTTTTAGGTCTAGAATTAAGAGTTTCACAAATACTTGTTTCCTCCAAGTGCTATTATATACTCCAATCTTCTGAAAGACTATTAAATCTGAAAGTGTATTATGTGTAAGTCACATAAAATATAAGTTGTATGATTTCTTCTTTTTCAGATAACAACTGTCAAATAGCATCTGTTTCTAAGTTAGATAGGAGCCATTAACAATAATGACTTCATAGGTAGTATTCTTACCTTTAAGGTGTAGTATTAAATAATATGCCAGTATGGTGTCAGGCTGAATTATTGGCTTCAGCTTCACTGTCTTTTAGAAGCAGTATTAAACTTATATCTGAAGTATTTATGGTCCTCAGAGAGCTCCACTGCACTGTGAACAAGGTTTTCCCTGGAGTTCTGACTAAATCACATTTTTGCAATTGCATTCTGTCAAACTAAATTTTCCACTGCATTTTTGTTTAAATACTACAGTCCTTTACCTCTTGTCTTCAACTGCTGTGCTGTAGTCGCGCACACTTTTAGAAACCCACATGTCAAGAAGTGCTCAACAAGGTCATGCCACAGCTTCAATGAGAAAAGAGCTTTTATTTCGCTCAGACCTGAGGAGAGTGGTACAACTACATTTCCTCCTAGAAGTACAAGTCATGCACTGTTAATTTGAAGTGGGACAGGCTAGACATTGCAGCATTTACAGAAAGCATTAAGAAGCAGTAGCCAGTGGTAATTTCAGTATTGCCAGTTTTAAGTAAAGGTTGCATTTGAAGCAGAATCTTTTCAAAGGTGATTCTGCAAAGGTTGTACTGGTGATTCTTTCTGAGCAGAATTTGGATTTTTACATTCGTGGTCATCATTTTCAAGCTTCTGTTTGCTACAGAAGCAGAACCAGCAACTTTCTAGTGAAAGCTTGTGATTCCAGGTTGACATGTTGCTGAAGAGAACTAGTAACAGAGACTTCGGCGCTCCTGACATACTATTTTCCCATCCCCTCCATCTTTACAAGCCTTCCAGTGCAAGTGTTGTGGCATGCTATTCTTAAAAGCAAACCACTGTTGTGACTCCACAAGTGCCTCAAAAATGTGCAGAAGCAGATAGTGCATCCAGGAAAATGGAATTTTCATACCCACAGCAGATAGCTCTTCCACTTTATGTGTGACACCTCTTTCTAAGAACTTAAGAAAGGCATAAAATCTTTCTTGGATTACATAAATTATTTACAGTTGTGTGGAAAACTGCAGACATAGTTTATCATCCTCTTTGTGTAAAGACTGCTCCATCCACCATCCAGCAAGCCAGCTGTTGACTCCCTGCTCTTAATGCTCTTTTTCTCTGGAACTGGAATCCAGTAAATAATTTGCTTTCAAAGATTGTCAGCAGTTTCCTTTCAAGAAAGCAGAATTCTTATGTAAATTTCAGATTAGATAAAAATTCTCTTATCTAAGTGACATCAGAGATAACAACAGAGATACTTCAAGATATTTGTATCACTGGAAATTCCCAAACAATGCTACGAGTATGTTCCACTGTAGACTTCTCACAGCTTGTCCACAATATGAATTACAGGTATTCTGAACACGTCATGTTTTTACATGTCTTTTCCTAGAGAATGATTCCTTATTCTGATTTAGTCTCATTATTTGAAAGTTATTTCAGATAAGCAGAGTTCAAATAAACACAATCACAAGTGGAGTTATTCTGCAATAGCTACAGAAAATAAATTTACTTCTACTTAAGTCAGAATTAACTTTCAAGTGTGAACAATCTCCTTATGACATTGTCAAAAACAGAGGCTGAATTACAATGACTTGTTTAGAATACAGCTACACAGATACACAAGGAAAAATAACTAAAAAGTATGGCTTTCAATAGTACTTTATCAAAGCTTTTATGCAAAAGTCACTGCCACAAGACACAGAGGACAGGCCACAGAAGCAGCATTCCAAAGCAGATACACATATGTAAAAAATGTATTGTGGAGAAAAAGAATAATTATACTTGTATTTTCAAGTGGACCATACTTCCTGAAGTCATTTTTAGAGTAAGATAAGTATGTCCATAGACTAAGATAATCAAAATTTAGTTTAAAAATTTGTTTAAATAAATAAATAAATAAATAAATGCATACAAACAGTCCCTGCCTAGACCTGCCTGCTTTAGCAGTCCACAAAGCAGTAGGAAGGAATAAGAATTCTTCAATTCTGATTCATTCTTTTCAGTTGTACAGGCTTTTCATTTAAGAAAAGCAACACAGCAATTACTACTCAGAAAGGGACACACGAATTACATTAGCAAGACGAGATTCCTGCTGGTACAGCAATTCCAGACTCAGTTGTGTTGATCCCATTTGGACTGCAAGCCAGATATTTTCTCTCTTCTGATATTTTCAAACAACAATCTATTGCTTCTTTAAAGGATTTCCCTTTGTAGAATTAATGACAGCAGCAACATAGAAACACATATGTTTTGCAGATTGATTATTTATTTTGTAATTTATTTGTATGATCAAACTGATACTGAAATCACTGGGGCCCTATGTCAAGACATTGGAAGCCATGGCAGGGCCTCAGCTTGAATGCTGAAGTGCCTAATGAGAATTTTTAAACAGAGGCTGTTGATCATTCTCTGGAGAGAGCACAAGTCAATTCAGTTTGAAGAAAAACCTGACTCAAGTACTGTGCAGTAATGGCAGTAGCTGCATTTAACAAATGATTGATACCTCAACATCAGCATCAAGAAAATGAAGTTAAAATTGTTGCAAATTTTATACAGGAACAATGAGGAAAAATTTTTAAAAAATAAATAGAGCTTAGTGGGAATTTTCATTTCTTTCCCATTGATTTCTTCTCTTTTTTTAACAGATTTTGGTTTTGTGCACTTTATTCTTCAGCTTTTACATGTGAAATCTTAGGTAGCAGACAGAGCACATTGCACATTCTAACTTGAAAGATGATGGTGTAATGAAACAACAGTACATAAATCTGAATTAAATTGAATGGCCTTTCACCAATATGCAAAGAAAGATAACACTTGTTTTACATTTACAGACATTTAAGTTAAAGAATTTGTGGTTTAGCTGATATGTTAATATATGTTAATTTATGGCTGTTTCCAACTAAAGTATTTTCAATGTATCTATATTCGCCTTTTTATTCTGATCTTCACTTTAACTGCTAGCTTTATGCATAAATGAACGACTGTGTTAGAAATATATTAAAAAGATAATTGAAAATAGATATTGAAAAATAGGGAAAGAATAAATAGCTTCATTAAGAAAGAAAAATCTGAAGTAGATTGACATCTTTGTTGAAATAACATAATTATGGTGCAAACAACAGAAGGAAAAACAGCTTTCTTTTTTAAACACTGAAGATACAGAAGGGGCCATATTTTTGAGCCTTAAGCCAATGATCATCTCTCAAAGCACCAAGTGCAGGATTCATGCCAGCATCCACATGAACTCCAGATCGAAAAGGCTTCCAGGGCTAGGCCCTCCTCTGCTCTGGCAGGAATTTTACTGGCTCTAGCAGAAGCTTTCATTGTTAACAAACCAAACACATTATTTCCACTGGAGAGGATTTTAAAGGCCCTCCTAGGAGAGCCAGCTGGAAAGCTGTAATGTCTAAAGCTTTTGATGAAGGGCTCACAAGGCCCTTAGCTTCAAACTCCTTTTCTCATTTAAATAATTTCTTAAGGAAGTACCCACTAAATGAAAACTGTGGCTTACTTCATCAGAGTGTGGCACATACATCACCTCAGTCAGTCAATATTAAGAGAGGCAACGTTTTTTAGCCAATTTGAAAGGCAGGAGAGTGGACATGGGTCATGGATTTGTAGTCCTTAGGATACAAGAAGTCAGGCAAGCCTGTGAAAAAATCGAATCTACCTCTTTATGAGAACTGGCCTGGGTTTCTAATTGCTCCCTCTAGCAAAGAGGCTCAAGAGACATGTCTGATGCTGAAGTGATGCTACTCTTAATTATATACCAAGAAATAAATGATATCTGTTTCAAGTGTGTGCTATAATCAGCACAAGCTACTAGCCTCCAGCAAAAATATTATACCATCCAGTGGTCTCAAGAAGGGAATTCCTAACTGTAGCTAAATATCAATGTCATAAATAAAAGAGCCATTTGAACTGAATCTACTGCTAGGTATACATTCAACTCTCTATGAGCATAGAAAATAGAAATAGTAGCTGGGAGCTACAACCTTCTCACAACATGCTTTTTCACATAAGCAAAAAAACAAAGGGGTGGATAGGAGGGGGGAGAAGCAGAGAAGTTTAAAAAGGAACAGTATCTGAAGTTTTCATGAAAGATTTTGTTTACCTTGCAAAATATCAGTCTTAAGTCAGGTTTAATTTCCCCTGAACACTCCATTAAATCACCCCTGCTTTTTTTCACATTCTTTATTTTTTAATCCTCTCATCTGGTTTACACTAATAATTAGCTTACTTTCTAAGAGCCTTATTGCTAACAAGATAAAAGACAATTCTGTTTGGCCTGTCTGGATTGTAGCATATCTTTTATTCCCTTTTTGACCATGTCTTATCTATTTAAGCAGTATTTTGCTACCTCTTAGTTTTTTTTAAAAAGATCCAAATCAGTGGCACTTAGAGTAAATAAACAGTGTCTTCACATATAATTTACTGTTCTTGACACATAGATAGTCATCTCTATTTCTCATTTGCAGCACAGAGAGTAGGTAGCTGCAAAACAGAAGTAGATCAAATTCAGAGTGCTCTTATGAAATGCATTAAAAGTTCTCTCTGTGCCTTGAGGCTCTATTAAATAAAATGTGCATGTTTTACTTAATACTGTTATTTTGTTGTGTAGTGAAGTTTGTACTGCTGCTCTCTGTGTAGGGTTTGCTTTACAAAACTAAATATATCAGATACAACAGGAAAAATATTTTCTCTCCATATGTCATTAAAATCCCTGAACTATTTGAGTAAATTTAAAATTACATTTCTATTATCTGTGTTGCAAAACAACAGTTAGTCAATATGAAACAGACACTGATACTCTGATATTGCAGCCAGACTTACAAAGCCCTTTAGTCTGGTAAATAATCCTGAACTTTTAAAGGGAGCCTAAAAAGGAAAATTTGGGCAAGCTTTAAACAATAATAACTCCACCTTCAGGGGGAAAAAAAACCCAACCAACCCTAGAGAACAACCTCCCCTAGAGAAACAAAAAGCAGAGAAACACAAACCAAACCAAACAAAAAATAAAACAACCACACACATAAAACCAACAAACAAAAAACAATCACAAAACAGAGAACGGGAAGCAAAACTAATGAGAAATAACATCGGGATGAGAACACACAGCAGGTAGCAAAATGGGAGATGAACTCACCACTTCCAAAATTACTTTCAAGGTACAAATTACTGTCCTTGCTGGTCAGAAGAATCACTTCATGATGCTATTCAAGCATATCCCCAGGATATCATGACACTAAGGGAACAATGAAAGCCAGCCATAAAGGAAAAAGCCTCTTATCTGGGAATCATAAAATAGTTTGAGCTGGAAGGGACCTTACAGATCGTCCACAGGCGAGGAACCTTCCCCTGCACCAAGCTCCATTCAGCCTGGCCTTGAACACTACCAGGGATAGGGAGTCCACAACTTTTCTGGGATACTTCTCTCACTACCTTCATAGAGGAGAATAAGTCTTATCTACAGGACAGCATCCATTTTTACTCCTTTGTAATTACAAAAACAGTTCAAAAACAACTGATTCTTAGCTGGCATTTAGCGTGATGTTTTTCCCGGGAATTGCAAACACTAATTTATTTTTGTTGATAGGTAATAACCTTGTTATCTCTAGCTAAACAATATTAGATTAACAAGAACAAATATCCTTGTGTTAAATAAACAGTACATCGTGTAGTAAATTGATAATAACATGTTTCTTTACAAACAAACACCACATACTTTAGGCAGTGCATTAATGGTATTGATGCAGGCCACACCTCTCTTGTTAAATATTTTGTTCAGCTGCAGTATATAAAGAAATTAATGTTGCATAATTACAGCTGGTATTTTGTTCCACTAGTTAGTACAGAACAAATAAATTAACTGACATCTTTGCGTAATTATTGTTTTCCCTCTTGAAATGGTAGGAATTTTAATTTCTTATCCACAGTACAAAGTGCCCCAATCCTTGATTAATTAAATATTAGCTAAGTTTCTCTCTACAACTGTAAATTGCACTTTAGTGAAGAGAGTGACTTGAATTATGAATTAAAATTAATAATGTAAATGCACTGATTGATGTTCCTTAGAACAATGAAAAATACATCGCTTTGACAAATGTGGTTTTTTAAGTTATCTACATTTCTATATTTGTGAGCTGTAAAGAAAAGAGAGGAAGAGAAATAAAAGGAAATTTCCCTATTCACAGCATACATTGAAGAATTATGTGGTTTTAGTAGACTGCACACTTTGACAGTTAGTACTACCCAGAGTATCAGCAGATATGGATTCTTTCTTCCCATCTAAGTGAAACTTATGTCTGCACTTCTGTTAAGCATGTATTAATGAAAGGCTTTAAGCTTCAGCTTTCAAAATGTGACTGCTAATTTTGAGTGTTTCCATTTTGAAAGAACATGTCAGAGTACAACTGCCTTCACTTCTTTCTCTATAACAGTGGGGGTGGCAGCATTTTGTATTTGTATTTTCACAACACTTAATATTCTCTACCAAAAGTTAGAAATACAATGCTTGAGGGGCTCTAGAGAATGGTTTAGCAAATATGCTCAGAAGAAAGTTGCTGTTCCTCACTTGTATACTGCTGAAACCAGCTGTTAAGGATGCGCTTCTTCAGCTAGTTTAAGGCAGCCAAATTACATAAATAAAGCAAAGTCTGCAGGAAGTCTTTATTAGCGTAGTAGAAATTATTACCACCTCTTCCACACAGGCAGAGTGCCTCTCTCTTGGGCTCTTTAGGAGATTTCATTCCAAATCAAGAAAGAACAAGATGCATAAGGTCAGCTACATGCAGACTGACCCGGAGCAATGCCCTCTGAGTTAGTGACACCACAAAGCCCAGTTCTTGTCATCAGCAGTCTCATCCAATGTGTGCTCCCATTCACAGGCTGCAGTAGCAGATCCCCTACAGTGATATGACTGCCTCTTCTGATTTCCAGCTGCAGTGGCAAAGGCCCTGGTTTAAGCTCTACTGATGACTGAGTCCTCAGCTGTGCCCCTGAGTCCTGCCCAATGTTTCCCGGTTTTACTGCAGGGATAACACAACGAGGTTACGGCCTATCCACTTCAGCTTCAAGATGAAGACCAAAGCCTGTCAAAAGCTGTCTGCTTTGCTATGTCTTGCAGCAGTCAAGGGTAGGCAGCACACTCCCACCAGTGCTGCTGAGGGAGCTGCTGGGCGCTGCTGCACAGCACACAGTTTGGTTTGTGAACTGCAGTGCAGGAAATGTGTTGGATAGCGTACAGGTAAGTGAACAAGGAAGCCTGATGAAAACGACAGTGTGGAACACTGCCTATATTCTTTCAGAATCATAGAATCACTTATGTTGGAAAAGACCTTTATAATCACTGGGTCCAACTGCATCTAGGAGAATGATAAGTTTCATCATTTTCTGAAGTCCTGTACTAATCTTTACTAATTTGAATTCATCACCTTTTAAATCAAAATCCTGGTGAGGACATACTGAACAGCAAGACTTAACCTGTTCTGTGTGCTCACTCCTGATAATATAAAAACAGAGGCTTAATCAAAAGCACAGGGGATGCAAATTTGAATCTCGTTAATATATAGATCCTGGGATAGTCTGCCAAGAGGAACTCTGGAATTAATATAATCAGAGAGTTTCACAAAGCAGAATAATTTACGGAAATTTCCCCAGTCCTATTGTCTCTGATATTTCTTTTTCCTCGGCCGACTAAGAAAAGTACCCTCATCCTTGTAAGCTTTCGGCTACAACAGTCCAAAAGACTACAATACTCTTCAACGACCTAGTGTTTTCATTATTTTATGAACTGTTCACTCATCTCTGCATGCACTCGAGCACTTCTGCTATTCAGCTGTCAAGACACGGTGAAGCTCTGCTGTTGCATGAGCAGGGACACCGGGTTTGGTGTGGTTTTTGTCTGACACAGCAGCTCGACAGCTCCTCCAGAACAGTTTTCTGTCTCGCTTACAGCCCTCTGCAGGGCTGCGGCCCCCCGCACGAAGAACGCCGACCTCGAGGCCGTGCGGCTGCTGCTGCTGGCACACCATTCCCGGGAAGCTGCGGGTGACTCTGCCGGCTCGCCGGGCACCAGCAGCACCGCGGCTCTGCAGACGGAGGCGCAGCGCTGCCGGCCGCCCGCTGCCCGCTCCCTCCGGCTCCCCCGCTGCCCGAGGTCGCTCCCGCGGCCGGGAACGAGCCGCCCCGCCGCACGGGGCCCCAAGCCTTCCGCCCCGGCTCCGCCCCTGCTTTCCGCCGGCCATGGCCGGGCCGCCGGTCACGCAGCAGGTCGGGCGGGCGCGGGGCAGCGGGCGGCGGCCGGAGCCGGAGCCGGAGCAGGAGCAGCTGCGGGAGGCCGCCCGCTGCCTGCTGCTGGACGCGGACGGGAGGAGCGTGCCCTTCCCGGCGCTGTACGCGGAGCAGAAAGCCATCGTGCTGTTCGTGCGGGTGAGGAGCGGGCCCGGCCCGGCTCCGCGGCGCTGGGGAGGGCCGAGGTGCGGGGGCTCGGCTCGGGCTGGGCCGGAGCGGAGGAGAGGAAAGCGCAAAGGCGAGCACCGCTGCTCCTGAGAGCCCCTGCTCTTTGGTAAAGCGAAACACTGTTTACCAGAAAGGAAATACTTCTTCAGACGGGCGTTTAGGGAAACAAGTATCGTGTTTCTTGATTTCCCAGCTGTCAAGCCAGCTAAAATATCTAGAGATAAAAATATTTGCAAGGCTGTAGGCCCAGTGTCCTTGTTAGGGCTTGGATTAAACCAGTATGCTAACCTAAATGTCGTGGCTGGAATCTTTCCCATTCCTTGTTTCTGATCACCTCCAAAGTGGTGTGTGCCCAGTCTGCTGCCTCACAGCTATGCAATTAGATCTGATACATTCAATTGGGTATGTTGCAGAATTTTTTGTGTTACACCTGTAAGGAGTATGTGGAAGACCTGGCAAAAGTCCCCAAGGCATTTTTACAAGTAAGTACTCTGCCCTTAATGTGTTTGTGGCTGCAATCAAGCAGATCTGTTATGTCCAGCTACAGGCTTACATAAGACTTCTAGGAATTAAAAAAAGAAAAAGAAAGAGAAAAAAAAAGAAAATAAAAATTTTAAAAAGACTCAGAAGAAGAGCTTTCACTGCTTGCTACAATAGCAATAATGAATCTGCCTAGGAGACACAAGAAAGGATTTACGGCACTAAACGCTCTGTTGCAACAGCTTTATTTCTCCCTGCTCTATTAGCTTGGTGCTCTTTTTACTGTTGTGTTCAGAACAGTTAGACAACATCTGACAGGCATTTCTTTCAGTATTAGTCGTGACCTGGACAGCTGTCTTGTGACTGCTAACTACTGCCCTTTCCATTATGCTAGGGCTGACTGATAGTTGTGCACAAAACAAGATCAGAAAATTGATCTGGATTAAAAATAGTATCTTTTTCTATGGTGATTTGTTAGCTGCATTAGTAGTGTGTACTGCTCTCCAGGGCAGCTGCACAAATAGGAATGATAGTGACGGAAAAGAGGAGTGGGCCAGGGTTGCTATTGACATGTATTTTTTGGGTAGTAGGAGACACTAGAGAAGACAATGATCTCCTGCTAAATGTGGAAGGTCAATCTGTCTCTTCTAGACTGCTGATTGAAATTCTGTCATACTTTATTCCCAACAGCAACACAGCCAATGACAGAGACTTAGGTCATTGCTGACAGCAAATCCATCTAAGTCCATCTGAGATGGACTAGAAATTTGAGGACAAAAAGGGACAATCTCTTTGTCAGCTTCCCTTCTCAGGACAGATATTTCTAAACTGTTTGATCAGTGTTACTCAAAAGGAGATTTTCTTAATTTGGCTCCTCAAATAAATGTATATAGAAAGTCACGCTTTTCTTAGTGCAAGTATTCTAGTTTTAGGAAAGCTTCTATTCATAACAAGCAGAATGATTTTATATAGGAAATTATTCTATGTGGGAAAGGCAGATATATAATAAAACAACCTTGTATTTATTAACTGTTTTTACTGATATCTAAAGGAACTTCAGTTTTGTGCTCTGTTTTGGACTCAGGCCTAAGGCTGCACCTGCAAAAAACAGTACGTGTGAATGCAGGTTATATCTATCAGTGGGTCCATATATGTAAATCACACATGTTCAGCCACCATCATTTGTGTGCCACTTCTTCAGATGCAGGTGCAACTGAGTTGAAATTTTGAGTTTCCAAAATCACAGCATGTTTCAATCAATCGAAAAGACAGTCCTACCTACCAATGCTACCGGAAACTCAAAGTTTACACAACTATAATTAAGAAGTTATCTTTAAAAATAATTTTTCACTTAATAAATTAATGTAGCTGCTAACTGTGGGTGATATACACAAGTGCAGTCCCCAGTCAGTCCCCAGTCATGTAAGTTATGTTAACTTCAAATAATTTTCAGTCAGTGCACTGCTATCACTAACTCAGGACATCAGATTCTGTTAATGCTTTGAAGTCAAGTAGGAACACCCAGTTCCTCATTACAGTTTCAATACCCATGTTCTGTTCTAGGAATCAAATGTGAGGCTTATAGTTGTTGGGCAGTCGTCATATCATCACATCAAGGTAAATAAAGTAGTCATTAATTACAATGTATCCTCTATTATGTCTTAATTGTCTGTTTTTAGGGATTTGGTTTGCATGAAAAGGTGATCTTTTGCAACAACAATAAAAAAGGATAGTATTCATGAGGCAGTTCTAATAGTAATACATGACTAAAGCAAATAATTAAAACTTGCTGTTTAAAAATCACCAGGGGTTGCTAAGGTTGCATCTTTTCTTGATTTTACTGGAAGCTCTAATAGAAACTTTGAGGCTAAAAAAGTTTCCACTTTAACGTAACTAACAAATACACAGTTTTCAAGTATGAGGGGGGGAGCATGGAGCTGGCGGGGTATCAGTATTTTTGCTGTTGTCAGTAGACCCTAATTAGTTACTGCCTTAACCTTACAAATATTACTTTCTTTTTGTGTGTCTGTCTGTCTGT
This sequence comes from Luscinia megarhynchos, assembly GCA_034336665.1. Lineage (NCBI taxonomy): Eukaryota > Metazoa > Chordata > Aves > Passeriformes > Muscicapidae > Luscinia > Luscinia megarhynchos. The sequence goes on along the minus strand of CM067592.1, from coordinate 38,080,626 downwards.
ATATATGCCTATATTTTGCAGCCCTTTTGCGGTTTAACTGGGTATACACATGAAATGTATGTAGATCCACAAAGGGAACTTTATAAAGTACTTGGCATGAAAAGAGGTGAAGGTAATAAAGTATCAGGTAAGAATAATTTTCTCACCTTATTTAGACTTTCACAAACAAAACAAAAAAGCTCTGATAAAATAGTATGATTGCAATGTAAAGAGAAAGTGAGCTGCCCACCAGCCTATCTCTCATGGGCTATATTTTGTGAAAACACTGGTAATCAGGAATCTGTAAACTGTTCATAGCAGCTGTTCATTGTTGCTGTTTTTATATACTTCTGTATTTCTAGATAACAAGTGTTTTGTGATTTTGTTTAGTTCGGAGCCCTCATGTGAAATCAAACGCACTTCTGGGAAGCATTAGGAGTATATGGAGAGCAATGACTGGCCCAGCTTTCGATTTTCAAGGAGACCCTGCTCAGCAGGGAGGAGCTTTGATTATAGGCCCAGGTGAGCTGTTTTGTTTTGTGTGAAAGTTACAACTGTCTCCTTCAGCTGCCATTTCACCTACTGAACCTGTGGGTCCCAAGGAGACAGTCTAGTACTGAACTGTGTGATTTCTGTCACATGAAGAAATCTGCAAAGTATCATTGTGTAGTCCCATCTCCCGCAGAGGTGGCATAAAGCTGATCACAGTCCTGCAGGAGTTGATTGTAGCTGATGGAACAACTGCCTCAAAGTTTGGAGGGTTTTCTTGACATCGTGGTATTTGCCTAAATTCTGCTTTCACATTTGATTTGAGGCATTTAGTGTGGTTTTAGTAGAGGGGTAGAGCATGAAGGCGGAATTGCAACATGACAGTTATCACATGATTAGGGAACATTATGCTACCGCAGATTTAAACTAGTTAGGTTCCTCAATGTTCCTTGCTTCTTTAACATAATTAGAAAACCTTTTGCCATTGTTTAAAATACAGTGTCTTGTGCAGTCTACAGAGCTAGTACACATTTGTACAATAACTGGTAGGTAGTCAGAATGCTGCTTCGATTCACTTAGATCCTTGAATAAATAAATATGTTATTCAATAATTTACATGTTATTCTCATTCCAGGCAATGAAGTTCATTTTTTGCACCTTGATAAAAACAGGCTGGATCATGTTCCCATTAATACAGTTTTGCAGCTGGCAGGAGTTAAAACAGTGAATTTCTCAAACAAACCCCAGATTATTGACATATGACACTGATGTAATATATACCTTTTTTTAAAATTTGTGCTCTGCAAGAACAGTTCTCCAGTGAATTCCAACAAGCATTGGTTCTGTTGTGTCTTTGTGGGACATCTGAAACCTTCTGGAGAAAATCAGAGCATAGAAACTACCTGACACTAGAGATGGATACAAAAGTGTTATTTCCATTGAGTACAAGGTAATAAAAACTGAAACACAACTGAGACTGATTGAAAAAAATCCTGGAGCTTATTATTGTCTCATCAAACAATTTTGCCAATATATTTTAAAAATCATTGCTCAAGGCACACTAAAGTAAGAAATCAGATTTTGCTCAGGAAAACTTGGATTCTTGCCTTCAGCAGATCAATGCTGGCTTTCAATCCAAGACTTCTCAGCGCTGTTTTAAAGCTTCCAGCAGTATAAAAAATTTGTATTTAAACACACCTTGAAAAGTCTCAATTTTGAACACCTGGACTTAAGCTTACGCCTACTCTTGTATCTGGCACTGGCAGAAGTTATGAAATATATTTCACAATTTCAAATAAATATTTTAAATACATCATCCTGTATTGTCTGCAGTTCTTTTGTGTGATACAAAAATATGGGTCTGTAATACCAGAGAGAGGTATGTCTTAAATTTGTATCTGATCAGATTATTGGTTTTGGAGTAAGCCAAATTATTTGTATTCCTATGAAGATTTGCAGCAGAATGTTCTTTTTTGTACATATGTATTTTCTCTCAGAGCAAGAGGTCTCTGAATAAATTGGTCTTAGTTATTTCTGTCTTAGACAACTGAATTAAGCATAAGAGCATTCTGGTTTACAGTTCTGACGTATTTCATATTACCCATTTATCTACAAATGTTTATGTTCAATATCTGTTTCTTTCATTTCAAAGTAGACATGCCCTCTTTCATCCAGGAGACGCTTCTTTTTAGCAATTTGAAAAAAAAAAAATTGTCCAAGATTTATAGAGGAGCGTATCCTTCTCTGCAGTCTCTCATCTTTGACAGTCACTGTAAAATGCTACTATACATACACGTCTCAACTACAAATTTTCTCCCCTTTTAAGCTGTAATGCAATTGTGAAATGGCATTTTGTAAAGATGTTTGTTCCTGCATCCATTAAGGCCACTGGCAGGCCCAGAGCAAGGTCTGATAAGCTTTACACCATCAAGAGCATGTGAGATTAAGTGCACTGTTCTTTGATGGAAAATAAAAGGCTTGCTTAAGAAACGTAACAATACTAAACAATGTAATTCTATTAAAGATACTATGCCTTAGCTACTTATTCATTACCCTCCTATTTTAGTATTTCGTGTTTAGAAGAAGAATATTATTAATGGAAAACTACTGTTGCCACTTCCCTGCTTTGACTAAACAGCACTCGGCACAGGGCTAAAGGTAGTCACGTGCAGACTCTGAACCCCTGTGATTTCAGGGCTGGCCAGAGGCTTCCTCAAACTTGGCATAACAGACTGGGACAAGCAGCTCGGGCTCGCAGGGGAGTGAAGTCTGCTTTTCATGAACCACTGCCCCTACAGTCTCAAATAAGGAGCTGCCTCCTCCCTCCAGCACTCCCCCAGCTCAACAATATTTTTCAGCATGCCAGGAACTCTCATGTTACTTAAACAACAGCCAAAAGCAGGCTGGAAAACTGGTTGTATGTTTGTAAAACAGAGACAATAAACAAAGAAAATTATTTTCAAAGAGAATGACGAATACTCCCTTTATTTGTAGTGCTTCCACTTTGCTTCATTCATCTGATAATCACAGCTGAGGACACTGATTCTCATTGCATTTTTATTTTCCAGTTGTTCTTGGTGCTTCGAATTTTAAAGGAAATGTTCTAGCTGCCTTCCTGCTTCTTTTGCTCTTAGTAGAAATAAAACAATATACAATGGTAATAGTTCTGTTGGTCCTAATAAGCACATTTAACAAAACTAACTATAGTTAAAGGAACTATGGACTATTAAAAGAAATTGGAATTAAAGTGTAGTTTTACAGCTCTTTAGCTTGAAGTCATCCACCCTAATTATTTCAATACTGACAGGAACCATACCACAACCTCTGTGCTACCCAGAAAAATCACTTCTTCAGAAAGACTCGCATCCTGCAGACAAACAAAAGGAGGGAGGAAGAGAGAGGAGGATTCAGCAGAAAAGCTCAAGTGTCCTAATCAGGGCATCTGGCCACAGCTTAAGAGGGTTTGCTGTGAGACAATGACTCCCACATTCATAATGAATTGGAACAACTAGGGCGACATTCATCCTCAGGAGAATTTGTTTCCGAAGTGTCAAAAGAATTTTAGGTCTCTGGTGTTATTTAGAAAGGATATTTCTTGAAAAGTCATGCAGTGAAAAGTGGCAACTAGCAGGTTTCCAACAGGTTTTCCTCCATAAATACGCACCCAGCAGATGGTAGAACACTTCCTCAAGGGCTTTCATTATGGACAATTAGACGGAGGTGGGAAGGGAGTGGTTTTCAGAAGTTGTTTCACCTACTAGCTTGGTTTTGTGCTATGGCAATAACTATGTGTTTTAAAGTATCACTGTATCTAAGAGGCAGATTCAAACCCAGTCATTTCAACTTTTCCAATAAGCCCATTTATCCAGAAGCCCAATAAGCCCACACGTCTGTATGCACGGGACTGTTTTCCGTTGGCCTTACAGAGTACCCGGTCCTTGGGCCCCTCTTTCGGTACGGGTCAGGGGGGGCACCGGCCGGGCTGCGCGGCCCCGGGAGAAGGCGGCGGAGCCCCGGAGCGGCAGCGGAGCCCCTCGGCCCGCAGCGGAGCCCCAGAGCGGCGGCGGAGCCCCTGGCCCGCAGCGGAGCCCCAGAGCGGCTGCGGAGCCCCTGGCCCGCACGGAGCCCCGGAGCGGCAGCGGAGCCCCTCGGCCCGCAGCGGCAGCGGAGCCCCTGGCCCGCACGGAGCCCCTGGCCCGGGCCGCGCCCCCCACCCTGGGGCTGCCGGCGCCACGTCAGCAGCGCGGCCCGGGCGCGCGCCCAGACAGGCGGCGCCCCGCGAGCGGGGGCGAGGGCGGGGGGGGCGCGTGCCCCGGCCCACCTGTTACCGCTGCCGCCATGACGTCACCCCCCCCGCCGCTCCGCGCCGGTGACGCCACGCCGCGCGCCCCAATCAGGGGCGGCCGTTGGGGGCGCGGCGGGCGCTCCGCCGGCGGCGGGGCGAAGGTGCGGCGGGAGGGGGCGGTGTCCGCGAGGACGCGTCAGCCGCCGCCGCCGCCCTCGCCGCCGCGGGGTCCCTCCCCTCGCTCCGGCCGCCCGGTCCCCGCGGGATGAGGGGATCGTAGCGCCGCGGCCGCCTCCGCCATGAAGCGGAAGAACTGGGCCGAGGCGCGGCGCCGCGCAGCCCCGCCGCCGCCCGCGCTGAAGAGGACGCGGAGCGCGGCGTCGCGGGCGGCGGGGGGCGAGGCGGAGCGGCGGCGGCAGCTGCACCCCGCCGCGCTGGAGACCTGCCTGAGGATCGCGGGTGAGGGGGTGTGCCGGGGGCGGGCGTGTCCGGTGCCGCGGTGTCCGGGGTCCCGTCCCGCCGGCGGTGGGCGCGCTGGCTGCGGGCGGGCAGGAAAACTTGCCGTCGGCGCGATTCCCGGCGGGACCCCGGGGCGCTCGGCAGCCGCTGCTGTCCGGGAGGGGGGCTCGGTCCGTCCCCGAGCCCGGAGCTCGGCGTGTCGCTCAGCGAAGTGCGGCTGGGAGCTGCGCCGCCCGTCCAGCGGGGCGGCTCGCTGCCGATGTCCCGGTGGCCCGAGCCGTCGCCAGCCCCGACTGTAAACAGTGTTAAACACGCTTCTGGCCGTTCGACACACCGTGGGGTGCAGAAAAAGTAGCGTATTTCTCCATGTGTTGGGGGAGTATGTATATCCACACACAAGCACGCACATATATGTGTATGTATGTGTAGATAGTATCAGATGCTTGCTCCTCTCGATGCCGTACTGCCGTGCTTGCTGGCTAATGGGTAAAATGATGGGCAAACGTCGCACCTCCTCTTGACACGCAAGAGCTTGTGCGGGCAGGATTGCTCGGTGCCGTCCCCCCTTTTCGTGACTCCAGGCTCCGAGCCGCGCTTTGTTTTGGCACGAGTCTGCCTCTTTTAAGAAGCCTGTTGGATCACAGCCAGAAAATTCCGTGTTTGGGGTTTGAGTTCCCCAGCTAAAAGACGGCCTTGAGTTTAGTTTGCCTAAAGGCAGCAACAACATGAACAAAAAATACTTTTTAAGTCATGTGTCACAATCTCAGAATTTTAGTGTATTTACAACTTCTCGTAAAAAGCAAGAGGAGGCACATCTCTGTGAAGGGTATAGGAAATATCTGTGGGCAGAGCAAGCAAAAACGTAAAGAGCAAACATGCAGAAAAGGCACCAATGTACCTTTTATTTCTGTGCCAAGAAGCATGGTTCCTTATATTAACTAGTGTGTCTCCTAGATAACGGTATGTTTAGAAAACCGTAAGATTTTGTTTTGAAAATTTGGCATAGCAACATAGAAAGAATGTAAACTGCCAGAGCTTACCAGATTCTTCTTTTTAAAAAGCTTTAATACTGTCAGGGAGTAAAATCTTAAATATTCCAGCAGAAATTCAACATTTTAGGCCTAATCTACACAGAGGAACATAATGGTGTACTTATCTACAGAACTCTAAGGCTCCAATAACTCCGTAGGTATATTGTTTCTATAGCAGCAAACGTTTATATAGGACTTGATGATAGTATGATTTTAAAGTCAATTTTGGAAACCCCTCATGTGACCGATAATGACTTTTAGCTATGGAAGTGATTTCACTACCTGTATTACCCTGTCCAGCTCACATCTCCAGCAAACAGTTCTGTCTAACCATTCTCATGAAGCAATTCCTTGGATCTGGTAATGTGTGTCTGGCATCAACAAGCCCATTGAATTACTGCATTTTCTCCTTCAAGGAAGTGTTCAGCCATTTAAACTCAGTAGAGCACCTAGGCTTTGACTTGTGTTTTTTCAGTGGGATTTCACCATGTGCAGCAGTACCTAGTATAGTAAATTTGATTAAAATGACCTAGATTATTATATTTAACAATACATTATTTTGTCTTGATCTTGCTGTGCACAGTGGCTGCTGTTTATTGTCGAATTTTTAGTTCTGATTCAAATTGTAGTCTAATGGTTTTTTTGCTGCTATGTCACTTGTTTTTTTAAAGTGAAATCTTAAAAGAATAAGCTAACAGGCTTACCCTTTTGTTCGACTGTTTTAAAGTTATGTCAAGGTTTGAAATATCATTTCTGCCTTCTCAAAATGCAGTTCAGAGAAGTTAATTAATAGTTGTGGACTGGAGACAAAGCATAAGGTCTTCTTCTTAAAAATGGACATACTGGTAAATGTTTGAACCACTGTAAAGGCTGAGAGATCTGTGTTAGCTTATCTGCTTACAGAAACAGTGCCAAACTTATTAAGAGTATTGCAGGCTACCCTTATTTTCATCTTTGCAAAAGACAGAAGCAAAACATAAGCCCACATTTCTGTAAAGATTTACAGATCTTTTGTTGTACGATGTTACATTCATAAAAAGCAAAGTTTCAAATCCATTCTAGGAATTTTATACCCAAAATACTTACAGTAATAATTGCATTTCTTTATTTTGTAATTAATTGTATGCATCACCATATGTCAGACGAACTATTAATTAGAACTGGCTAAATATTCTTGTTTACTATTAAGACTAGTTCAGAAAAGTCGTCCTTTTAAAATGTTGTTTATTTTGGTCTGTTAAGCTGCCTGGTAAGCTTTATCATTTTCTCTTTGTCAACTAGTGTGTGAGGTTTGCTGGTATGAATTCAATTTGCTGGAACTGAATGCACTCCTTCTGTTTATTAGAAGCATATTCCCATATCCTTCTGATCTCTGAAAGAAGTAATTTATATGATCTAAATAAAATGTTGCAATGCTCTGTGAGATGCTTGAAAGCTGTTCATTTCCTTTCCTCGGCTGCTCTTCTTTCTCATTGCTCTGATTTTATAAGAAACATTTTAAAGAAGAGGTGAAATTAAAATGCATAAACCTCTGGCAAAAGGTGTGGGTTTCTCTCTCACCTATTTTGAGTACTTAATTCTAAAACGAAATAACTGCAATAATTATACATGGAATTAAATTTTAAGTGATATGTGTGTCATGGGTAATTTCTTGACATTTGATTGTTCTTCCTGCTGAATGTATACCCAGAATGGTTTACAGAATGGAACAAACATCTTGAAGGGCAGTCTAAGCTGCAGTATTCATACCTATTTTTTTTTCTTCATTGAGAATAATTTTGCTTATACTGTCCTTTGGAGTTAATAATTAAATATTAATTTTAATGTATTCATTGATATGCAGTTTGGTTTTTTTGGTTTTGTATTGTGGTTTATTGGTTCTTTCAAACCATTAAGTTGTCTTTTTCCAGGAGTGCTGGCTTGTCATTATAACCTTTGTGTACCCAATAGAAAACTATTTTTCTAGAATGCTAAGGACACTTCTAGTAAGTATCATTAAGCTTCCAATATTTTGATTGTCAGCATTTTCAATTAGTTTTTATTATGTACAAAAACTGTGTTTAGTCATTTATCAATATGACCTCACCTACTTGTGAGTCTTTTCCAAAGTTAAGATTTTAAATACAAGCTTAAGGCTTTTAGTGTCTAATCCAGCACTGAAGGTGCATGAACATCTGCAGTCTTATCAGTCAAGAGCAGCAGAGTGGAGACACTCTATGTAAGTGAAGTAGCAGTGTTGATCAGTCATGACCTGGCACTGAAAAGAATGCTTTCATTGTTTATTTCTTAAAAAACAGTTCCTTTATCTTTTTAGTGTACTTTCATTTTCTTTTTCACAGTCCAGGCTGTTGTTCCAATTGCCAACTCTGTCATTAGCTAAATGTGAAATATTATAGTAATGATGACTGAATTAATTTTTTCTAGGATAGAAAGACTAAAGAGAATTTTTTTTTTCTGCTTTTTGCCTTGATATTGCAACAGAAGTTGCCCTTTATGTTTTATCTCATGTCTTTCAAGTATTTTGAAGTTTTTAAAGTCAAACACAACAAAATTCCATATACCAACTCTGAATTTAGAAATACACTCCTCTTAAAATAGTAAAAACTCTTTAGTTGCATTCCTGGTGATCCAAAACAGACTGACACTGGGTTTTGTTTTGCTGTCAGTTGCTGAGTTTCTCATCTAAGGAATCTGTTTAACAATAGAAGTGTAGAATTTCTGTTTGTATTAAATAATGTTTGCTGATTATGTGCAAACTTGTCCTGCCACTAATGTCTGTTTAATATTTAGTTGTCACTTAAAGTCATAGAATCAGTTAGGTTGGAAGAAGCCTCTAAGATAATCAAGTCCAGCTGTAATTCTTGAATTAATGAAATTTCTTTCTTGAAGGCTTGTGAAGCACAACCTGAGAAGCATCAGTCTTGTTGAAAGGAAGGACATTATTTTTCATCTCTAAATTCACATTAATGTGATTTTGAAGTGGTAGCTCTCAGTTTTCTACCCATCTATTTCCACAGAATACTGTGTCTCTGCTAAACAAGCAGAGTGCTTTCCCTTCTCTAACGCTCTGCAATCAGTTTGGACAGTCATGCTTGTGCTGGCTTTAGTCTCACTAGCTGAGCTACCAGCAGCAGCACAGCTGAGGTAACCTGTGCCTCAGTTAGGGGTATGCAGGCTCATTTTGTTGTATGTTGGATGCTTACTCAAATTAATTGCGTGCAGTGACATCCATGCTTATGTATTTTAACTGTTTTGTTATGTAAGGCTGAAAAAAATAAGTGTACTTGAAGTATATCTAACATGCTGCAGCCATATCTCCTAATTGCAGAGCAGTTGCAGCCTGTAAGGCAGTGAGTCCTACTCTGTCCTTCTTCTGAGAGATGATTAGAAAGGTCTGGTCTACTTTGATAGTTTTAGAATGACTTTTTTATCAGAAATTTGCAGGAATTGTGAACAGAAATGTGCAGGAAGTGCTCGAGTACACTATATGTAAATTAAATACTAAAAAGCTAAAATTAGCAAAAGAAACATGAAGATAATGAAAGAGAAGCCGTGCTTCTGGCAGTCCTAACCTTTTTGGAATCCTAGTGAAATCAAATCATCAGTGCTTGAGTGTATTTTTTGTGTAAACTCTCAATCCTGCAATCAGATCCTTAATGAAGGAATTCTCCTTTCTCTTAATTTCTGTTAAAAAAAACAACACACTAGTCCTTGATTAAATAGAACTTGGAATGTGTTTGAAAAAAAAAAAAAGGTAAAAACAGACATGGTGAGTAATACAGCATTTGTCAGATGGTGGACTGGTAAATCAGTGAAGGGTAAATACACTTACAGGAAATTTCTTCATTCTAAAATCTCCCCATAGGAAACATGTTAAAAAGATGGAGCCTGCTATTTACATAATAGGGAGTGATTGTTAGCAGTGCCCAGGAATGGACAGTTTGTCAGGATATTGGCATTTGACACACGCTTCTCTTATTGTGAGGTACTTCTGTAAAGTCATTAAACTCAAGTTTCTTTCAGGTGTTTTAAGAATAGCAACAATGAATGCAGTTCAGAGATACCAGAGCAGAACGATTGCCAATAGCAATTCAATACACACTACCTGCTCAAGATAGGAATTCTTATTTTTGCTGGACATTTTTGCAAGCTGCAGAAGCTTCAGTAACAGTACGAGCACTGAGGATGCAAGTGATTCTTTTATTCCAAATCCTGTTTTGGAGCAAAATGCTAAATTACTTTCAGTCTTTGACCTGTACAAATTATATTTATTTTTATTTTTTGCCTCCTTTTGTATTTGAGGTTATGGATTGCTCTTTGCAAAATACTTTTATATTTTCAAAAGTGATGTAAAGTTTCTGTGAAGAAGCTGAAGTGCAAAAAGTTAGCGTTTGAGTACTCGAGGTACTCAGTTTGAGTACTACTGCCATTCTTCTCAGACTTTGATGTGGTTGTTGTTTGTGTACAATAAAGAGGGAGAGCTCAGTCTAGTCAATAATTAGACTGGCACTTAAGGGCAGATGCCATGGAGGGAAAAATTTTGGCTACATATTCCTGCTGCTAACCCTCAGCAGGCTAGTTCGGTGAGCAAACTCAGAAGATTTTTCCTTCTGAGGAACCTGGTGGCAGCTAGCCATTAAATCAGTTTAGAAGTGGTGTGAAATTATAGCTTGGGGCTGCAGTGACATGTGTTGAATCTAGCAATGCCAGTTTAAACACAATCCCTAGATATCACATCCTCTCAGTTCTCCTTTCTGCTTCTTCTCTTGCCCTCAGTTCTCCTGCACACGTTAGCTCGTTCTCAAAGTAAGTCAGCAAAGCAGCTTTTTACCTTCTTTTTCACTTTTCTTTTTTTCCTTACCATTTTCATATTTTCTTGCCTTCTTTTTCCTATTTTTTCTTTTTTCTTTCTTTTTTTCATTTTTTTTCCTGCGCCCCCCACCATTCGTTCACCTTTCATTTTCCTTTTTTGCATTTTTTTTTTCTTTTTTAGTACTGCCTAGGGATACGTGTTACAGTTTCTAATTCATGCAAATCCACGTTGGCACAGCTCAGTGATTAACACAGTGGTGGGGAACCACCCCCAGGACTGCAGGACTGCCTCTCTGTGTGCCGTAGCTTATTTTGCACCCAGATGGATTATTGGTACACTTGCTTCTCCACACATAATTCATTTTGTGGGCCACTGTAGTCACATCTTAAAAATGCACGTATTACTCTGAATTTTATCCTTTGGCTTGTTTTCAGGGAATGATTTGGTAAATGCTGGGAGGTGCAGAAGCAGGTAATGCACTTCATATCTAGTTACTTGCAGCTGCCCTGCTTACAGAATGGGACTATTAGAAATTAAATAAGCAACTTGGGTGCCTTGCTTCTGCTAGAGAGTAAGGAAGTAAGTGCCTGACTTTCTTAGGAGGACTATACATACCACTGTTGCTCCTGACCTGTAAATGTTTAAGCCAGACTACTCACATCAGACTCCTGTTCTACTGAAAAAAGCATTAAGAAAATGCACATTTTTTGGTGGGCTTGCCTGCCTTCACTCTTGAAATACTGGTCTGTGTAGGTGAGCATTGAGTGTGTGACTGTTGAAATATGGATATGGTAACTCCTTTCATGGCATACTTGGACATGTATTTTCAAGATACAGGTAATGGTTTCTGAGTGCTGGTCATGGATGATGTTTTTTGAAGCTTAAAGTGAATTTCCACCGCCCTACCCTCCGCCCCACCCACTGTCTGTCTAAAAACTGACATACAGTTTTTCCTCATCACAGATCATGTTTTGAAATGATACATGCACGTGGTCTGTTTTGATACTTAAATAATATCTCTTCTAGGGAATAATTTGCAGGGGAAAAACAAAAACGAAAGCAAGCTTTCCTTTTAGGTCTGAATTTTAATCCAGATATTTTATGATGATATTTTCTCTGCAGGAGGAAGACAAGTATTGCGGTGGTGCTGCAAGCCTCAATTTTTATTGACCAATTACCGCAAGCACAGCAATTTATAGCAGGAGCACAGTCAGTGTTTAAAGTTCACCGGGGCTTCAGCTTCCCCGGCCATAAAAGTAATTTATATCCGTGTGAATACCGCTGGTATTTTTTCCCCTCAGCTCGACAAAGGAAGCCAGGGCAAGTACAAGATACCTCCTGCCTGCAGGCACACAGGCTTTGAAGGGGCAGCTGGGGTGGGGATGGGAATTCAGTTGGAGACGTCCAGGTGGAGGCTTGGCTGGGGCTCCCGTAGGCTGCCTGGTTTCCTCCCTCCCTGTTACCTGCAGGCTTTAATTGCATAGCACTACTGTCAAAATCATGGCTTTATAGGAGGAAGTGCCTCTGTTTGGTGTGAGTGTGCTTCATCATTTAGTTTAATGTAGGTGCTCAGAGGTGCAGAGGGATTTTTGGTTAGGTTTGGGGGGGTGGTGTGTGTGCATTGGTATTTGGAGTGCAACCAAACCTGCCAAAGGAGATGTCTGCTGTGTGTGTGGGTGCAAGTCAGGCTCCTGCTATTTTGTGAAGTCATCAAACAAGGAACACTTTGGGAAAGAGCACTAAAGCGCTGTGGATTATGGGAATGCTGCTGAATAAAAAGCCTCAACCTTTGTGTGCCTTGTTTGTTTAGCACTGGAGAAATAATAATACCTAATTTAATACTTAAAAGAAGATTTTCTTCATTCTAAATCATTTAAAGTTGTCCCATTGGCAAGTAATACTTCAGAATTTCAGCAGAAAAGCATGATGTTTATAAAAGCTTCCAATTTTCTTGCATTTCAGATCGCCTTTATTTTGCAATTCTGTACCAAAAACCAAAGAGTGGAGCTGCAAATACCCATTATTTCTGCATAGATGATGAACTTGTGTATGAGAAGTAAGTACTGACTTAGTTCTTTTTCCTGTTTTTGTACAGAAATAAATTAGTCAGAACAACAGCAGTGAGGAATCAGTCTCATTGGAGAACTAATTACACGAGTTTGGTCTTCTAAGACTTGCCTGCCATGATGATTTATAGGCTTTTGAAGGTTTTCTTCAAAAAAGGCTTTCCCATCTGGATTTCTTAAAAACATTTTCAAAGCAGAAGCTTTCATTGTGCCCATTCCTGTTAGAAGACACAGAAACATGATGCAGCCATATAAATTTAGAAATGCACATTATGTGCCAAACTAAAAGGGGTGTCTTTGGTTCCTCATGTATTAAGTGGAATGTGTGAACTTCCTAGAATCACAGAAGAAAATGGCAAAGTCAATCCAAGCCTTTATGAGCTGACAATGGATATATTATTTCCCCTGTAGTGAACAATGTTTGTCTTTTACATGATGTGGAATTCTGCTAATTCTTCAAGTAGTTTTGATCAAGGGCATGCTTGCTGGTTTTTTATGCACTAATCAATCTTTATTCACTGTGTTCCCTTTTCTGTAGCACTATGAATTGCCTCCTTTTAATGTAAAGCTTATGGGTTCCTCACAAAATAGAGTTAAAAATCTTTTGTCACAGTGATACAGTAGCGAGAAATAGTTCTTAAAATCTGGGGTGTTGGTTTTGAATGGTGCTGTGTGGAAAACAAATTTTGGTCCATATTTAAAGATGACAAAACTTTTCTTCAAACAAAACAGTATGTATTTATGTAAGAAAGCATGCTTGTTTTTAGAATGATGTACATATATCACATTTATATTATCACTCATTGCTTTGTGCGTTTTGTTTTAAAAAAGGCATTTACAGAGGTCATGTGCAATTTTTCCCCTTTCTTCTAACAGCTTCTATGCTGACTTTGGACCACTCAATCTGGCAATGGTCTACAGATACTGCTGCAAGCTAAACAAGAAATTAAAGGTAATGCCTGGGTTTTTTATTCAAAAGCCAATATTACTGGGTTTTTTAAAAACAAAGAACAATCAGGCCAAAATTTCTTTTATTGTTGTTGTTATTGTTCAGGTGCTTTCCTGTTTTCATCATCCAGCTGAATTCTCAATATGAATACTATGTTTTAGTGAGGTGACTTTAGGGAGGAGGAGGATCAACGTGCAAAACCCACTTACTTTTTAAAGACAGAAGCCCAACTGTGGCAGTTAACTATCATTAAGCTTCTAGAAGATCAGTTGCTAAAAGAATACAGCCTCTTTTATAGGAAAAGCTTCTTTCCTGGAATTCTATCTTATTGGCAATCTGCCAGTATTGAGTGAGCCCGAGGGTGTAGTGTTATGTTTTTATTTGAAGTGGGTTTTTTTTACTTGGTTTTCTCTTCTGATGCTGACATTCTTCAGTAATGAGCAACATTTGATCTTTAGTAGCATTGATAGCATTGGCCTGAAGGAAGCTGCTCTGCTTATACTGCAGATTATTTTCTCTTACAGGAGCTCAGTAATTTTTGGGATTGGGCTCTTGATAGAGTGTAGTGTCTTTAAAATGGATTTCTTAAATTAATTGACACATCTGACTACAAGCTAGTTAACCTTTAGTAGATGATGGGGTATAAAACCTGTTTGGCATATAAAAGAGCTTATTTTTGTTAATGTCTGTCATGGTTTGCCTCTTCAAAACTACTTAGATCTTTAAACTGCCACGGAACTATGAAAAATGGGGAATATACAGCACATTATAGAGTAAGAGTGTATTTTTTTTTTTCATTCCTTGATTGTCGGTCACAGATAATAGTTTGCATAATTCAGACTTGCTTTATTATTCTTTAGGTTGTAGAAGTAGTTGGCACCCACAGGTGTTATGTTGGTGTTTTGTGTTCCAGGCTGGGGGGTGATAAACTCCCACCTGGATAACTGTGGTTTGCCAGAGATGATATTCTCTGATTTTTGTATACAGAATTCTCTGAAGCAACACAAGTCTATGTCAGTCCCTTTCCGTGTCTTGTGTTTGACATGTTCGGATTTCTGAGAGCATACTTCTGCTACTGATCTGGGTTTTTTTTGTCTTGAATGCATTGAATCTGGTGTCTTGAACAAGTAACGTTGCTATTTAAATGCATTAAATGACATTTTATGATATCTTAGTAGTTGATCAAAGTGTGCAGTTTGAAACACTTCAGAATTTATTTCAAGGGACAGTTAGGGGATAACTGCCACCGCATGTGTGTATCCTTTCCATTGAAAATGTGACTCCACCCACATCCTAAGATAAATGGAGAAACTGTATGTGAAGCCAAGATGATACTTAAAAAAATTATGTATTATAAGGTTTAGATATACTTTCAAAATATTTTAATCTAAGCATGGTTCTGATCTTTAGAAACAAATACTTGTGGATTTATCTACAGTTGATTTTGAAAAATGAATGAAAAGGTGTAAACTCTGTTTTTAAAATTTTTCAACTTCAATATAGCTGTGATGCTTTTGAGAATGCCACTTCTATTCTTATAAATGGCTATCTGTTACATAAGCTTGAAGTAAAAAATCCTAACTGAAAATACAAATGCATTTAGGGAAAAAAGGAAGATATTTCAGTCATTTGTATCACAAATTATTTAGGCTGGATATTGGGAAAAATTCTGGAAAAATCTAGGTAGGGATGCAATGCAGTTTTCCAAAGCTTGTGAGGGACTACTCTACAGTATTTTTTATTCTCTGACTACAGCTGGATGAAAGGAGGTAAACAAACTCTTGCATTCCTCTGATTTTATAAAAGAAGGTATAAAAGGTCGAAAATGCAAAATCATAACCTTGTTCATTTCTTGATACAGTCATTTTCATTGATAAGGAAGAAAATAATTCATTATACTGGCTTTGATCAGAAAAAGCAGGCGAACGCCGCATTCCTCATAGGCTCCTACGCAGTAAGTATTTTACTTTTTGTATCAGCTTCTGACTGTATTCATTTTTTCATACTCAATTTTTAGAACAGCAAGATAAAAACAATTCTTTTATCTTGAATAATCATCCTACTAATGTCGTTATAGTAATGTACCACATAATAGAAGAGTTTCTAAAGTCTAGCAGGTGTGTAAGTGAAGTTGTGTGATTTTAGTTTTTTCCCCCCTGCTGCCATTTCACTTCTTAAGAAATAAGAGGATCACTGAAAAAATAATCAGAATTAATATTTTCATTTAGAAAAAAATGATTGCTTCTTGAAGTTTTGCCTTTCTCCAACCACAGAACCTCTTTTTCTTTTTTATAATAGAAAAATAGTATATTGTATGAAGTATAATGCATCATTTGTTAGCGCATGTTTAAATAAACGTTTCCTTCCCCAGCTGATTCTTCTCTAATACAAGGTAATCTCTTCAATTAACCTGGGAGAAGCAGTGAGAATGTGTGATGGGTTTAGAGCCTGTATAAAGCCTGGGAAGATACGATGTGGCTGGAAAGGTGCTAAGCCGTCTGTGACTGCAGAGGGGAAAGGGACTGGCTTTACATCACAACTGCATGTATTTGGTACACAAAAATATAGTTAAGGAATAAAATGCTGAATACTTCAGGATGAAAGCTGTGATGCACCATATTCATGTCTGTTTTGACTTGTAACACACCTTGGTTGTAACCATTTTTCTTGTTTGCTGAGTAATGAAATGAGAAGCTGTGCACTTTTTGATGTTAGAGATTTGAGGGATTGAAGTTCATGTAGCCTTAGGTTATTCCTATTTATTGGCTTCAAAGGCTACACAGTACTTTCTGTGATGCAGGCAGTATCCTTGCTGCCTCTCTGCATCATGCAAGATGTCTATTTTCTGTTCCCTGGGGTTTCTCTGTTGTCCATATTCTATAGCACTTTTTACAAATTGAGAACTAAATTTCAAAACACGTCACTCTTGGTATTTGAAACACAAGTACTTAGGAATGTTGCTGTAATCCTGTGCATTCTTAAACCACTGGAAATACGAGTTATTAAGCTTGTTTCCTGTTAAAGGATATGTTGACAAAACACCTGCAGCTTTTAGGAAAACTACTTCTTACTAATTTCTTGATCATAATTGAGGCCCAGAGAGCGAGAGGAGACTGGCTTCGGTTTTCAGCCATTATTTGGAAAAAAGTGGGCTTTGTTTTTTCCTACTCTTCTGAATTTGTGTAGTGGTAGCATTGTATGGCACAGCAGCTGATATTCTGAGTAGAATTTTGGTACAGAAGATTAACTAATGGCAAAACAATCTAATAAGAAAGTACCATGGTTTATTATGGAAAAGTATACAGAAAACCTAAAATAAATCTTGTTTTTGATCACCTGGTAGCCCTGCCGTGTTGCAATAATAGCATCCAGGTGAAGGTGAATGCTTCAACAGTGTCAAATACAGCTCTAAGATTAATGTGTATGGTTTACGACAATCCAAAGCGCAGTAATTAGAAATGGAGGCTGTTGTACAGATGAGTAGGCAGTTTTTGCTTTAGAGAGCTGCAGTGAAGAAGGTGGGAGTTGCAGAGTAAAGAAAGGATGCTCACACGGATCCATGACAAGAGATCATGTCTGCTTTGGCAAGGCATGTGGTCGGGTTAGTTGCAGACACGTGGCATATGGCAGCAAGAGGCTGGTCGAAACAACCAGTAGTTCTCAGAGTTTGGAGAAGTGCTTAAGTTACTGCATTGTACACACTGAATATTTTGGCAGTTTCTCTGAAAGTCCCAGGGGAAAGTGAAGCACATTACGAGTATCAGCCACCTCCTTGCATGTAGGCATGTCTATCTTGCAAATTTACAAGGCTAAGATAATTAGCTAGCTCTAGCTAGATGCTGATTTTCTTTCTAGTGCAGTATATTTTGGTTTGGTACTGCTTTTTCCTTTACAATAGGGTGGAGTTTTTTTCCCAGTTTCATGTAGGAGGGATTCCACAGGAGAAAGATCACAGAAGAAAAGCTGTGCCCCTGAGGCTTTTTTTTTCCCCATGCGTGCTTTGATGAACTTTCATGAAGAGGCAAGCTTAATTACAGAGCTCGTTGCTCAAGTGCTCACACGTACTTGTCCCATATTTCTACTTTCTGCAGCGAGAATTGGATTGTTCTCTGGAGAAAGCAATGGTACGGAATCTGTTCGGAATTCTTGATAAACATATCTATAGGCATCTTTCCTGATTGAAAGGAAATATTGATGACTTCTTTATTTAAAACACATGTAGGCTTAAGTGTCTGCCTTCTTTAATTCAGAATGCTTTGCTTTTTGTTGAAGAAAGAACCATTCAGATATTGACCAAATCTTTAAGGAGTTTTTCTGTAATCTTAGTTAATCGGACAGTGTGATGTTGGCAACACTCTTTGTTGCTTGAGCTGATTGTCATAAATTATGTTCTGATCTTACAGTGTAAGTTATAGGTTGATACTGGATTTTGTTTTCTGTGGATTGAGTGTGTTTTCTTCCTTGATTCTATGGTTTTAGCTTCATTCGAGGTTCCTATTTCAACAGTTTACCTTAGGTTGAGGAACTCTGTGGGTAAGAATGCACTCTCACTTTAGAGGAGTTCCAGTTCATTCAGGGAAGAGCAAGGAGGTAGAAATGGAATGTGGCCTTTGCAGATTAAGTCACAAAAATAGTGCTTGTCTACTTGTGTTGACTTAAGCACAGTTTTGGGTGCAAGTTGCTCTGTAGGTGCAGGTGCGACAGGTTACTTGTTAGAGCTACCAGGTTGCAAGTTTTTCAAGAATAGCAAGGAATAGCAAGGCACAGTGAGTCTGTGTGATTTCTGGTTTTGTTTTTGGTTGTTTTTTTTTAAAATGTGGTTACATTTAAACTATAAAACTGTAATGAACTGAATATGACTAGTTCTTCTCTGGGACTTCTATGTCCCCATAAACATTCAACTTCTGAGCATGTCTTCTCAAAGACTTGACCTCAAATTTGTATTCTTAAACAGAATATTATAACTTCTGCTTAAAGGAATAGGGATATATTAGCATGAGTTATCATTTGTCATCTTTTGTTCAAATGTATATGTGTGCATATATATCGTGTGAGCATGTGCTCTTTTGGACTACTAAAGCAATTATGAAAGTCTTCATTAACTGTGGTGGGGTAAGGGCAGCTGTTAGTGTTCTTGTTTTCAAGCAAAGTCTGTTCTCAGTCTTTTCTTCACAGTTAATGTGTTTTAATGTTTCTCCCATTCCCCTTCACCTAACCTGTCTTTCTTTCCTCTTCAGTGGAGATAGTTTATGAACTCTCCAGACTACATACTTCTTTCTCCCCCCTCCTGCATCTCCTGCTTCCTTCCAGGTGTACTGTGATGTGGCAGCACAACCTAACTCAAGCTCCTCAGTATAACATGGCCTTAAGAGTGAAGAACTAAGTTTACAAATACATTGTTGTATATATAGTTTTAGAATAAAATACTATTTTTTTAGAGTAAATCTTAACAATTTAGACCTTAATCCCTTTATTGTTCATCTTTCATCTATTTTAATTCTGTATTTTGTTTCTACATTTTTACAGACATAATGGGAGTAATATTCTTCTGTGTAGTTTAGCAAAAATTTTCCACATTCAGCCACACAAAGGGTAGCCAGAATTCAGTGTGTTGGGGTTGAATGTTGACACTTTATTTGGGTGGAGGGGGAAAAGGGAAAGAAGGGAGGGGGGAAGCTTTTGTTCTTCACCTTTTAAAGAAAAATGTTTTCCTTGAAAGCTATCTGCACTGTTCAGGCCTTACCATACTACCAAAGCAGCAGTGATCTTCTGAGTTGATACCTACAGTGGCTTCTCTTGATTTTCACCAGGACTTGGCTGTGGGTGAGGAAAGTCTGCTTCTTCCATCATTTCTCCTTCTATATTACGAAAGAAAATGTACCCTCTGTGCCCTGTCCACCCAATTCCCAAGCTCCCCCCTCTCCCCTTGGCTACATTAACTTAGTAACAGTGTTTTTTTTCTCAGGCCTGGCACTAATTATGTACTTGGAGGGTGACCCTCCCAGGGTACCGCCCCATGAACTGCTGTAATTCAGGTCACCTTCTCCAGGACTCATCTCTGTACTTTGTCTATTTTCTCATCTTCTTTCTTCAGGGTAAGCAGCGTTTCCTTCGTCTGTTCTAATCCATAGTATTGGTTTTTTGCCTTTTCAATTTGCTAGTGTCCTTCCTAGTTGTGGGCCTAATGCTGGGTAGAAGCTGGAGGTTGGAGAATCAATTGGCACCCACTGGTGTGATGTTGAACTGCTCTGTTCTTACTGTGACACTTGCAGAATTATTTCTGGCTAAGCCTGAGATAAACCTGTCTAGTGATCCAGGTTGGGTGGTGGTGAATGGGTAACTGTGGTAGTGTTCAAATTTGGAGTGGGTAAACCACGTTTACCCTCAGTTATGTTTTATTGAAGGGTGTTGATGAGCGAGTGGCAGAGGCAAGATGGAGAAAGTACTGATGTTTCATGTAAGGAGAAGTTGCCTGAAGTCTTGACTGTCTCTGAGTTTGTGTCCTCTAAAATGCTACCTTATCTGAGTTGTATTTGGGAAATCGTGATTAATCTTCATAGCAGCAGATTTTCTGCTGTTTGTGCTAGGTTCTATTCCAGGATGTTCCTACAAAATGCTTGTTTCCATAGGAGAAGAAGGGCTGTTCTTTTGGAGGTCCCTCACTCTATAGTCTTTGGTTGCCTTCTTACCTGGCCAGAAGTAGTGATATGCCCAGTCCAGTCAGTTCAGGGTTTTTTATACTTTCCCTCTGCTGTTTAAAAGGTAATTGAAGGTTTCTTGCTTTTGCTTATGATGATCAAAGAGAGTTACCTGAGACAAGCAGTTATTCACTCTCTGTGACTTTTATCCACTTAATGACCATGTTTCTGCCAATGACAAAACTGTTGGCCACGTACATTTCTTCACTACAACATAAATCCATACAGGAAACTTTTTGTTCTAATAAACTTCTATTTTAATTTTGCAACATCTAACATTTTGTCCTAAGGAATATTGCTAGAAATTTAATCTGTTAACTAAGTGGTATGTCCAGTTGATGTTTTAATGAAATAAAATATTTAATACTTTAAAGTTATAACAGCTGTATGAGCTTGTGTTTGATTCTGGTCACATGCAGCAGCTACTTGCATTTGTTCAGAATGTGTGGGTTTAATTATTTGCTGTTTACAGCAGTTCAAGCTGTTTTGGGTGAGTGACATTTTTGGAACATAGTTGTATTACATAAAATTGCTTGTTAGCAGTTTAAAATTAATTATCTCATCATTTTCTAGCTTCTAAGCCAGCATGGTTGGTAAAATGTATGATTTAGGTAGCAGCCTTAAGCAGATTTTTCAGCTGAGGGTGAGCAGGTGGATAAACATGATTGTATTGAGTACATCATAGATATGAATTTAAAGTCCTGTTTACAAATTTGAGTTGATATAGTTTCTAACAGTAAAGTTTACTTCAATAGCCTATTTAATTTTTCTGAAAAAGCAACAAGTTATGTCATAGATTATTATTACTAAACATGTTTTGTCTTACATGCAGCATTACTATTTCACTTGGCAGTGCCATATATTGAAAGTTAAGATGCCTTTTTTAACCACAGACTCATTTCCCTTTCCACCAAGAGTATTTTGCATCCTATTGTGAATACCATTACAATGATTATAGCTCCAATCTAGGAAATAGTTGCTTAAAATTAGGCTGGATTGAAAACTAATGAATCAGATGGAAACATGGCTTGCTAAAAGCTCTCATTCTCTGGCTGATTTTAAATGCTCATAAATAAAGACTGGGTCACCTAATCCTGCAAACCCTTGTATTTCATTGAGTGAACTTGAAAGTAGCTGTTTGAGTGCACAGCGATGTTGGCAGGAGGAGTGCTTGAGTGCACCTTTCCCGATGTTCAGTGCTTGGATGGTTCTTGACCATTCACAGAGGTGCCTGTCGTTCCTTAATTAGAAAAAGATATCCTAAATTAAAAGGATGATTAGAACATTGTTAGGGGTTCAACTGCTAATACCAAATTCCTGGCTATACGTTGAAGTTCAGTAGGATATTTTTTTGTATTTAAAAAAAACCCAAGTTTCTAAATTGTCTGTATACAAATGATTGCAGATTATGATAAAATTATATGTTTTACTTGAAAGATATCAATTCCTTATAGTAACAAGGCACTTAAGTAAAAGATTTCTAGAAGATTTTAAAAGTTTTTCTGTATTTGTGTGTGTATAGATATGTATGCATGCTGCTATCTGCACTTGCATATCACGAGGAAAATTCTAAATGCTGTAGATGCATGCTGCATTGCCTAAGTTTTTTTGAAAGAAGGCCTTTTTTATTTAATATTTCCATAACTGCAAGAAAGGAGCCTTTTGGGAAATAATTTAAAAATTCTAATAGTCTTTACTTAAGTTTTATATACACAAAAGGATAAAAATTATCATAGAGAGTGCCCACTTCTGCTAAGTAACAGCTAATATATTGCTCAGAATTTATTTAAATATTTTTATTTTTTTAGTAGACATTTTTGTTGGTTGCTTTATTGGCATAAGAAAACAACTTTATTTGTGAAAGTTTTCATCATCTTCGAAGGCACAGGAGAAACATAAATTGTAATCAGCATCTGGACAAATTAGTTTCAGCTGTTGTATATTTTGATTTCTGGAGTTTGTCTTCTCCCATTTCCTCTCCTTCCCCCAGTACATACCTCATTAATTTAGAAATATATCTTTGTTTCTTTATTCATCAGATCAACATTTCCATTCTCTTCTTTTCTAAAACTTCAGTTCTCCTTGCTGCCTTAGAAAATCCTTCTCTCCTTGAACACTTCTGTCTGCTGCAGATATTTGATCACTACTACTTTCTCTTTCCTGTTTATTTGCTTTCTTTAGTCCTTTGTTCACTCACATCATTCCAATGAAATTGTTCATCTTTAGGGCTTCATTGACCTCCTCCAGGTCAGAAATAGTATTATATTTAGTTTTATATAGATACAGATGTGTCAGGAATACTTTTTGAACTGAATCTTCCCTTAAATGTTGACTCCTGTATTTTGGTTCATTTTGTGGAGCTGTGTAGGAGCAATCCCAAAGATAATGGGCATTCAGTCCACAGGCCCACACTAAACCCAGCTGTTAAGCTTAAAAGCTGCTGGAAGTACATAGTAAACCTGTCAGATCTTCGATGCTGGCTCTCTGTCTACTGATGGAATTCTTTTGGTGCAGACCATTTCCTAATGCAGATGTGTGGCCTCTGCTGCCTTGACATCTGTTGCTGCTCTGAGCTCTGTTGCTTCAGTCTTGCCTGTTACCATATGTAGAATATAGTGCACCCCAACCTAAAAGCAGTCCCCACCCATGTTCAGCCTTCATCCAACCTTGATTACATCCTTGGTTACAGGATTTCTGGCTGCATACTCCCTTAAGCTGTGACAGAAATTGGTCCTGTCTCCACTTTGACTGTCACAGCTTCTTGTATTGTGTTACTGCCAGGATACTTCCCTTGTGAAGTAATTATCTGTTTATGGTCTTTCCCATTATGTGTGAATGCCATTCTTCCCCTTTGAAGCACTCTACACCATTGCACTCATCCAGCTATTCTCATACTAACCTAATTTTTTTGCAAACACTTTTCACTGAGTACCATCTGACCATTTCATCAGCTGCTGTCTCTGCAGGTGTTCACTTGTGTCTTTTGTGTGTAGTAGTGTCACAGCTGAGTGTAGCAGGATTTCTGTTCCAGAATAAGTTTCTTTTTCCATTAGATATGCAGTATTTTGCTTCAGTTGTACAATGCAAGTTGTATTTTTGCATTGCAAAATTAGATTTGAGTTTTTTAAATGTCCTTGTATGGAGGAAGTGTTCTTATGTAGCTATGTTAACAGAAGTCCATACACATGTGCATGTATGTTAAAAAGGTGTTTCTAGCAGTTTCACTGATAATGTAATTTCAGAAGCAGGATCTGTGCTTGATGACTAACATATTATACCTAACTAACTTGTTTCAGTATAACATAATGAAATGGAAAAAAAAATGCCTCTTGCAGCTGTTATACTTGTAAACAAATGCTTCTGCATTCAATCTTGTTTCCTTTAAGAAGCTCATAATTCAGAAAGGCTAAGGATTTCTCACATACCTCAGAGGAGCTTTTATATGGGCTTACAAAATCAGCTAGTATTAGTTGCGTATCTATTTGCCTGTGGTACAGTTAGTCCTCTGTATACTACACAGTGCTACACAGTGTGATAACACATAGGTCCAGTCAGACATTAGAAGGAATTTCTTCTCAGGAAGGGTGAAACATTATAATGGGCTGCCCAGGGAGATGGTGGACGGGATGTTTAAGGAAAGGCTGGACATGGCACACAGTGCCATGGTCTAGTTGACATGGTCTGTTTGGGCAAAGATTGGACGGAATGATCTCAGGAGATCTTTTCCAGCCTAATAGATTCTGTGATTCTGTAATCCTGTTTTTTTCCAGGTGACTTATTTCTGGCTACAAACTCTGTCTAATTGGTATCTGGTTTTTAATTCCATTTCATTTCTCAGGTTTGTGAATTTTTCAGGGACAGGGCTCTCTTCCTGGTAAACAAGAGGTGCTTGATTTGTGTGGTTGCTAGCAATATGTGTTCACTGTGCTGCAAGATGCAAATTAGGACTGTATCAAAGCACATGGTTTGACATTCCTTGGAAGATAACTTTTACATTCAAATCAGGCAATGAATGCTTACAGAATATAAGATTAATTTTGCCATTGGAGGATAAGCTAGTCAATGATACTTGGGGAGGTTTTTAAAGTATCTTCTATTTTGGGTGTATACTCGCAAATACAAATGCAGAAATCACTTATCTCTCCCCAATGAAAGCACAAAACATGCAGTTTTTATTACTTAGCTGTGTCTCAAGAAAGATATATTTTTTCTGTTTTCTTCTGCCAGTTTCTAGGAAGAATGCTCAGAAAATACTTAACAAAGTAATTGAATTAGGAAAATCAAAGGGGTCACCTGTTGGCCATGTCTGTTTTAGCTGTCTGTTTAGGTTGTGTTTCAAGCTGGGTTTGTTTGTTCGGTTTTTTTAGCAACATCTGTTCTAACTCATGTTTTCTGTGTGTGTGTGGAGAGAGGATGTTTAAGGTATGTTAAGCCATTTGTTCAAACTGACTTTGCAGCAGCATCAAAGAAGTTTGAAAGGCAATGCCAACTTTTTAAAGAAAAAATATCCAAAACAACAGAAAGTAGATACACCATGCTTGATTTTTGGAAGTTGTTTAATTAGTACTTGTGAGGATTTTTACTTTCAAATAACTCTAAGGGAAAAATGTCATTAGTATAAAAGAAAGAAATAATTTTACTGAGCATTAGTGAAAAAACCACAACTTTCTGTAGAGTGTTAAAGCAATTTCAAAGAAAAAGTATTAATTTGAAATTACTGAATATTGACCTGTTAATGACAACTTGTTATTAACAGTTGGTACCTCCTGGCCATGCTGGGGATGGTGTTTAATGGTATTTGAAGAAGAAATGTACAAATAAGAGGAGTTTTAGATATTCTTTAAGGCGACCTTAGTGTTAAAGGCTATCCAAGAGGGATCAGACATGTTGTGATGGAAGACCATACGGATATTTCTCGTAAGTTGGTCCTTTGTGAACTCTTTTTCTGAGTGTTTTTGACAGTAAAAAGTTCAATTCATTCTGTTCTTAGTATTTTGCTTCTGAAGCTACAGATCTTCTTTTTTTTCTTTTTTTTTTTTTTTTAATTTTTGTTTTCTCTTAGTTTATGACATCTGGATTTAGTTACTGAATATTGCCTCAGCAGTGCAAAGGAGGAAGTATAGAATTCAGATTAATGCAAATGTTCTGATGTAGGAAGATCAAAACATACATAAATAACTGTTTTGTCTGCTGAGTGTACTGACAATTTGTGTACCTTGATGATTCGTAGCTTTGCTGATACCTCTGCAGGTTTTTATGTTTTGATTTACATCTTAAAAGCTTAATTAAAAAAATGTACAAACTGGTCAAGAAGAGTTGTAGTAGAAATGTAATAATCCAGATGAACAGGAGCCTTTTTACTGTAGCCTATAGTTGAACAACTCCTGCACATATCTATAAGGTTTGTTTTAAAATATGTATTTCTTTAGATTGACAAGCTTTTTTATTGTTTATGTTGGTTTTATTGTTGCAGACTTGCAAACATTTGTTCTTAAAGCTACTCTTTTCCCACATTTTTATGCTCTGTAATAATTAATTATGCCTTCTGTAGTAAACAAATTACTTGATATTATTGAAGCCTGTCATAAAATAATCTTTTTCCTTTTCTCTCTTTTTCCAATAATAGATAATATACCTGAGAGAATCCCCAGAAGAAGTGTACAGGCTTATATTGTCAGGAAGTGTTTCATATCTTCCTTTCAGGTAAATAACAAGTTGATAGAACTTTTTATACCTTGTTATTTTGAAGAAGAATGTAACATTTTTCAGTACTAATTTTTACTGTGTTGGTTTTCTGGAGTTTTGTTCTATTTTGCTTTTTTTTGTGTTTTGGAGTGGGGTTTTTTTTGGTTTTTGTGGGTTGTTTTTGTTGGTTTGTCGGTTGGTTGGTTTTGGGTTTTTTGGGGTGGGTTTGGGGGGTTTGTATTGAAGTTTTTACTTGGGACACGCTCACTGTCTGAACTTTAAGAACTCAGGAATCAGAGGTGTTACCAGCTGGTACTGAAGCATACCAGCAGAAGGTGAAGAAGCCCCGCTGTTTGTATCCACTCCTTGAGCTTTTTGATCTACATTGCTTCTCACTTGGCGGTCTGATTTTGTGTCAGTAGCTGATAGTTAAACATACCAAAATATCTCTCATTCACCATAGAGGTCTTACAATATTTAATAGCATTTTTATGCACAAGACAGTATTTGCAGGTTGCTGCATGTATTTGACAAGTGGGAAGTTGTCATCAGTGCATCAGGCGTCAATTCCAGGAACCTTCTGCATTGCCTGTGCCCTACTGTGTTGTTCCTCCAACACATATCAGAGTGGTTGCAGTTCTCTGTGAGGACCATAGCCTGAAAACATGAGGCTGCTTCTATCTGCTGTAGAAGGCTTTATTCATTTATTGTTTCTCATCAGAGTCTAAGAGGCACGTGCTACTACCATGTTACATTTATGTGTCCTTTCTTTCACTTGGATGAAGTTCTGTTATTTCTGTCTCCGGCTAATTTCTGCCCCTTTTTACACTGATTCATAAGGAAGGAAAGGATAGAAAAAATTGCTAGAGACAGCCATCCAGGTTCTTCAAAAGTTCTTCTTCCTCTCAGTTGAAATTTGAACACGATACGTTTTTTATTTATTAGAAGCGTTAGCTGATAAGAGCTGCATGGTCTCAAAGTGTTCTGCCAAGGCACAATATTCGCTGGTGCAGATTCCATTTAATTTCTTTCTTTACTTCACCATAGTATTTTGGTAGAATTCTTACACTTACTGCTTACAAAATTTGATAATGGTCACATACTAAGAACATGCAATTCCTGGATCAACAAAATTAGAAAACATGTAATTGAAAGAAGTGGTTCAAATGAAACCAGTTTCTCCTTTTGTTAAAGTGTGAACTATTTATGCATCTTAAGGAAAATACTCTATTATATTTACTAAAATGTTTATCCTAACAGTCTACGGCAGAAATTGAACATTTCAGCTTCACAGAAATTGTAGCTGGAGTAATCTTACGTTGTATCTGCTAGCATAACTTATTTTATGTTTTTTTACTCTTAAAAAGTTCAAGAAAAATCTTCAAGGTACGGGAAATTAAGTATTTGACATAGTTATTTCAGTTTAATGATCATAACTCTGAAGTAATTATAAAAGGTGTTTTAGAGAAGTATCTTTAATTGCTTTCTCTTGGATTAAAATGCAAAAATTATGTTTTGGTTATTGTATCTTATAGGGATGCTTCCTTTGGTACTTGCAGCTTTCATCTGACATTACTGGACTGTTTTCATGCAATAAACAAGGTCAGTAAGCTAATATTTTTCACATTTCAAAAATTTAGCTAAATGTTGCCCCTCAGAAGAAGAATGCTTAGGAAACTAGGATCCATTTAGAGCTGCGAAGCAGCAGATCTGCTAATTGTTGCCTAGTTTACTATGCATTATGCATTGTCACAAAAATAGATACAGCATTCCTAGAAGTCAATCAATACCTTATATAATCAACAAGTGAAGATATTACAGAGGGAATTTTGAGTTTTACTTAAATAATCTCTCAGGACACCTCTAATCCTAAGAGGTTTATTATATGCCCCCTGGTGTTATGTATTAGGCTGAACATAGCCTTTGAAAGTGGTTTCGAATGGGTTTGCTCTACACTTCGGACATTTGCAGCACATGCTAATGATCTCAAGTTTTGCTTTTGTAATAGAAATAGAACAAATGTTAGGAGGTAGGTGCTTTTTAAAAAAAACTATAATATTTAAAAATCTAGTTTTTATAGCAATGTAGCTGTGAAGTAATGCAACGTTGAAGGATAGGAGAATCAAAACTCATTCTCTTTAGTCTGGATGATTAGTGAAATGGGGAATTTTCCAGCTCTCCACCGTACTATTGTCTTTTGTATTATGGGTATCTCTACCAAATACTGATGTTTTTACTGGTTAAGTCAGCTTCTTGAAGATTGGTGCTTTTTTGGGTATTTTGGAATTGGTTACTTGTATATCAAGACTGGTGCATTGCAAATCTTGATTGCAAACTACAGGCAAACTAGGAGAGCACAAAACATTAGGTAGTAAAAGAGAAAATTAGAATGTAGTATTTTTAATATCTGGAGATACGGGTCTTGTCTATGTTTGTGCTTCCTTCTTTAACAAGTGGATAAACTGCTAATTACCCAAATGAATAAATTTTTTATATGGTGTTAAGTATTATGGTTGTGGCTAATTATGGGGTGTCATGGACTCATAGTAATATCTACTTAGGACTTTTTGACTGCAAACAGTTTGAAATCAGCGAAGATACTAGCAAATAGCATTTATGCATAGAAAGTATTTCCAGTCCTTGAATGAGGTCTTTAGAATCTACTCATAGCTTCATTAGATATTTTTTTCTAGTTATTTTTCTTTTTATTTTGTGCGCTTAACAATAATGAAAAGACCAAATGCTTCAGTAATCTGGGATTTTTTACTGGTTTGGTGGAAAAAGAAGAAGTCAATTTACTCATCTAACTTCACTTATATTTCACTTATATTGAAATTTACAGACCTGTTTCGAAGAAAGGCTGAGTTTATCTGTATTTCTTAAATTATGTGAAGAAAGAGGAGAGTATGTCTTAAAGGACTTTATGTAACCCAAAAGAGTGATAAACTGTCCTCATAGAAGAGGCGTCTTTGTTAAGAGCTGTGTTCTGAATTTTAGGCTTTGCAGCATGGTTTCCTGGATTTTGGTACGTTTGATGTAAATGAATATGAGCATTATGAGGTAAGTGTTCAGTATCAATATTTTGATTTGTGTGCTGTTACTAATGTTAAAACAATTGCTTATAATTTGTGCTATTCTTTTGTAGTACTAAGTTCCATTTCTGTTTTATCTTTCTAAGTTACTATAGTTAAATAAAGGTTCATGGTCCAAGTGACAGTACTGAAATTCAGATTTAAGCATAATTATGCTCAAACATGGGGGAAAGCAGAAACCAAAATGGAAATAAATGGGATTCTCTATTATTATTACATCCCTGGATATTCTTGAGCAATATTTATAAAAAATTAAAAAGCATACAAGCCCAAGTCTAACTGAATGCTAGAGAACAATCAAAGTATGTATTTCAGAACACACAGCAAAAATGCAATAACACTCTTTGAGGTAAAGAAGGAAACAGGTCTGGGAAACTCCAAGTGCATAAAATTCACTTTGGGACATAGGAACTTAGTGTGACAATGATGGTCTGCAACTCTTGACTGTATGCAGTCTCAGAAATGCAAAACTGCCAGATATCTGTAAAGAGAAAATTAAATGCTCCTAGAGCTTAAAAAAACCCCATAATTTAATTTGTGAACAGAGGTAAGACCTATTGATAAGACCAATTTAGAGTCCTATAAAAATTAAAAATTGGATGTTGCCCTTCATCTGAAGGGCATCAGTTGCATTGTTCTAAAACTGATTTAGAAGAACAGAAACAAAGGGGAAAAATGTGAGATTGAGAACATCTGTCATCCTTACGATGAAAAAGAAAGCAGGCAACTAACACAAATTCCTTTGACAAAAGGAAATCAATTCAATATAGCATGTATTTTGAAACAATAAGGAAAAGCCTGAAAATACAGGGATAATGATAAACCAAGCATTTTCTCTTGACAGAGAGCAGAAAATGGAGATTTTAACTGGATAATACCAAACAAATTCATTGCCTTCAGTGGACCTCATTCAAGAAGTAAAATTGAAAATGGTATGCGTAAAAAAGGAGGTGGGGAACACAAGCCCACTGCTTTCTTAGTTGATTGTTATCAGTAAGAACAAGCTTTAAAAATTGTTCCTCAAACAGTGTGTTTTTTCCTTGGCTCTTTTCCTTTTATAAGAACTCTGGCAGTAAAATTTTAATGCTTGGTTTAATTGTATCTAACCTAGGTGACTGTTTTAAAATTCCATTTTCAGTTAGTCTGTTTCTTTTTGTTGTCTCTATTTTGAAAGTGTTTTCATATCTTGTTTTTAAATCTTTTTTCTTTTATTATTTTTTCAGTTTAAGGCTTAGTCTCTTTTTTTAATCTTCTGTTCTCAAATAGGCTATCCCCACCATGCTCCAGAGGCTTATTTCCCATACTTCAAGCAACATAAGGTCACCACTATAATACGCCTCAACAAAAAACTGTATGATGCCAAACGATTTACAGATGCTGGATTTGAACATTTTGATCTCTTCTTTGCTGATGGAAGTACACCTAGTGATACTATTGTTAAAACATTTCTAAATATTTGTGAAAATGCAGAAGGTGTAATAGCTGTTCATTGCAAAGGTATGATGTAAAAAACAGTTTATATTACAAGTGATGTTTATAATTACAGTTCCTGAGGTATTTTGCAGTATAAATCTACTATGTCTAGTTGTTAACATCTCTGCCAAACTGCTGCTTTTCCAGTCAAATTATTTATATGGCTCTGTTCATCACTTCATCTTCTAATTTTGTTAAATTCCAGAAAAATCTTCCCAGTCATTCCCAAAATGAGGTTGGGAAAGTGAGATTTCCATTATTAATAGCTCTTTCTGTTAGAAAGTGTTAGTACTTTCAAAGGTTGCTTTGGGCAGGCATTTGAAGTCCTTTTAAGTTCTTTCTGAAAATACATGTTTAAATGTACCAAGTCATAAACTTTTGGAAGCAGTGCAGCATTTTGGAAGATTCCTCAAAATTTATGAGTGTCCCTTTAGAGCCACCAAAATCTTCATCCCTCAGAATCTCTCGATACTAATTTGGGTATGCCCTGAATATCCATTCCTCCAGAGTTTGACTGCAAAGATTTTAAGAACCTAGCCAGTGCATCTAGTATAGTTATTCAGTTTTCTTTGGTTCTAGAGGCAGAATGTTTTCCTTCCCACAACGTCTTTAATTGTCTATCAGTCATTTCTTCTCCACAACTTTGCATCATTAGTGTACCTGATAACGTTGTGATTGAAGGAGAGGGGCCCTTTCTTAACCTGTTTGCTTTGGACCTGCAAAGACTGCATTTTTATTCCTGTACCTGCCATCCATTTGCTGCATTTAACAGAATTATTTTGGAAAGTGAAAGAATTGATGAAACAAGCATCTTGACTCTGGGAAACAAGTGTATACTCTTATTCTTCACTGAGGTGATAAATTCAGGCATATCACTTAATTGGTTATGCCAGAGTACTGAGTATCAGTGATACAAGTGCTTTGTTTTCACTCAAATTAATAGAAGTCAAATGATAGAAGTCATACTAATGGTGTCTAGCCTGAGCTTACTCTTGGGGAAGTGCAGAATGGTGTAGCCTGTTCCTAAAGTTGAGTGAGATGGAAAGTTGTGTGGTTGTCCTGGCTGTTGTGTCATACACTGTTTTACACTGATGTTGATCAGTCAGTTGTTAAATGAGAGAAGGTGGTGTGTGATTTGCACAGCAGATGGTGTACAGCAAGAGATTGAGGAGGGACACCATGTAGCTGGAGCTTTGCTTCTCATGTTTCCCAAGGTCAATAGAACTGTTTTGAGGGCCATTTTAAGTATAGTTTCTTGCTCTGGAGTACTTCTTGCCTGTGCTAGCTAGTGACTAGACTTGCTTACTGCAAAATTTGTCTTTTTCTTGAGAATTAAGGAGATTAATTAGAGGAGGGGCTGGAAGAACATCTGATTTCAGTGCAATATATGATTAGTTGCAAGAAGGTGCTGGGCATATTCTGAAAAAAACTTGCCAACTGTTTTATCCCATTCTTAAAAACATTCTCATACCTTCATACATATTCATCAATAGGTAAATAAAGGTAGCTAAACTTAAGTTTATTTGTAAAAGTTGCTGGCTTTGGAAGGTTACCTCACTCAAAAAAATATGGACAGTGTGTTAGTAACCTTGTATATAAAGAAAAAGATCAAAGAGTAAGTTTCCCTTACCACATTTGATAAGTAGAGGTTTATTTTGATAAATTAGGCAGGTAGCTACTTGTCCAAGTAACAGAGTCTGTAGTTACAGCAGATTCCAGATGAAGGTGGATATATAAATATAAAAGATGGATACATAAAAGAAGCCATTCTTTTATCTTACATAGCTGGTCTTGGACGAACTGGCACACTTATTGCCTGTTACATCATGAAGCATTATCGGATGACAGCTGCTGAGTCTATTGCCTGGATCAGAATAAATAGACCTGGTTCTGTGATTGGACCACAACAGCATTTCCTGATGGAGTAAGTAGATTGAGTAAATTATTGCCAAAAATAAATCTAGATGTCTTTTTCTTCTTCTTCTGCTATTGTACACTTAACAATCATCAGTGTTAATTTATTGTGTTTTGGGCCTTTTTTTCCATGTTATGATAGCAAACAGGCAGAACTTTGGACAGAAGGGGATATTTTCCGTGCAAAGTTGAAACGAAACCATAAAATTGCTGTAACAAGAATTCTGTCAGGAGTAGATGATATTTCAATTAATAACACAAGAAACAGGAGAACCATCCAAAAGGACATTGAACTGGTAACCACCCAAATATTGTGCTCTTGTAAAAGTTCGAATTGTTGAGAATCTCTCTTTTTGAGAATTTTCTCTTTTTGAAAAAACCTGTGGGTACACTAAAATTTGGTTAATCAAATTTTTTTTCTGTTCACCCTTTTTGTATAAAAGGATATGGGGGAGGGAATCTAGGAACAGCAGTTATGAAAATTGAGTTTAGAACGCAGGTAAAGTAGGAGCATCATCATGCTTTTAGTCTTTAGTAATTAAGTCAATAATAGAAAAAAGTATTCACATTCTGCGATCAAAAACACTGATTTAATTTTGGATTGTCTGTTGCTTCACTGTGTGTATTTAAATGGAGGGGTTGGAAGGATGGGCTTTTTACTCATTTTAATTTCTAAGTAATTGCAACTTCTGTAATACCTTTTGATGGTGCTTTTTGAAAAAGACAATACTGCTGTTGTGAAAAGGCAAGTGAAAGAGGGAAATGCTATATTTAGTGAAGATCATACTATACCTAAGCAAAGATTTTATAATATATTGCTTCCAATGCTTTAAAAGTAGACAATATTCCAATGCACGTAATTCATGACACCACTTAATGGTTTACAGCTTCAAAAGCAGCAAACAGGAAACTGGAAGGAACAGAACTATATTTGTGCAATGTTTCCTTTATCCTGTCAAGATAATTCTAAGCTTTAAGATAAGGTTAATTCTTAAATATAAAAGTGTCTATATTTAATCTTGATTTATCCCTTTCCCCCCTCCACTTATCCAGTACAGTGATGATGATGAAACAAACTGTTTAACACAAGGGGATAAGCTTCGTGCTCTGAAAAGCAAAAGGCAAGCAAAAACTCCAACTGCATCTCCACTAGCGTAAGTCAGTTTTGAATATATAAAATTCCAGAAGCACTTTTATCCTCTACTTCATGCATACTTCCTGTTGCCCCCAAATATTTGTTATCAATGCTACTTTTACTCCCTTAAAACAAGTGCAAGGTTCACCATTACTCTGAAGGCTTGGTGAATGCTGAGGAGGCAGGAAAATTTGGTTAAAGAACTGCATGACTGAATTTCTAGATTTCTGCACAGTTTTTGATGCTGGTATTCTGCACGTTACAAGCTTCTATAGCACTTCTGAATGCTTTACTTTTAATTTAATCATAAATGTTTCCTTTTCATTCCTGTGGTAGTATAAAAATGAAAGAATATGAGTGTGTGGTTTTGTTTGATTGGCTCAAATAAGATATGTGCTGGTATTTGAAGTAAAGTCAGCTACCTAAAAAAAGTTGAAAGGAGGAATTCTAGCTTCCTTTCATTTTCTCTTCCTTGGAAAAGAACTCTCCCTAAATTTTGTGGGCTTTGTGATAATGTCGTAGATCTGGAAGGTGGACTAGCCACTGTTTCAGTAAACAAATTCAAAGAAGTGCATTTCTGGCAGTGAAACGGTAGTCTCTTTATTTTAGGCAAGTCCTGAAACACCACCTATAAAAGAAATATGCATCTCTTTAGTTTGTATCAGCTGTAGGTACAAAATCTTTCTGCCTGCCCTTAAATAAACTGCAAGAGAATGCAACACTTGCAAAACTTCTCTGGATCTCATTTGGCTGTAAGGAAAAGAATGGTTACTCCTGGCTGTTAGACTTTTGCAAATGATACATCATCAAAGTCACAGGCCACAACCAACTTGACTTTTGTTGTGTTGTCTTTCTGTAGGATATGATGCTGCCACCTTACTGGCACTTTTATTTAATTTTTCTTCTTTTTTAAGATCACCACTGTCATCAGACTTTTATAAAAAGTGAGAAGTATGTAGTAGAAATGTGCTGAAGGTGAAGGAATATATCTATGGAAACATATCACACATTTCACACATTGCTATGTCTGATTTCTGCTTTTGTTTTAAATTACAGTCTTCTGTTCATGCTTATCATTTACACAGGCAGCCATGTAAGAAACAACATACTCAGAGCAAAGACTATGCCCAGCATTTAAAAAATGCCGAAACACATCACCTCAAATAGCACAGTAAAAAACAGCTACCTTGCAGATTAGTTTCCAAGGCGCAGAGCCTTAATTGTCAAGCACTTAATTGCCACACATTTACTATATGTTCAATACAGTGGATGTAGACTGTGTGGTAACCTATTCAGAGCCATTGTCTTAATATCTTCTTAACACACCACCTATCTTTTATTATGGCTTATGAAACGTTCTGCAGCATGCCTGCTCTAGTTAGCTTGTACTTGTGTAGAACTAAAATAATTGACTTGGAGCTTATAGCTGATTTTTATGTTGTGCATTGTCACTCAAGGAGTTTCAATTTCCCTCCTTCTGTTTGCCCAAGTTATTTTTATGGTTTGCAACTGGTACTGAGATAATTCCGTGAAAAATGGTGGATGTGTAGATTCATACATTTCTTTGTGTTACTGTTGTTTTATTGCAAGGAATACTTGGCTGCTTTACATGAGACAGAAGTGTTTTCTACTATAAGAGGTGTCTGTCTCTCTCCTTTTTAGTTTTTTCTGTTAAAATAATTACTCTTGCAGTGAAACTGATCACTTTTATCTAAGCAAACAAACAGAAGCTTCTAAATCTTCAAAGTAGTTATATTTCAGAGGAAAAAAGAAGGAGGGGTGGGCTTGGACAGTTACAGTCTTTGAAAACTAGATACATTATTTACTTTTAAGTCACAAGGGATTTATATAGAGTTTTTTGTTGAAGTTGGCTGTATAAATTCTTTATGCATTGATGACTGGATATTTTATGTATGTTCTAATAAGCAATATTCTGCACCTTTGGCAAAGGATTATGAATTGGCTTTTGCTTCTTACACAGAAAGGTAATACATGCCATCATCTGGTTATTTACATAATTTGTTTGCTTCTGCAAATTTATCTGTCTCTGATGTAATGTTTTAGTATCAGAATGCATGATTGTGAAGTCGGATGTGTGAATACAGGTTGATCCAACTATGTAAGAGACAGCAGCAAGTGGTAGAGATCCTCCTGCATACACTTATTTCCAAAAGTGATACAAACTTTCTTTGAAATAGACGATTTGGTGAGGATTTCAGAAGACTTGCTTTTCATTCTGGCAGCACATGGCTGGAACGTTGTAACATTGGCAATTTATGTCTGCGTGGATTGTTAGTCACAGAAAGTAAGAAATGCTTGACAAAGTTTATAGAGCAGTATCCTTTTGAAGAACTTGAAACAAGCTAAAATGCACCAAAGCTTTTGCTTTTGATTTTTTTTTTTCATCTCTACTTCCCCCCTCCAATCCCTTTTTAGATGGCTCCTAGCTATGCTGGTGTCTACACTGTGTAGCATTGTCATCTGGTGGATTGTATGTGGCTCCCTTCTGCCCAGCCTGCTATTCTGTCTAGATGGTTTAAGAACATAGTAACCATCAGGACCCCCTGAGAGAGAGCCACTGTGTAAGTGTCCCATTCCATTTCTCTACAATAGCTCACACTCTCTGTCTAGTATGTCTCATAAATGCATGTTTTCATGTCATGTTTCTTACTGGCTTTGTTGCAAGAGTGAATTTCACTGCTCTGGCTTTGTTATATTCTTGTGTATATTATTTGGAATAATTGAGTGATTTTTATGGCTGGCTTGCAATATACAAAGGCAAAGAGCTCTTAGAATCATTTTTAATTTTCAAGTGTTTCTTCTCTGCAGATAAGCAAAACTGTGTAAGCAAAATTAGCTGTAAGAAAGAAAAATAACTGCTTTAAAATATGATCCTATCCTTTGCATATTGCAGATGCAGATGTTTGCTTCAGTTTTACTTCAAAGTTCATGATCTTACAAAGTAGGCTGGTTTCCCAACACATTATTTTATTCCCATGAAATACCAAGAAATAGAACTTGTTAGAAATGTCAGTAGGTCTTTGTTTCTACGAAGAGATCAATAGTATATGCTATGGCATAAAACTTGATTCCTTTAACCTTTTTGACATAACAGAAGATGGGCCAGGTTGCAGTGTTAGGTCAAGACTCACTTGTTTATCCAGCCAGTCTGGTTTCATTATCTTTTGTTCACAATTATGTTTTCTGGAGCTTTAGGAGACTACTTACATTCCTTTATTCTGTTACTTGGATTCAGCAGCTGAGGAAAAATTAATAGCATATCAGTTCCTTGAGTACAGTTTTCACTTTTTCTTCACTCCACTTTCATCAGAGTAGCTGCAGTGATTTCTGTGCCTTGCTTCTACTTAAATGGTGCAATGTTTTCATCAAATGACAACTTACATCTTTTGGTCAAACAAAAATTCCAACACACACAGAACTGCTAGGAAATGCAAATGAACTTTTTGCTTGCTTCTGAGTCTTCCTGGAGCTCCTCTGTCATCGCCACCCTCAAAGAATGGTTGCTTTGGGTGAATGCTTGAAATTCATTAGTCTGAGATGTTGGTGCTCTCAGATTTTAAAAATTGTCAGAAAGTCTTACTTTTGCTAAGTAAGA
Source organism: Luscinia megarhynchos (assembly GCA_034336665.1). Classification (NCBI taxonomy): domain Eukaryota; kingdom Metazoa; phylum Chordata; class Aves; order Passeriformes; family Muscicapidae; genus Luscinia; species Luscinia megarhynchos. Next base: position 38,043,443 of record CM067592.1, on the reverse strand, counting down.
ATAGGCATTCTTTCCTGACAGGCATGAAGATTGAGATCTTCTGTCATCTTTACCTTTGGCCTTGCAGCTTTCTATCTGCACATTTTAAAAAGTATGAAACTGTTTCTACTAACCTGAGTGACTGAATGACTGTAGAATGAGAACTAGGAGACTTTGGACAGTTTAGTTACTCAGTTAGGCTTCACTGAGGTGATCTTAATCTGATCTTTTTGAGAAAAAAAATTATAAAGAAATAATGATCACTTCAGCTTAACTTTTTTCCCTAATTTTGTCAAATAACATATTCGAGAGGCATTATTCCAAATAACATGAGAGGTGTGTTTTCAAAGTTTTACACTGAATGAAGCACTATTTCTTTTCTCAATGAGGTGTCTGGAAGTCAGACCTCAGATTTCTGAACACATACCAAAAAGCTAAACTTAAAACATAGGTTAAAGAGTGAAATAATCTGTGCTTTGTTTTGCTGTACTGTGCTGTAACATCAATTTCAGTCAACTGTCATCCTTTCTTTCTCTTACTTTGTCTGTTTTCTGTCTAAAAACTGGAAACACTTCTTTGCTAGAGGAAAAAAGACTGTTTGATGTTGGTAGATGTGATGCAAGCAATTTTGTTATTGCCATTTGCTGTGAACTTCTAGTTACTGATGCTGCTGCTTGATTTTCAAGATTAACAATCATACAATATTGGTTTGAGTATAGGGAGAGAAAACACTTAGGCTTTTCTTAAAAGTTTGCCTAACTTTCTCTCCATTCTGCTTCTAATGTCTCTTGTGTTTCAAGAGATCAAATTATCAGTTAGGATCATGGATCAATCTGGACTAGCCTGGCAATTGTGTTGGCTGGAGCCCTATATGCTAAAGAGTTATCAGTCACTTGTTGCCTGTCAATGACTTGAAAGAGTAGTAGAGGTCTCAGGTCTACTTTCTTAAAAATCATAAGGTGATGAAGGAGAAAGCAGTATTGCATTTGACAGACCTTTTAAGAAACATTGCCCAGCCTGGTTGGCAAGACTAAAATGCCTTTTGCAGATAGAGAAGACATGCACCTGTGTAACCTCTCTTGTTTTCATTCTTGTTTAGGATACTGCAATCACATATTCTGAAAAAGCTTGTTATGTGGATTGATTTCTGTCCAATGTGTATTACACTATTTGCAATTCAAGTTTTGTGGGTTTCTTCTCAGGTTGTGGAGTTTGGGTTTTTGTGTCCTGGTGGCGTGCCTACGTTCCACCCTTGCACTGAGTTAAATGGTGAAAAAAAGTTGTGAGTTATTTAAAAGTTGCTGCTGCTGACCCAAACATTATTCCATTTGAATAAGTTTTTGTTTGTTTAAAGACAAAAGCATTAGCAGGAAGAAGAAAGCAGTGTATAAACTAGTCTGCTATTTGTGGTGTGTATTTAGGATCAGAACTACCAAGTGATGTTTCCATTACAGATGAACTGGAGATGAAAAATTCGTACAATGTAAATGTATATTTAATAGTGTAACTATTAGAACATCCTGTTGCCTGCGGGGATTTTTCTGTAGGTTTTTTTGATGGGTTTTTTTGGGTTTTTTTTTTTCCTTTTTTTTGGGGGGGGGTGTTGTTGTTTAGCTGTTTTTTTCATTTTTATCATATCCCATTGAGTTAGAAAACCTTTGTGTACATCAGATGGGTTTGCTGCCTTTTTCGGAAGTTGTATGACATACTATTTTATGTGAACAGCTACAAAGCAGTAAGGGAGGTGTCCTGACATCTTACATTTCTCTTATATAGTCTGGGATATTTTTTTCACGCTGACATTTTGGCAGGATTTCCTCTACCACGGCTTCATCGCACATCCACTATAAAACCTGTCTATTGAACCTGCTATCAAGCTGTTAGTCTAATTGTGCTAAACCAAAATTCCATACATAAGTTTCTTCTCTCACCTTTAACATATATGCAGTAGCGTTCTACTAAAAGCTGTGATTGCCCTGTTGTTGCTCCTCAGCTGACAGTTGTCAGGCTCAAAGACAGCTTTGGGTGTTTATTTGCAACAACATGTCGATGTAAATGATACCTTCCCTGTTTTCCTTGAGGTGCTATCAGCCTTGGAAGTCTAGAATTCTAGTATGATTTTTAAAAAGTCTGTGTGATAATTTAGCAAATATTTTGTTCACAGTGATTTCAATTATTCTTTAGTGTAGAGTAGCCCAATGAAGATGTTTATATCTGAGATGTAAAAATGACATATCAGCTGAAGAGCAGATGATGTTAAAGATTCTACCCTGCTCACAGCTGGCTCTGAGTTGATCCCATAAGGCATCTTGTTATCCCCCTGCTATTTGCTGCTGCAAATGCAGCAAACTTACAAGGATGTTCTTACTGTCATTTTGGTTTCATGGTGGCTGTTTTTATTATAAGTCACATTTCCATTTAGAGCTTCTTTTATTTTCTTTCTTTGTTTTGAATAGATAAGATGAAATTCTCTGAGAAGTAACAGCTACCTTGTGGTATGTTGAAAAGATGAATATTTAAGTCTTTGTGCAAAGTGCTATCTTGATAATTCATAGTGCTTCACAGAATCACAGAATGGATAATGCTAAAATAGATCACAGTGGGTTATCTGGTCCAACTTCCCTGCTCAAGCAGAGTCATCCCACAGCACACGGCACAGGACTGTGTCCAAATGGTTCTTGAAGCTCCAGTGAGGGAGACTTCACAACCTCTCTGGACAATCTATTCCAGTGCTCAGTCACCTGCTCAGTAAAGAAGTTTGGGTGTTAAATTCTGAAGTCTTCACATTCAGGTGGAACTTTCTGTGCATCAGTTTCTGCTCATTGCCTCTTGTCCTGTTGCTGAGCAGAGCCTGGTTCTTGATGCCCTCCCTTCAGATACTCACAGACATTGATGATGTCCCCTCTGTCATCTCTTCTGGACGCTGAACAGACCCAGGTCCCTCAGCCTTTCCATGAAAGAGAGATATTCAATCCCCTCATCACCTTCATATCCTTCCACTGGACTGTCTCCAGGAGCTCCCTTTCTGTTTTGGCCTGAGGAGCCCAGAACTGGACACAGCACTCCAGACATGCCTCATCTGGGCTGAGTAGAGGGGCAGGATCACCTCCCCTGACCTGCTGGCAGTGCTCTTCCTGATGGTCCCCAGAACACTAATGGCCTTCTTGGCCATGAGGGCACACTGCTGGCTCCTATTTCATGTTAGATAAGTAATGGGTTTAAGCCGTGCACATTGAACAGTTTTTTGAACTTACAGTATCTAGAAAAAATGAGTGTTTATGAAAGAAAGATTACAAAAATTATATCCCATTAACTTTTGGCTTCTTTTACATGTACACTACATGCATTTTATGCAGAAAGACACCAAATGTATGTATTTATGGAGAAAACATGATTTTTCCATATTTCTGGCTGCATGAGCACTAGTAAAACAGTATGTGCCATGATTTGTTCATGTGTATATTTCAGTGACTAAATGTTATGAGGCTAAGCAGACGTGGTGTTTTTCTGTTCATTCCTAGAAGTTTCTATCAGCACTATCATTTCTATCAGATGAAGGGTATAATGCAAGTCTTATTTCACCACTGCTATAATTTTTAGTGCTTGGTTGAAAGTGTAGTAGGCTGAATTTGTTCATTCTGTATGACAACTGTGGCACTGAAGAAAGAATTTTAATATTAGAACTTGTTAGAAGTGTTTTACAATCACAGTAGAAACTATAACATAGGCTTTCAGGTTTTAAATGTTTTCACCTTGGGCATGCAAGGAAAACATTTTCATTAGAAGAATTTGTTCTGTCTAAAGAAGTATGATATGAGATTGAAGGTATCTGGGGGTGGTTTTTTCTGCCTCCTGTACAAGCAGTCCCTTCAACTCTGAATGTCCTGTGTTTACAGTAGAATTTGCATTGCATTTTGGTAGTACTTGTCATTGAAACCTGGTCTCTTACCTCAGAGCAACTGGCTGTTTTGTTTGAACATTTGCAAATCAAGTGACAATATTTTGCAAGGCTGAACTATTAAAAGAGATTTTTTCAAGTGGAAGTTTAAAATACTTGAAATTTGTGGTTACATAGTCATTTGTTTGCTAATCAAGAAAAAAAATAACATTGCTGATTAGTTTTACTGCATAAAGAATATATTTTAGATGAAATTGTGTTATATCAAATGCATGTTCTAAATCTGAAATCAAGCCCTTATAAAACTATGAAAACATTGGAGGTTTTTCCATTCTGTTTTTGGTGAGTATGTTACATTAATATATAAATGTATATTTTCTCCCCATACATCCCTGTTCACTTTTGCTCCAAAAGTTAGCATTCAGTATTCATATATAAAATTCTGTGAAAGTAGTTTCTTCAGAGTATTAGCCAACCTGTTACTGTAATTTACACAATTTAATGAAGGTTTTGGTTTCCAGTCTTATGTAATCTGCTGATACAACTGGACTCAGTGAAGCTACTGAAAATAAGAGACTAATAATAGCAGGAGAATAAAGAGTAATAGTTAAGTTACTCTTAAGTCAGAATCTCTAAAATGTTCCAGACTTTCATAGCTGGAACCTTGCACAGATGGAATAGAAAACAGATGTATAAAATGAAGCACTAAATAGATATCCATGGACTTCACTGACCAGTTGTCACATTCTGTCTCCATAGTATCATAATATCACTGCAAGTATATAGGAAGAGAAAAGATGTCATTTTCTTGTGAACCAGTTGTCTGGTGGATAAAAATAGTTGTTTGCATTTCACAATGTGGAATTCTTTTTTAAGATAACACTAGGATTTATCTGCCTGTTTAAGAAATAGTTAATATATCACACTAGGTTCTTTAAGAGAAGCATTTGAGCACAATCAGCATGTAAAGCTGAGTTTTGAGTATTTCTAACTCAATAATTCCCTCTAAGAGCCAAATGCTAATATTTGCAGTGATTTTCCTATTTGAAGGGGATTTCTCATGGTTAATTGAAAGAGAATTTGGCTTAGATCTTCACAAATTGAATTACTTGCAGTTTATTCTGAATTTATTCTGTCTATTCCATGTCAGTCTGGAAAATAATGTTTGTTTTTGTTGCATACTTCAGATTCTTTCTTTCTTTCTCTCTTTCTTTCTTTCTCTCTCTTTCTCTCTCTCCCTCTCTCTCTCTCTCTCTCCTTCCTGGAATCCTTCCTTCCTGGAATCCTTCCTTCCTTCCTGGAATCCTTCCTTCCTTCCTTCTTTTCTTTCTTTTCTTTCTTTTCTTTCTTTTCTTTCTTTTCTTTCTTTTCTTTCTTTTCTTTCTTTTCTTTCCTTTCTTTCTTTTCTTTCCTTTCTTTCTTTTCTTTTTCTTCCCTTCCCTTAATTTGTAGCATAATTTAAAATGCAGTTTTGGGTATTTTTGTCTTCCAAAAACCTAACAGAAAATTAAAAATTATTAATTTGATCAATTCTTTAAAAAAAAAAAACAGCTCAATAAAACCAGCTAGCAAAGCAGGCTGCTATGCTCCTAATAGAAGCAACTTGCATTACCCTGATTATAACAGGGATGTTAGGAAAGAGAAAGATGTTTCAGGCAAAAGAGTTTGCTTTGTGGAAGGATTTGTGAGAAGCCAGCTGATAGTTGTTAGCTCTATTGCAACTGTAACACCCTCTTTTCAGTGTTTTTAGAAACTGTCCAATATATAATCTTTCTTTTTTCCTACTCTTTACAGAGTAACTCTGCAGTCCAGTGTTCAGAAAAGTAAAACCTCTGAACCTAGCATTTCTGACAGTACAGACATTACTAAAAGAACTACCAGGTCTGCTGCAAGAAAAAACAGTTTTAAAAGGTGAGAGTTACCCTCTTTACAGATCCTGTAACCCTGTTCTAGGCAAATACTTTGAGCTGTTGTATCCACTGCTGGCAGGAGCTTTGCAATAGTTCAGCTCCTTCTCCTAGCAAGGGAAAATGAGAAACAATTACATGGTTTGTGTCATGTACTGAGAATATCTGGAACCTTACATCTTAGGTAATTTATTTATGTTGCTAAGTGTTCCAAGTTCAATAGTTTTATATAGTATTTCCTGATGTGACAATTACTGAAGACAAGGAATTTTGGTAACATGAAAACACCTTTGCCTGGAGTAAGAGACAGAAAAATTCCTCACAGCATTAAGTCAAATACTAGTCAGTGCATGAAGTCAAACAACGAAAAATTCAATGGACAACTGAAATGCAGTGGTTGTGGAAAGGTGAAGTGTATAAATGCATGTGCATACTAGTATGAGATTTTTTTTAATTTTGAGAACATGGCTGAAAATCTGAACTAAACCTGTTTGGTAAAGCTTAATGAAATTTTAAATTCTAATGGATTTATGCAAGACTGAAAATGCCTTTTGGCCCAGAAGCATATGGCCAGACTACTGCTATGTATCTTTGTGTATGCATTTGATCACACCTCTCTGTGGCAACTCTCCAGGTCATTATAAAAGATAAGCCAGAGAGCATAGTTTAAAACAATATCCAAACAATTTTTATTTTTCACGATTTACTGGTATTTGTCTTAAACTCTTAGTGAAAAACCCAAATGGGTCTGTTAGGTGCTGAAGAGATTTTGACTGGAAAGAGTAAAAGATGGCACATCACTTCCTATGTTATGTGGCTTGATTTATAAATATCACAGAAAATTTAAGTTGTTTTGCAGCTTTTTCCTCACAAAGCTCTTCCTTCTCTTTCTTCATCCTGTTACCTTGAAGGTAATGAAGTTATGAAAAATTCATTCTTCTTAGTCAGTGGAAATAGTCAGTGGACTGCAGTAAATTCCATTCTGAGAATTTTTTTTGTTGTGACTTTGTTTTGATTTATTGAACAACATATTAAAAAATAATATCTTTTTCCTGAAATAAGTATTTTACTGAAAAACAGTAATATTTTTCCAGATTTTCCTCTTGGTTGGTTGGGTTTTTTCTCTATTTTGCCTTATTTTCACCATGTCAGTTTTGGTCCAAATAGAATTGATGGGATTCTGCCTGCTGTTTTTATTCTTCATGCCTCTCCCAGTTTTAACCTAAGCTGCTTGCAACTTTTTGTAGCTGCATTCATGCACGTGTGTAATCTGAAGAGAGATTTTCTGTTCCTGGAAAGCACTTGTCCAAGCTGACCTTTGTTTTGTGTTAGGAAAAAAAACAGTATCCCTAAAACAGAGTTCACAGAAGATTTCATTAATTTTGTTAAGAAGTCCTTTAGGTGTATTGCAAGATTTACGAGACGGAACACCAAGGACCAGGTCGATCTCTAACTTCATAGATTACTTCCTTCATATTTTAATGGACTTTCTAAAACTTCTACCCCAAATACTTCACCATATACTGTTTCTTTTCTTCTAACTTTGGAGGTCTAAGGAGTTACTTTTACTTTTACTTTTTTTACTTTTACTTTTATATTTCCATCCAATAATCAAATTTGTCCTTGTTCTGTCACAGTTATGGAGTTCTTAATTGTTTTATAATCTGAGGCTGCTGGTGCCTCTGAAGGGTGTTTTGGTATGATCATATAATTTAATGGATTTAAAATGCAGTACCTCCTTAGTCTTGTAGGTGTCCTTCTATTTTTCTTGTAGTATTTGAAAAAGTATAAATCTGCTTTTAAGCATGCCTTTTCATTTAAGTTTAATTTCTTGAAGTATAAGAGTTTGCATTATCTCACAGTGCTCAGATTCATTGTACTTAATCCAGATCAAGTGGATTGCAGGATAGAGAATAATTATTTCTACAATATTGACATCCTGCCCTAACCAACATCTTTCTTTGTCAAGACTTCATTTACTTCACTGAACTTCTGGCATTATTGTGTATCCTTATTCTTTGATTTTCTTTCTGATACATTCCAGTGGAAACATCTTGCACCATTTTTACATTAATCTCATTTGCTGCTTTATGTCACTTTAGTCAATTCATTCTCTATGTGAATCACACTTGTGACCCATCCTAATGCAGTATAATCTGCAGAGCTAGGGAATTCATTTGCCATTTCATCCCTCAGATTGTTGGAGATACTACCATGGATTGTCTCCAGAATGTTTTTTCAGCCAAAGCAGCTATTTACAGCTAAAACACTATTCTGGCTTTTTAAAGAAAACATAGGGAATTTCAATCCTGTCAATAATATTCACTTGCTTTTCCTTTGTGGAACATCTTTAGACATCATCTGCCTTCTATGAAAGAAAGTACTGATGGACATAACCACATACCTTGTGATTGAACTAATACTGTTTTTGAACTGTGAGAAATCACACTGCCAGCCCATAACCCAGTATTTCTCTGTGGATGCCCTTATTTCTCCAGCTAAGACATCTTCCTTGTAAATTTTCTACTTAGAGAGAATTTCATGTCTGTATTTTAACAAGGTGCATACTTCATATCCAAACCGAGTCATAATAAGACACAAGTTAAATGGTCTTTTCCATTTACCACACAAATTAAATTTATAGTTAAGTAGTTGATTGAAAATAAAATCTTAAGTGGTAAAGGTATTTTGATGGGTAGAGGTGCTTAAGGAAATTCAGGTAAAATTATTACAAAAATTATAATGGGGAGTATGGGGGAAAAAGTATGAAAACTATAGAGGAATATCACAGAAGCTAACAAAGAGGAAAATACTTCAAAAATCTCATATGCCTATGCTTTGCCAGGTATTACAAAGCAGCCTTCTACACCCTTGTTTGAATACTGAAAATTACCTGCAGCATTTCAGAAATTTGCTACATGTAATCTAAGCCTAGCTTTAAAAAAATATTAATGTTTCTGTTCTATTCTTCCTACTTTTCCTATGGTCTGATGCCTCAGAGGGAGAAAAAGAAAAGGAATGCTTTACACAAATGTGCTTAATGAAATTATGGTACTTTGAATCCCCTTTCTCATTTCTGTATGGAATAGAATTTTCTTCATATTGTCTGTGATCAGACCAGTCTGTGTATTCTTGACAATCAGTATTGCTGTGTTATTAAATGCAGTGACTTTTACTTTTTGTTTCTTTCTTTGAAGTAACATTTGCTCATTTTACCTTGCCAGAAATGCTTGCATTGAAAACATACTTTAACTTTTTCCCTCAAATATGTTTTATTTCAACAGCCAATCCGTCACAAAGACTAGAACAGTATTGCGTTGAATTTCGAATAAGCCACCAGTGTTGAAGAGGATATTCAGGAGTGAAGGGGATATAGAGGGGACTTGATGCAATTCAAGGAGGATCACTTTGGCTCTATTTTTCAGCAAAAAATGAAATAGAACAATCTCTTTCTTATTTGTAGAATAAAAGGAATGGTCAACATGTTTGGTAGACCTTTTTCTACCATGCTAACACTTTCTCAAAACCAACAAAATCTACATACATTCAGACTCAGGTGTAAATATTTAAGCTCTCTATTATAAAGAGGGCTTGCTAGTATGTATGATGCATGTGTATGAATTGTGATGGCAATCACTTAGCTGCTGACTACCAAATGGTGGGAGCTTTTAAGTATATAAATCTGTGTTGTGCATTCAGACTGGGCTGAGTTCTTGACTCTGAGAATCAACCACAAAAGCTTTTTTTTCTAATAGTATTGGTACTCTCCTATATTGATTTCTTTCTTACTTTGTATGAAGTTTTTTATGAACTGCAGTGTGGAGTACACAATGTAACTATTGTCCACCAAAGAGTGCTTTATTGTCAACGGTTGTGTGGTTTACTTAGGACAAACTAATTGTAAGTGATTAACTTGTTTTTAATAGTGACAGCTTTTTAGTTGTTCACAACCAATTGCTCTTTGAACTAGTTATAACTAGTTTATATGTTTGCCTAAAATCTGGTATGATTTTAAAGGGGAGGAAAAACACTACCATTTAAAGCAGAGCTGTCATATTGAAATGTCATTACTGTTTAATCACTGAAACATTACTGTTTCTTTACCTATCAAGTCCTTTAGGTGAAACTTTAAATTACATATATGAAAGGTAAGAATTATCCCCAGATTCCATTCGTATGCTTGGTAACATGTAGACAGTGCTGGTTTTTAGCTTGGGGACACTTAATGAGTGCAGCACACAAAAAAATGGAAAATAAGGGTGCCGTATAACTGAGGTAGAGGAATTCAGGAGCCGGAAAAAATTCTGACATCTAACACTTTAAGAACTACAATTTATCTCTGTTAAAAAGCAATATAATTTTTAGAGGAATCTGCTTGAGACTGAAATTTTTATCCCCTACAGGATAAAACAGTGTTTTTTTCCTATGACTTCTCACATTATGACATTTCAAAACTGATGTACCCTTGTCCACCAGCTGATGGTTATAGCTGCATATCCCTCAGATGAGGGCTGTTACCACATAGCCTTAAAAATCAATCAGTTAGCTGTTGATTTAATGACTCTTACAGTAGAAAGTGGCAGAAATGGAGAAATCTCAAATGTTAGTAATGGAATAACTGAAGTTTTTAAAGATGCATATTACCTCTATGAGAGAGGGAAGTTTATTTAAATGAATGTAAATGTTCAGTGACTAGTTTCAATCTACATCCTTTTAAATGGAAACTAAACCTTCTGTTAGGCTGGTGATTATTGAATGCCAGTATGAATATCCCACAGTGGTTTGGAAACATTTTCTAGCAATCATGAATTGGAGAGGAAAAAGGATGTGAAGCATAAGTAAGCTTACAGGTAACATCCATGCACTTAGCCAAAATCTGCAAATAGGAATTCAAATTAAAAAGAAAATGTTTAATGTAAAATAAAGGACCATGGAAGGCTCAGACTGATTTTTTTTTTTCTTAAACTTCCCTTTTCACTCCCTTTTCTTCTAGATAAAAAGCATCTAAAAGAGAGGGACTGATCTCATCCTGATGAGGCAATTAAAATTTCTTGAGATTTGAATGGGGTTGTTTTGGTTTGGGAGTTTTTTCAGGGGGTGTTGTTTCAGTTTAAGGGGGTTGAGGTTTGGTTTGGTTTTTTAGTAGGGGTTGTGTTGTTCAGGTTGGTTTTTTTGTTGGGTGGGTTTTTAAGTAAGCCATTTGTGCAAAAGCTTATGTACAAGTAACCACAATAGTAGGTCTGTTGTGCAAATACAAATTTGTATTTATTTTTTAACAAATTTACCATCTTGGAAGGCAAAAGGGATGCAAATAGTGAAGTGAGAATCAGAATAAACATTTAGTAATATTTAGTGTGTTTGACTTTGCCCTTCTCTTAGCTGAGCTGCTTCTTTTAGCATCTTTTTTTTAAACTAAAAATAATTGGTCGCCTTCTCACCCCTTCCAAATTCCAAATCAGAACTTGCCTCACTTAAAGTAACCAGCAGAGTCATTAGCACTTTTAGGTTTATCAGAATTAAATTTGCATAACGCAAGTGCACAAACAGTAGCAACTCTAGCTAAACCAAAACTGCATGTTTGGCATCAATGTGTTTCAGGATACCCCGTCCACCACCCAGTATCTTAGTGAAAAGACTCATAAATATCAAAGGGATTTTACATTCAGCCTTATATGGAAAATTAACTCATTACCTCATTGTGCCTCTTCTAACTGTACTGCTTAGTTTGTTACAAATTGTTATTACTTTGTCTAACATTTTTAATGTACTGTACCAAAGGTGTCTTAGGTACAAGAATGAAGAGCAGGCATGACTGAGGAAGTCCTTGGCTTCTAAATTTTTTCTGAATTGTGAACTATTATGTGCCAAAACTGAATGTGCTGTGGCAGCTGCATCACCTTTGTACAACAGAGCAGGTGAATTAAATTATTTCAGCTGTCATCAATTAGGAGATTCTCCTTAGAAATACTTTCCTCTTTCAAATGACAGATGGAGTCTTCCTCGTGTAGTATCAGAAGATACGACATGCTCAAAAACTGTAAGATCTTGGGTGAAATTGCTACTTTCCATTACACATTTAAAAAAAAAATAAATAAAAATCAAACATTGACCTAGACCTTGTCTTTTTGCCCCGGTATGACAGTAAAGAAGCACTGCTGATTTAAAACAAGAAGAGATTGTAGAAAAAAAACAAAACATAAATGTGATGTTTGTTGCACTGCAGTTTTTATATTAATCTTTTGCAGACTGTCATACGTAAACTCATGTACAGGCTATCAAGGCCTAAAATTTCTTGACTAATCAGTACTGTTCATCCTGGTTATTTTTAAACTGTATATTTGTAATCATATTTTTTAAACTTGGATTGACAGAACGAAAGTTTATTTTGCTGAAGGTATTTTTAAGATAAAGCTTCATATTATCTTGTAATATTAATTAGTTCAATAGGCATTTGTGTGTCATTTGAAATTACTGCAGATTGCATTTGATTTTATACAAAATACTGAATAGTGAGAAGTGTAAACATGAATTGTGAAAAATTAAAAATAATCAGAAGGTTTTTTTCTGTTTTATTTCTAGTATGATCACAAAGCCATCATATCTGTACCAGACAGACTCCTATGCACATTGAAAAAACACAACACACTCAGCTGCCTGAAAACCTTTAATTAAAACAGAGATTCTTAAAACACATTTTTAAAATTTCAAAAATAGACTTTCTGGCTCTACATTTCTGGGAACTCACATTGGAAAACAGTATCTGTATTTGAATTGTTGGGATACTGTTACACAGTGAAAAAAAACACAGTAAGACAGATCAATGGGGTTTTAGTTATTATTTCTCCTTCCTCACTGATTATATAGTATTAATTTTTTGAAACAGGCATTATCTTAAAATACTATATACTTTGATACTTACCATGACAGTGAAGACTTCCCAAAAGAATTAAATTTTTAGGAACCCTGATTTTTGCACAAGCACTGCCTAGCTTAGTCTTTAAAAAAAATTCAACAGCAAAAAATAGTGACCAACTAAAATACTTACTACCCTTAGCTCACCTACATTAGAAAAAATGCAGAATTTGCACACACCAAGCAGAGTCTGTTCGACAAATAAGTTAACTTTTGTTTGCCTCAAAGACAGAGTTTTATAGTTGGAAAATCTGTGTTCTTCTGTTGTAAGGTGAGCCTTTCCAAACTTACAAGAATGTTTAAGCACCTTTTCCTGGCAAACAAGCTGCCTGATGAAGAGTGAATGGTGGGTTTTGCCTGGGAGAACACCAATTTATGTATGCATGCCCACAGGAAAACACAGTTTAGCCCTATCACATCATTAGCAGTTTAAGAAGTACTGGCACTGGGCAGGGAAGGGCACAGGACTAAAAGAATCCCACAGAGAAAAAATGAACAGTGGCCCAAGACAACTCCATTGAGAAGTTAACGCACTGCAAGAATAATCTATTCACAGTAGTTCTGAGTAACTTCAATTTGCATCTACTTAGCCCCCTTTGCATTGCAGTTTCTACATTGCTTATGTGGGAGTAGACAAAACCATGTTATAGCAAAGAAGAATGCACTGATATACATGAATTCTGAACCTGGTTTTAGAGAGAAACTATGCTTTAAACCTACCTCACCAAGGGTTTGATGAGGAAGAGGTATTTTTTACTTGCACTTCTGGTTTTGGGTTTGGTTTCATATGGATGTGGCTGACTAGTAAGTCCTAAATATGGAATAAGGCCAAGAGAACATAGACAAGGGTGATCAGCTTTTGAAGCTCACAGAGTGATGGACCAGAGCAGTTGCAAAGCTGACTATCTCAACTCAAAGGGAACATGGGGTGGCCTTCGTTTTGAAAAAATGGCTATCAAAGTTTGAGTGGATCAACCACTATTTCTTTAGCAAGAATGAAGACCAGGCCAGCATGGGGAGAATATAGAATATAATATATAGAATATAGAACATAGAATATAAAAGCCAGACAACTGCCATAAGAATTGCAAAGAGAGCAATGGGCTTCAAGTGATCAACCCTCCCTTTCCCTTTTGACACGTGGGGACACCTGACATGATGTCCTGACAGGCCAAGCAGCCACTGGTGTTTGTGACCCCCCAAATCAGCAAGTGGTGGCCCTGCTGCATAACAGCATAGCAGTAGATGAAAAGCTCTTCTGTGTCACTAGCACCTCCAACTCCCAGCTCCTCCACCCATGCCAGTTGCTGCAGCTCAGTTCCAGCACTAACAGGATAAAGAGAGCACAATGGGAACAGACCCTTGGTATCAGCTATTACTAATGCAAAATCCAAAGCGAGAGTGATGCCAATAGCAGGAGGGTAAATAATGAGACATCACTTTTTACCCTTGTGAGCTTGCTTTTGCCTCTGTCAGTGCTTTGATGCCATTCTTTTAAGATGGCAGAATAATTCCATTGTTTTCTACTCAGTGGAAGGGCTCAACCTTATTATCCCTCCTTTAAAGACAGCTTTTCTCTAGACCTCCTTGTATTTCTTCCAGAGTTCATGTTCTGCTATTACTGGATTTATCTTTCACCATTCTTCCCAAAATGGCATGCTCACTGGACTGTATCTTTAGTCAGTACTTGCAACACATGATATTTGTCCTGCTTTCATGCTTCTAAGGTGCTTTTTGTCCATCTCTTTACACCAGATATCATACCTATTCTAAAGCGAACTACTGTTTAATGCTGATTTTTTTTGAGTTCTAGCTCTTCCTCCCACTGATAGACCTTTCCAGTCTCTGGTTCTCTTTCACTCTCAGTTGGCAGTTTCATTGAAAAGATTATTAAGTTTTATTTTTCCCACAATAGCTTCTAAGGTTCCAAGTCTTTGCTAGAGCTAGAAACTCTGAAAAGTAGCACTCAATCCATAAGCAACAGAAATATAACCAAACAACTAACAAGTACAGAATTCCTGGATCAGAGTATTATTCTCTTCTGGCATGAGAAAAAAATTTTGTACCTTGCTGTTATTTTTATGTTTTGGCAGAGCTATCCTGCTGATTTATTTACAGTACACAAAATTCAGTACCTTTCATTTAAACAGTAACTATTATACAAATCTCAACACAGGAACTACTATTGCTAAAAGCAAGCAATAGCTTATTGAATCCTGCTAACTAGCATAAAATATCATAGAGACAACAGAATACAGATTATGAACAGTCACAATAGTTAGTTAGTTTTACTAGTAACTAGTTTAGTTACTTAAACAGGGAGAGTAGAAACTTCACTTTATTTAGTGCTGGTTCATCCCCAACATAACATTGTTATTAAACGTGATAAGAGTATCTGAGGCTGCCTAAAGACACAGCTGTCTGCAACACTTGTATCACAAATTCAAAAATGCATTTGTTTTCAGAGAAAGAAAACGCTGCTGAAGATCTAATGTATTTCAAGTCAAATTGTAAGTAACACAGCCAAAGTGTAAGTTGTGACTTCTTCCAAAGACTGAAGCCCGCCCCCCTCCAAGCACAAACTGTTCGGTACTTGCTCAGCATATGCTACTCAAAGAGAAAAAGCTCTGATTTCATGCCCATTATTCAGTGATTGAAATGTACTTTTTATGCAAAGATAATCATGTTTCACATTCAATTTTTGATCCACTGACAATGAGTTAGCATTGCATTACTTCCAACACTGCATGTGTGTGTGTGTGTATATACATATATACATATATATATATATATATATATGTATGTGTATATAAACACACATTCGGTTTTTTATATGAATGTGTGTGTATTTGCCTGTAACAGCTCTGGGGGAAAAAAAGAAAAAATTATGTGAAAATTGTGTAATATAAGATTAAAAATAATCTTAATGGCGTAAGTGTACTAGAGGCACAGATTTTGCGTTTGGGCCCAAAGCACACTTAAACCCCAAGGCCTGTTTTCATATACAAAAAGATGCAGCCATCTGAAAGCTCATTTCCTATGGGCTCAAATGCCCAATATTCCTATTTAACAACTCAGGAGTTTTTACTTCTGAGTCTTTTTATTCATTCTTTGGTATTCTTATCTTGAGCACAGATATTTTTCTCCTCTTTCTTTTAAAGGCACTTCCATATTGATATATGCTTGCCAGTCCTAAACTATAGTACTGCATATGATTCAACTGAACTAACTGGCATCAACACTATCATATATAAATTAAAATCATGGAGAGAGGCAAATTCCTTTCTTTGCAAACTTACTGCGACTTACATGAATCTAAAACTTAAACCTGAAATGTAGCAATTTTTCCTAGGCCACTCACTACATTAATCCAAAGAGTAGCTGGTAGTAGTGTAATAAAGAATAACATGACTAAGATCTGCAACACAATTTAATCTCTTCTTAATGTGCATGCCATGTTCTACTAGTGTTTATGTATATATTTACACCTGCTGCCAACTGCTTTACATGAAGGAGTAAAGCTTCACCAGGAGTGGCAGCAGCAAATCTGTGCTTAACGACACAGCTATTTTGGTGCCTTAAATATGACAGATGACTGAGACAGTTCTGTTATCACAGCTAGGCAAACAAATTGCATCACTGTCATCACTTACAATTAAAAATTTCTTTCTATTTCTTTGGTATACCATCAACTAGAGAAACTGTTATGCCATATTCAAGTATGACAATCTGAAAAATGAAATTGCTACACATAGGTGGTCTAAGAAACTTCTGGTTTAAGCAGTAATCATTTACACTAAATTGCATTCTCACAAAGTTTTGGATTGGTGGGTTTTATTTTTTAGTTTTGGTTGGTTGGTTTGTTCTGTTTTTAATTAAGCAGTCTTGTAACCAGCCTTTTTTTCCTCTTAACCAGGAGCTTAACAATCTGCTGACCAAAAGTAGATTATAAAGATATATTTTCACAAGTCCTTTAAAGCATTCCCCAAAGAACTTATTTGGCATTCTGTTTTGAAAGGCAGATCAAAGAGGAATAAACAGTAACTTTGCAACAGCAGGAAGAAGATTGAAAAATAAAACAATTCTGTAAGCCTTCCCAGAGCACAGTCAGAATTAAACTGAATGCATCACAGCAGATTGAGCCCAGTAGCACAGCATAGCAAAGATTTAAATTTTTAGTAGAAAAGGATGGGTTACTTTTATATTACTTTGTATATTAACACTTTCCTTAGCAAAAAGTAGAAGAGAAGGCTACATTCAAAACATGTCAGGAAATAGCAGGAAGCCCAGCAAAGAAGCTCTCCACATATCTATGCATACAGTCACACCGGCAAATAAAAATATAAATAAAAATTTAGACACATTCTTCCCTGTCCAATGGGAAAATGGGAACAAGAAGGGAAGAACAAGCAAAATATTCCAAGAGCCCTACAGACAAAATCACTTCTAATCCACATTGATTAAATTGCCATTTTTGGCAGAAACAAACAACACTTGTAAAAAGGGCAGCATCAGATAAATCTTAAACTGCAGTGATTTCCAGTAACAACTTGCAACCACAAAGTGAAGGAGTCATGCATTATTCCATCCAGTTCAGTTGCTCAAAAAGCAGTAGCATGGGTTCCTCTAACACCAGCACTTTGCTTTTGCACATTCTTCCTACTACAAGTCAGAGCATCTCTATGCCACTACAATGAACTTCTTGAAGAATACAAAATCTCATGTTATAGCAAACTGTCATATAAGTAATTTAACAGTGTAAAAAAATCCTTTGGGCTGAACTACTCTGCAGACCATCTGTTTGGAGCATATAGAAAAAAATCTTTCTAGGATGACTACACCCTATTTGAGTAAAGCCTTATAAGTAAGAAAAGTCTTTTAAGATTCTGAGTACTCTTAGAGCTTGCTCCAAAGCAAAACTTTTTTTCTAGGTATCCACTATTTGCTCTCAAATGAGACTGCCTAGAAGTGAGGCACAGAACTGGAAAACATGAAAGGTTTATAGTCATCTGCTTTCCCAGTAAATTGAAAGAACGTGTTCAAGTTGAGCAAGCATTTGAAGACTCCTGTGAGGCTGACAGCTACTTCCAAAATGTCCAGAGGTTTATCCTCTCATTTCTTTCTGTCATCACCTCTGGCACCATTTTCTTGTTTCTCTCAGATCCCCCAAAATGGCTCTCAATGTCCCTTTGGACAGGAAACAGTTAGAAAATCTGGCTCAAGTATGTTAAAGCTGCAATGAAAGAACATTGCATCTCATCCCCAACATCACAAATTTCTTGGTAAGGCATGAAAACATTTTAGTTTGCACTTGCTACTCCTAAATTAAAAGCTTCCTTAATAATTTAGTTCTCTTTAGATCAAAATTCTTATTTTACTTAATCTTCAAAGTAATTGCAGACTATATCTTGTTACTAAAGTAGAATTTATGGTTAGGTGTCAATTCAAAGCATCTGTGCTGCCTTGATTTTAAAGATCACTTCCATTTAGAGAGATGTTCACTTTTTTGATGAGTACAGATTGCTGGTTAGGGTTTGGGTTTTCCCCCCCACTTTTATTCCCCCAGACTACATCCAAATAGCAAAAGCTTCTATCTACCACTAAATTCTTAAAATAATACCTCAAACCCAAACCAATGTGCACTTTTCTTTATTTGCCAAACTGAAGAACTGCAACTTGCAACTGTCTGAAGTATACACTTCACCCAGAGGAAACAGCTTTTAAATGTACAGTGAAATTGAGTCCCAATTGTAGATCGTGTTGTACAGTTTACATTTCACCATGGTGTCATGGAGAACTTGATATAATCTCTATATATACACTTTTAAACACTCTTCCCTATAACTTCACTTGAAGCCTAGTAGGGAAGTACTGTAAGCCTTCCCATAGGTTTCACAAATGGAGGCAGATACTGGAACCTGTGACAGGATCCCAGTCCACCCATATTTCCAGAACCCAACTCTATCAGCAGACAGCTGTAATCATTCCACACCAAACACTCAAACAACTTTCCAGAAGGAAACAAACAGGCTTCCTTAATCCACACCAGCATAGAACTGGTCTCTTCATAGTTACAAAGTGACTTTCAGATACCACCATTCATGATGGGTCTTCAAGCTAAAGCTGGAAAATCCTCAGGATCATCAGGATTTGGAGCCACAAGCTGCACCTATAAAGGAAGAGAAGAAGTTTTATAAAAATGAAGGCATTTCAAAAGTATCTGACAGCTATGTATACATATTTTACCCTCAAAAGGGTTCATTCTTCTACTCAAATGCTACTACTACTAAATGCTACTTCTACTCAAATTGTATCCATCGCTATCACAAACTTTTCAGACTTTTCAAACTTTATCAGAACTTATGACTCCTATAATTTCTTTTCAGTGTGAATATTTTTATAATGCTGCCTGGAGAGAACCAGAAGGTCACAAGCTCAGCAGAACTGAATGAAGAAAAAAGTAAAGCAGTCTCAAGCATATTTTTAGAAGCAGCATTATTATATTTTTATATTCTAGAACTACTGAACAAACTGGGTTGTAATTTCAATCTCTCTGATCTGTTACCATAAAGAATTTTTTCCTTCCAGGTGAAACAAATGCATCAACACTTCCATATTATTCTGAAAGTTCCCAGTCTTAAAGCATTTTAGTCACAGTAAAGCTTCAGTTAGTATGAAGAATAAAGATGCCATTTTCAAGTGTGCAAATGCTTTTTTTCCCCCACAGGAAAAGATAAGTGGAAGTACTTATAACAGTTATATTGAAGACATGAATCATTCTGTAGGATCACAGATTTACTGATCTCATTATCAGTAATCATAGTATTACTGTATCACACTGAATTATTCCAAAAAGATACAAGTCTTTAATTATTTTAATTACTTCCCAATTTATATCAAAACTCATTGCATTTTTTCCTCTAGTTACCATTAGAGCATCTAGTAATCAGACCATTTGAAATGCATGTGTTAAGAGTTGTGAGCCTGAATCAGTATTTAATTTCAAGTAACATAATATGGGCCAAGAACTCAATGTGCAGGACAACATACTATGAGACAGGAATTAGAATCAAGTCTGTCACTACAGAAATCAAAATTCCACACAGAAAGGGGCAGGACACACACAAACACCATCAACAACAGAAAAAACAAACCAACAAACAAAAACCCAAATAAAAAAAAAACCCACAAGATCCATTACCACTACTTCTGGTCGAGCCCCTGACTCTTCAGATCTTCTGCCACGACCACGACCACCTCGTCCTCCTCTTGATCCACGGCCAGGGCGAGGAAGACTCCCAAAATTAATATCCAGCTGAGAAGTTATATCATTCACTGGCTTTCGAAAGACATGAGAATCATCTTCAAAGTCTTCTTTTTGCATCTAGAGAGAAGATAGGATTAAAGCCTACAGTTTCCATGTATGAGCTTCTCCCCTCCCTGATACACATTCACACTTATATTACAGACTAAGCAGCAGATGAACCAAGATATCATCTGGAGTAGAAGACAGGCCTTAACTTGTACAGGATTTTAACACAGATGAGGTAATTGCAGCTTCCCAGATGCCTGGGATAGTTCTTTGCTGGCTCAGATACTCCTGGCAACAAAAGCTTCTGTACCAACTCCATAAATACTGAAGAGGTTTGTCAGGAATATAATCTAAGAAGTTTTCAAAGGGATAGAGCATCAGACCTAAGCTACTTACCCCTACAGTTATCTCAAAGTAATGGATAAAAGCTACTATATAAGTAGCTATACCAAAGCTACTTAATGTATTCATCTACATGCCTGCAGCTATGAGATTACTGTGGTTTTAACTGCATGCGCCTAATAGTTAGTGCATGTCAGACTACAGCCCAGCATAACTTTAATGGGGACTGCAGGAATGATAAAGTATGTTAACTCATCCCTTACAGTGATGAATCACTTATTCAGTACCTAATTCAGGGATTTCACTTGCCTGTGTTACACAGTTCTTGTACCTCCTGTTCTGTGTTCATTTTAACAAGGTCTCTTGATACTACCAGAACAGAAACTTGTATGTGCTCTTCACACACCTGTATTCTCTCTTCAGAGTCTGTGGAAAGTACTCTCTCTACCTCTACCACTACCTCTCACAGAAAAGAAAGAGGGGATAATGGCAACTCTGACATAAAAAGTTTCATTAAAAAGAGTGCAGACTCAATGGTCTAAAGTGATTAAGCAAGTTTTGATGTTAATATAACTAGAGAAAAGATGTGTATTCATAAATGTATGTAGATTTCAAGGATCGAAATTCCATTGTGCTAGACTATATGCACATATATAGTGATCCCCAAAATCTGAAATCTAAGTAAGCTAGAATCTTAAAGAAGCTTCCCTTCTCTCCTCCAAACCAGCAGTTCTCCCTGAAATTTCAATCTAAATAAGATCATGGACTAAAATTTAGGGGAAATGGGAAGCGGGTGCACACTACAGCACCACAAGCTCTGCAGTGTTAGTTCTAAGAAGCAGGACCTGAAAAAAACACTCCCTAAAAAGAAAAATTCATATTTCCAAGTGCACAATGAGATACATGCAAGTGTATACTGGCAAGTAAGCTAAACAGGATTCAAACTGAGGAAAAGAAGTGTATAAAAGTGTAAAGTAATTTATAGAAGTAAAGAAGTGTACAGTAAACCAAAAAGATTCATTAATTAAGTTTTTTTACCAGCTTTACCAGAGACCTATACGGGTTGCAGCAGCAGACCCATAAGGTAAAACAACTTGGTATTGGCATGTTTGCATAGAAAATAGGGGGAGTGATTGAACACACAATTTAAAGCCAGTTTTGGGGCACATGTCATTGCAGTGATAAAGATTAGATACTGTTTTCTTTCCTGTTCAGATTATACTAAAACTAGTAGAAAAAAACCATAGACACCTTTTCCTAACCCTGGGCATAAAGAGAGCTTACAGAATTCCTGGGGCAATGCTTACATCATCACTATATTTTGACTTGTGAATCACCACTGCTTTGGAAGGAACGGTGGATTCTGGCTTCCGGATGTTGAATTCAGGCTTTGGTCGATTCCGTTGCTGAAGATTTTTCCATTCGTCTAATGTCATTTCTTGAACCACTTCTTCCATTGGCTCTCCTTCAGCAGGTCTAGAAATTTACAGTTTCAAAGGAAAAAGCATTAGCTTGCAACATTCCAGGATAAGCAAGAACACTTACCTGCGAAGTAAGGATAATAAACAAAACATTTAGAATGTTTCTCACCAAATTATTGTCAATTTTACTTATTTCCCACATTAACTCTGTGTGATAGTTTTACATTAATGTAACTTAGGGTATATATTTATTCACTCTTTGAAATTAGTCATATGAACCAATGCCGTCTGCAGCCTCTTGTATTAGTACTCATCCAGTCTCATCCTGAATTCAAGCACTTAGATTCTAAACAAAACCATTCTGCCTTTTGATCTGGCATATTCTTAACCCTAGTTTAACAGTGGATCTACCCCTAGCAAATATAGCTGCAGAAAAAAAAAAAAAGAAAAAAAAAGAACACAGAGCAGTTTTAAAACAACCCAACTGCATGGTTTCATTGCCTTGTACTGCACAATGAAGATATGAAATTAATTTGTGTTTCAGTGTACCTTTCAGTCACCAAAAACGATCATCATATGATGACCACACCATGGAAGCTTCCACGCAATTATTAACATTTCCTTTGTTAATTTCACAAGATGCTTCCTTGGATTTTTTTTGTCAGATATAGTAACAGACAAGCAGAGAATATTTATCACTTGGCAAAACCAGATTAATCGTAGTCAAATTTTCATTTGTCACTAAGGGCAATAATATATGTTCTAGAAAAACATATGGAATACATCAGAAGCTGTCTTGCATATTTTTGAACTGCAAACATGGAAGGTTTTATGTCTGTAAGACACACAGAGATAAGATACATAAGCAAAAAAACTTTTCTTCCACTGATCACTGCTTGAGTACTCTTCTACCACTCTTCTGCCGCTGATCACGACAGGCCTGCCCAGGACAGCAGCTTTTAGAACACTAAAAGTTTACATTTATTGATATCTACAGAAAGCTATTTCCTACTAAACAGCAACACAAACAGGGAGCACAACTTCCTAAATCACCATAACTGTCTGCTACATAAACAAGTTAAATACTATGAACTACAGGAAAGCCCACAATGATTACTCCAAGACATGTGAGAAACCATTTCTCCTTACATAGAAAGCTGCTATTCTTACAATAGCAGTTGGAGCTGACTAAGTACTTCCCCCTACCAATACCTTTTCTGGAAAGCCCCTTCATTAGAACCTGTCTAGTGGGAGAATGATGGATTGGGTTTTCCTCATTCAAAGTTCCACAGTCCTACCAAATAATTATAATTTCCCCAATGTAAAGTTACAGTTTTTTAGGTGCAAGTTGGATTTTTTTTTTTTAATTATGGAAAGATGCAGAGCCAAGTGACAATCAGTGACTGTGTATATTTTATTTTTAAAGTTATACAAGCAACCTATTGGAATACACCAATTTTTTGGAACGGTTCTGTACATTATAGAACTCGCCTATATAGGAACAGGCTAGGTCCCTCTTCTTACCTGATTCTACAGAAAAGTATTCATATTTCTTGCTAGTCAAAATTAGACAGTATTCTTCTAGACACTCAGCATATGACTGGGAGAAGCAGAACTGAACACTAAAACAATCCTTAATTTTAGTTCTAGGATTAACACAGTCCTAAATTCACTTCACAGAAGAACAACAAATATAGAAGTCCTGTACTATATGTCTTGCCATCTGACAAGCCTTTATGCCCTATTATTTTGAAAATTCCTGTTAAAAGAATAGTAAGCAGTCTGTAGTTCCATGGTCATTACAATTTGAAACTGTATTAGAAAGACTGTTAGGGAAAAACAATAAATAGTTTACTGAGTTACATAAAAAGGATACGGTGAAATAAGCAGCTACTTCTGAAAAAACACCAATAGATACTGTTGCATCTGTAAGAGCACTAAGAACACGTAGCACCCAAAACATTTCAATTAGTTGTCCTCAAGAGTACAAATAAGAGTATAGATAACTTTTGATCAATTATCTGAAGCTTCCAATTTGGGAATAAGTGTTAGAAAAACAAAACTGAGGAATTACAGAGAAACATAACATAAAAAAGCGTCTCTATTAAACTGGTTTAATTTTTTCCTAACCCACTTTCTCAGTAAATTGCATATCTGAACTTTGGGAAATCTTTTTTCCTCTTCTCCCATGAACCTTTCACCACAATATAAAGACAATGTTTCAGTCCGTGGCAAAAGCTGCAGAAAGATACAGAACAGATAGCAAAAAGTACTTAAAACCTAGCTATCAATATTTCAATTTGCAAAAGAAAACTAAGAATGTGAGTGGGAGTTTAACAGTGTAAAATATAATATTTACTGCATTTTCTGCAGCACAAAGATTGCACAAAAGAAGGGCAATAGTGCAAGTATTCAAGAATATTGAATGGCTAACCATTCAGTGTTACAAGATGCTAAAGTGACCCAGTGATTTGAAAATAAGCAACCAAAACAACAATCACCAGAAAGTCCCAAGAAAAACTAGAAATATGAACTCAGGCAAAAGTATCAGCCACCCAAACACAAAAAGAAGCATTAATAAGGCAGAAGCTCTGAAGGAGTGACCCCAACTCCCCAGATTGTGCAGGAGTATTGCAGTCAAGGATCTATTCCTTCTTCAACAACATACTGTGTATGATAAGGACCACATCAACAGTTTTGTTTGGAACAGATGTTATTGCTGGTTGGGTGGAGCAACATCTCAACTGAATAATGCCTTCTGCATGGGAACAGGTGGGAAGTCTATAATAGCACTGCAAGACACAAGCCTAAAACACATTATGTACATGGTAAGCCTTTAAAGATGTGCAAAGGAAATATAAAAAAAGTTTTGCATATCCATGATATTAAGACAACATATCCAGGAGGCAAAAAAAAACTAGAATAGCAGCTTCTATTTTTCTAAGTATTAGAAAGACCATCAGGGGACACTGAAATCTTAATTAGCAGAGTACATTAAAATCAACTAGACAACGGGAAGCTACAATTAAAATTGATCACGCCTTGGGCCTGAAAGACCCCTTTCAGGTCTCAGTTGCTATGACTGTAAGATAACATGAGGACATTTGACCACACAGCAACCTGATCTCTCAAAAAGCAAACAGAGCTATTGCTTTGAAAAGTACACATACATCACAAGCACACACTTGCCAATTCCAAAGGAAATACCTGTGGATTTACACTGCAAATATTTGTTTTTTTCAACTGCCAAATACAGTTTTGGTTTTTATTGCAAAGGATGGTTTTAACTGCTAGGTTATTGGCAGTACAAATTCGTTTAGGATGTCAAGACTCCCAAGGGGAAATACCTATGAGTGAAGCACAGCAACAGAAACCTGCATGCCACATTTTGGACAGAAACTCAATTGCAGCAAGTAATCTTGGACACCAAGCCAGCATGGAAGTGTGTTCTGTACATTACTTTCTACCTTCTAACCTTACACATTTTTAGTAACTGCTTGGTATGCATTTTCATTAATCAAATTAATAAGTTCCTTGGCACACCAGGAATCATGCTTACAAAATACTGCAGACAACTAAGCACAACCTCTGGACATGGGCAAACTGAACCTGCACTGAAAGCCCTACCAAATCACTAAATGACAGCCTTCAGTAATAGTTGCTACAGCTTCAGTCTCCAATGGATGGCAATAACCCTTTAACTATTCCTTGATTACTGTGCATACAGTAAACAAAAATTTTCTTTTTACCAGAAGAAAGGCAAATGGAAAGGAATGCCATTTAGCTCAGCTATTCAGCTATTATTTTCATACCATTAAAGATAATGACAGAAAGTCTCTCTCCAATCAGTCTTTGTATTATTCAGCTGCACAAAGCAAATGCTTAGCCAACTTTTATCAAGAAGTCAATGACATGATGCTTTCCCACTAAACATTATTTACAAGAGCATTATCACCAGCTATATAAAAATTTAAATTTAAACAAGGTAGGACCAAACAACAATTATACAAACTACTGTGCAATAAAAACACTGAATCAAACACTTAGGAAGCTCTGGTCTGATCTATGAACAGTATGTCACCATTAAACAACAACAAAGAACAGTAAACAACAACAAAACAAATAAACAAATGAGATAGCTAAAAGATCTTGAAGATAAATTGTTAAAGCTTCCTAATATGTAACCACAATGATACACAGCTCCACCTAAAAGGAAAACTATCGTGTGAGGAAAAAATGTAAGAAAACTCCGCAAGATCAAACACAAGCTCTGCAAGTACCTTTAGGAATAGGAATTGAATAGCCCATGTATTGTACTGAATAAAACCAAAAAATCTGATTTGAATTGGTCAACACAAGTGTGTTACATTGTTTGGCCTGTGAAGAAAAGTTCAACCAAAAGCAGCTATGAGGAAAGTTTATTCTGCATTGCCTATGTATTTTATATAGGGCTGAGGTTAGGTTTTGCTTTTGCAGCAAAAAAAAACCCGTATTAGCATGCAGTTTGGGATGATATAACTAGACTTAAACATTGTTGGTAATTCAAGATGATTTGAGGATATGGGGAAAAACAACTTGATTTATATTGAACAAGTATTAAAGAAACTCTTTTCCCACAATACTCTGCAAATAGAAGCTCAGGAATGGCAAAACAGAGTCCTAAAGACAAGACCCCATAAGTTACAGAAGCTCATAGAGCCTCTTTTGCAGAGTTGCAAGGAAATTAGCCAGTACCACATCAGAAAGCTACATTCTTTTTTATTTGCAATTTTAAATGGAAACTCAGCAAAAAAAGAATGAGAAAAGAAACAAATCCAAGTCTTCAATCTCCTTCTCAATGCAAGCACACAACTGCAATAAAGCAGTAGAAAATAAATGGTTTCCTTGTAGTCACTGCATTTTAGAGTAAAAATGAGAAAGATCCTAGCAGCAGCCCCAGCAAACACACAAGCCTTTATAATATTGAGCCAAAAGCAGAAGGTAGCCTAATTTGTGTTATCTGGACAGCAGGGGCAACCTAACCATGCAAATATATCCTTTAAATACATCCTGAAGCCTGAACACTATATCCTACAAGCTTTTGCTTTTAAACATTAAAACAACAACAACAATTCCATCTTGTTAAGGTATAAGTCATACAACCACCCCTAATGACCTAGGCACTATTCACACAATGTCTCCTGTTTTAAAATACATAGGATCACAAAGATGACACCCTGCAAAAGGTAAGTGCAGGAAGATTTATGCAATCCATGTTTTGTATATAGATTTGTAAACCTTTGGGACAGTAATTATTGCACTGAAATGAGTGCAGAGTGCAAAACTGTGTACTTGTAGGTTACTTGCTTTTTTGAATCATTTGAATTTCAGTGGACTATGCCTAAATTAATTTAAAAAAATACAAACAGGAGTAAAATCTCCAGAAAGGCTCCCAATCTGAATACCTAGTGATCTCTAAGGAAGATGAAAAAGTTAAGACTTTGCCAGAGGCCTTTTCCACTGTACACACTTCTCATGCCTTAAGCTCTGCAATGAACTGATATTGGGACATAACTACAAAGAGCTTGAATTGAAGTAGAAACAAGTACAAGTGTGAAACAAGTAAAGGCATACCAGCAATTGACAAAATAAAAAATTTTTAAAAGCTGAATAACTGTTTTTATATTTAGCTAATACAGTGCATTTTTGCCAGTGTACCTACATTGCCCAACTGATACAAGTTAGCCTAGAAACATTTTTTCATGTCATAAGTCATTTGAAGACAGATTTCCCCATGTGTATACACCTTTACTCTATATAAAAACCTATTCTAAAATTAAAAGAATCAAAGCTATATCAACTGAACTTCTTACACAGTTAAACAACTTGAACATATAAAATAGGTTTTGTCATCTAGTTAGCTTTATAATTAAGAAATGAACCGATATCAATAATATCTGGAGCTGCTTCATGAGGTAAAAAAGGCTTCACAGCAACAGAAGAGGTTGACATACTGCAGTGACCATCTTTCACTCATTAGGAGATATGCACCACATGCTATTTCATTATTCTTTCAGTCTCTAACTTAGACAAGACTGTCCAGCTATTTTTCTTAAGCCAGTGTTCATTTATTTGCTGTGACATTGATTAGAATGAAAGCCAGAAGACAAAGAGCATATTTCTCTCTCAATTTCTCTACTTCTACAGCTCACTGCATTTCCAGCAGGTTTTTCCAAGTTCTGCCATGGCCTCTCATACCTACACGTACTAGTAACTGGTGAATACAAGCAGAGTAGCTCAGTGTATTTTAAATGCATTTGTACAATTGCATGAGCACCTTGAATACCTGTTCTGAGAGAATGTCAAAAAACATGGTAGTTTTTACTGTCAGACAAGATAAATCAGACAAGTTAAAAAGGTAAAACAAAATATGTAGCTTGCCCTTAAATTATTACCAAACCTTAGGAAATTAAGCATCACTGTGCAATTAAATGCAATAGCCAATGTATAAAATCAAGCTTTAGTCAGAATTAGGGGCATATTTTCCATATTCACAAATATAAGACAAAGTTTCTCCATTTTTAAATCCGTCCACTTGAACTTCACATTTCAAATATACCTCTCAATACAAGTACATCAGTAAGAGTTAATTGTTTCCTTTGCATTTAGAAAGAAAATATTTTTCTGACTGTACTTGCTCAGAGGTTCTCCTTCAGATGTCCCTAGCTGTTCAGGAGTTTCCACAGCCTCTTCCATGTATGCAGTCTGTTCCGTCCCACTAAAACAGTAAGCAAACAAACCAAACCAAAAACACACACACAAAAAAAACAAAAAAACAAACAAAAAAAAGCAGTCTTCATGAGTCACACTGGAAAAAAACCAAATCAATACATTCCTTCTTTTACCAGAATTCCTTGATAATGAGAAACAAAAAAAACCAACCTCTTTCATCATAAGCAGGAAGATATCCTAAGCAACTAGTTAAGCAAATAACAAAAATAGTAATTATTGGGAAAATATCATTTCTATTTCCTTTAAAAAAATAAAAAAGCGTGTATGAAGATGAAGTTCTTCAATCATGAATACTAATCACGATTAGTATTAGTTCTCAGTATAAACTGAGATAAGGGGTTGCCTTTTTGCTCCTTTTAAAGAATTAAAGTTTGCATTTTCTGTAACACAAAATTTAATTCACTTGAAAATGACAGCAGGAACCTATTTTCATTCCGTAGCAGGCATACATATTTAAAATTAACACCTTTTAGCTTCAATGCATGATTAGCACAATTAGAGCACAGACAAGTTTTTAGAATTGTTCAGAGCTTTAATTTTGTGTCACTTCTACCGCATCACAAAAAACATTAGGATAAGCTCTGATGCTACTGAACTGGAAAAACCCTAACTAGGGAGAAAATATGTAAGGGCAAATAAATACCTTGTAAGTTTATGAAGCCTTCCCTGATATTCTACAGAAGACAGTTTTCTGCTAGCTAGTTTTGTACTATCCGTTCAGAACAACCAAGTACATCCTTTGAAAAGCCAGAGTACCTAACCAATCTACTCTTAATATAAAATCCTGTATAAGGGAGAGACATTAGTATAACCTTTCAGAAGAATTTGGAATATCAAGACCCGAAAATAATTACACACCAAGGCTGTATTTTTTAAACTCTTAGCATGATTGTCCAAATCCATTAAGCTTTAAAACTCAGATTTCATTTTAAAATAAAATTTTATTTTCAAAACAATTTTGTCAGTGAATGTGTATGTGGCCAAAGATATTTGCTATAATTTCAAAGCACTACCTTTTCTCCATCCTTTATCAGCCTTCAATTAAAGAGCTCTAGATGTATATGAGAACAAAAGCTACTGGAAAGAGTAATGTATTGCTAGGTGCAAGGAATGAACAAAAGCCAACATAATCAGTAAGGTTTTACAAATCTAAACAGAAACAAGTACTATTAAGAGATATACAGAACTGAATGGAAAATTCCTGATTTTTTTTCACTCGAAGTGGCCATTAGCACATTATGCTACTGATATTTCCAGCATTTTAAAATGTACTTCAGTGATACAGTCAGCTCAATATTACCTTCAGAGCCACACTGAATTCTACTACAGTTTTGCAATTTAGAAATTATCTGTAAAACTCCAGAAAAGAGACTGGACTCTAAGGCCAGTAATAGACTTTGAATCTTAGAATCAGCATTTTGGAGCAATTCCATTAAACATCAGAGTCCCCTTACTTGACTGTTGAGAAGAGTAATAACTTATTTCCATTAAAAGACAACTCAGCTCCAGTCAAAAGATTCTGGCAATCTTAAGTGAACAAACATCACCATACCTTTGCTTCAATTTAATCTCACCATCATGAATGAGCCAAGGTAAGAAAACTAAAATTACATTAATTACAACAATAATAGAAAGCGATGCTTATAAAGCTCAAAATGGACATGAAATTGATGAAAATTATGATCTAACATAAGCCACAGAAAATTATGATCTATAATGGGCACAAGTATATGACATACCTCGCATTATCTTTAACTGTTCTGCAATTGCGAGCTCCACCTCCTCCCTTTATGTCATCTGCTTCCACTCCTCTAGAGAGGAAAACAATTCTATGAGTTTAAGAGGTTTTTTTCCTCTTCTTCATTATGTCCTCAAACTAAAATCAATATTTACTTTTTGCCAGCCAACCTGGATACAGTAGAAGGGAACAGACTACCTAAAAGACACTACTGCAGTGCTAACTATTATTTACTTGTATACCAAATAAGAAACAACACACAGAACACTTACATTTTATCATTCCCACTTTGTTCTCGTTGTTTTCTTCTTTGGTCAAATCCATCAAAATTTCCATTTAATCCACCACCTCTTCCTCTACCTCTCATTCCACCTCTTCCTCCACCACGACCTCTTATTGGTCTTTCATAGTCTAATCTTTCCACAGGTCTAAAAAGAAGATAATTAGTCAGATATTTGTTTTTATGGAACAGTTAACAAGAAGAAAAAATCATATTGTTATATTTGTGCAGCTGGAGGATATATCAGTATACAACAGCTACTGCACAATTTTTTAGCATGCATCTTTATAAAGCACACACTACAGCTGCTTTGGTTTTGTTATTAAAAATGGACAAACTGAAAGCTGGAGGAATTATTACAGCACACAGGAACAAAAAGATCAGCAGTTATTAACACTGAAAACATTACAGAAATTAAACATTATAAAACTGTCATATCTTCACAACTTTATCATCCAATAGCTCCACCACCTAAACCCATATTCATATGCAAGTCCTAAAAATTTCAGACAACTCGTTAAATATCAACTATCATGGTATAAAATAAGAACAGCCACATTTGGAAGCTTTAAAGGATTAGATAGAATCTTCTAGCACTTATGAAGGAAACAAAATCAATATACATTCACTGTCCGAGCAGCAAGTTCCAACTTGGAGCCTCCCACATGTTCTGCAGAGCTTGGTATGGGAACTCAGAAACAAACATTATAAAGATGCTGCTGACTAGGGGGTACATTTTCAGATCTTTACATTTTTGTCTTGCCTTATATTTCTAACATTCAATAAAAATGTTCCAATTCAACCCTCAAGGAAGCTGAAACTACAGCTCTGACAGGCATGAAGTAAGTAAGTCTCGCAAAAAACTTGCACACTAATAATGCACAGATCTGCTGTGAGGGACCTTAGTTCTCTCTGCAGGATACATACCGTTCCACTGAGAATTCCACTTGTCTTTGTGCTCCATAGGGATGGTATTCCCTGAAAGATGGTCTCCATTCAGTTTTGTCTTGTTTCCCCTCTGTGCTTCTGTTGCTGAACCCTTGTTCTCCCTGCCTGGGCGCTCGCTTTAGGCCTACACAAACACAGGCAGGGATTACTGACAGCTCAATAGCAACACAATTGCAGTTACCAAACTACTGACTGAAGTGAGTTGGCTACACCTCCAAACCCAAGCCCACCAAAATACTAAAGTCCTTATAGCTGATGTGGTCAGATACTGTTTGTTTGAGAGACATGCACTTATTTTACCTTCTGTACTGAAGGTAAATACTATGGGTTTTAACACAGGTCAGAAATTTCCAGAAAAGAGAGTCTTTTAAAAAAAATAAATCTCATTTTGCTCACAAGTCGCAGAAAAGGAGAACAAAAGCTGTTTCTTTCATGTTTTCAAGGATCACGAAAGTGTAGTATAGGATCTGGTGGAGCAGCTTCAATGGGAAAGACTAATTGAGAGACAGCAGCAGAAGCAATGAAGGTGAGGGAAAGAGAAGGACCCCTTACAGACAGGTGTTGATTGTGAAACAACACACCTCCTGCCAGATGAGCTCAATTTAGACGGCTAAGCGTCCAGGTCCTCTAAGCTCATGGCCACAATACCAAACAACGAGCAGAGGGTCACCACCTCACACTGCTTTCCACGGAGGAAAACACCATTCAACAAACACTAAAGGTCTCTGAGTTCAGGTGGCAGAGACCCAAAAAATAAGTAGAAAGACTTCAACAACACCACTAATGCCAGAACATAAACATAATCCAAGATAACATATATTTAAGCTTTTTAGAGTTTTGTTCAGCCATTGTTGGGTCAAGGAGGATCTGGCTGGGCAGAATCAATGGAAAGAAATTGTGAAATACAATTTAAAAACTGAATAAACTGAAGTTTTACACTCAACTTGTATACATCTGGCAGAAGATTAAGGTTCTTTATGTGCTTACTTTCCCATTTTCCCAAATTCTGTTCTTTACTTGGGACCAAGTTTTCCAGAAGCAAGCAAGCAAGCTAGCTAGCCTTTTTGTCTGATAGGCCTCTAGATCAAAACCAACACCTTTTTCAGACAATAGTGTTCATCTAGCAAGGAACTAAAAGACAGATCTCAAACAAAACTGAGCTACCGTTTCCACAAGAAGTACCTGTGGAATGCTGAGCAGATTACTGAACTCAGGTTGGTGGACAAGGGACAGTCCTGGCTACTGTATCTCTTTGCTAGAACATAGAGAGAAAAAAGATGCAAATTAATTCATAGCCCCATAGCAATGCCCATATAAGAAGATTTTTGATAAAAGCTTAGGTGATTAGGATGATGTCTAATACTATTTGTAAAGAGAAAGCTTCAACAAACTATCCAATTGGTGAATAAACCTTCTTGTTATGCAGTAAGAAAAGTCATATTTGTACAGAGAAGATAATTTTATATGTGGTGGTGCTAAGCAACTTCAGCTTTGCTTTTCTTTAAACTACAAACCACTCGACATAATACATTCCAGTAATTCTCTTTTCTCAAGGTTTGAAGTTACTCAATCCTTAGAGCAGTGAGCATATTTGCATTACACAAATTATGATGTAATCTCTGGATAAAGGAACAACTTTTGAAATCAGTTTCTGAGTAAGCTTCCCAAATCAGGACATTTTAACACAAAGCAAAATTGTAAGAGATAAAGAATTATATATTATGTGGAAACATTTGCTCTAAACACATCTCAACTACACTACCAACTATGCAAATGTTAATTCTAAATTGGAATCTTGCTGTAGAAAAAAATGACTACTAATTTCTGACCTCATTTTAGTTATTTTGCTTGGATGTGAATGCACAACAATGCATAAAAGACTATGGTGTTATTTATTTTTTATCCTCTCATTAACTATCAGAAGCATTAGTTATCCTAAAAATATTCCTTTGGCAAAAATGCAGTAGTCAGAGACACCCATCCCTACATACTTAGTACTAACCTCAATTTCACCTTGATATTCAAAAAGCTTCTTATAACTAGCGGAACAATGCCAAAAAAATAAGATGTAGAAGACATTTTAAAAAGATAGTGTCTTGTTCTATTACCCAGTACCACTTAGAAGTATTTCAAAACAAGTCTTCTTTGCCAGACATGTCAGTGTACAACATGTCAGCAGCACTGAGCATACTGGATAGAGCCATCTGTTCTACTCCAATTTCAGTGCAAGGCTATTTCACTTTGACTCTAACAGGTGGCTTCATTTACTGCAGATGGATTTTAAACACTAGAAAGACTATGTTATACAGGTAGTAAGTGCCACAAAAACATCTTTAATTGGTTTGACAGACATTAAGTAGTGGACTAAAGCAGTATGCAGCACCTGTATCTCTAGTAGAACAAGTCACCCTCCGGGCAGAAGTTTGTGTGATCTCTTTGTAAATAAGTACAAAAAAGCAGCCCAGCTTTCAGCTCTGCATGTAAGGGCAAACCAAACTGAAGCTTGGCAGCGGTGACAGCATAAGCTATACAGTGTTAATCCTCTGCTATGTGTATGACTGAACAGGCTTAGTTTAATTTACAGAGCTCAAGGGCCACCTACCCTTTGGAGGGCAAAAAAAGGCAATGTATACCGCTGACATAAATACTTAAGGAACTGGGGTACACTTTGAATGTTTGCTTAATAACTACCTCTCCAAGTACACCCCAATTGTGCCTGCTTGCTTGTATGCATAGGCTGGTATGCAGGTTTTCTTCAAAACCACAAAGAGAAAAAAGAAAAAAAAAAAAAAAGCTTTGGAGTTCTCTGGGTCATCTACTTCAGGTCTTACAAACATAATTCTGAAAACTGAAGATCACTCTTTCCTGGTTACCTAGTTTAGTCTCTCTTCAAAGTGTTTTTTCTGTCTTAATGTGTATCAGTAATGTGTGTTCACTGGAAAACCTGCCCCACCATTTTCCACTTTACCACAGCTTCCCTGGATTGTTACTGCATCAGCCCTGTCTGTTGGCTAAGTTGCCTATCACTTTACTTTCTAAACTGAGGAATCAGAAAAGAAATCTGATGTTTAAATTGTTTCAACTGACCTAGCTTTTTTTTCTCTCAGAAGAAGCAGCTGACCTATTATTAGAAGGAAAAAACCTGTAAATACTAAAATTACCAGGTACTAGAACTAGACAGTGCTAAAGAAAAAAGTTCTGTTTATGAGATAGTTTAAATCATACAGAGCAAACATACTTAAGTAATTTTCACTTCCCGCACAACACTTTAATATTAGTTTTGCTAACACTGCAGTACTTAGATAAAAAGACTATCTAGAGAAATGTTTTTAGTAAGTATGTAAATAGAACTTGCAACTGGAAAAGCAGAACTTGTATTTTCATAACCCGCATCGCTTGTTTCCCAGACACTGGATATCTATGTATTAAGAGACATATTTAAAACAATGCAGCAAAATCTAGCTGCTTTTCCAGCGTTGCTGTCTAGCTCTCAGCAAGTTTCTCTATCCATATCATCTGTCCTCAAACAAGTGAGACATTTGCTTGAAAACAGATCTCTATGTTTTGTGGCTCTTCACTGGGCTGTACTGAGAGAGTGTGCTCTCACCTTTTTTAAACTCTTAATTTTAATTTTTTTTTTTGTAGACAGCCTTGATTTCAGACAAACACCACAAGAAGATGTGATGGTGGCAGCTGGCATGCAATTCACAATCTGAGGGAGGTAACTGCTTGCAAAGAGCGAATGTGGAAGGGCCACATTGACAGAAGACTCCCCAGCATAAAAAGAGACCTCTTACAAACCTGAGATATGGAATTGCATTCGCTGCCTGAATGCATATACCTAATCATTACAGGAAGGAGTGTGATCACCAAAAGCTTACAGAAGAGCCAAAAATACCAGAATTGTTGAAAACCACAGCCAAAAAGCTGGCATTGATGTAGAACTGATAGCTTGGGCTTAATCCATAAATAAAACCAAAAGCAAATAAACAAAAAAAGCACAAAACAAAACCCACCCAAACACAAAAATCAAAAGAACAAAAAACAACAACCAGCCTTCCCCCACTCGACCCCCCGCAAAAAAACAGGGAGGAAACCCCACCAGTTTTGAAAGACTAGCCTTCTTCCCAGTATACTTCAAAAGGACAAAGTAGATCCAAAATGTCCAAACTGGGTCCAAGGCTATGGTAGAAATGCCTGGACCAAACAAAGCAACAAAGAAAACAATTGGGAGGAATTTTTTAGGCACAACAGGGTACCTGAAGACTCCAACTACCAGGGCTAGGGCAGTTAAGTAAACCTTTGAAAGAAGTTATCTAGGTAGACAGAGTGGAATTGGAGTCTGGAGAAAGAAAGGATTTTCCAAGCTCTAAAAGGAATATCGGTAATAGGTCACAGAACTGCGTGTGTAACACAAACTGATTCTTAAACAATGTGATAGACAAACGTTGTGCCCTTTAAAACATGAATTGTTCTGAATTTGAAATCATTAATTTAATTACTATTACTTTAAAAGGATGTCATGTTTTGAATTCAGCAACTCTACTATTTGTTCCTTCCAACAGTGAGCCACATCATGATTGCTGCAAGGTGTTTCAGTCCTGCTAGGTATGGACTGTGAAATCAGATCTATAAAATTAGCCTCTAGAGACCTTAAATCTTATACTGTTCACCAATGGATCTTCATACTATGTAAATGCAAAACAACACAGAGGCTATGCTTTACTGAGAAGCTTTGAGGTGCCTGAAACTGAACCTCTACAGCCCTTGCTGATGGCCCAAGAGGCCAAATTAATTGAATTAGCAAAAGCAGCCTTGCAGTGACATGACCAGCAAGCACCACTATTTATACTGAGTCAAAATTAGCTTTTTGAGTGTGTCATGCAATGGGTATGCTACAGAAAAAATGAGAGCCCTTGCCTCAGCAGAAAATAATATTTCCAACAGATTTTAAATCCAGATTCTGTTGGTAGCTATTAAGCTTTCAAAAGAAATTTCTGTAGTACACTTTCGAGCTATACAAAAGGCTCCAAGCAAAATGCAAATAATAACTCAAATTTGTAGTCAGGTAAGTTTATAACAGCCTGAAGCTTAGGAACAATGTGCTTTGGAATATTATACAATGTTGGAAAACAGCCATTGCCAACATCTAAGGTTGTCATCAACAGCACTAGTGTTTGGCAAGCAATTACACCCAGGACCAGCCTCTTGGAGAACAGTGGTTGACCCAGTATGTTAAATAAATGCAAAAGAACTTTGAGGGAAAATAAAAAAGCATGCTCAATGGTATTACTGAAGTATTAATTATGGTATTTTCACAGAAGTCCAAAATAGAACCTAAATGGAAATGGTCACACACCTTCCTACTATGCACTTATTTTGCTTTTAAAGCTTTAGGATATTATGCCTGTTACTTGCAATAACACTGTACGTGACATTATAGATAGCAGTTAAATGCTTTGAAAGACCTCATGAGCTCTTTCTAACAACAGTGGGAAAGCTTCATAAAAACAAAGGGAGGATTGCTGCAGACTGAGTTTAGTTAGCTGAATTTTTTACCTAAGTAGTTTTGCCTAGCACAAGCAAAGTGCTGAAGTTTTTGCCACAAGCTGCAAACTTTCACCTTGAAATGCTGAATTAGTCTTGTACTACTGTTTAGTTACAATGAAAGGAGGATCCAAGACCAGTACAAACTAGACAATTAAGAGGACATGGCTATCATCAGAAGCTGCAACGAACCCAGATAAAAACAGCTACAGAGAAAGAATGTGGTAAGGAACAAGAAGACCTCAAAACAAAAATCACCAGTGGAGTAAGAGGTGCATGCAAGGTGTATGAAGTGTGCAAAGAACAGATGCATAGGACTTAAGGGTATAAGATCCCAGATATTTCTTTGTTCTGGGCCCTCTGATGAAGGAACTAGCTTAAGCTGTTCTTGTTGTAGTACCACAAAATTATTAATGTTTTTTCCCCCAGAAACTGGATTAGCCAGAGACTCAGCTATGGGAAGTTTAAGGTGAATAAACTTCCTTAACAACTTATACATAGACAACTAATCTTCCTTTACAACAAAACTTTGTAGCTGGAATCAGTAAAAGGCATTTCAGACACTAAGGCAGTTATTTTGTTATATTCACTTTCTCACCTTTAAATGTGTGTGACCATTTGATTCTAATGCCAAACTTCAAACAATTAATTTCATTAATTAAAGCACGGCTAATTACATAATTTGCAGAAGAATAAGAGTATTCCAAAATACAAAAAAAACAAAAAAAAAACAACAAAGCTTCAGCTATTGCAAGCAAGATACCAAAGACACATGGAGTTTGACTCTAACCTGTGGCATGTTGTTTTCATGTGTGCCAGTACTTACTGAATTACAGAACTGCCTACTGCCTACCACAGCTTTCCTCTGGACAATCCTTACGACACTGTAATTGAAAGAATGCTATCAGGATATTTAAAAATATGAAAATTACAGTCAAAGACAAAATTCCATAGAAACTTTCCATGCCATTTTAAAATCACAGCTAAAAACTCAAAAGTACAATATTTAGGAACTATATATAAATGTTACCAGAGTCATCATATGTATGAAAGAAGAAAACCTTTTAGAAGTATTAGCAGCAACGGTTTAGAGATTTCAAAAGAATAGAGAGTATTACTGCATGATCAACAAATTTAACTTTCCTGGACTGGTAAAGAATGCAAGCTCTGCAACTGGGCCTTTTGAATAAAGAGCTAGCAAAAGCAGTTCGGTCACTGTGGCAAGAATGAACCGAGTTAACATCAAGTGGTGCAATTACAAGAGCTGCAAAACCTACAACCAGCCTTCACCCAAATCCTCAGCTACTACAGTCTAAAAATCACAAAACAACAGTCAGTAGAAGAGAAAAAAATACACCTTTAAGGTCAAAAGCATAGGTTTTGGTAGATAATTAAACAGGAGACCATTTTCTCCATAAAAAACAAAGCTTAAAAAGTTGCATCCTTACAGTGGTGTCATTTAATAATAAATCATTTGGATTCTAAAGTTCAAAGTATCGCATTATCTGGCAAAGTCCTCTCAGGAGGTTTGCTTCAAATTAAAAATATCTCCAGAAATTTAGTAAAATCTGCTCTAAAAAACTCAGTGAAGAACTATATTAAAAAAAAAGCTACCTTACAGAACTTTTTGACTAAACCT
This sequence comes from Luscinia megarhynchos, assembly GCA_034336665.1. NCBI lineage: Eukaryota > Metazoa > Chordata > Aves > Passeriformes > Muscicapidae > Luscinia > Luscinia megarhynchos. Next base: position 38,004,749 of record CM067592.1, on the reverse strand, counting down.
TCCACTCAAACATTAAAACGTAATACCACAAAAAAATCTCTAACTACTGTAAAGCTTCTTATATTGCAAGACAGAAGACTAGATATGCCTTGAGTCTTTCTAAAGACATTTTTTACAGATTCAATATGCTTAAGAAATAATACTAGAATAAAACAAATTGTGTAACTTAACAAGACTTCTTGTAGTCCAAACAAGCAAACACCCTAGCAATTAGATAGAACAGTCTGGAGGAGTCCAAATGAGGGCTTATGAAGATGATCAGGCATCCAGAATATCCAAAATAATCAAAAGAAGGTTGTGAAGGTTATGAAAAGGTTGGAGAGTCTGCCTTATGAGAAAATACTGAAGGGGCCATGTCTCTTCTCCCTAGACAAGGCTTCATATAAGCTACATCACAGTACCCCAGGTACTCAAAAGACTACAATGACAAAGGCTCTCTTCACAAGGAGCCCCATGAAGGTGAGTAGCTACAGTAGGGACAAGCTGCACAAGAATAGATTTCATCTGTATTAAGAAATTCTTTCTGGTGCTACCTTACACTGAGACAACCTTCTCTGGGTTAAGCCTCGATCAAAGAAAGCTTTCCAGATGTAACTGGACAAAGTAGCAGATGGGCTCTTCAAGGCTGCCCTTCCTAGGACAGTTGAACCACTCCATCCTTTGAGCTCCCTTCCAACATGGCCTTTCAACCCTGTTCTGTGATGAGATGATTCCAAGAATACTAGTACAATACAGTGAATTCCATCATTTCAACTGCAATAACACCAGAATCTGATTCTGCCGTTCACAGGGGTCTAGATGCTATTTTGTGGTGTTTAATTACTACTAAGTAGAATGAAGGTAGAGATATCAGGGGAAAAATATCACTAAGAAAGTCTAGAAATAAAGTCTTAAGTTTGGTGTGTTGTTTTTCTTTTTTTTTTTTAATTAAAAGTCAAGCAATTAGTTACAATGTAGTAATTTTAATCACTATTATTTATTTCCTCAAACAGAGGTGCACTCTTCTAGAAACATATATTATCAGAAGCTTTATGCCAAACTGTGGGGGTACAAGGACATTCCCCAGAGGCTGGTCATTCTCAACTACTAAGTTGATAGCCCCCTGACCATATACAAAGTCCAGAAGTCTTCTGGTTGAACCTGCTGTAACAAACCAACTTCATATGGCCCGAATAAAGAGCTGACCCCTCCCTTCCAAAAACCACAAGAATTTCCTCTCAATATGCCACTTGTTTAACATTTGTCAGCTACATCATACATGTGTTTACCCTAACTCAGAGGGTTCTCTGCAATTCAGAGCAGACTTGATAAGCCAGTACATTCAAAGGAGGAACACACAGTCAAGACCAAGTCTTGATTATCCACAAGGTTTTAGCACCTTTAGCATTGCACTTTTATAGTCCTTACTTCCTAACAAGCCCTAGACAAAGACAAAATTCAGAACAGATGCTATGTTTAAAGAAGAAAGTGCATTTTTAAATATAGAAGAGAAGTAACTGTACTTAAAATAGATCTTAATGCCCTTTCACTAATGGTACTAAAGTCAGCAGTCTTTTCATCATTTTAAATTAGCCAGAAATTGAAACAAGGTGCACATGCCCGTGTTGTCTCCATATAAGAAAGCATATTTCTTAACACCAAGGCTGCAGAGAAAATCAAAGATATTCCTCATGGCCACTGTGTACTGCCAAGAATGAAGACACCTATAGGCAAGCAGGAGGTAAAGGATGGTCTTCACGTACTACCATGCTCCTGGTAAGTTACTGATAACCACCAGAGCTATTTCATCAGAACTTAAAGACTTTGCTGCTCACTGAACAGACTCCTTCAACTTCTGTTGACAACCACAGTAAAGCTGCCTTTAAATAAAATAAGCTGTTATAGTCTGAGCATTGGTCTTAGAGATCAGTCACATAACTGCAAAGAAACCTCAAAAACACTAGTTTCATATAACTGTTCAAAAAGACAGTGACAACTTGTTGATGATATCTTCCTCTACAAAGGTGCTCATTATCCAGCACATATTTATTTATTGAAAGATCCTCTGTTCCACAAACTGCTACAAATGCATCAACCAGCTGCTGTTGGGAAGAGCATAAGACTGTAAGCCTAAGCAATAGAACTGGCAGCACCGGCAACAACTTGACAGAGCAACAACGCCAGTTCAAAGGCCTTTTTCTAGGGCATTAAAACACACAGTACAATTACTGTGAGTTTAACGGGAGCTTCTACTATAGGAAGAAAATATCTTAATAATAAACTGTGTGTTAGGCTTCATTGCTCCCTGCAGGAGAACGGGAACTTACAACTCAAGAGGGTGAAACCACAATCTTCTGCGCAGAGATTCTCAATATTTGGAAACAATCCACCGGTTCTCAGATACTTTAGAAACTGAATTCAACAACCTGAAGCTCAACACCGGGTAAGGAGTAACAATCAGAGTCACTCAGATGTAACAAGCAGCTCCAAATGCAAGGAGCTATAGCTCACAAAGCCTCCAGCTGCAAAGAGGACTGTGACAGACGTTTTAGTACAAAAACCAATTGATTCCCTTTCCCCAAGTAATATTACACATTAAAACCTAGCAGCTGACCATTCCTGAATGAATACCGTGCTGAAGAGTTACCCCAGGAAATCAGCTTTTATTCAAGGGCTGGTTCACCAATGCAAGCTCAAGGCAAGATAAGCACAGATCCCTGGAGACATTAGAACCCTGAAGACACTGAAAGCGCCAGAAAGCTCAGAGGTACCGAGAATTCAAGCCTGGAAAATTCTGACACTGAAGGATACCGTCCAGGGTGACAAGCAATGAAAGGCGGCAACAGGGCTCCTAAACCAGCATGAAAGCTGTAGATGCCGCAGCGTAGGAGTTAATGCTGTTGAACTTGTCTCTTGGGGATATCGCTGAAGTTTTCACGCACATATCCAAAAGCCTTCTCGGCTGAGAGCGCTCCGCAGCATCGCGTCGGGACGGTGCTCAAGCGTCACCGCTTTCTCCGAGGGGACTTTCAGGCGAGCTCACCACGCCGACCCCACGAGAAACCGAGTTTTTTCAGCACTCCTGTGACACCGCTACCCCGCCACGCCGCGGCTGCCAAGGGGTCGGTGAAGCGCGGAGCCCACGGCACCGCAGCGCCGGCACCGGGCACCGCAGCGCCGGGCGCCTCCTTCCCTGCTTCCCAAACCGGCCGCCGCTCCGCCCGCCCCGCCGGGCGCGTACCTGGCTGCGGCGGCGCCGCAGGGGAGGGCGCCGGGGAGCTCTCGGGCTGCTTGCGCTCCTTCTGGGTCTCCCTCCTGCCGCCGCCCACCCGGCCGGCGGGCACGGCTCTCCTGGCGACGGCCGCCGCCTCGTCGCGCTTCTTCCTCTGCTGCCGGCGGCGCTCGGCCTCGCGCAGGACGTCGAACGGGTCCGACTCGTCGTCCAGGAGCTGGTAAAAGCGATTGGCCACGGAGCACCCGAAGTTCTCCTGCATGACGGCAGCCACCGGGCTGCCCACCAGCCCCGTCATCATTCGCGCGGCCGCCTCTCCTCCCCCGACCGCCCCCTGCCCGCGCCCCGGCGGCCGCCGCGCCCCCCGCCCCCCGCCCCCCGCGGCTGCCGCTGCCGGCGCGGAGCCGAAACAAGGGGCACTCAGGGGGAAAGCGGCGACAGCCCGGCCCACGCGCCGCCTCAGCGCCCGCAGCCCGCCGCACCTTCCCGCAGCCCCGCCCCGCCGCGGCCGGGCCGGGCCCAGCGGCCAATGGAGCCCCACAGCACACCCGCCGCCGCCGGCGCCGCCTATGAGCCCGCCCGCACGCGCGGCCGGCGAGCGCAGAGCCGCCAATCGCGGCGCCGGGCTCCGCACGCCCCAGTGCCCAGCGGCGGCCAATTAACGCACAGAGCCGGGGCTGTCAGTCACTCCCAGTGGCCAATGCGGTGCGCCGTTCTGTTACCCGGCGGGCGTGCGCCCCGCCCCCGCGCCGGCGGGTCCCGTCCCGGCGGGCGCTCCCGTGTGGTGCCGCCCCTCAACGGTGTCGGCGCGGGCCTGTCGGTGCCACCTGCATCCTGTGACCAGCGACACCAACGACAGAGGCGCCCGCCGCGCCGGGCAGCTCTGCTGGCGGTGGCCGGCACGCTTGGATGAAGCGGCGTGGTCCAGCACAAAGGTGTGAGGCGGCCCGCTCTGCCGAGACCAGCGGCGGCGCCGGCCCCGGCCGTGGCTCTGCGGCCCTCGTGGGGCTCCGGCCGCCGCCAGCCCCACGGTGACAGCATCGCTTTAGGAGCCGTGTCTCGGCTCGCAGCTCTGCACCGAGCTGCGGGTACTTCTGGTGTCTCAATAAATATGACCAACAGTGGCATGCCAGGAGACTCATCGAGGTTTTTTTTCCGCAGAGCACGGGCACCCAGGCAGGCGAAATATCAGTGCTTCTCTTACCAGCCGCAGTTACAAAATCTTAGCCCTTCAGCCACAATTGCCCGAAGAATAGCGACTGCAGTCTTGATTTCTGTGATGAGGTCTTTATTCTGGTCGTTCATGGGAAACTAACACTTCTTTTATCGTGATAACTTCACTGTATGTACCACCTTGTTTTTAAATTAATTTTATCCTTATTACCGTAAATTCAGAATTCTTGCTATGTTTCAAAATGCAGGATTAAAGACGGCGCTGTTCTCTCTTAATTTTAGGGTGCTGATAAGTCTGTGCACACCACTGTTAAACAAATTGTGGTGTGTCCTCTACAGATCATTCCAAGCTTTGAACACAGTCATTGCATCTCTCTTTCATGTAGACCCACTTTTGCAGGGCATACTTACTGCAGAATAAAACTAATTTAATTTGACTTAGTGCCCTTTCAAGTTTCAATTTCATTCAAGACATCACAAACTATTTTGAACGGAATTAATGACAGTAAGTTCAGGCAATTATTTGCTCGCACAGAGCTTTACAAAATCCTGGTAATTGAGTCAAATCTCACAGGCTCTGAAATGCTTCAAATTAAAAGCAGAAAAATTTAAGTCAACAAAGGAAAAATTATTTCTGCCCAGTTCTTTTTTTTTTAATTGTAAAACGCAGCTACCCATAATTAACAAAAAATTTTTATTTAAATATTCTACAAGTTTGAATCAAAGTCGTGCTGTATATGAAAGATGACAGACGACCATCATTGGTCAGTGCCATCACTGGCTCTAATGCCCTTGCAGCTTTAATAGGTACTTTGAAGGTCACAGTATCTCTGCAGAGGGATGAATATGAGGAATTCTGAAATATTTCAGCAGTAAGATAAGAGATTTGGTGTTCAGCGGGATTTGGCTTTGTTCATGAAACCTCAAAAGAGAAAAAAAAAGTCTTAACTTCTCAGAGAAACAATGACAGCCAAAACCAGTGTTTGCTATAAATATATTTGTCTTTATCTGTATAATTCTTTGTGCTGAAATTAATGTAAAGCTTTAGAAAAATACTTAGTTTTCTGATGCTCTGAGCATCAATTAAAACAAAAATTCTGTAAGAGACTCCAACCTTCGAACTGATTAAAAGCCTTGCATAGCAAATGAAAGTAATTTGCAATCTCTTTTTTGCTTGCAGCTGTCAGGAAAATTAATCCACAACGCCAGAGGTTTATGTCCAAACAGGAGACGGAAGAGTCCCATAGCTTTATTAACAAATAAAAGGAGAGGTCATGGGGCAATTTCCCATATCTCTCAAATTGCTGGGGGTTCTAGCCTCCTTTTTATCCTAGTTTCTCGGCCCCATTATCCTTCTCTCTTTCCCCATTGTCTCAGGTACTTGAGCAGTACAGGCTTCCCAAATTGCCTATTACAGACCCTCTGATAATGTGCATCCCCCTCCCCGCCCTTTTCTTTGTATCTCTGTTTTTTTCTCTAAGTCCAGGAATTTAGCAGGGCCTTGGGTGAGTAACAGTCTGTGTCAATTAATGGAATTCCTCCGGAATTTATGGCTCCTACGATGGCTTCTTTCGCCTATCAGTATCTGGCTTTATTAAAAACACCTCCCTCTCATTCCTTTCACTGCTTTTCACTACTTGCAATTAGTGTGTGATTGTCAAGTTACATACTTACACAAACAACAGATACAAACAAGAAAACTTGAATTTTACTGTCAAAGTGTAACCAAATGTTCTGTCTAACTTTTACACCAAACAGTAAAAGTGATGAATTCATATTTGAATGCAAAGCCTGAGTCTCACAGCTTTAGTACTAGGCTTGGGTGCCTAACCTTTCAGACAACAGGTGACTCATGTTAAGTCAAGATGAGGGCTGCCTGCCTAAGTGGCTACTCCATCCACATTCTCTCCACAAGTGGATTTTTCACACGCGCAGAAAGCATCCTACACAAGATTGCCTAGCAGGCACGGATATGGAATATGGCATCTTACCGAAAGAGCCTTTGCTTAGTTTTCTTTTTTTTTTTTTCCCTTTTTTTTTTTCAGGGTGCAAAAGTGCCTAATTACAGGAGAAAGAATTAAGAATGAAGACTGGTGTTTCTCTGACCTTTATAGCTAAGTACCTAATCACCAGCAAGGGTCATCCTCGACCTTTCTTACAGGCACTTTCTCATCTCTGGACATTTCATTTTCTAGTGCCTACATCTCTCCTGCCTGAGGGAGAAACATCCTGAACACATCACGTGGCTCAAGGTGCCACTTTGGGGCAGGGTACCAGAACAGGTAGGCAGGGTAACGCTGTGTCCCTTAGAGGATCTAGCAATCACATACATTTTCCAGCAACACAATTCTACTAAGCAAAATTGACTACATGAGGTCTTAAGCCAAGAAGAGAGCTGCATCACCAAAGATGGACATGCTTATAAAGGAATGCACGTAATCACGAGAGCTTTGTGTGCAAGCTGGACATTGTGCCCTGGCTGGCAGCAAATGGCTAGAGCCCCACCAAATGAGCCATGACCAAGCACTGACCTTCTCTAACAAAGGGCACAGGGACCTGTGGTGTAGCTGGTAGGGGTGGGGATGGCCAGTCACCTAGAGACTCTGCAGGACCAATTAGCAAGGAGAGGACCTCAGCCACAATATCACCACTGGACCAAGAGGCAAGTGCAAGGGGCATGAAGGGTGGGCGCATAGATTGTAAGGGTGCAAAAGCCCAGGGGTTCCTCACAAACTGTGTGTGCTGCTACTGAGTCACTGCATCACAACCAAAATGCTTCCAGGAACCCGGCATCTGGGACACTGTGATGGGAAATGTGGGGTCAGGTGAAGGAAGCTTGTGTGATTGTGGTGTAGGGGTTCAAATGGGGCACCCGCCAGGTCACTGGCGCCACACAGTGCAAAGGGGTCGCAGTCCCAGCAGTGGAAGTCTCACAGGCTGTAAATTTCACCCCTAGAGTAGAATCTGAATGCTCAACAGGAAATCCGAAAACTTGGAAAATGTAATAAAAAGACATAGATAAAAGATATTATTACCATTGCTAAGGTTTTATACAAGCCCATGTTATAACATAATAACAGTAAAGGTGTGTGATTGTGCAGTGTGATTGTTTGCTATTATTTACCTAAAGGCCATAATCTAAAGTGCATGCTTTAAAGAGGTAGAATACCTCTTTCCATCTTTTTTTGTCATATTTTTTTCTGTTTCAGAGTTAGTTGTTTTTATTTCTGAAAGAGTTTACTATCCTCAAACTCCATAATTGTCATTTCCATCTTAAGTCTAGATAGAACACGGGTATTTCTCCTTCTTTCTCTTGAATCCTTGCTCTCTATCCTTTTACAATTTCTGTCTTATGTATGATAAAAGGTGTGCTTTGTTGTAATAAGCAGGATTTGATCTGACTGTGGATTGTATCATGTTTCATTATTTTGGTTCTTTAACTCTCAGAGAGAACTTTTTCCTGTTTCTACACTAAAATATTGATGCTTTGATGCATTGAATTGGGTTTGCAAGGGCAAGCTTAGAAGGGGGGAGGGCTGCAGGGGTGGTTTCTGTGAGAAGCTGCTGGAAGTTTCCTCCATATCTGGCAGAGCCAGTCCCTGGTGGCTCCAAAGATGAACGTGCCACTGGCCGAGGCTGGGCTGCTCAGAAATGGTGGTAACACTCCTGTGATAACAGATACAGACGAGAGAAGAAAAGGTTACTGTGCAGATGTAATTGTGGCCAGAGAAGAGCAGGTGAGAACATGTGAAAGAACAGCTCTGCAGGCACCAAGGTCAGTGGAGAAGGGGCAGGAGGTGCTCCAGGCGCTGGAGCTGAGATTCCCCTGCAGCCCCTGGAGCAGACAGCCCAGGGTGAGGCAGCTGTGCCCCTGCAGCCACGGAGGTCCACGGGGATACAGAGATCACCTGCAGCCCAAAGAGCCCCCACTGGAACTGGTGGATGCACAAAGGTGTCTGTGAGCCCAAGAGAGGCCCCATACTGGAACAGCCTGTCCTTGCAGGGTTTGTATCCTGCAAAAGAGGGACCCAGGCTGCAGCAGTTTGGGAGGACTGCTGCCTGTAGGATGGACTCACCTTGCAGCAGGTCACTGAGAGCTGTTGCTCCTGAGATGGACTCACATTGGAGAAGTTCATGGAGAACTGTCTCCCGTGGGAGGGACCCCATGGTGCAGCTGGGGAATGACTCCTCTCCCTGAGCAGCAGCAGAAGCCTCAGGTGATCAACTGACCATAACCCCCATCCCCTGTCTCCCTGCACTGCTGGGGTAGGAGGCAGAGCTGGAAGGAGGGAGGGGTGGCAGGAAGCTGTTCTAAGGGATTATTTTACTTCTCATTATCCAGCTCTGATTTTGTCAGTAATAAATTCACTTCATATCTCTAGGTTGAGCCTGATTTTTCCATGACGACATTTGGTGAGTGATGTCTCTGCAGGAACTAATTAATGTGATTAAGTGGAAGCTACTTTATTGCTTACATTATGTTTTATATACATATTTTAAAACTACTATTCACACAATTATGCATTACTTGATTGGTGTTTTTCTTTTGTTTATGAGTTCTGCACATACCTTTCAGGAAATATGATTGGTTAGTCTGGTGTTTTATGGCCCTTCTTTATCATAGTTCTTGTAACTTTGGTATTTTGTTTTTTAGTTTTTTTCTTTCTCAATTTCGCACAATTTATGTTTCAGTAGCCTTAATGAATTCCAGACTGTTTGATAAGAATAACTAAAAATGGCTTGGCTGGTGCACTGGCTGGAATACATTGTGGCCTAAGCTGTTCAAACACATTGCTACATCTCTCCCAGTCCTTATATAAACCCACGAACCTTTTGCTAAAATTTCTTTCCTCTGTCCACCTGCAGAGCAAACTGATAGAGGCTTTGATGGGCACCTGAAATATAGCCAGGGTCAAACCACAACACACATTAAGCTAGTAGCATAGCATCAAAATGCTGTGAAAAGCAAACATATTTAATATTGGAAGACACGACAGTTCAGATGATTACTTTAGAACTGGTTTTACATGTTACATGAACAATTATAATAATATATCACAATACCTATGACTGTGGACTGAAAAGAAGCGTGTTTTAAACCCTTTAGGCCAGGTACATTCTGTGTGCACATTTTCTCTTCTAGTGGCAGTATCTGGAGAGAAAGTTCACTCCTCTTTGGTTATGGGTATTACAATATGAAACACTAATGTTAAGAACAGCTAAAATATCAGATGTGGCATCAACGAACTTCTTCCTTCTCTTGTGTTGCCTCTATTAACAAAATTATACTAGTTGGCATTAGAAAAATTTACAAGATCCACATAAATAAGTTAATCTGCTGCCAGGTCCTTGAAAGTCATCATAAAACATAATGTGTACATTGGGGCAGCATAGGTTAAATATGGAGATATTCAGTTGCTCACAATGCACTGCACCTTACCCAATGCCTACAGTTGTGTATACCAGCTCACAATGTTAATTCCATCCATCACTGGAGCTCTTTAGCAGCTACATGTACTATCTGAAGCATTAGGCATGTAGTTTTGAAAAGTTATGAAAAGTATTTGCAGTTTGGTTTTGAGATGCAATTTTTTAAGTATAAATAATTTTTGCCCTATTTTTTATTTTTAAGTAGATTTTAACATATTTTTTATATTACTACTCCTCTACCTCATTACATTACCAGAACTATTTACCATGGGCTGTTTTTAGGGGTAAAGGTTTTCAAGGGGGTCAGATCCAAGCATGTGGAAACCTGCTTGCTCATTTTGGAAACAAAATGCAGCATTTTCTTTCTGGCCTGGTAAGCAAGGCCTGACCTGGCATAGTAATGGTAGGACTTAGACATGTAATACCGACTTTGAGAAGCTGGGATAGTATTACAATGAACAAGAATTTGCCTGAGCAAACATTTGAGGATTTTTAGTTAGTTTAAAAGAGCAGTCGAGGCAAACTCGACTATAATTCATAATGAAAGGGCTGCTGATCTCAGGATGGATAAGAAATGCTGCAGCCCTGTATTACAGCCACTAGGTTGGAAGAACTGGCAGGCTTTCCCCGTTTTCCAAAAGAGCATTAGTTAGTAGTCATATGCTACAAACCAGCTCTTACTTGCACTTTCCTGTTCTTGTCAGCTGTGACGTTTGCTAACACTCTGACAAAGCAGCAGTCTGCAGTACACACAAGTGAGCGGGGGGAAAAAAGCTCACCATTTTTACAGCTCTGTGGCTTCTCTGCTCCTGGTACTGACCTCAAAATTTAACTACTAATGTAATAAATGGAAGTTACGTTCTCAGGCTGGAGCAACCTCATGTTGAGGTGAAATTTCTTATGTTTTAGTTCTCTACCACACTTAATGTAAATAAGTTGTTCCTCATGTTGAGGTGAAGCTTCTTTGTGTTCTAGTTTAGGGCCATTGCTGCTCCTCCTCCTCCTATCGCTGGGTACCACTGAATAAATGCTCTTAAAATACCACCTGCCTTAAGAACCTCCTAAAACGCTCGAGTCGAGGGCGTCCTGCCCGCTCCTCACAACTCCGGGACCGGAGCATGTAGCTGTACAGCTACGAGTGCCCTCCTGCCGAGGGCTCGCTGCTGGACTGGGCGTCTCCCCGGCGGCCCCGCCAGCGCCATAACGGCCGCGCCGTCTCGACCCCGCCCGCCACACGATCCCCGCAGAAGCGGCGGCAGCTCACGGGGCAGCTCCCACCCGCAAGTTGCCTCCCAGGTCTGTCCGCCGCTGAAGGGCAGGGCCCCGGCAGGGGAAAGGAAAGAGTTCCCCCGCCCTCGGGAAGGGAAGCCGGACCCGCCGTCCCACCGCCAGGCGACCCCTTTAAGCCGCCGGGCGCGCCAACTCCGCTGCGCCTCCACGGGATTGGCCCGCGCAGCCCGCCCACAGCCACAGCGCGCCAAACCTGCCCGCGCGCACCCGCCGCGCCGGGCCAATCAGCGCTTCCCCCGCCGCCCCGAGCCCGGCTTCTGCCCAATAGGGTGGCTGCAGCCGGCCGGCCCCGCCCTCTGGCCCCGCCTACAGAGGCGCGGCCGCCGACTTTCCCGCCCAGCGGTTGGCCGGCGGGAACAGACTCCCCGTGACACCCGCGGCGGGCCGGGTGATTGGCTGCGCTCGGGCGCGAAACGTAACGCGGGAAAACCTGGGGCTCGGCCCGGGCTGCGAGCGCGGAGGTATCGCGGCGGCTCTTCCTCGGGCATCGCCGGGACCAGGGCTGCCAGCGGGGCCGGCTTCGCTTCGGAAAGGTGCGGGGACGCTGTGACTGCTTCGCTCCGGCCGCTGCCATGGCCAGGGGCCGCCGCTGACTTGGCGGATCCGCTCGGGGGTGGCCGCGGAGGCGGAGGGGTGCGGAGGGGAAGCCACCGAACCACAGGGAGCCGCCGTCCACAGTGATGAGCGGCTGAGGCGGGCCCGGGCGGCGACAGGTGGCGACGGCCGCGGGACCTCTGTGCAGCTGCACGGCCCAAACCGGGACACGGGCGCGGACAGCGGGGCTGTGCCGCCGCGGAGCGCCCTCCTTTCCCTCTCTCCGCGCTCCCTTCGCCACTGCCCGCGAGTGTTCGGCGATGGCGGAGCGGCTCCCGCCGGGCCCCCCCCCGGTGATTTTTTGCCAGGACTCCCCGAAGCGCGTCCTGGTCTCCGTAATCAAAACCACCCCGATCAAACCCTCCGCGGGGGCGAGCGGGGGCGAGGAGCCGATGCCCATCCCGCCTGTCCCCACCAGCCCCGGCTTCAGCGACTTTATGGTCTACCCCTGGCGCTGGGGGGAGAACGCGCACAACGTGACCCTCAGCCCCGGCGGCAGCGACAGCACCGCCGGCCCGTCAGCCCTCCCGCCGCCCCGCGGGGGAGCGGGCAGAGTCCCCAGCGGGGACGAGGAGAAGGCGGGGAGCCCGGGGAGCGGCGGCCGGCACCGGCTCCTGAAGGTGAGTGCGCGGCGGGCGGGGGCGGGCGGGCCGCGCGCTCACAGGGTGACTCCGCGGCGCGCGCCCCTCCCGCGCTTCCGCCCGGACATTTAAAGTGAAGTCACTTCCGGCAACGGCGCGCGCGCCGCGGGAAGAGCAGGGGGCGGAGCAGCTGCCCGTCCTTCCTCCTTTCCGAAGTAAAAAGTAGGCTTAAAAAAATCCCTGCCCTCTCTCTCCTCGCATCTGGAGTGTTTTGTCCCGTTCTGGGCTCCTCAGTACAAGAGAGACGCGGAGCTCCTGGAGTGGGTCTAGTGTAGGACAACAGAGATGATTGAGGGACTGGAGCGGGTCTCTTACGAGGGAAGGCTGAGGGCGCTGCGCCTGTTCAGCCTCGAGAGGAGACGACTGAGAGAGAACCTTATTAATTTATATGAATATCTGACAAGGGTGCCGGGAGGATGGAGCCAGTGTCTTCTTGCAAGAAGCTATGGGGGAAAAAAGGCAACGGGTAGAAGCTGATGCGCAGGAAGTTCCACCTCAGTATGAGGAGGAATTTCTTTACTGTGTTGGTGACCAAGCACTGACACAGGCTGTCCAGAGAGGTTTTGGAGTCTCGCTCACTGGAGATACTTGGGAACTGCCTGGACACAGTCCCGTGCCATGGGCTCAGGAACGACTCTGAGCAGGGAGGTTGGAGCAGATGATCCCTGTGGTTCCCTTGAACCTGACCTATTCTGTGATCTTGTTGTCAGTTTCTCCCCTTGCTGCTGAGCGCACGGTGCTGCCTGTACCTCCCCTGCTGCACCAGCCGAGCGCAGCCATTGGGAGTGGGCTGGGCACAGTCTGGCGTGGCTCTGTGCTGTCAGGGCACCATCCTTGGTCATGCTGCCGCTCCAGGGGGTGCTGTGCCCGTTGGCCAAATGCAGGGGGGAGGAAGCGCCTGAGTTTAGTTGCCTTTATTTACACCCAGGATGGAATAAGACGTGGCCGTCCAAGAGCAGACACTGTCCGAGACCTGATCAGTGAAGGAGAGCACTCTTCCAGCAGGATACGCTGCAATATTTGCAACAGGGTCTTTCCACGAGAGAAATCACTGCAAGCCCATAAACGAACTCACACTGGTGAGTAAAAGGAAGGTGTGATTAGCTGGGGAGAGCCACTCAGGAAGAATGAGTGAAGGGATTAAATCCCCCAAATAAACATAAAGGAACCCCAAAGAACTTGACCTGTTATGATTTTATTGTAACTGCTAAATTAATCATATTTTGCTCTCATTGCTTGTTAGACAGTCAAAGTCTTTGTAACCATGTTTGTCATGGGGAAATATAGCAGCAGTTTGGGTTATAATAGTATAGGCAAATGGTCTGAACATTTTATCTGTCGGTGTCACAGACTCATGCTGTAAGAGAGAGAACTAGTCTTGGGCTTGGTACTCTGTACTTGAGCTTGATGGCACTTTGTATCCTGATTGCCTCTTCTCTGTGATTTGTTTCCTCCTTGCTGATGTATTTTTCATATCACAATTGAAGTTTTTTTGTAAGAGGTTACAGTAACATAAAAAGAGGCTGGCAACTTCAGGATTGTGACATCCTAGGAAATGTGCTTATATATTGAGAGAAGAGTCCACAAGCTGAAAATCACCACCCAGTTGTTTTTCCCCACCACCTAAAATGCATTTTCTGGGGTGGAGGAGATCATGTGAATTTACTGAACTGTGTTTAGAAGGCAATTTGCAGTTAAGTTAAAATGTATGATGAACTCACTCAATACTCAGCTGAGTTTGAACTGAAGATGCAGTTTGGGTTTTTTTAAACCAAGCAAATACATTTTATTTCTTCAACATAATTCCTATTTGCCATAAAATATGAAAAAATGTAGCTCACAACACAGACGCAACTACCAGCATTCCCCTCAAACCAAACAAACAAAATCCCTCAAAAGCCTTGGCTTTCAGCCACTTCTTTTGACCCAAATCACTATGACTAATCTAGATAATGATATTAAACAGCATCATTCCTCATGTTTTTTGGTCAAAAGATGTTATTTCACTTGGTCCTACAATGTGTTGAACTTGTAAGAAGGACTTAACTGAGTAGGGCTTACCCTGTCATTCCTCTGAATTAATGAGCCAGACTCACCCACATTTTGTTGCCTCGCTGAGGGTGGTGGCATGGCATGCTTTTGTGTAGTGCTTGAGGAAGGAGACACCTGTTACCTTTGTTCTTCTGGCTGCAGTTTGCCTGAAGAAATCTTCCTTGATGACTGTCCTAAGAAAACTTAAATCTGGAATAAGTTTCTCATGCAGCATCCATCATTATAACTTTTCTTAAACATGAGATATTTCTCATAATGAGATATTTCTACAACCCTGTAATAATGATGACTGCAGATATTTTATCCTAGTTCAGGCTGTGGTGAGGATAAAATTTTTCTGCTTACAACCTGAATTATATTACTTGTCCATTTACTTTATATATTTCTGTCACAGTTTCACAAAACTTATGTAGTGCTATCTAACAGTCTTAAAAGAGAAAATATGACTAGGAGAAGTATAATTTTTTTTTCTCTTTGGAAATAGGTATATTGTCCAGTAGCATAGAGGATGCATTTCAAAGTACCACTAGGGTTTTTTTAGTAGATGTAAGTTTCTGAGTGGGTAAAAGGAGAATTTATGGAAGTCTCAAGCCAGTGAGCACCACTGGATACTACGACATTTCTAGTCATCTTTCATAAATCTCTTCTATTACTACTTTCAAGGTGAAAGACCTTATTTATGTGACTACCCAGATTGTGGGAAAGCCTTTGTACAGAGTGGGCAGCTCAAAACTCACCAGCGTCTCCACACAGGAGAGAAGCCTTTTGTCTGCTCAGAGAATGGTGAGTCATCAGAGAACAATTTGCAGCTTTCTGGAGTCAGACTAATATCGGAAATGTATGTGTGTTCACATGGCAAAAGCTTTGGAGTTTAATTTTGGTGGAACTTTTAGAGAAGGGAAGAGCCATGCAGAACCCTCCTAATTCTGCAAGTATGTATCTGAGGATTGCATACATTCGCTATCAGTGGATACTAATGTATAAAATAATGGGGCTTGTTAGGAACCTTGCCTGCGATTTTTAACCAAACCTAGGGTTCTATGAATGGGGAAGGGTAGATTCAAGAGGTATTTCCATCCCACAGATGTTACACTTTCTCTGGTTGACTGCTTTCTGTAACACATTCTTCGTGGTCACTCTGTGGTTTCTTTTTAAGGCTGTTTAAGCAGATTCACACATGCAAACCGTCATTGTCCCAAACATCCATACGCCCGACTGAAGAGGGAAGAGCTCACGGACAGACTGAGTAAGAAGCAGACGGCTGACAATAAAGCTGTGGCCGAGTGGCTGGCAAAGTAAGTTTTCTCATGGTGTCATCTTTCTCAAAATACTTAAAAGGGTGGTCTGACACAGCATTTATTCTCCGGGACAGTAAAGTCCTAAGAAACTAAACCTAGATGTTCTTCTGGTACACATCAGCACAGCCTTGCCTCCCCTCAAAGAATTATATACTCCTGATCAAGACAAAGTTCCTAATGACATTTTTTTCTTACAGTTTTGTTTTGTTTTGTGTTTGCTCTCTGCTTAAACACTTCTTTTTGCTTGATCAACACCTGGTAATGCTTTATTAGCTAGTGCTACAGTTTTGCTGAATTTGCATTTGTATGAGGGACTCTGTATGCCTAGGGAGAAATGCCTGCTGAGAACACCATGGAGACAAGAAATCTGTCACACATGTTCACTTGGACACTTTCAGTTAAAACACTGAATAAAGAAGGTTTCTGACAGCTTAAATACCACCATGTAAGGACTGAAATATAAAGCCAAGTGCACTGCCCAGTTGGATTTAAGCTAGTACTTCAGAGGTTTTTGCTCATTTTGAATTGTTGGTGTGCGAGTCAGTTATGTGTATTTTACAAGTATTCCTTACATTTGATGTTATAGATACTGGGAGACTAGAGAGCAGCGTGCTCCTGCTTTGAAGACCAAAGCAATCCAGAAGACGGATCAGGAACAGCAGGACCCAATGGAGTATCTTCAGTCTGATGAAGAGGATGATGAAGAGAAAAACAGCGCTCATTCCGCTGCCCGGCACCGCCGGCTCCAGGAGCAGCGTGAACGCATGCATGGCGCGCTGGCACTCATCGAGCTCGCAAACTTAGCTGTGGCACCCCTGCGACAGTAGATAGGAGGAGCAGTCTCTGCCCATAAAAAAAGTACTTTCTGGTGTTCCTTAACCAGTTAGATCCCAAGCATAAGCTAAGCACCTTATTTGCTTATAATAGGCTGCTATTCTGTAGAATTTATGAAGAATGTTGTTGCCTCATAACATGGGGCGAGAGAATTGCACTTTTGATAAGGTAGAAGACAGATGTAAAGTTTCTAAGTATTTTGTAAATATAGGACTGCATAAGGCAGGGTTGACAAATTTATGTGTTGTGGGATGCTAGATTTTGCAAGGTTAACTCATTTATCTGAAGCAGATTTCACAGGAAACACTTTCTGTGCAAAGTGTTCTCGATTAGCAGGATGGTACATGTGGCCAAAGAAGGCTGACAAAGAAGTATTTATCTGACTATCAAAGTGATGGGTCTGGGGATATTGTTAAACAGCAATGAAACCATGTTTTTCTAATGTCAATATATCTTTTCCTAGCATCTCCAAGGTGAAGGGCAAAGGTTAGTTATCTCAACTTGTACAGGGAAAGAAAATGCTTCATGCAGGGAATATCTTCACTGTGACTGCCCAAGGTATGAGGCTTGACTTTGCTGCTTCACATTTTTTTGATTTGATTTCAGCAGAATCTCTTGGTAGCACTTGTTATTCCTAACATGTGTAGTTGGGAAGTTTTGCACATTGTTTTATCTGAAAATGATTAGTCTTGCAAAGTCTAGAAAAAGGAGAACAATTGGTAATATTTTTTCAGGTGTTTTTGGGCCCTGTAGTGATTTGGCACTTGATTTTGTTAATAAAGGGGTTATTTACAGGGTGGTATGAGTTTGTAGTAAACTATTCTAGGTCTTCTATTAGCAAACACTAAGATTTAAAGTATTGCTTTTATAATGATTAGCAAATAGAAGCCTTCATACTTACTGTGCATAAAGCCACCTTACTGCTTTACTCCAGCATAACATGGCGATTTTTTGTTCACTAACCATAGGACAGCTATAAACACTGCAGGAAAGTATTCACTATACAATTAGAAAATAGGCTTCCAAAGGTAGTTACAAGTGTGTTAACAGTGTGATTTCATATATTTCCCAAATAAGTTGCAGAATGCTGCCTAGTATTCAGATGCTGATATAAAATGTTTAACAGGGTATCTTGTCACTTTGTGAATTTTCTATACTTTCAGTAGCATTGTCTCATGGTGATCTTTTACCATATTTTGCTTTGAAGGCAGCCAGAGATTCCTAATATGCTAACAAAAGTTTGTTTTCAGATTGGACTTTTTGTGTGTGGTTTTGTTGTTGGTTGTTGTTGTTGTTAAGCTACTGCTTAAGGGGATATTAATAATATGTATTTACTGACCTGCTTGCTTTAACTTGTTCCTCTCATTGGAAGTCAGGAAATTCAGATGAGAAGGGAAGCCTCTTTCCCTCTCACTTGAACTGAAAAGGAAGAAAACATTTTATCAATCACTTGATATAGGCTGACCAGATGCGTACAGCTGTTCCAGAAGAGTAGAGTGGTTTTACATCAGGAGCTGCAGCTGTTGAAGTATGTTCTCTGATATTCTGTTGTGGTTGAAAATCTCATTAACCCAGTTTGTTTAAATCCTGTGTTGATGCACTTAACTAAAAATAATTGAATAATTTTTAAAAAGTCTCTTGCATTGAATGTAAGTAATTTTGCACCAGTGATACGGTTTCACTTCTGCTTCAGCTTCTGAAAAAAATAGAAAACACTAGTCATGCAAGGCTCTTGGCCTATGTAAAAATCTAATTCATTCATGTATGTAGGTTTTGGGTTTCTAAAAAATATTACATGCTTCTGACTGTTCATCTGGCTTTATGTGAATAGTCTGATTCCATAGCCCTGAACATACGTCTGTTGTAATTCTGAATCATAACTCAGAATTGCTCCTGAGTAGTATTTCACAGGGCAGAAGACTGTAATTATCAGCCACTTGCAGACTGGAATATTACTTCATCAGGATTGATTGTGGGTGTTTTGGTGGTTTTTTTTAATTTGTTTTTGGGATTTTTTGGGTTTTTTTTGGTTTTTGTGGTTTTTGTGGGGTGTGGGTTTTTGTTTTGTTTTGTTTTTGGTTTGTTTTTTTTTTTTTTGGTTGGTTGGTTTTGGTTTTGGTTTTGTTTTGTTTTGTTTTTCTTGGTTTTGTTTTTGTTTTTCGTTGGGGTTTGAATTTTTTTTTTGTCAGCCAGAATATTTCCTCAGGTCTTTGAAGCATGACAAGTACACTGGATTGTACTTTGCCACAGACAAAATTCAGACAGCTGAAGCAATTTTGGATCATGAAAAGTTTTGGGTAAAATACAAAGTAAAAAAAGGAAAGATGAGATGTGGAAGACTGCTTTTTGTTTTATTAAGTGATTACATACAAGGAATTGTTTGGTGTTTTGAAAGATTTAAGTTGTAGTTTGGCATGAGTTAAAAGCAGAAGAGTTGATGTGCTGTCATTCTAATAGATGCTTTGAATAAAAACTTGATTTAATTTTCAGATTTAATGTGTGCTGTTTGGTAATTATTAAATCCTCAGCCTCTTCCTTATTTCTGACAGCCCGACTTGTTGCGGAGAAGATTGCAGGCGTTTATTTTCCCTGTCCCTTGAAATTTGACACAAGTTAAACCACCCCGGGCAAATTCCGTAGAGCGTGTTTTACGGTTTGAGAAACCTGTGGGAGTCCCTCCCTCCGTGCGAAGCCCAGGCCGAGCTCTGGGGGTGCTGAGGGCTGGCTGCAGCCTTGTCCCTGCCGTCTGCCCCCGCGGGGCGAGCCCCAGAGGGAGGCCCCGCTTTGCGGCCGGCCTGGTGTAGCAGCTCGGCGGGCCGGTGCCGGGCGCTGCCGGGGCTCGGCGGGCCGGTGCCGGGGCTCGGCAGCCGCCGAGGCGCTCGGCGGGCCGGTGCCGGGGCGGCGGCCCCGCGGGCGGTGCGGGCCCCGCCGCCGAGCCCCTCAGGCCGCGCCCGGCCCTGGCGGCGGCAGCGCCCCCCGCAGGCGCGGCGCGGCGCCGCTCCAGACCCGCCCGCGGGGCCGCCGCGCCCCGGACCCGGTGCCGCCGCCGCCGCCCGGGGACGGGCCGGGGAGAAGGAGGAGGAGGAGCGGCGGCCCCACGGCCGCGCTGGTGGCGCCCGCCGTGCGGCCCTGCTCGGCGCCGCTCGTCGCCGCCATGAGCGCCGATCAGGCCGCGGCGGAGGAGGAGGACGCCGCCGCCGAGTCCCCGGCGCTTCCCAGGGTGCTCTCGGCGCTCTTCTACGGGACGAGCTCCTTCTTCAACGTGCTGGTCAACAAGGCGCTCCTCAGCGCCTACAGGTGAGCGCCAGGGCAGAGCGGGCGGGCCCCGCCGCGGGCGCTCGCACGGCCGGAGCCGGGCCGTGGCACGGTGTCCCTCGCTGCCCAGCGGATAAGCGCTCCCGCTCCCGCTCCCGCTCCTGCTCCGCTTCCCGCGGGCGGCCGTGCCGCTCGCATCCCGGGCAGCCCGCTGGTGGGAATGGGCTGGGGGCCGGGCCAGCTTCTCCAGTTTCAGACCCCCCTTGTGCCCAGTATGTACCAGTTCTGCAGCACCGCCCGACGGCAGGCGCGGTTCCGACAACACCCGTTTTTTCCTCGGGATCTTTACCCTATTCCCAGGGGATCGCATCACCTCAGATACCCGTGAGGGAAACAGCATATGTATGCCCTAGCTGTTCCTGCCGGGCAGTATCTTCCTTCCAGCATCTTTCTTTTCTGAGGTAGCCAGAAACGAAAAGTGAAACTCGTAAAATGGCTTAATCGTATCAGAAAATAGTCGTTTCAGAAAATACTGAAAGGTTCCGTCCTTGAATTGATGGCCCTAATTCCCATCGTGGTGATAATTAGCATCTTACACCATTATGTAAAGCAACAGCATTAGCTGCAGACCTCTTCCACTTTAAGTCTTTCAGCTGTGGGAAACAGAGGAACTTGAGCATTAATCTTCAAGTCATACTTTTCCCATCTAGATTTGTACTTTTTGGACTTCAGTCATTCTTGTGGGTCCCTTCTGACTGAGGACAGTTTATGATTCTGTGATTGTCCTGTGATTGCCATTTTCCTCACTGTTAACATCTTTTACTTATCTTTGCTCTGTTTTTGCTGTGGTTTAGTTCATCTTGAATCGAAATAAAAAGAAGAAAAACCAAAATGAAAATAAAGTTAAAAAGCCAAACTTGCTGTCATTTTCTAACATTCAGTGCTATTTGAACATATAGCAGCTGTATTTAATATGTCTCATAAATTGTGCATGGTGCAAGTTAAGGTTTCTTTAATACTGCTTTTTATGCTACAGACTGCAGCTCCCTGCAAGTCCTTGACATAGATTTAGCACATCTGTGTGAGATAATCGAGTGCAGTATGTCCATCAGTTAGCCTAAGTTTTGTATTAAGACCTTATAACATTGCTGGAAATATTTAGGCCTCTGCAAATCATGAATGTCTGGACAAATCTGTGTAGTACAGATGGGTGAGCTGTCCATTTTTGTATGGAGTAGCTGTAAATACTAAACAAAAGGCAGTTTAGGTCACATGATTTTAAATGGAAGTCCTGCTGTTTCTTGTTTTTCCTGCCCTTGATTCTTCTGTTTCCCTGGATTTCTTTTGCTCTCGGTTGTTCTTAGCTCTGTGTTAGGACTGTAATGCTCTTATGGCCTTCCTGCTGTGATTCAGCACATCTGTTTATTTTATCAATGCTTTGTTCCTATCCCAGTTATGTTAATTTGAGATCTACATTTCGCACCACACCAAGTAAGAGTACAGCAATTCCTGCAAATGTCATGGAGTGCAACAAGGTCACGTATGAGGTAGCACCTCTCCTGTGAAGGCAGGCTGAGAGAGACAGAGTTGTTCAGCCTGGAGAAATTCCAGGAAGACCTTGTTGTGGCTTTCCAGTACCTAAAGGGCTCAAGAAGGACTTTTCAGAAGGCCATGTAGTAATAGGACAAAGGGAAATGGCCTTAAGCTGAAGGAGAACAGGTCTAGATTTATACTAGGAAGAAATTCTTTACTGTGAGAGTGCTGAGGCACTGAATGGACTCCCCATCCCTAGAGGTGCTCAAGACCAGTCTGGATGGGGCTTTGAGCAACCTAGAGTAGTGGAAGGTGTCCCTGCCCATGGTCGAGGGCTTGGAACTAGGTGATCTTTAAGGTCCTTTCCAACCTAAACCATTCTATGATTCTATCCATGCTTTCAGCTCAAGCCAACCTGAAGGGTTATAGTAGGAATCTAGCTAATTTAGAAGGAAATAGATGTTTCTACAACATTTATCTAAGAACTTGATTATGACAAAAGCATTGCTAGTCTGTTTGGACTGTAGGGATAAGCTTCCACATTAGAGCAAGTGCAAGAGGTTTAAGTTACTATTCCATATCAGGATTCAAAATGTATATGTGAAGCTACTCAAGAAACAGTGTGTTAAGAGTTCTCTTACCTTCACTTCTGAGTATATCCTGAACAGCTGACAGTTCAGAATTGACCAACTGTGCGTGGGCTGTATTACTTGGACTGCAGAAATAAAAAATCAGTACTACAATAAGTGTATTCCCAAGCTCTTCTTAAACACAGGCCAGTCATCCTCATGTTTAATTGTTGATTTTGGTATTAAACTTTAACTTTTTTATTTTTTCCTAATTATTTCTTTCCGTCCCTCAGTACTAAATATCTGTTCATGCTTTTCAGCTTCCCATCACCAATGTTTCTTGGAATTGGACAGGTATGTTCACAAGTAAAGCATACTAAAATTATTCATTATTTTGTGAGGTAAACTAATGATAAATAGAAGTAGATTTTAGGGGGCAAAATCACTATAATAAGCAGTTATAGTGAACATCTTGTCTTCTGGATTAGATACACTGTAAGGAACTGTAATTTGTTTCATTGAAAACAGGCAACTTTGAGCTTGAGTCAAAATTATTGCCTGAAGAGAGTCATGTAAAAGGCTGGAATGCTATTTATTTCTCCTTGTAAAGTTCAGAAATTAAGAAATCTGGCGTTCAAAACTGTCCAGCTTTGTTCTAGCAAGTGCATGCATTCTGTGAGAGTCCTTGAGCCTTTGTGGACTACATGCAGAGACATTGCCCCTCTCTGTAGCCAGACCATGTGTTTCCTCATAAATTTCTCCCCATTTCCCAGAAGTTTTCCAGTAGAACCTGTGCAAAATTTTGATTCCGTCATGCTTTACTTGCCCGTGGGTAAGTTGCAGCATTGCAGCAGAAATGTTTTTTATTGTTTTTATTGTTAGGAGGCACACAGTAAAGCCAAAGTTCAGATACTTGTGGGGTGGGTCCATAAATGAAATGTATCACTGCAGAGGGATCAGTGATAAAGATTGAGCCTTGAAACAAGTGTTATTTAGGTAAACACGTTTTATAAGGAACTTGCTTTCTGCCAGGGCTGCACAGCAGAGGGGTAGTGAGGAAGAATTGAAAACAGGCTGCAAGTCTGACATCTCTGCTGTTACAGAGAGGAAAATGTCTTGTAAAGACTTAGTGATGTGATAGAGTTTTACACACCAGACTGCCCAAGGAACCACAGATCATGTTTCAGTGAAAGGATAGAAAATGTGGCAATAATTAATGTCTTGATGCAGCTTTTCTCTTTGCAGAATCTAAGACTTAATGGCATTTCCATTTTTTTGTTTACTGATCCTTCCAAGGTTTTTCTGAACACTATATAAAGTACATGTGATATGGTATAATACTTTAGTCTGCAGAATATGACTCCACCTTATCCTCTAGATAGCCAACTACTGTATTTTAGTATTAGGGAAATTTGACCCTTTGTTTTGACTCCCTGGGGACAGCATTAACACCTATGATGTAAGATTGCTCAGATATTCTTCTTTATTCTGTCTGTATCTTTATTATTTCTTCCTCATGTTGTCAACAGACTGATTAATGCCCAATCGCCATCTTACATTACCAAAAAAAATGTTTGAGAATGATTCTGCCGACTAAATAATTCTCTGAATAAAAACTTCATGGTTTATTTGGGATTATGTCCTATTTTATTTTCTCAGGATGCACTGTTTCACAGAGAGCCACTAATTTTCTTCAGGATAGTAAAGTATATGTGTTTATTTTACTTTTAAATAAATAATTGGCAAAATAGATAAGAGCAAAATCATTTCAATTTTTTAATTGCATTCTCTGCTGTTCTTTTAGGGAAATACATAAAACCTAGCATTTGTCAAATTTGTATAAAGATTTTATGTTTGAAGCAGTTTTTTCATTCATATGTTACAATTTTGGTCTTACATGACTTTTTTTTGTTTAGATGGCCGCCACTATACTTATCTTGTATGTGTCAAAATTAAGAAAGATTGTTCACTTCCCTGATTTTGATAAAAGTATACCTGTGAAGGTAAGGATCACATATGTCCTGGTGTTAATAGAAAAGAGTTATTTCTTATAGTAACATTCTTTTTTACAAAGACAAGAAAAGCATTTACATTTCTTTTTCAAATGGGATTATTTGTATCATTGTTTCATTTAAAAGTGTATTTGATAATTTTAATTTTTCTGCAATATTCTAGCTTGGCTATAGAGATAAACTGTTTGCAGAGAAATCTGGTGCCGTTACGCTATGCAGCACATGGGAAGGGTGCCTTACTTTTATACAGATGGATGAACTCTTTCATATTCCTGAAAGGTTTTTCTGGATATAGCTCTCTGTGGGATCAATGGGAGATGTCTTTGCAAAAGACTTTTGAACACAGCATAATGAGAGAAAGGCTGCTTGGAAATATGAATGGAGCATGTGATAAAATAATAGAAAAATAATGTGATTGATTAGAAACCAGAACAACAGTTGACTCCTAGTATAAGATTTTTGTTTTAAGAGGGGCTGAAATAATGCCCACTGAAAATGCTGTAGGTGGTGACTAGCTTCATCATACAGACCTTAAATGTGTATGGTCGAAAGAGACAGGACACAACAAATGTGGGAGGACCTCCTCTTACCTCAGTTTGGGAACTAGTATGTGGAATGACTACAGCAATGATCCTCGAAGATTTTTGCACCTAGGCAATGTTGCTGGAATGTTTCTTTGATGCATTAGCCTGTGTGCTTAGGTCTTGTTGCAGGGTATTGGTTGTGCTCGCCCCAGGACACGGGGAGTGTTCCCAGCCCTGCTGCAGGGATGAGATAGTATAGCTTTTCAGGCCCACATCTGTACTGCAGAATCATGTCTTACTATCAATATGAGGTTTACAATGGCTGTCTCACAGATATGTTTATTCTTAATGCATGTTGAAATCATTGGGATTTCTACATGTACAAGTCTTGGAGAAAAATCTGTGGTAAGATTTATAAAATGACAATCCTTCTTTATTCCAGAATAAGAAAGGTTTCCCAGTGGATAGCTTTGAGTTCCACATATAAACAGCTCATTGAGACCTTGAGAAGTTTCTTCTTTCCATCCCTCCCAAGTCTGCTGTGCTCCCTCTCTGCTGTTGTCTTTACTTATGTTAAAAAAATACAGCACACATTTTCTTTATCCTACTAATATCTGTTGTTTGGAAGACTGCTGGACAGGCTGGGAGCAGTCAGCATTTTCACTTCCAGGTCTTGCACATTGTTTGTAGTGCTGGATTTGACTAGTCATAGTGAATCAGCTGGATTGCTCATTGTTATTTCTCTAGTTTTTAAGGAACCCTTAGGCCAACTTCTTATCCTTTTGTCAGCTTTTGCTTTGACACTAAGATAATCATTACTTTTCACTCCTTGGCTGGTTTATATCTTCAGTGCATTCAACTAGAGTTTTAAAGAAGTGAAATGCTTATTTTAGTGATGAAGCTTTGAAGTTCCTGACCCTTTTTAAGTAAATGATTCACTGATCTCTGCTGTTATGCTGGATGTTGTAATACTGTCTTTACAAAGGAATGAATTTCAGAGGAAAGATAATATAAAGTCTACTCTGGTTTTAGCCTATAAATTAAATGAATCCAAATGTTCTAAATAAAAGTCTGCAGATGAGATAGTGCATTACAACATTTTTGCAAACTTATGTTGACAGGTGGAATATTTATTGTTAGTCATACTCCTGCTTTCTTTATAGTCCTGTTTACTTTTACTCTGACTTTCACTTAAAAGTTAACTTCAGTTGGCTATCAGTTAACTTTTACTTCACTTTTTTTTTCTCTCTTGCTGTGAAAGAAGTGCAGAATTTTTAATGTAATAAAATATCCCACTCCTCTGTATGCTTTTCCAGCAAAGTTTAAGAATGCATAGCCTTTGACTTTAGTGTCCTCTAAAGTGTCCCTGTGTAGAAACAAGAGCAACTATTACACATTAAGATAGATGATCTGTTATGTCTTTCTGCCATTTCAGCTCCTCTTGACTGATAGTGAATGGGACCAAATGTACACACTGCCTTTGTCCCCATTGATTATTTTGGTTGGTTTAAATCTTCCATAAATTTCAATCTCACCCATTCTGTGATACAGTAATATTTTCTGTAACAGGAAAATTAATGGCCTTGAATTGTAGCTGATTATTGTAGGGATCCATGTGTACTTGTACATTTTCATAAGGCCCTGAACTTCCATTATTGTTTATCTGTATTGTGTTATGGACTATATGTTTCTGTGCAAATCAATCTCTTTGCTAGAAGCAAAGTTTAATTTATTCATGATTGCTTACCTTTCCTTTTCAGTATCTCACATAGCATTTCTGGGTAGATCTAAAATATTGTGACTTCCAGCTGTACCAATATATGTGGAGTATGTACAGAAGCACAGAATACTTATAGTTTACTAACTTTTTTATCCCACCTATTCACTTGCTTATTTAGCTACTGTTGTTAATATTACTTTAATACCTAAAATTAAATATTAAAATGGGTATTAATCTGAGTGTTATAGTAACTAGAATAAAAGTGATTAACATTCACTCTAAATGGATTCTAAGTTTCATTAGTAGTAGATTGCAACTCTTTTAATGACATCAGTGAAGCTGTGGTCATGACCAGTCACATAAATGGGAGCTGCAGATGAGTTTGCAGCGTAGTTACAGTTTTTTCCATTCTTTCTTGACAAATGTACATCTGATATGACAGGTATCAAATTCTATCAAGTAAAGTTCCTCAACAGTACTTCTAAACAAAATAATCTGAGTTGTCCTTTTAATTTTATCACAGTTGTTTCCTCTGCCTCTGATTTATGTTGGAAACCACTTAAGTGGATTATCAAGTACCAGCAAACTCAGGTACAGTAAGTAGAAATATAAGTAGACTGTTTGGATTTTACCCTTTTCTCTTAAAAAAGAAACACTAAAGAAGAGCGTTGTCTTGAGTCTTAAATTCATGTTGTGTCTGCCTGTCTGTCTAAAACCTTGGTATGGTTATGGAATTTTTACCCAGATGTTATCAGTTTACAAGATGTCTTCTTCCTTTAAAAGGAGCTTAGCCAGGCCTGTACTGACATAAAATCACAATATTCCTGTGTGACCATGAAAGTGCTTATACATTTGCCTCAAACCCAAGCATCCAGCATTTCCTGGGTGTCCTAACCAGAGAGTTGGAAAACTGTAAGGTGTGTCTGAAAGAAGAGGCATAAGGAAAATATTTGTAGAATGATGCCATGGCAGATATTTAGGAATCACCAGGGGATGAAAAAACTGCTGTGTAGTGCGGTGGTGGTGGTCTAGCCCTGCTGAGTGCCAAAAGCAGATTGTCAGGGAGCATTGCTCCAAGAGTGCCTTGACTCCCATGTGCCTGTGAATGTAGACCCATGAGAGCTGCTTCCATGCTAGTGCTAGAAAGGTATCAGTAATGTAGGCATGTGCTGTAACAGAATGAATGACTGTATTTTCTGTGGAAGATGAGCACAGAAGCATGATGGCTACAGCAGGACTGGAGGATACACCACCTTATCACCTTATCACCCAGTGCCAGATCCAAACATCCTCAGGGATGGTGACTCCACCACCTCCCTGGACAGCCCAGTCTAATGCCTGATCACCCTAACAATGACATTTTTTTTCCTAATATCTAGTCTGAATTTCCCTGTCTCAGCTGAAGGCCGTTAGTTCTGGTCCTCTCACTGCAGGCACACTGGGGTAGACCTGCCATCACCTCACTACACCCTCCTTTCAGGGAGTTGTAGAGAGTGATGAGGTCCCCAGGGTATTACTTGTAATTTGTTTACTTTTCTTTGTACCTATAGAATTAATATTCTCTAGCTATGAACACTAGATGCCTGATTCCACAGCTCTTTGTTGAATGTGTTCACAAGCTCTTCCACTGAAACAGACATAAAGACTTAGGCAGTACTGTGCCTAGTAGCACTTCAGTCATTGTCAATATGAAAGTAGTTTCAAAACTGTAAAAGCTTTCTTTCCCTTTTCTCTGACCATAAATTTAAATGTTTAATGAGGTGCATCAATGTACCTTCTCCCTCTCCTGTGGCTGGTATACATCGTTTAGATTTACTAGTCTTAACTGATTTTTATAACAGAAACTTTAAAATGCCAGCAGTGTTTCTGTCATTAACACTTTGTTACACTGCATTTTGTTACAATATATGACACTCGTTTACATCATTGCATTCTCCACCTTGTTTGCCTTGTTTGGAAGGTGCAGATGATCTTATGCATAAATTCAAAATATCCATTGTAAAGTTACTAAACATTGTGTTAGGAACTGTGTTATCTATTAATCCAATTGTTAATAATTATCTTAAGCAGGGGATTAATTGGTCCATATGGCCATGCTGTCGCATTTACGAAGTGTCAGATGCATTTTCTCACCCAGAAATGTTTCCAACTGCATTACTGCATGAAGATCAACAATATGTTGCTAAAAGAAGCAGTTTGTTTGGTAGTTGAGGCTGGTCCCACCTTTCACGTTTCTTGTATTTCCTCTAATTTTTTGGTCATGGATTTATTTTTCTTTTTTTTTTTCCAAAAGTCCTGTTTACTAAGCATGTTTTCTTTGTATTTTATTTCTGCTATATGTTTTCATAGACAGGTTTATTGTCTTCTCTTAAGTTTATAATACATATAATTTTTATTTAACTCTGCCTATGAATTTTGCAGAAAGAATTCTTTCATAAGGGTAGGTAGAAAATGCCTATATATTCCATTTCAGTAATGCAGAGTGACCTTCAGAACATAGCCGGTTGCATTGATTTACAAATTGGCAAAGCTTGCTATCTTTCAGTCGTTGGTGTCTAATGTGCATCTTTTATAATACTGACATCTTTATATATGTATTAAATTATTTGGTGTTTGTTTTGGTTTCTTATTGCTGGACTAGTTGTTCCATTACCTGGACTAGTAAAATAAGAGTTAGAATACAAGAATGCTGTTAATCTGATGCTATGCTTGGATTTTTATTTTGTTTTTTGACAGTTTGCCGATGTTTACAGTGCTCAGGAAGTTTACCATTCCACTTACTTTACTGCTGGAAATCATCATACTTGGGTGATCCTTTTTGTTTGTTTTTGGGGTTGTATTTTTGGTTTTTTTGTTGTTTTGTTGGTTTGGTTTTTTCCTTCATTTAAGATACTTTTGTTTTAGAACATATCAAATGGATTACTTATGTCATCTAATCAGCATATTCAATGAATGATTTTTACATACAAATAGAGAAAAGCAAAGAAAGTGATTTATATAGCTCTTTTGAAGGCATAGATATATACATTTCAGTGAAGAGAGGGAAAAAAATCTACTTGCCTTCAGTTTCGTGTCTCATTCTCTAGACAGTTACACAGGTTTCAAGTCCACAGACACAACTCAGACACTTTCAGTGCTTATGTTTGTGTCTTGTCTTGGAGGCTCCTAAATTGCTTCAAACAGACAGATGCTTATGTCTCCAAAGAATGCTGATAGCATGGCAGTCTGGTTATGTAGAGTAAACGTCTTGGTCAAGTCTGAAAAAATACCAGGTTAATGGAGCAAAATGGCGTCTTCCAGTCTTTAGATCAGAGAATTCCTTACTTACAGACACCTATGTTATTTTTCATGAGAAATTATGAAGGATATGCTAGCTGCTCAGAATCTCTAATTTCAGTAGTACTGAGTTGGAGGAACAGGAGTATAAATGCATCATACTTTGTATAGACCTTGACAGTTCTATCCACATGACTCACAAGATGGACTCACAGGGAGAAAAACCAGCTTGCTGAAGTTCAACCCAGGCAACACTAGAGTGATGGTCAGGGAAAAGCTAAAAAAGCCCTCAGGTAAACTGTCATCTCCTTTGGCTTTAGCAGCAGTTAATTGATGAGTGTGATTCATATTTGGAGATGCTCTGGAATTCTTTTGTAGTTTTAACTTCTCCCAGGGAAAGCAAAACTTACTGTCTTCTGTTGGCCTGAAGACTCCCACAAGCAAGTGAAAAAAATAAAGTGAGTCAGTGAGATTATCATAAGTGCTCAGCTGGAGAACAGCATTGTGGCCTATGAGTGCAAGCAATATCCTAACCAAAGGAAAGCTTGGGAGGAGAATGCTGTATTGGTGCAGACTGACACCATGTGTTTCCTTAGGGCTGAAAATGAAAGGGTTCTAGAGAGTCTGCGCAGGCTTATGTCAGGATTTTTGAAAAAGTCAGGGTTTAGGTTGTTACTCTGAGAATCATTATCATTAAAGCCCAATTTATCCAGAGTCTGCTCAGTGCTTTATTTTTGGGACAGTGGTCCACAGATGTGCTGCTTTGCACACAGGATTTCTCCAAGTGCATTTCTTCAAGAGCATTGTATATTTTGTTTTAATAGATCTTCTCTCTCAGTCTATCTTGACAGAATCCATGTCTTCCCTTTCAATTACAAAGTTTCAGTTTGAGTTCAAAATAAGTATCTATTTAAAAATAATCCAGACAGTGTGCTGTATATTATCTTCCTCAACAAAGGTGATATAAAAAACTGCATGAGAGATGTACAATGATTTTCCTTTATTGGACTGCTGGAAGACACTGAAATGTATCTGTTATGAATATCAGTACACATTAAATTTATTTGGTTCAGTGCTGTTACTTTGAACCTTTAATCTTTGCTTTTATAATTGTCTAGTAAGAGAGTGCTCACAGTGCTTTTTCAATCTCCGTTCTCAGGGCCAAGGTCTGACAGCGTGGCACATGGGCAATCACGTTGTTTCTGTAAAGTTGTCAAGACTTTGCCCTCCTGTTAAATGTTCTGTGATTATTAATTGCTTTGAAACTTTTCAGGCAGACAGCCATTTAATCTCTGCTTTAAATAATGAAAATATGAACTGTTTCAATTTTTGCCTACAGGAAACGATACCCACTGAATATTGTAGGCAGCGTATTTACCATCATTCTTGGGGCTTTCATAGCCGCTGGGTAAGGTTTTAATTTCTCATACAAAGCCATATTATGAGGGGAGGGACAGCAGGAGGACTTTTTCCTTGTTTAGTTCTAAGTAAACTGAAGCTGAGATCAGTTGGAGAAAGTTGATTTGGAAGATCTCTCTAGTGGCATCACCAGGAGGTAGAGTTATAAACGGAAAAAATCTAATTCCTGCTGACAATCTTTGGGTGTGTCTTTTTCCACCTCTAGGTTTTCCATGTTGGCAGGATCATAGGTGAAGCAAGTTAAAACTATGTGAGGAATGTTGCTTTTACTTTGTGGTATCAGTGTATTTTAATAATCTTGGAAAAGTATGTTCTTGTTCTGGATAGAAAGACTGATATTTTGGTTGTCAAATATGGAGTTAGGCATCATGCAGTTTTTTAGTCATAAAAATCCCACTTTTTATTTAGTAAGTTCTATTGTGAGATAATGTTCACAAAGCACCCATATACTGTTGTCCTCTGTTTTCTGTTTGAACATTCCTTTATCTATCAGGAAAGGTATTGTTTTGATTATTTGTTTCCTGGCTTTTCTATAAACACGGGTAAATAATTTCCATGTGATATGCCCCAGATAGAGCCATGCATGTCCTATCAAATTACCCTGTATTGATGAGGTCACTAGTCAAAACAGAAGATGTGACAATATGTCTGCTAGGACTGTAAAAAACAGTGAAATTTTATTCCCTAGCCACTTTTTGTAGTAAAAGAAATAGGTAAGTATATTCAATTATAATTGGACTGGTTGTCAGGGTTGAGATGGGCGGAATTTTTCTCTGAATGAAAACTGAACATTTCCTGCCACCATAACACGGAGCATTAGGAGCACTCTGATGTCTCATTTGGGATGGTCCTGTGACTGGAGAAATGGAAACAACTACAAAGAAGGCTTGAAGCAAAACCTGTGTCTGGGTGGAGTTCATGGGATTTGCATATCCTCATTCATTATATTCAGCTTGGTAAGCAAGGTAATACAATGTATTGCATATTTTTTGCTTATTTACAATATAGTATTTCTGTCTTTCCCAGATCTGATCTCTCTTTCAATCTGGAGGGCTACATCTTCGTGTTGCTAAATGATATTTTCACAGCAGCAAATGGAGTTTATACAAAACAGAAAATTGATCCAAAGGTAACTATGGGGTGGTTAGATTGAATTTAGCATTATAACAATATGATAACAGTGGGCAACTGTCCTGGTTTAGGGCAAATGTAGGGGGGAAACCTCTGAAGAGGTCCCTCTAGAAAGCAAGTTCAAGTGGCACTTCCGCCTACCTCTTCAGGAGATAAACTTCCTTAGAGAAAAGTGGAAAAAAACTGTTTATTGAATGAGCAAAGTACTCACAAACATGAAAAAAAGAGAATCATATTAAACGATGGGGCCTCTCATTTTTCTGAAGAGATGGCAAATTCAGAGAGTCCTTTTTGTGGCGTGTAACTTGGCTCACTCAGTCTCTTATCAGTCCCTCCTGTGCTGGGAAATGCCGAGTTCCAGCCCCAGTGGGCCACAGTGTGAGCTCCTGGTGCTCATTTGGGTTTTCAGTCCAGAGCAGGGCTGATCTGTTCCAAAAAAAAGAAGTCACTGTCCAGGGAACTTCTTTGCCTGAGCTCGCTGAAAAAACTATCTAAAAGCAAAGGAGAACTCTCTGCTGCTGTTCATGCTGCAGACAACACACCGAGAGACAGAGAGAGCAGAAGCGCTCTATCTCTGTTTTTGAGCACAACACCTCAGACATTCCACCTCTTCTCCTTATCCCTCCCTTCACTCTTGGACCTGGTTCTAAAGGCACAAAACTTATTTCTTGGCTAAAAAGATGAATGGGGATACAATTCAGCATCAAAAAAAAAGCAAACCATAAGCAAACAGTTTACCTCTAAATTTGATACATATTTATATAGAGACAATGACTTTTTTACTAAAAACACACTTTATGTGAGGTTTATGTAAAATAAACAGAGACCTGTCCTGCCTGAGTCATAACCACAGTAACTGTAGTCTTTTTTTAGTTATCTAAAAGCAAGTCTGCAGCAAAGGCAGGTGAGACAAGGAATTGGATGATACCTTGATACATATTACTTATGTAAGTGTTGGGCAGGCTGCTCTTCAAATGCAGTGGCATGAAACATACTAAGCTATAGCAAAGAGGATACAGATTTGGCTTCTGGCTTCTATATTTCAGCAGAAATATATGGTTTTTAATAATCTTAGACACCTTAGTAGATTCCAGACTGCATTTTTATTAATGAGCAGCACATAACAACCTCACAATTTTCTGCAAAATACAGAAGAAGTGATAGGCTGGAGAGATTTTTTTAAGCCACATGGCTCAATCTGGAGGAAGGGAAGGCTGTCTTTTCATTCTCTCAATCTTCTGCCTTTGTGTCAAGCAAGTTAAGCCCCAGGTTATATGGCATCCCTCAAGTTGCATAAAGTTACATAAATTACCAGTGATTACAGAGCTCTATCTGTGAATCAAACTTCATTCATTTTCCTGTTATACATTTTCATGGTTGATTTGCAGTAGAGGGATTGGGTAACTCCTTGCCAGGCAGAGACTTGAGTGAAGTCAACACAAAGCACTTCTGGGGCCAGAGATTTTGAAAGGTGTTGTGTAGAAAGTGTCCAAGGTATAACAGAACAGTAATACTCTGATGAGTGCACAGACAAAGTGACTGAAGTGGAAATTCAGCTTAGTACAAAACACTGAATCTGAGAATTGCAAATTTGTATTTTAAATTGACATGTATTCTATTCTGTTTACTCACTGACAATAATGTCAGAAGAATTACCAGACTAGTATGTAGTATTTTGCTCCCAAATGGCTTTTAATGCTTTTAATGCCAAACAGCATGTTTCATTTTTCACAGGAGTTGGGAAAATACGGTGTCCTGTTTTATAATGCTTGTTTCATGGTGATTCCAACAGTTATTTTTAGCTTTTCTACTGGAGACTTTCAGGAGGTAAGCAGCAATATTGCCTATCTCAGATAATGTTATTTTGTTCAGATTTCATTTGGGGAGTGACATTTTTTTCTTTGTTTCTGAAGAGGTAATCCTACCCCTATGTTAGTGATCAGGGTTTAAAAAGTGTGAGTTGGACTTGTGCTTCACAGGTAAGAACTTTCACTTAAGGAGTAGCTGAATTTGTGCGATAGTCCTTATTTGAGTCTTTGTCTATGAACTAACATATGTTTGGGAACACCCAGCTAGAACAAATGGTTGAGAATCCAGCTGCACTGTGTGATTTGCCACAAGTACCAAAATGAGATTACAGCTATATAGACAATTTCCAGTCCTTCTCTCATTCTGATGTCCAGGGCAGATTTCTGTTAATCTCAGTCTAATCAGGTAACCTACATTTTCCATTCTCGTAGAATGAGAGCATGACTTTCCCCAGGTAATCATAGTACAGTATCCATAGGCAGTATGTCCTGATATATAAAGTATCAGACCAGAAGGTCTTCATGGCTCCCTCACAGATTTGCTGAGTTACATTTTTCATAATAGTAAAATGAGTCAAATCGCTCATATTCCTTTCTAGTAATATTTTACATTTGCCACAGAAAATTCTTTGGAGGGTGTAATAAATCATTGCAATGTTCTTTGTTGTATTGCCCTGAACTCACATTATTTTGTCATTGTGCTCATAGAATTCTGCTTTAAGCAGTAAAATTATGATTCCCTGAAAGTGCTGGAATTAAGTCTGCTGTGAACGTGAAATTTCTTTGTGTTGTTAGTCCAGCATGACCTTATGGCACTTTAGGGAAATGCACCTGCTGTCTATCTTGGAAAAGGGGCTCAGGTTTGTATAGGTGTAAGATTCCAACTGCTTTTCCAGCACGCAGGGTTGGAGACATTTTGGGAGACCTGGTCAGAGAAGTTTATCTTGTTGGGTTTATTTGTTACCTTGTTGGGTTTACCTTGTTGGGTTTACTTACTTTCCCCTGAAGTAAACCTTGTTAGGTTTACTTCAGGGGAAAATAAGGAGTGTGTTGTGCCCACTGGCTGATTTGCTGTAAACAATTTAATGCTCAATTACCTGAAGAAATAAATATCTATTAGAGAAATACATTGTGCTTGCTGCGCATCACATTGGTTTCGTTGCTTAATATTAGAAGTCTTATTAAATGATGCAGATACACAGAAATCAAATTGTGGAGAAAACAGAGAAAATGGAAAAATACCAATGACAAGTCAGCAAATGGTTGTAGATAAGCCTTGTACTTAGGAGATTTTCAGACCAGTTTTTACCCCGACAGAGCTTCTTGCCTTGACCCATCACAGCATGCATCTTTTGCTGTGAAGCTAAAACAGCAGTGCAACATCTATGTGATAGGGACATGCTTCTACTCTCCTAGATAATCTTGTAGAGATTGCAGTTTGTGAGTGAATGTCTCATTTGTCCTTCATCAGCTGGCTCACTGTGAGGAGAGGAAAGCACGATGCAATATAATAGGAAGGAACCCCCAGAATGGCTCTCTGTTATACTCTGCAGCTTGTTGTTGCTCACCAGCACAGTTCTAGCAGGGCAGAGCTGCTCAAGATACTTTTTGCCTCTTGCCTCAGCTGGCTGCAGCTCAGGATGAGCTTATGGCCTTTATTCTGTTTCTCAGGGATGTGTTCAGCCTTAGCTGAATTTGATGCATATGCAGCAAATGTAAACTTACCAGATCAAAATAAGGCATATCCAGGAGTTACTAGAGATGGAAAAGAATCTGTGACATATTTCGTAGTGACTGTGTGGCACTGTGTGTTTATTTGGTGCACTTCACTAGGGAAGCTGCTTCAAAGTAATTGAGCCTTTTCATTGATCTTCACTGTTGAGACCTTAGTAATGCTCAGAGACACACCCTTGGGCCTTGGAAGCTGCTAAAGAATCAATCTGTGGTGTGGAAGCAATTTAGAGGAAACTACTTATGTATTTGCTGTTTCTGTCTGTCTCACATCAACAGTATTTATTATGTGTTATTATTCACAGTGTTAGTATCTGTAATTAAACAAAATACAGTTTTCTGTATTGTGTTTTTGTTCATTGCTTACAGTCTACACTTCTGTATCTGCACTGCTCTACGTGTTGCAAGTATGTCTCTAGGTATCATGGGTGCTGTCATCCTGTTGTCTCTCAAGTTAGATGCATTAAACTGTTTCCAGAAGTAATATAAATGGTTCATAATTTTGGTATTAATTAAACATATTTTGTGAATTTACATATTTTCATATTAAGTGTATGTTAAATGTGTTTAGAGTTGATTATGTGGCACATAATTCTCTCTCTCTCTCTTTTTTTTTTTAAACAGGCAACACATTTCCAGCACTGGACAAATTTTTTATTTGTATTTCAATTTATCCTTTCCTGCTTATTGGGGTAAGAACACGGGGGAACCTTGCAGGTTTTTTCCATGGCAGTGTTTCAAATTACAAATCTGATATAAGACTCAAATATAAGTTATGTTACAGTTCAAAGGAAATGTTTTTTCCCACTGGGTTATGTCTTGACTTATAATTATTTCTAATGGTGTAAATAACTGTTCAGTTATCTGGATTTTTGACCTCAGAGTGCAGTGCTGGACACCATGACATTTAGCTTTGTATTTTCTGTACTGTGTCTTCTAGCTGTCTCTTCTTATCATCTAACTTTTTTGCAGTTAATAGCACATAAGTCCTTGAGTATAGGAGCTGTTTCAGTGTGTTTGCACTTTAAAGCAGCAGAAAAGTGTGGGAGATCTAAAAGTAATAAAACAATGCTTTGAGTACTGTTGAAACTGTGGGGTCAGCAAAAGAATGAGTTATATCCTGTTATTCTCCTCCACATTGTGACCAAGAGGTCAAACTAACTTCAAATATTGACATATAAACAGCGCAGAGAAAAGAGATGACTTTGCTGGAGCCAAGTAACATATTTTAACATATATTTTGAACATTCTGTATATGCACATCATTAACTTAAAATAGAGATTCACAGAAATTCTTTTATAAGGGTTTGAAACAGGTGGGACTACAGAGCCTAGAAAAACACTGATCCAGAAAATGTTGAACATCTTGAAGTAGTGCTAAACTTCTTTGCTCCCTGGCAGGAATTTATAAAATTTTCTCCTTTGTTTAGGTTTCTCTTGATGTATTCTACTGTCCTGTGCAGTCATTACAATTCTGCGCTCACAACAACAGTAATTGGTGCCATCAAGGTGAGTTATGGACCAGAAGAGGGACATATAAATGCTCAAATAGATAGGAAAGAGCATTGGCTCAGCAGTGATCTTGATTCTACTTTGAGACGGAAACTCAAAATGCGGGCTAGTACTGAGACATTGCTTGTGCCAAACAAGGTC
The DNA here is from genome assembly GCA_034336665.1 of Luscinia megarhynchos. Lineage (NCBI taxonomy): Eukaryota > Metazoa > Chordata > Aves > Passeriformes > Muscicapidae > Luscinia > Luscinia megarhynchos. The sequence goes on along the minus strand of CM067592.1, from coordinate 37,967,595 downwards.
ACACCACAAAGTCAACTTGTTCTCTTGCATTGAAAGTCAGGTATGCTCGAAAAATCCTTGTTAGTATTGATCTAATTTTACTTCTCCTACAAGAGAAACTGGAACAATTTTAATTAAGAGATGTACATTTACCCACATTTCATCAGACACTATCACATGCCTCTGTTGTTTATTAAGTTATTGTGTGTTAGGCAAGATGCAAATCCAGGTGAACTGATAGAGACTAACCTGGTTTTACTTTGGGCTAAACTAATTTCCTTTGCAGCTTATACATAGGGCTTCCATAGATGCAGAATAATGACTAAGCTGAAGTACGGAGTGTGCTTTATGGTTAAGTGCCTCAGCCTCTGACTGAGAACTTGTGTTCTAGCTGAATGGACTGTTTAATTTTGGTGTGTACAAATTCTGGTCAACACCAAAACATGTATGTCTTAAAAACTGAACCAGGTGTCCTTACAGTCTGGTTTTCTTTAACCCAATTTAATTTAAAAACATGCATCTTGCTTTATATTCATGAGGACAGCATGCCTAGGAGCATCCCCCACTGCACATGCTTTTTTGGTTTTTGTAGGCCAGTTTGGAGAGCAGCACAGATCTGTAAAGCTGACATAGCTTGAATAAAGATAAAACTTATGCAGCTGTGGGCAAAACATTTTCAGAATTCAAAATAGCTTAGGCACAGTACTGAATCCCTTCCGTGACTAAGCAAAGCAACACATTCACCATAACAAAATCTGAAAAATGAGAGTGGTACTTCTCTTTCTACATTCTTTTTCTTTTTTGAAGGCTGCAGGATTCATCTGTCCTTGTTTGAAGGACAGGTGTCTGCCAATAAAAGCAGAAGCTTCTCTTTGAAATGGAGAATATAAATGCCCTCCCTCCAAATTATTATTATAATTTTGAAAGTAAGGGGCTTTCAGGCAAAGAGATGGGAATTAGGAATAACAGTTCTTTAAATTAAATTAAAATAGAAATACAATATTACAAAGAACAATCCAAACCCTGACCGAGTCAGAATACAGCCTGACACCCTGTCAGTCAGGGTGTTGGTAGCAGCCCCATTAAATGGTGGCTGCAGTCCTCCTGCAGTGGCAGGTGTGGTTCTATTGAAGCAGTGCTCCTGTAGAAAGGTGCAGTTTTCCTCTGAAGGTCCAGGGATGATGCGGAAAAGTCTGTCTTTCTTCTGGATCCAATGGAAAGAAGGTGTCCAAAATCTCAGTTTTTATCTAGGCAGGAAAGGCTTGGCTCCTCCTCTTGGCTGGAGCATCTCCCAATGGAATGCTGTAATTTTATCAGTCATACAGTGGGACTTAATGGCCCATTAACAGATGATATCTTCCTGGAGGGAAGATGGGTTGTGGAAAAGATAAAGATGATTGCCTCACCTGGTTTTAAAGATGGCCCATTAGCAGATAATATGTGCCAGGGAGATAAGGGTCACTGCCCCACCCAGCCCCAACAGATGGTGACAGAATACACATTTCTGGCCACATCCTGTATTGCAGCCCAACACACATTCTGTGGCCCTGAATGTGTTCTTTTAAATTTTATATGTCTGCATCGAACCATTAAGTCAGGGCAAGACCATTTCTGTTTTCTAAGCTGTAATAGTCCTTGACATACTTTGAGCAGCTTTAAAGTAGAGAAACAGGTTATGATGCAGCACACTCCATTAGATACTGGTAGAGATGTCATTGTCCAGGCTAGCTGCGGAAACAATTGAAAGCAACAAAGTATTGGTGAAATGATCACACATTTTTGCATCTTTCCTTCTGTCTTTAGAGGACTATTTTTCCAAAACTTGGTTCAGGTATGTGAGAGGTAGAATCTTTAACTTCAAACTGTGTCTGTCTTGAACCTGTAGCAAGTGATTTCAGTTCACATTTAGTTGGAAAAGTAGCAGATAACTCTCAAGGTAATAATGAAGAACTTTTACTGTAACTTTAAGACTTCCATTTTATGCTGGGGAACCCAAAACTCACTTTTAAGTAATGGGATTTGAATTCCAAAGACAATAAAGAATAAATTTCAAAAAGTGGACTTAGCTCCATTTTGCATAATACCAAATAGCACTTTTTTCCCTAGGAAGTCATTGTGCACTGTATACATTTAGAAAACATACTGATTGTATTATTCTTTTTATTGATACATTATTTATAAGGCTGGCATCCCATGTAGTTAATTTAAAGGCTGATTTTAGAGTGGTCAGCAACACAGTATAGCTATTTCCTTAGAAAAGTGAATTAGTTGATTTGCTTGTATTCATGGAGATGAAATCGTACTTAAATAAATGCATTACTTTTGTTTCCTTTTCAGAATATATCCATTGCTTACATTGGCATGTTGATCGGTGGAGATTACATATTCTCCATGTTAAACTTTGTAGGACTAAATATTTGGTAAGTGAAACTTGAATTCCTTTTAATTATTAAAGCTGAAAATTTCTTAGTGAGTTCTAGTTTTAGGTTTCATTTGACTGCAGTCATTTGGGTAATGCAGTTTTGAAACTGGCCTGAAGAAGCACTGCCTCTGGATGTAAAGTTCATTACACATTTTCACATTTGTTTTCAGAGATTAAATCTTACTGTGGTAAGGCCTAGTTGTGAAAATATGCCCACAGTTTTACTGTGTGAAATTGAATTAGTTCTTTTTTTGATACGAGCAGTAGTTCTGAGCTGTGAGGCTTCCAAGTAAAAGCTAAGTGTCGTGTGGGAAATGAGAACATTGACTGAATGAGTTGTGCCCATTGAATATAAGTTCTAACTTGTGAGTTGTTACTTTCTGTGCTTAAACGATCATTTGTGTGTATGAATCTGTGTGAGCAGCTGGTAGTTGATCTATTTCTGCTTGGGGCTGCTTTCTCAGAGGGATTACATAGCTCTGAGGCATTCCTGGCTTATGATAGCTGGGTTCTTTAGCCCTTCAGAAGGAAAGGTACATACCTATGAAATGATTTCTGAAGCATCAGGTATCTCTGACACCACTGTTCATTCTCTTTTTTGTAGTATGGCAGGAGGGCTGAGATACTCATTTTTAACATTAAGAGGAAACAGCAAGCCTGCACAACCTGGGGATGAAGAAAATGCACTTCCAGTGTCAAAGAGTTAGGCAAAATGCCTGCTTTGAAAGAGACTGAAGACACAAGTTTGTTTACCATTAAGACCTTAAATAAGTATATGCTGGAACATATTTGGAACAACAAAAAAAAAATCTACCTCAGTTGTCAGACATGCACACAATTCAGTGGCTCAGAAATATTCTTGCACACCATGTTTTTTACAAGTAAACTGGTTTGCTTTTAGCTTTTTTTTTATCTGCAAACCATTTTATAGGAAGAAATGTTATGAGAAAATCTCAAGTTGTAAATTTCTGCACTTACCTGTACGTGGGTGCTATTTCAACAAGATCTTTGAGTTCTGTTAAAGTGGCTGCTTGTAGTTTATCGAAGCAAAAACTCTCTGTAAAGATCATGAAGCTTCATTCATCACTGCCTTATGCCATATGCAATCCTTCATATCAGTGAGGAGATGAAAGATCCTAGCGGTTCAGATTGGTTTCATGCATGTATATGTTCTTGGGTAAGTTATGCAGAACATATGGGGCAAAGAGGATATTTGCCCCCAGATTGTTCCCTGTGCAAGTGTCCACTAAAATATTCAGGCTATGTCCATGTATGTACATGTAGGCATTTTCTGTGTGTTTCTGTCATCCTCAATCACACCATGGTGTTCTGCAGCAATTGTCACTGTTGTTATAAATGAGCCCTCATGACTTTGCAGAAGACCAAGGAGAGTAGTGAAATGACAGGGGATTTTTTAATATTTAAAGATTTTTGTGTCTGTGTGTCTGTAAGACAGTACCAACAAATCTATTTTTGTTAAGATACATTTTTCTTTCTATATCACAGTCCCCTCCTCTCACATTTTGTCTGTAACCATCTCTCTGTAGAGAAGTGGTGCTACTATGTACAAATGTAATAGGAAAGGGAAACATAGATATGTGGAGGACTGACCTGTGTTTAAATAAGGAGAAATGGCTAGTGTCCTGTTGTGTCTTATATATACAGTAAAAGCTTACCTGATACTAGTTTATGCTTTCAGTTCTAAGCAAGGAATAATAATGAGCCTGGGGATTATTACAGGAGGCTCAGCTGGTACAGTAGGCTCAGTGGTTAAGAGGCCCAGACTCATGGACTGAGTTATCATCTGGGACAAATACACCCATATCTATATTTCAATAACACCTGCATCTATATTTTCTTCTTTGGAAATACTTGACAATGCTTATCCTTCTCCGAGGATAAAGTGTGAACCTTTGAAAACGTGAGCTTTGAAGTGTTGGAAGACAGCAGAGAAATTAATCTTGTTGAAGTTCTCAATTCCCTGCAAGCATGAGCCAAGATTTTTTAAAATAATCAAACCAAAAGAAGATTTTGAAAGACTTTGGCATGGAACCAGGGTGGTCTAATGACTTATTTGATCCCCACTTGGTTTAAAATACAGCTAAGAAAACCTGAAAAGCATTACTCTGTGTGTAGCACATCAATGACCAGTCTGAATTAGATCTAAGAAACATGGCTTCACACCAGAAGCTTCAGGGAGTAACTGCCTGCATGGATTTGAATGGCAAGAGAAGCAGTGACTGCAGATACTAGAAGTGGCATTTAAAGGCACGCTCAAAGCGAGAAGAGAAATCTGAGCTATTCATTTTCTCATGGCTGGCTAAGAATGTGACTTTTATTTTCTGTCTACTGAAGACCTGTGGAGGGAAAGCCTTGCAGCAAATATTTTTCAGTGATCTTCTGTTTTAAAATATTTCCTTTATGCTTAAAAATCTACAATATTTTTGAGTGTGTTCTTTTATAAGGATCCTCTTTCTTCAGATAATCCCTACCTCCACAATTCCCGTTACTGAACCTTAACTCTCCGTGAGACAAGGTATTGGAAGGTTTTCATTAATTATGAAATTAGTATGAGTGCCATTTGATTGCTATATTGATGAACACACAAAGGCACCTGCTAAATAAGGTGTAGTTCCCGCAAAGGAACACCTAACATATGCATATAATTCATTAATATTTTGCTATACCTTTTCTAAATAAAAATATAGAGATTACCATTTTAACAGGTGTTTTGTTTGGGTTTTTTTTGGGGGGAAGAGGGTTACGTATAATTGTCCCAAACACATGAGCAACACAGATATTTGCTTTTTATATGATCTACTGCTATAGTGTTCCTGAAGTAGTTTCTTTAGTTCATTCTATTTATTTAATTTCTTGTTCATAGAACAGTGCTTCAGACTTAGATTTCTCACCTGAAATAGACCTGATAATCACAGTCTTTATGACAGTGTTAGTCAGGATCACTTAAAAAACGAATCTAGGAATAACAAAAAAATAGGTACTATCTAGAACTACTTGCAACTGCTTGCATGTTTTCACAAAGAAACTCAGCTTCAGTCACTTACTGTTTTCCTTTATATCCCAGATATTTTTGATTCCAGTAAATGTGCTGATTACAATTCTGAAATATGGGCTCAACCAGACACAACTGTCATGTTAAAATTCAGGAAATTGCATGGTTGTTTCATCCAGAACATCAATAATTGTGTATTTCAGTTAATAAGGTAAGAACTTAAAACTGATTTTTTTTAGGATACAGCTGCTTACTTTTCTACAGATTTCATATTAATAAACTTAAAGTTGTAAATACGACATTCATACCATTACAGATGTCAATGTATATTTACAAGGAAACATGCAAAGAAAAATAATTACTGAACCAGAAAATAATATTGTCCTGTGCTTTGACCTGTTCATGCTCTATATTTTGTGGGGATTTTTTAGCAGTGACCTGGCTGTAGTGAAGTGAGATTAAGTGAGAAAATATGGTCACCCAAGGAACTTTTTACCCATTCACTTTGTATAGAGGTGAGAAAAACTTACCTCAAAAAAAAACCTTAGACTGGGCTCAATGAAGAATTCTTCACATTCTTAAGAATTTACTCATTTTCTTCTCATTAGCATGGCCTAATTGACTCATATTGGGCCCATGAACCTCTGTAGACCTATCTGAGACTCATTAGCAGCCACCTGAAAAGAAAATGGAGACAGAACATGGAAGTCCAGAAGAGAAGACTGACAGCTGTGGAAGACTGTATTTTCATTACATTCATCAAATAGAAGGGATTCTTTAAGTTTGGGGGCATTAATTTAAAAGAGGTATTCATCATTATTTTTACATGTAGGAAACCGAAACCTCTTCAAATTTAAAGTATTCCTTGAAGTGAGTGATTCTTTGGGTTGTACATGGCTGTTTGTAAATACTTTTGTAAATGTAATATTTAAACCTTATTTATTTGACTGGTTTTACTTACGAGGTAAAGCCCTGAGGGGAAAATTAAAACAGATTTAATGTGGGGAAACTGGGTTGTTGTTGTTAAACAGTAATGATTTTTTTACTTCTTGTTACAGATAAGCTAGTGTTACCTTCCTTGTGATTCAGACATTGTCTTTACTTGTAAAGCATCTGCACGATTTTAGGTTTCTGTCTGAAGGTGTCAGTAATGCAACATGATAAATCGTTTTATAGCTGGTGTCAGTATGAATTTGTCCCAGAAGTGTCTGGGCTACAATTTAACTCGTCACTGTAAGAAGTAGGGTTGGTATCTGTTTGGAGTATTTTTTTTTTCAGAGGTTTGGTTTAGACTCATCTCTGGTCCCTATGAATGCAAACAATAACAATAAAATTAGTTTTTCTGGTTTATGTAGTTTCCAGAAAAGGAGTGAAACCTTTCCCCTAAGGCTGACATCAGAAATTATTGTTTAGTTTGGATTTTCTCGGTAGTTTACAAATGTGGATGTAATGTAGGGTTGTTATTCTAATCTAAATCCTGGACATTTCCTGGAAGAATGAAATCATGTGGCTTGGTTAATCTCCTCACTTCTCTGCCAAGGCTCAGAGACTAACAGTGTGCTGGAAAGAGGCATTTTCCATGCAGTGTCTGATTCATACAGGCTCACTACCTTTGCTCGCCATGAAAGTGTTTCAGCATCAGCTACTCTGTCTTGTTGGGGGTCTGATCTTTTTCTGTACTCTGGTAAAATGCATCAGATTTATGAAAGACCTTTTCCCATATATCTGGAGTTCTTTACCTTAGGCTTTCTTTCAGTCAGCGGGAGAAGGGGCAGGTAGAGGAAACTACTTCACCTTCTACTTGTAATTGAGTATTGTATTGTTACTTTACTAATCAGGAGTAGTTTTCCATGTGTTTCTTTACCCTGTTCCTTCAAGTGAAACACAGTTTCTGATATGTACGGTTCACTCAGTTCCTTTTTCTTTTCTCGTAAAGCTTTGGGTTTATGAGCCTGTAGGTTTTGTGTACTTGGGGAGAATAGAAAACTATCAGACTGGTAACAGCTCGCACCCTGGTGTGTAGATGTGAATTCTCTGTTGCTACTTCTGATGTTTCTTTCTGCTGCAGTTGCTTTTCTTTTAATAGCATTGCCCAGATCCTCAGTTTTCTGGTATGCGAAGCTGCTAGTTTATGTCTAACATATGTTCTCCAGTTTTCAAAGCAGCTTTCTTGTTCCTGTTGATGTTGCTCCAGTGTGTTCTTTTCCAAAATGCTGACCAATCCTTAATGATACCACTAATGAACTAAATTTACTTTAGTCTAAAATCTTCAAAGGCTACAAGTTGGCAGTGTTTTTTTAAGATAGTTTGCTTTTTGTAAAATAACACAAAGTGTAATAAGCACCTTTTTCTTCCTATTGATTATTGATGTTTTTCTTAAGCTTGTTAGATGATCAGTATAAAGCAGGAAGGAACAGATGCTGCTGTTCTGAGTTCCTTAGCTACTGATGTTGCTGATGGCAGCTTGTTGTTAAGAAATTACCTGAAATGTAGACTTGTGCTTGAGTCCTTTTTCCTGCATTAGACTTGATGGGACTAAATATACAAAACTACTAAATATATAAAATACATCTATTAGTTATATAATTAACAATTAAATGTATGTTTAATTACCACATCTCATAGTGGATTAAGACATTAAATCCATTCCTGTGTAGAAGACCTACCTGAATACCAGATACTTCCAATGTAGTGCATAGGCCTCATTTTGATTTAAGTGAGGCAAGAACCTCCATTTCTGTGTATGAGATGAGAAGCAGCATGTGGAACTTTCTGTGTGTAAAATCTTCTTTCCTACTTAAGGTTGGAAGACCATTGTTTCCATCAATGGACCTTTATTCTCTGTTTTTATGAACAAAGTCTTCTGCCCCCAGTAAAATTCATAAAGGTCAAATAATTTGCAGTGTCATGTGGCACATGAGACTCTGAAAATCATGAAAATTAAAGTTGGCATGTGGAAGCTTGTTTCTCAACAGACTCTTCAGTCTTCCTCTACAGGTCTGTTAGGAAACTAAATATCCAGCGCTTCTTCCCTGGGATCTCATTTCCCTGTGAATGAGAAAGTAATTGCTCTTCTGTTGGCAACACCTAACCATTCATTGCTTTTTGTGTCTCTGGCAATACAGAAATCCTGAATCCATTTTTTTTATATTGATTAATTTTTCATTTGCTCTAAAACTTACCAGTTTTGCCTAGGAACTGCTTTGGTGCTTTGCTACTTTATTTCTTCTGTATTTCTAAGATGTTAAAGATTTTTCTTTCTATAACTCTTCTTTGGTATTTGTATGCATAGTGTTTAAAGTTCAGGGTACTTTACAAATGCCAGCATTTGTTTATTTTCACAGTAAGACTGAATCCAAAAGTAAACTGTGTAGTACATCTCTGAAGGAGGAACATTTTATAGATGGTGGCAAGTTTGATGTGATCTTTCCTTAGACAGAAATCCTGTATGAGAAATTGTTGTATCAGTTTCATCTACCAGTCTTTAGTCTTTATCTCCTACCATTCTCCCACCAGCATGTAAATTCAAGGCTTGCAGAAGAGAACTGGTGAAAATACATATATGGAAGAAAATTCTGCCAGCTCTTCAGCAATTGACTTATTGCTTGTTGACACCACTGAAAATGAGAGTAATATCTACCTCCTGTACCACATGGGCTACCTTGGGGAGAGATTTGCTTTGAAGACAGAAAGTGCTGAATGAACTAAGAGATGCATTGGTCACAAGGAAAAAAAGTTAGAAGACTGATTCAATTCTTCAGTGGAGAAATTTAGGTTGTATTGTTCAAGAAAAGCAGATTAGGAAGATTAAACAATTCAGAGAGAAGAAGCTAAACTAGGGCTCCAAATGTAATCTATATATTTTTTGCTTTCTCCAGTGGTCACAGGAGCAGGGGATGGGATTGAAAAAGCATATTCCTTTAGGAAAAATAGATTACCTACACTTCACTTTATCTTAACAAAATGACAATTGCAGTCCCTCCATCAGTGTCTTCAAATCAGTAAAATTATTCTAGAATTCAAAGTCACTGTCACAAAAAAGTCCTAATCTTTCTCTCCTGTATAACCAGAATAATTCTGAAAGGAAACCAGTGCTGCATTTTGGAGGAAAGTTATTCTGACCTCAGTGGTCTCATCAAACCAGGGAACTAAAATGAGTAATTCAAAAGAAGGCCTATTTTCTGTCCAGAGAAAAAGTCTCCTAAATTGTCCCTTTTTTTCCAGTTTCACAGTTAATCTGCAATGGGCTGGTCAGGTATTGACACACAAAATGTAATCTTCTAGCCCTTACACTTAGGCATTTTGAAAATTTTAATAAGGGATAAATTTGTATAAACTAATATAAACTACAAGTTATGGAAAGTATAAGGAGTCCTAGTGGTTTAATTCAGAATCAGGAACTCTGGGAGGCTGCAGGAGAAAGAGGATCTCCATGCTGTCCCTGTAGCCACTGCTGTGTCCTATTCACCCACAGTAGTCAATACTGAGGGCAGGATGGCCTTGCATTGTGTTTTACTGGCCTTGATATTACTGATTGTGACTGAGCAGTACATTTTCTCCTAAACTGGCTCCCTTTCTAGAAGCTAAACAGCAATGAATCATGAGTTCCTGTCTTCAGGGCCAAGGTGACCAGGCGACAAAGGACATCCTGTAACATGCAAGAGTTTAGATATGATGCCTTCTGCTCATAGATTATAAAATGTACTTCACAGGAAAATAAAAAAAAAATTGAATTGATTTGCAGGACTTTTGCGCTAGTCTTTGCATCATGCACCTACATACCTTATGACTTCCATTACTGGGAATGGCAATACAATAACTACTTTTGAAAGAACATTGAATGCAGGAAGCTCAGTGACCAATACCAGGTATTAGAGTTTAACATTTGTCATAGTTGTGGAAAAAAACCCCATGGGAGAAAAGGGAGAATGCTGCCTCCTGTCTACTCACTGAGTTGCAGTATTAATAAGCAAATGGGAAGGGTCTGGTGAATACACGAGTCAGGGTGAATGAGATGGGATCAATACAAGGAGAGCAGGCATCAAAAATGCCTAAACATTATTATCATGTCTCTGGGTGAAGTCTTCTGTTTATGCAGCTTGCTGAACTAATTTTCTGTGTGAGCACCTGGTGATACTTTATCCATGTGGAGGCTGCAATAACCAGTGAATGTCTAGATTGGAGCCTCTGACATTGTTCTGCTTTGTTTGTGCTGTATGGGTTATGCAAGAGTAAATCCTATTAGATGGCCAGCTATAACATATGAATGGCTCCATTATGCCATAAGAAAAAGTAAACTCACTGCTGTCCTTTTTTTTTAAACTTGGCTTGAGCTGGATAGATTTTGTGGAACGTTTGTTCATTATTTTTGGCATGTGTGGGATGACTGAGAGTCATGTTTCTCCATGCTGAGATGTACCATCCTCTCCAGGTGGTCTCTTTGATCGAAGCTGTGCTCAGCTACCACTCCGTGGGACAGATCCCAGGCCCACACCACATGAGCTCATGGCTTGGACATCATCTTGCTGGCTGTAGTAGGAGCACGCACTTGTGTGTGGCTTTGTGGGTAAATAAATCTGATCCTGCTGTTTTAATGTTTGTGTGCCTTCAGAATTTCTGGCTCAGAGCTGCTGTCCTGCTGCTCTGATGTCAGGGTACAAAATTCTCTGATGTTCTTCAGGTGTAGGTTCCTCTGGGGTTATGTGCTGACGTGAAGGCAAGCCTTGCTTGATGAACACAGTCTTCTAGAGTATTAGTTCTGATGTTAAGTGCTGGATTTCTTTCTGATGTTCCAAGCTCAGGCATGGGCTGATAATGAGTCACAATTAATTTAAGGACTCCACACATAGTGGTATATGCTACAGGATTCTAAGGAGAGCAGGTTTTGTGTTTTGGAAGGTGACTGGAATGTGGTTTCTTGTGTTCAGTTTTACGTGGAAATCCCAGTTGGTGGTTTGTTTGGGTAAAACTCAGCAGACTGAGGTCCAGGGAGAGATTACAGTATCAACAGGTTCCATACTCTCATTTCCAAGGTTTATGCCTAGATACAGGACTCTGCAAAGTCTCTTAAGCCCAAAAGCTGCCTAGGGCTATGTGAAGAATGTGGCAGCCTTGAGGTCTCAGAACACTACTTTGTTAATTCCAGGACAGAGACCTTTAGTTTCACAATCTTGCGTTGAGAGGCAGGCACACATGGAGCTCAAGCTTAGGCTCTTCTGAATGAATATCCAGGCTTTCCTAAAGGCTCTCTGTGTATTTTGAGTAGACTAATTATTTTGAATGACTGACCTGCTTGAGGGTGAAGACCCTGGCCTTTTAAGTGACTGTTGTGATGTCAGAGTACTGGAATTTTGGATCTAGTTTGCATACATATAGTTGAAAAGCCAGGCTTCTGTTACACTTGGTCCATGAGTTCTTGGGCTTGATAGGGTTTAAACTCACCACACATACAAGAAGAAACAAAAGCAAGTCATTTGTGAGTCTGCTGCTGGTCTGTCACGTCTCTGCCCAAGGATTAGCATTTCAGGTACTGATGTTTATTCTGCTTTGTCATCTGTTACTGACATAGCACTCAGACATTTTGGGTTTATGGACAAGGCCGTGGCATACTCTGAGATTTATGGTTTGGCCTCTTCACACTTCTCATGTGATGTCAGGGCATAAGCAGGGTGTTTTGGCTCATGTGGTTGTCATTTTTGCTACTGTTAATAGTTCATCACTCTCTTATAAGTCAGGCCAGTGCTTGTGTTCAATTAGTGTTTCAGCAGACCATTTTGAGACAGGCTTCATTCACCTGAGATTCATTAATTTCTTAATTTAACGGCTCCTTGAAACTTAAATACTTGTTTCTTGTCCTGAAATTCTGTGTAGTATTACTTGCAGTGCAACACCTGCTAAATATGATCTGGATCCTGCTCCAAGAATACTTGCAAGGTATTCTGTTTTCTCCACTTGATCTTGGATTTATTCCTGGAAGTACTGCTATTCTCCTTGCATTGCACAGAGCATGCAGAGCTAGCAGAAAAATTGCAAGATCATCCTGCCCTGTCCTCTGAGCTCTGGCCTGCTGGACCGGGAACAGGGTTGAAATTTTTGAATCATACTTAGAATGAATGAGTCTTTGATTCATAGGGACCCTGCAGTTCTGAATCCCAGTTAAAGAAAGACAAAAGGTGAAACACAGATCATATCAGTGCAGTCCTAGACAAGAGAGAGTAATCTTTTTTCTAGGAAGTAGAAAACTACTGTAGGCAGCTACAGATTCCACAAAACATTATTAAAGATTTTAAATTATTTCATCTAATGACCCATGTAGGATATAACTAATTTGTCGAGGTAAATATAGCAGTCACATGCATGGTTTGAGTTTAAGACCTATCTTCCTTTTCATGAAGCTTTATTGTTTAAAAAATCAATTCAGACTGTGCTGTAAAAACATGCTAGAAAATGTAGAGGGACTTAATACTCATTTAATGTAGGTTTAAAATTTTTCAGACTTCAGAGTGCTGATTCTGCTTGAATTTTCTGTATCATTAGCCCCATTTCTAAATGCTTAGTTGTCATGATTTGTTACAGCTGGAGTTGGTAATAATGATCTTGCATTTAGGCAGACTGAGTCTCAGTGGCACTTTATTCCTTTGCCACTGGGAGTCAGGATTTCCTAATATGTGGAGCTTCCTATTACACAGTGCTGGGAGCCAGTGCTTATTCTTTACTGTGAAGGGAAACACAATTTTTAATGTCAAAGCCTTTGTATATTAGGAATTTTTTTTGTGCTAAAACATCAACACTAAAAGTTACCATAATTTGAATTATTAGGCTGGATTTAACCTTTCCTGCAGGTGACCAGGGAATTCTAAGCACAATTCTTTCTGTTTGCTTTGAGGGTCTGTTTGTATCTCATGGTAATGACAATGTCCTACAAAATCTGTTTCTGGAAAGGATGTACATTTTCTATATGTGTGAGGAAGCAAAAGAGATTAGAGGTGTATGGCCTCCTTTGCTTTGAGAAATGCCTTGAGTCGAACTCCTTACAGACAAAGGAAAATCTACCAATATGTAGGCAATTACACTTCTCTATTTGAGAGTTTCAAGTGAAGTACTTAAAGCAGACTTTAGAAACCTCAAAGCACCCAAGTCTGTGCAGGTGTCTTTGGATCCCTGATCAGTTATGTTAGAGGATCTCCACAAAACAGAATTGTGAAAAAGGCTGAAAATATAAATTGTTGTGGCTAATGCCTTTTAGTGGGGCATCATCCCATTGTGCTCTTGTTGGAGAAAATTTTTGAGCAAAGGTTATTTCTTAACATTCTCTGCATTGTTTTCTGAGAACCCAACAGGACAAACTGTTTCCTCAAATAGTTTTAAGAAAGTGTTGCAGGAAGTCAGCTCTAGAAATGAATGGACCTTCAGTGGGTAACTGCCTTTGGCAGTTATTTCTTCTTAGCAAATCTGAAGGTTCTTTCAGATGACATGACCTTTATGTTTTGTGATAGCTAATTTAGCTCTCTTTCTCCTTTCTCTCACAGCCTTTTTTCTAGTTTTATTTTTATCTTTCTCTATACATTCAGCTTAGCTGACACTTGTTAATAACTTCATTTCAAAAACTGGGGCCATGATCCTTTCCCAGACTTTGCCAAAAAATCTGATGGGAATGGGAGGCCTCAGGAAAACAGGAAAAAATGATTCTCTATTTTTGCTGCTTTTGTTCTGCACATAGTGATGCCAAACTGACCATAAATGGATTGTTATGTTAAATAGTGTTTTCATCTATAGAATTCCAGCTATTGCCAGCATCTTTGTGGATGTACATTTTTGTGACTCTATTTTGAGTATTTGTGTATACAATTCACCTTTTTTTCTTTGACTTCTTTATATTTTTTCTTTTAAATTTGCAACTAATTTAAAAATTAGAAAAAAAACAGTTAAAATTTAACCTGCATCAGATGTAATTTATACTAAATAAAAATTGATAAAGTCCAAATCTTTTCTAGCTGTCAGGCCTTCAATTCAATAGGCTCAATGTACTTCCTCAAAAAAAATAAATTGTTATGAAAGGTGATGCTGTAAAATGACTGGAAACACAGCAACAGGACCAGGCTCCCAGACCCAAATAAAAATGAAAATAAAAATGTGTTTCTAAGAAGTTTCATGTGGTTTTCACTCCCTGAAGACTTTAATTCATTTGAAGTTTGTTCAAATTGTTTATTTTTTCCCCATATTATTAGGATTTGATTGTTGTCCAGTATATTTTTTGTAAGGGTCCAAGTGAAGGAAATATTTTGGAAGTCTCTAGAAGACTCATAATTTTTTGGCCTGGTTTTAACATGTCTTGTTTATTCATTAGGCAAGTGACAAGTGAATGAAAACCATTTTAAAAATCCATTATTTCTGGCTTTGCAAAACTGTAAAAAATGGAAAGATTCATGTAGCCTTACTGTTTCCAAACAATTTTATATTCCTCTCTTGTACCTAGCAAGGGGTAGATTAACTATGGTGATGATAAGGAGAACTTTTGAAAAACTGAATTTGTTAAGTGTTTGTCTCAAACTCATCCAGTCATTTACCAGGCTGGCTTTACAGGGGTCTACCAGTCTTTTATCTTGGTGTCCAGCACAGGAGGGTGCTGGATCTTGCTGCAGCTGTACCTCAAAGATGTGCTCCAATGCTAAAAAGTTTTTTATATTCCTGTGTCCCTTCAGCCCTTCTAGACATGGATCACCCTAAAAATATATGTTTCTTTCAAAGAGTGGGACGGGCGAAAAAAAAAAGGAATGTGTGCTCTTTGCTGCCTTTATCTGCCCTTAAAAATCTGTTAATACAGGTAAATAAGTTACCTTTAAAGTAGTTCTTGGCATAGAGCAGAGGAGTCAAAGAAAGTCAAAGTACCACGTTTGGTTTTGGTTGGTTGGTTGGTTGGTTGGTTGGTTGGTTGGTTGGTTGGTTGGTTGGTTTTTTAAGGCTTTCAAATTACATTTGGCTCTTGATGAAACAGTTAAATAGAGTGCCTTTAGAATTAATGTTCTCTTTCTTTTCTTCAAAGGAAATTAGCCATTAATCCTGGTGAATGTCTTGTATAAATACTTTAAGATTGACAGTTAGAATTTATTTAGGAGTCAAATGAGTTTTTTATCCTCCATTAACTTTACAGATTGCTATAATGAAAATCATTCTTTCCACCGTCTCTTTTTCTATACATGGCTTCTATCCAGCAGATTCCTTGATTTACATGTTTAAAAGTATGTGTCACCCCAAGACTGTATCTGTACAAGTTGGAAAGACTTGCCTTTAAGAAGGCTTAGCAGCTGAGTCCAACAAAGTGTCAGGTTCCAGATACTTACCTAAGAGAATAGCACATGAATCAGGGATGTGGCAGACTTGGGTGAAAAAGTCTGCAAATTTTCAACCTGCAGCTGCCAAACTCAAGGAATGGACCCAGAAATTTTCTGTCTAATATGTTGTACTCTCTCTCTTTTTTTTTTTTTTTTTTTTTTTTTTTTTTTTTTGTGGGGCTGGATTCTCTTGGAAAGCAAGGGTAATCTCTGATGAGGAAAGCTGTAAATTCTTCTACACTATGACTGATTACAAGGCCACCCACTGGACTTTTTCCTAACTGAGACCATACTGCACTACAGTGTGTAGCAGCATGTAATGAAGGACTTGCCTGTCCCGCAAACACTTCTACACCTTCTGCACACACCCATGGATTTTCACTTCCTCACTGACAGCTTCAAGCTTCACTGACAGCAGCAGTGTTATCCGTGTAATCCAAGGTGCGGGGAGGTGT
The DNA here is from genome assembly GCA_034336665.1 of Luscinia megarhynchos. Lineage (NCBI taxonomy): Eukaryota > Metazoa > Chordata > Aves > Passeriformes > Muscicapidae > Luscinia > Luscinia megarhynchos. The sequence goes on along the minus strand of CM067592.1, from coordinate 37,951,395 downwards.
GTGGCGTGACCCCAGAAGTCAGGCTGCACTGATGTTTAGACACTGTTCCATCTGGTTGTGGGTATAGCCTTTCCCACAGCTTGCTGAAATTGGTGGCAAATCCCAGTGAGGTCTTTCAAATGTTTTCAGCAGGTTTTGGCTGAAGTCTAAACATCTGTTATTTACTGTGTCAGGTTGGAAATTAGTATCTTAACAACAAATAGATGGCACAAACAAAAGGAAAAAGACAATAATACGGCAATGAAAAGCACAGACTATTGGATGTGGAGGAACTAAAATCAGCAGGGAGCTCTGGACAAATTATTCTTGTTTCCTTTTTTATTTTTTTTTTCCCAAGAGCTACACCATACATTCTTTGCAATCCATTATATTGAAAAGGCTTGCTCCATTTTCAAATTGATTGTATTATTTGCCTAATTATACTGCCACGTCTCTTTGGATACTGAGTGCTATAAATTAAAAGAGTCTAAACTGTGGGTAATTACAGACATGTCAATATTTGGCTTTCCATGTTCTGTGAGCCACAGGTGTGCCTGAGAACAGCACTGAGAGCTGGAGCCAGCTTAAATCCACAGTAAGAAAAACATTTCTCTAAAGACACACTGGAATTGAAAACCAGATTTCCATTCATTCAGACTGGAAAGCTCTTTTAAAATGAGATAAAAAATACCAAAGTAGGTGTTACACAGGGCAGACAGTATACCCCAGGTATACTGTTCATTTAACACATTTAGTACTGTGGTTGTGAAACATTGATCAAACCACTATACCAGAGGATTAGATTTTTTTAAAATGGAAAATAAGGTGTGTGATCCTCAGATACAATGAAAATACAGCTGTAACACTTTAGATTAGCAGACACATTTAATGAATTTGGATTTGGTGATGCAGGAAACTACACAGAAATTATGCCTGCTAATATAGAATAAAATACTGAATTAGAAAAGGAACTTACACAGCCCAGGACAAAATATATCTTGCTCCCACAAAGACCTGTGAAGATGCTAATTCATTCAGCTGTCCTCCCTGCTATAGGCTGTTTCCATTCTGCTCTGCTGTGTCCTCTGCCTCTTATCCTGACTACGCCACGAAATAACCAGGTAGCATAGTGAATTCTCTGACTAGCATAAACCACATCCTTTTTGCGCATCCTTTTCTGCATTCTAAAGGGCTATTAATAATGTCTGTTGTGTCTTGCTGATCCCTTAGGGTAAACTCCTCAATTTGCTCTCCTACCTGCAAATTTCCATGCTTATGAATATGAGCACCATCTTAGACTTAGTGCTTCTCTCTTTATATTCAAATGTTACTGTAGTACTTTAAGAAGGTCTTTCTACAAAGATCAGTTCTTGTGCAGCTTGGACATTCGTTTTGCTATCTTGATTTTCAGAACATCTTTATAACTCTCTGAACTATCTCAATAGGAGGGGAGTGATCTGAAATGCTGTATATCCTAAACAACTTCATGCTTCATTCTGATTTATTACCTTCTTGGCAAATTTCAAAAAGCAGCACATTATGCCATCTGACAAGCAGATTCCCAAGTGGTTTGAGGTGAGAATGAGTTAGATATGTAAGTCTTAGTGATACATCTTATAACACATTGAATTAACCAACTTGGTTCCACTATTTTCCTTAAATTAGTTTTAGCACTATATTTAAAAAACAAAACAAAACAAAACAAACAAAGAAACAAAAACCCAACAACAACAACAAAATAACCTGTCCTAGTGTTTGAAAAGAAAACTGTTCTAGGACACTTAGGACTTTTTAAAAGAGATGTAATGGCATATATCTTCAAAGACTATCATAAATCTTTGTCACAGAGAGGGAGAGATATAAAAACTGTTGGAAATTGGTTTTTGGCTCTCTCCTTTGCAGAATTGTTATAATTTTCTGGAGAGCTATCCCTGGATAATTCATTTGTCAGCATGAGAGTTTTATTGTTTTTTAATATATTGGTTTATTCTTAAAAGAGACAGAGGAAAGCCATCTGGAGTACTTGTTTGTTGGCTGACAGTGCTGTTTGCAGCCGTACAGTTCTGTACAGACAAGGAGTTGCAGAGAAAATCCAAATGGCTTGTTTGATTCTCATTTTTATGTTGCTCTAGTTTTGGCTGCCCTTTTGATTGCCCATGAGAAAGATGGCCACAACATCACTACACTTTTTAAGACCATCTCATTTTGTTTATAGAGTTCTTCAATCAGAAGGTCACTGTAGGTGTCTGCTCCAGCTGTTGCTCTGTTCTTTCCCACTCACTGCATTTACACTCACAATGTCCTTTTATTTATAGTTTCACCATTCGCCCAGCCTGGGACCATGACGGGGTCATTTGCCACTAGAGTTGCTTTTATAGGTTGAAGGTTCAAAGGGTGTTTTGTCCCTTTCATACACAGAACTGCAGCTTAGAAAGAGGGCAAGAAAAAGGGCACTCCTTCCTCCTTTCTTCTGTCATGGAGACAGATGTCCTCTAAAACTGCACACAAGATGCAACCCGCATTTCAGATCTGCAGTCAGTGTGCTTGCAGTTTCATCAAACTGCATTACTTGAGTGGTGTAAGGTGGTCAAGATTTGCAGTTTGCAAAGAGCTTAAAGGGGCAAAGAGGAACAACTGGATGTGAGCATCCTCTGACAGGTTCTGATCCGTCACAAATTGGCCTACTGGACCCAAAGCGAACTTTCTACATCCCTACTCTCCCACAGGAGCTGGCACAAGGCCACCTCTTAGGGAGAACCAATGGATAGGACAAAATTCCTGGGTAATAATTCAGCAAGTCTGAAACCTATTCAAGACACTCCTCTCTGTCTTCTGTATGATAAAATCAGAATACAAACCAGCAAGAGACATTTTCCCAAAAGTCATATGCACTTCTTGCCATGTGTGTGCACCTGAATTTCTGCCACTTGCAGAGAGCCTGCAATCTGATATTCTATTGACATTTCCAGGCTTTGCCTGTCACTTTTTCAGCAAACTTCATCTGGATTTCAGGTTGCTCATAAAACTTGAAAGCAGGTTTAGTAGCAAAAATTTACAATGTGAACATCTAGTTAGAGGAGACCTTATTGGGCCCCTTTAAAGGAGAGCCTTGCCGTTAAAAATGAATAAATAGGACTTTCTACTTCTTTTCCTCATGAAACTGCACTGAAAATATGAACATCAACTGCTGAGAAAAATGGCAATGTACAGCTGGGCTCCCCTCCTGCATAGAAATGACATTGGAAAAATCACACACATTTCCCTTTCCCTTCTAATTGACTTTGTAAAATTTAAGCTATAACCTCCCTAAAATGCCTTTTAGTGCAGCAAAATCCCGAGAAAGGTTCAGATTATGAGAGTGCAAACATTAAAACAGGTAAGGAATTTTAAAAAAATAATGCAGAAAACACTGCACCTCATCCATCCTTGTTTACCCCTCCTCTTGTGTAAAAAGATAAGTTGCACTTGTTAAAATGCTTATCCATCAAAATTCTTTTAAAGTGTTCTGCAAAGCTGTACTTGTGTAGGGGATCTGGCATCCACATTCATTTGTCTAACATACTGACACTGTTCATCTATAAATATTATGATAACAAAGGGAAGAAGTCCTGTTTGGCTTATTTCTGAATTTGTGTTTTTTTACCTTACTGAAGGACTAAATGTTGTTTAGATCTTGTAAGAAAAATTACACAGATTTTAGGGCATAAATTCATCCTGTATTGCCAGGCCATTTTCCTGAAAACAGCTGGGTAGAGTGAGAGTGTTATGCTGCTGCTGTATTATTTCTAAGAGTAAGAAGGTTGAAACAATTGCTTGCTGTATGATGGACGTTACTTAGCAAGATATCTGGTTGTTTCTCTCATTACTTTTTACAGCTCTCCCTCTTTCTCAGTAGATGCAAGCAGATTTTCTTGGCTGGTTGGTCTTTGGTTTTTCTTTAGTTACAGAGCTGTCCACAGATCAAAACGTGAAGGTTACACAGGCTGATTTCACTAAAAATTCAGTGTAGGAGAACACTGAAAAAGGTGTGAAAGACTTGGGCACTGGTGTATCTGGGTCAGTCATTAAGGTCTATTAATTGATGAGTAATTTCTGGCTGTAGTGTATTAAAGAGACCATGGTAAAAATGATGTGTTGCAACAACTTGTTAGCCAATGCTTGAAACCAAGTATGCATAGTGAGTCTGTGGCTTACTATCTGTTGTGGCTCATGAAGCAACAGTGAAAAGATGAGGTTTTGGAAGGGTTTATTTATTTTTAAAGAAAGTAATCCTTTTAATAATGAAAGAAATGAAACAACAGCAACAATACACAAACAACTTTAACCACAGTCTGATTTTCTGTTCGCCAGAGTCAGCACTCATCAGTATCAGTGACTTCAGTGCAGAACAAGACTTGGTGCTAAACAGTGTTTCTCTTCACATGCAGCTCACAACCTTCTGGGTCTTGAGGAGAATCAACTTGCTTAGCTAGACCAGCTATGCACTTTGTCTAGATTTGATTCTTAACATTGCATTTTCCCTGACTAGTTAACAATGCTGGAATGTTTCATAATCCTCTTCCATGCCGTTTTCTTAATAGGTAAACCATAGAGGAGGTAGGATTATTCTGTGGATTTTGTCTTCTAACATAACAATAAGGAATTGTAATTCATTGAGCAAGGCACAGATTTTGACCCTGCTACAATTAAGTATTAAGCATTCAGTTGGGTTGGAAACAAACTGGGCCTGAAGAAGCATATTTTGATTTGGTTTCAATGCTTGGAAAAGCTTGAAAGAGAAAAAGAATGACAGATTTCAGCTAAACTGCAGGAAGCATCCAGCCATAGAGGGGAGGGTACTGCTGACCTGGTTGTAGCAGAGATTAGCAGACCCCCTGACTCCCTGCTGTCTTGTAGTGTAATGGGGTCCAGTCCATTCAGCCACAGCTGAAAACACTGGGTTCTTGTTAGTATTGTTAAAACTTATTTTCATTGGAAGATGTTGCTTAAGTATGTGGAAATAAACAAACAAACAAACCAAATTAAAAAAAAACAAAAAAGAAACCGCCCCTCATTTAAGAAACCTCATTTAAGTACTATTTGCTTTGTGGGGGAATTAATTTACAGAGGTTGAATAGGGTTACAGGATTAAGGATGTGATCAAGTTCTCCATTGCCTTATTGTTATTTACCCCTATATCACTTGCAGTGAAAAACCCAGCATTTCTAAGTGTATCTTGATAGGACCTCTCTCAGGATTCATTCAGCTTGTATGTCATCATCTCTTCCAAATCAGAGAATCTCAGTCAGGCTGCTTCCCTCAAACTCTGACTTAAGGATGAATTTACTGTTCTGTTGCTTCCTGCAGGACCTTGTCAACTGCAGTATTATTTCTGTTCCAGTTAGGTATGTGACACATTCCCATCCATTTCTAGGGCTGTAATGTACTTCATTTGAAAAAAAATCAGTCCCACGTTAGAGTGACCGACTAGTTTTCATGTGTTTTATCATTTAACTCATCAACAGACAGTGATTTTCAGCAGGAATATCAGTGCTAATTTAGGGAACCCACCTGTTTCTATTGCCTGTGAAATATTTTGATCAGAGCTGACTGGAAAGTTTTTAGCACAATTTCTTAGTTGAAGCACATAGTTGCACTACAGCTGAAACAGCTAAAATATTTTGTTAATAATTTTTGTTTGGGTATGCAGGAAGATTTGCTTCAGAATTAAAGTTTTCAAGACAGGTAAATCTACGGTTTGAATTTCAGCACTGTACTTGCATTTTTTGTCACAATTCTCTTTTGCCAAAATACTTTGTATCAATGCAGGACAGAAAATCCAGGAACTGTCGCCTAATTCTGTATTTTTACCCCTTGGTGCTAATTTTGGTTGTTCCTTCCAAGAACATTTAGTATTTCATGCTTTTCAGCTCTGATTAAGACTTGTATTGCTCTGCTGTTTGCAAACAGCATGTTAACATGAACATGAGCATTAGATCTCAACCTTGGCTTTCATTCTTCTTATGTCTTTCTAAAAATGACATGAAAATTAACAGCAGATGTTTGTCTTTCTCTGGCTTTCAAAATTTACATCTCAAATTTGTACTGCTGCTTAATTACTTAAGATAATAAATCACATAATATCAATCAATGGAAGCAAATTCTGCTAGTAGCTTCATGACATTTCTGTTCGTAGGATTTATTCTATTCATATGTGAAAAGAACAGAAATATCTGCAATATCTGAATGCTATATATTTATTCCATTTTGTACCCTCTCAGTCTGGACACAAATGTTTTCTCTTTTTGTCATTTCCCACTTTACATATCTCAGAATCAACCTCTTTTGATTTTGCAGTTCCTGGGCATTGCTTTCCCCAGTGCTGCTACCACATCCTTTCCAGTCTTTCACAAATATTCACTTTCCTCCAAATTGCAGAGAAGAAAGTATTCTCCTAACCAGCATTCCTCATGGTCAGGTCCAAATAATCTTTAAATCTTTTTGGATTTTCTTTTCTCCTCCCTGTCTGGATTCCTGCTAAGATCCCGTTCACTATTTATTGCAGTGCAATGCCTGAGGTCCAGGTATCCTGGTCCCACAGATGTCAGTGGGATTTTGAGCACTGCAAAAGAAAGCCCTTTCCCCATGTTTTACACTTTATTTGGAAATTCTTCTTCACCCAAGCGGATGTGACTGGCCCATGTTGTCAGGCTTTGTGAACCCCATGCTGCTCCTACTATCCTCTGGAGCACTATGGCACTGCTAAAAATAAAAAAAAAAATAGATCAGGAAATAACAAGTATTCAATTAAACTGGGCCATTAATTTGACTACTTTTCACTACTGCCCTTTACAGGTTAGGTCACACTGCTGTCCTGACACAATTCACGTTGTGAGTATGACTTCTCCTTGGTGCTTAGGCTTACTATCAGTGATAACCTTCAAAGGCACAAAGAGCAGCTTTTTTCTTACCTGAAAAAACTAATCCAATTTAATGTTAAAAATCAGGCACATGATTAAGTCTATAGCTAGAGTAAGAATGAAAAAACAATAAAATAATTAGCACCAATAAAAGATCCTAAAGCTCTTTCTGGAAGCAGAAAAAATGACATAATTTCCTGATTTTCTGCAATTTCTGATCCTGCTACGGGCAGAAGTGAAAATGAAAAAAGATTGTAGAGTCTACTTTCTCTTTGCAGTTATGACTCCATATTGAAGAATGCTGAAATTCGGAATGATGAAATTCGGAAAAGCTTTGGATAAACATAAGGCTCTTGCTGCTTAGAAGGCTAACTTATGGAATTTTTTAACAATTCAGATGATTTTCAGGCCATGAGCGCTTCTAAAATATTTTCCAAAATGCTGAATGGGCCATATTTTAGCTATTTGAGCTGTATATTTATGTATATATATGTATATATATAGGTAATTTTTCTGTAACTATGAATTGTTTTTAGCTTCTACCTTCAATGACTTGAGTGGAAGTTAGGCTTTTTCATTATGAACTTCTGGACTTCACAGTCCATCATCCATGCTGTTAGTGCTGCATGATTATACATATAGGAACTCCCACAAATGGTCAGTCAATTACAGAACAGAGCAGAAAACAGAATATATATCTGTCCATAGTTAAAAGTGTGTGGCAGAAATAGAATAGGATGTGATGGGCCGAATCAAGCAAGAAACAGTGTTTGAATATATTACCTGTTCTTCTAAGAGTGGTAGTTGGGCTTGGAATAATGCTTTTCAAGCTCTGGAAATACCCATATTACTAATTAGAGATATTAATTCATCTCTGCGATTAAGGATCCTTGTTCTCCTTTTAATGCTATGTGTATTTTAAATATGGGGCCCTTAAACTAAAAGTTAGTGTCTTTGGATGGATTTTCTAGAAAACATTGCTAAATACTGCATTTTAGAGGCCAGAACATGCTTTTAGTTTGGCTAAAAAAGACCCTCTTGCAGTTTAATTTTCATTTTGGTTTGTTTTGTTTTTTCCTTGTTGTTGCAAAATGCGTTGGGTTTTAGTGATGTGTACAGGGAGTTGTGAATGGGGAAACTAAAGCAACAGATCCATAGAGCAGGAAAAAAAATGTGCTGGCTAAAGAGCAAAGGGGATCTGCCAATTACTTAGGAGAATAAAAAATTTCCTTTGATGATTGACTTTTTTCTCTGTTAGATGTACAATTGCATATACAATGTTCCCATGGTTATGATTGCAGTAGGCAGTTAAATTTCACTTATGACATTATTCCTGGCTGGTTTAGGCCAAACTAAACTGTAAAAAGGAGATCTTTTGAAAGCATAATTAACAGTATTAAAAGAGAGCTATGCCTTCTCGGGAAAAGAATGTTTTCTGCTCATGCAGTCTTTTACTATAATCCTGTAAATTGTAAACAGAATGTAACTGTTTAAATTAAATTTCAGTCAGAAAGGTCTAATTCTGAATCTGTCCTCTGGTTTGAGTACATTCCCTTGTTCATTATATACAATGTACTCAGCTATCAGGTAAATCTTTCACATTGCTCTATTGGGACATCCCCATTAAGTATTTATCAAAGCATTGTATCAGTATAACACATGATCAGTATACAAATAACATTTCTCCGTTGAAATAATGAAGTCATGTAAATCAGCACTACCTGAGAACGAAGAATCAGTGAAACTGTGTAAATGAAATCCAGCTTAGGGTATGTCTGATCCCTGGAATATTTTTTCTTTGATTACATAGTGTTATATCAGTGTTCACAATCCCTCTTCATTCTGGGAAGTGATGAATTTTACTGGGCTCACTTATCTAGTTTACTTAAAACTTACAAAAGTGCTAGGTTTTGCTTATGGAACAAAGAATAAAATTTCTGGTAGCTGAGTGGCGAGTTGCCTGACTTCATAGATTTCACCTTAAATTTTTGCTCTAAATTTGAATCCATGAACTTACGAAAGTGTGGAAAGAATGATTTTGAGTAAAACTCCAAAAGCAACTTGATGAACCTACAAATGAAAAATTCTAATGATACTTTCTTGAACATAGCTAAAATTTAGATTGGTTAAAAGAAAAAGAGCTGTTCTTGGTAAGAAAATATAGCTTTCTTTTTCCTTTTCCTCTTCTATAAATCTCTCATTGCTCAAAATTAGAACTTCATTCAAACCAGAGAATTTTAGATCCTTAAAAATGTTTATTTAACATTATTTCAAAGTGATATGGTATATTGATAAGATTATGTTGTCTTGTCTTTCTTCATTCTCAGGTATCTTTTAACTTTGGGGTTTCTTCTGTTTTGGCTTGGTTTTTGTTTCGGTTAGTTTGTTTGCAACTTTTTTTAAAATCCTTTGAAGGGAAATTATTTTACTTGTCAGCATTATATCATGCAATATCATGACAGTCTTGGCGTCAAATGATGAGTTTGAAAAAAATACTTTTTTTTTCTTCCTTACTAGGAGTTTTAGATTTTTATTTACAGGGGAGAAATTCAACATTGTCAAGTTCCTGATTAGTTCTCAAAGATTTAATTCCTAAAATCTGTCTTGAAAGAAAGTCAACATTTGCATAAAGTTGGTATATGCATACTCTTCATGGTGTGGTCAAAAACTGAGAAAGATAAATCTGAAAGATTTGAGCTAAAACTTTCCTGCAAATTCAGAAATAATTGACTTTGAAACACCTATCTGTGGGTTATGCTACTAGGTAAACACTGAAGGCACAACTTTTATTTTGGTTTGCTTTTTATTGCAAAAGAAACACAAGTCCAAGTGTCTGACTGGCATGATAGGTGTCATCCAGAGCAGAGAGCCACATGAAACAACAGCTAGAATATGTGGGACTTGGGGATGTATATCTCTACTGTTTTCACAGAAGTGTCAAAGCTTCCAGTGCAGTCTGCAGGAGTACTGTCTGGTTCTGTCTTTTCTGGTGCAGAGAAAGAGTCAGGCTTGCCCATGTGCACCAGCAGAAACTGGATCCTGAAAACTTCATTTCTGTGTTTCCCACCACTGCACGGGGCCTTAGATTGTACAATGTTAGGCCATTTGTGTTAAGGGTATGTTCACACTTATTTCAGAGCATAGTGAAAGCACTTAGTTTCCTATGTTAATGGTTCATTTGCTTTGATTCTATTCTAAACTTCTCTAAGTACTTAAACAACACCTACAAGCAGAGTGTAAGGCAAAGGTAATCCTTATACAGGTGTTGCTGTATCTTGCCATATTAGCCTTCATCTTAGCAAATTCTTCAAGAATATTTCAGATGCCTAAACCTGTCTCGTATAGCTGCCCTCAGCTAGCTGCTGGGTGACTCTGCCAAAGTTCTTTCTCCCTTCTCTATGCAGTTTTTTTACTTTTTTCACCACACTACTATCACTTATTCCACATTGTGCCCTAATCCAAGTTAAAATATGACAGATGCCTTGGGATTCTGCAGAGTGCCTTATCAAAACACTAGATGGCATTACACTGTTATTATTATTTTTTAAAATTTTTTTTATTTTTATTTATTTAAGATAGTGATTCCTTATGGTGTTTCTGCTGCAGTGACAATGTACCAAAACCCTGGTGTTATTACAAAGACAGCAGAAGAGTTTGTTAGAGAATCACTGGAGTATATCACTTTTGGAGATGAGTTTTTTGGATGTTTCACCCATGAAACCTCTGATTGAATTTAGTTTTATGTAAATGACTTCCAAAGACTTCAGCCAAGACTGTCTGGGCTCAGTCTGTTTTTTTCACTCTATTCATAGACTTTGGACATTGAATGAGAAAGAGACAATGGGTTGTTAAAGTTAATATGAAGAGAGGAATATAAAAGTAAAGGGTAGTGGTAACAGCACAGTATGGTTTTCTCTGCTTATGAGCCTTGAGCTGAGCTCAGTTTGATGTCTGGTTAGTCTTTATCCTCTCTCCAGCTGCCACTTTTCATGACCTTGCTAAGGAATTTTCCAAGACCTCTACTCCTTCACAAAAATTGGCCAGCAATTTCAAAAGTTATTAGTGGGGGAGAGGAAGAACATAAAACCAGAAGGTACAGAGACATCATTTCCTTGGATACCATGCTAACAAAATAGAGTAAATATTTATACCCAGCAGCTGTTAATGATGAGCATTAAGTGCAAATATAAGAAAGGGAACAGATTTGCTGAAAGCAGAGGTATTAACGTTTTCCTCTAAGAGAAATGTAATTACTGAAAACCTGAAGTAAAAGCTTTTGTGGACCTTATATAGGCTTTAAGAAATTTATCTTACCATTTTAACATAATCTTGAAGGTCACAAATAATCATACTTATTTGATGTTTATGAATAAAACAATAATTTGCTTTATTTCCATCTTGTTCACAGTGTATTGTCATGCTTTCAGTGAGTGTTTTGTGTCTTTGGTTTCTTTGAAAAAGTCAAGGAAATTTGCAAGAAGAAAAAAAGAAATCTGTCAGAATGTAAAGTACACAGTGAGCTTTGGGAAGTCTGCAATGTTAAAAAGAATGCAAGTTTTTCCAGAGCCTGTGAATATTGCAGAGCTCTGCAATATGCAATATTGGGATGTAAGAGGCAGCAACATAGGAAAAGGATGCACAGTAATTCTACACTGCTGAATGAATCCAGAAGACAGGTGTTTTGACTGGAAGCCTGCGAAATCAAATCAGTTGCTATTAAAAGGTCAAGGACAATGCAATCACCAGGCATAGTTGTTGTGGGTTCATAAAGGGAAAGTCCTGGCTAATTCATTTGATACCAGTCAAGAATAAGGTTACTTGCCTAGTGGGTGAAAGGAAGGTGGTGGGGCAGACTGTTCTTGATTTTAGTAATATTCAGTAGGATTTTAGTACGAGTTTTGATGCTGTCCCTCAAAATGTTCTTCTGGGACAAGATATTGTGATGATCAGGTTCACAGTGTGCTGGATGAAGAACTGGCTAAGTGCCAGAACTTCAGGGGTTTTATTATGTGGGGCTACATCTGCCTGGTGGGCCATCACCAGTGGTGTTCCTCATGAATTCACTGTAGGACCAGTTCTGGTCAACAAGTTTATCAATTATCTGGATGCAGGGCTTGAATGCACCATTAGCTGACAGCACTAAACTAGGAGATGCTATTGACTCTCTTCAGAGACAAAAGACCTTCCAGAGGGATTTAAATTGATTGGAGCACTGAGCAATTCTCAGTGGCATGAAGTTTAATGAGAACAAGTAAGATCCTGCCCCTGGGATGCAATAAATCTGGGCACAAGTATAAGCAGGGAGAGGAGTGTGTGTAGGGCAGCCCTGGAAGAGGGATCTGGGGGTGCTGGCTGGCAGCAGCTCAGGGTGATCAGCAGTGTGTGCTGGCAGCCAGGAGGGCAAACCCCATCCCGGGGTGCATCAGACACAGCATCCCCAGCGGTGATTGGGATCATCCTGCTGGATTCAGCCTGGTGCAGCCTCGCCCTGAGTCCTGTGTGCAGGCTGGGCCCCAGGGTCTGACAAGGATGGGAAGGTCCTTGGATGGTCCAGAGGAGGACAGCAGAGCTGGTGGAAGGGCTGGAAGGCACATCCTGAGAGGGGCGGCTGAGGGCTCTGGGTCTGTGTGGTTTGGAGAGAAGGAAGCTCTCCCTACTGAGAGAATGGTGAAACACTGTCACAGGCTTCCTAGAAAGGTTGTTGATGGCCCATGCCTTTCAGTGTGTCTGGACAATAGTCTTCACCTTGGGCTTTAACTCCTAGTCAGCCCTAAAGTGGTCAGACAGCTAAACTACATGACCTCTTTAGGTCCTTTCCAACTGAGCTATTGTATCCTGGGCTAGGCTAGTTTATGCTATTTATTCAGATGCATTTTTGTTCATTAAAAATCACTAATTTTCATGTATCTTTTAATTTTGCATGTTTATTTAAATTCTGCATTTCAAAAAGTATTTGTAAAAGAGCATGAAGATAATAAGGACTCTATTAATAAATAATTGAGACTTTTTTGCATAATGCAAGGGACAGTCTCTGTAATCTTTGCCCCACATATGGAAGAGAAATCACAAAATGTATCCTGCTGGCTCCAGAAATTCCTGTCTTCTGCATTGAAGTTAATGACCTCTATGCACAACACATCACATACATATATTTTAGCACCATTTAGATCCCAGCTTTCTGCACATGTCTCCTATACTTGTTATAAATCTCAAAGGAGCAACTAAAACTTGAGCTGAGATCTCTGAACTAAAATAATGAAAATTGCAGTACATAAAATTATATGTATCTTTCCTGCAGTATAATCAGATTTGATCCAGATCTGTAAACAGGTGTAAAAAATCACTTTACTGACATGGGCTCCTATGAGTACTCAATGAAATTGCTGATACACTTATGTTCTTTCGTCCCAGAATTGGAAATAAAACTATTACTTAAATATTATCATCCAATGTAGAAAACATCTGGAAATAAAAATGAGACATCTATGCTGGACATTTCAGCATCGCTGGTTTGAAATGCAAGGAACAGAAACAGTTTGTTCATCACTCCATAAAGACTATATTTTCAAGTGATTAAACTATATTCTTCTAAGTGTTATATTTGTGCAGCTGTGCAGCAAGTAAATACACAATGCAAGATACGTTACATATTGCATGTACACCAAAAGCTGTTGAAGTTCCTGGGGGAAATGCACATTGAATAGGAGGCCCAAGTGTGGGATGTAGGATTTGTGTTAGTCATTAGTAGAAGCGCCTATTTCTCCACACATGTATATGCTCAATGAATGGATTCTCAGATACAGCATGAATGCAGTGCATGTCTCTTTCCCAGCTCATCTGCTCCAAAGACATTCTGAGGTGTTGTCCCCATTCAGCTCTCTGCATGTTTGATTCTCATGTGTAGCAGTCCCTGCAGAGTGAGGCAGCTCCTGCGAAACAGCGGCGGCTCCTGCTCTGCTTGAGTCAGTGCGGTCACTTAGGGATTCAGTCACAGCAGCAACAAACCTGAGGACTCCCTTGCCTGCAGCTTGTCACAGTCCCAACAATGCAGCCACAAATTCTATTATTTTCTCTCTGATTTTCACACGACTTACCTGACTTGTGTTAAAGAGCACCCTTTCGCCCTTCCTACAGCTATGATTTTTTGTCACTGGAAACAAATGTTAGTCTGACATACGGGGACCCTAGTAACATAGAAGTAGCATTGTACCAAGGACCCCATAGGGTTAGTGAGTAAGAGACTTGGTTACCAAGGTTACAAGTCCTGTAATCTGTGACGAATGACATTTCCGTATTTCTTGTCTTGAGTTGGTTTATGATTGTGCATTCTGCATGGGTCTTGCAGGCTGCTGAGTAAAGAGCTGAGCAATCAGTTTAGTGTCGATTTGCTCCTCTTGATGAGCAGAAGGATGCTGTTACTTGCTGCTCTTGCATGGTTAGTCTGTAAAGCATCCTTTTTTGACCATTCAACTCAGGCAGATGGTGTGATTCACGGGGTGTCCTGTGCAGGGCCAGGAGCTGAAGTCGATAACTCTCATCAGTCCTGTCCAAGTTAGCATATGGGATTAGGGTTCTATGATTCTGTGATTCTGTGATTCTATTTGCACAATATTAGGCCAGATCTTGCTGGCTTCCAGTCTCCTAATGATGAATTAGAAGTGCTCTCTCTAATGATAAATTAAGGAAAGTCTGTAAGAAGACATTCCACTTCCTTTGACTTCTCAGAGAAGTTAGTGAGTGAATCAGCCATCGGCGTGTAAGCTTGGAGGAGAAGAAATCCTACCCTCTTCATTTTATAGGCTATGTGTTCTCTCTGAGTGCTGAACAAACAACTCAAAAGTTATATTATCTGCTTTTGCTCTAGGACCTGTTTGATGGGGAAATGGAAACAGAAGGGGAAGATGGCAGTTCTTCCCAGTAGAAGGTGGAGAAGTAGGCCAGCAAGTCAGGCTGCAAGTTCTGCTTCTCTCACAGAACCCATAGCACGGAATTTCCTCTTTTTGATACAACACTGCTAATAGCCACAGAACCACACACTGGAGCGGTGGCTCTTCATGGAAGGATTCCGTATTACCCCTGTTTATGGAGTGGGAAGAAGAGGTGCAGAGAGGTGAAGCACCTGCCCCAAGCCACCCAAAAGAAGGAGAATCACCTCAAGACAAACACTGTTCACCTCTCCCCAGCCCCATCCTCCAAGGAACCTATGACTTCTAAGGAGACTCATGGCTCAATGAGTCAAATATCTTCAAATTAAGTAACAAGAATAATGGCAATCTGCCTAGAGCCAAACTTGTTTTGTTCTTATATCCTCACTCCACTAAACGTGGGAGTTAGATGAAAAGCTGCCATCCATGACTTTAATAGAAGGTTATGCGTCCTTTTCCCAGGGTCACTGGATCAGGGAATTACAGAATGGTTTCAATTGGGAAAAAACTTCAAAGGTCATCTACTCCAACACCTCTGCCATGGGCAGAGGCACCTTCAACTGGAAAAGATTGCTCAGGACCCCATTCAGCCTGGCTGCAAACAGGGGCTGGGACATCTTCTGCTTCTCTGGGAAATCTGGTCCAGTGTTTCACCAACCCCACAGCGACGAAATTATTCCTTGTACACAACATTAGTCTACCCCCTTTTGGTTTAAAACCAATGCCTGTCACTACAGACACTATAAAAGGTCTCTTTCTCTCCTTTTAGACTCCTTTGTCTATTGGAAGGATGTAATGAGGTTTCCTCTAAGCCTTCTTTTCTCCAGACTGAACAACCCCAACTATCTAAGCCTTTCTTCTTGGGAGAGTTGCTCCAGCCCTCTGACTATTACTGTGGCCCACCTCGGGATCTCAGGCTCCAACAGGCTCATTTCTTCTGCTGGACACTCCACAGCTGGATGCAGCACTCTGGGTGCACTGTTCCTCTTTTCTCATGAAAACAGAGGACAGAATCCCCTCCCTCCCCCTGCTGTGCACACTTCTTTGGATGCTGCCCAGGCTATGGTTGGCTTCCTGAGATGTAGGCACATGTTGCCAGCTCATATGCAATTCCTCTTATCTTCTTGTATCTCCATAGGGCTCTTCTCAATCCATTTATCTCTCTGTCTGTACTGATATGAGAAATTGCCCAAATCTAGGTACAGAACCCTGCATTTGGCCTTGTCGCACTTCTTGAGGTTCACATTTGCCCTCCCAAACTTGCCAAGGTCCCTTCCTTCAGGTGTCAACTGTTCCACTCAGCTTGGCGCAATCCACAGCCTTGCTGAGGATGCACTTGATTCCTTTCACTGTATCACTGACCAGTAATGGTCCCAAGTGACACGATCCTGGTAAATTCCATGCCCTCTTCAGCCAGGAGAACTCCATCTGGTTGTTTTCTGCTTCCTGGGGCTGCTTCAACAACTGTCTACACACAGTATGCCAGTTTTGGCCCCAACAAAAGTCACACTAGAAAAAATCCCAAAAACTCCATGTGGATCCTGTTGCAATGGGGGCAGCCCATCAGGGAGATCATCAATTCCCTCAGATCTGGCACTTTCATGGAAGAAGGCTTTTGGCCATGGCCATCTTCCTTATGGACTGGGTGTCAGGGAGGTTGAGCCACTATTTTTTTTGGGTATGTAAGGCAATCACCCAACTAATGGTAGTACGAAAGCATAAAGTGAAAGGCACAAAATGGCAGGGCTTTCAACATCTACAGTTATTCCAAAGAGGGCTTGTTTCCTCATTTTTCTGCAAGGAACTAAACTCAGCCTGTTTTTCTGAGCAATGATGGAGCAGAAGAGAGATAGAAGGAAAAAAGAAATTGGGTCAGGAATACACTGTGGTGCAGAAAGCAAAATATGTAAAAGATCTCTCTTTCTTTCACACACTCATACTGGTTACATTCCCCTGCTTTTCCCACATGCTAAGCATGCATGTGCATAGTCACCTACAGGTGATGCCATAGTGTTGGTGACTTGAGTTACCCTGAAGTTGGTCTTCAATTAGAGCTATCAAAAAATCAAGAAAATTTGAGAAAGACAGATCTTTTTGTCTTTGAGGCTCCTTTAGGTAATGAAAGTGCCAATGCTCACTAGGGGTTTTGAATGTATAGTGTGCAGGCCAGGATAGAGTTGAGTGAGGGTTTTGTTGGTTTGTTGGGTTTTTGTTTAGTTGGGGTTTTTTTTGTTGTTTTCTGGAGTGATAGGGGGTTTTTTGTTTGTGTTAGCTTTTGTTTTTTGGGGTTTTTGTTTGTGATTTTGTTGTTGTTGTTGATGTTTGGTTTGGGTTTTTTTGTTTTGGGGGGTTTGTTTTGTTTTGTTTGGTTTGTTGGGGTTTTGGTTGGTTGGTTGGTTGGGTTTTTGCTTTTGACTATTTTTCTATTTGTTTTGTTGGGTTTTTTCCCCCAAATCACTATTTTTTGAGTGAAGCTAAACCAATTTACAGTTATGGGATACAACTTCAAATCTTTGACTTACACAGATTTCACTTATTACACTAGTCACATGCTCAGGCAAAGAAGAAAATCACTTCAGAAAAAAAATTCCCTCCAGTTAGTGCAAGACTAGTGGATTAAGGAAAAAAGGAACTATGCAGTGCAGGATTGCTTTTAAAAATACGTTGAATTCAATCAGTGGATTACATCAGTAGTTGAGTCAAAGCCTTACTTTCACAAAGATTGGAGTTTCAAGTCTGTCTAGACAAGTAATTTACAGCGAGAGAAAAAAATCTAAACCATTGAATCCTAATGTTGTAAACAGTCTGTTATCAAGACTGGTAATACAGACAGGGCTCTACTTTTCTCAAAGACCACCCACAAGAGCAAGAATTTGATATGGCAACTTGCCTGAAAAATGTATTTATGATATCCCAGTATGTGGTAGCTGCATGAAAGAGCCATACAAGTGGGGAGTGCTTTGCTGAGGGAGCAGCTGATGGGATTGGGCTTGACAGTGACTGTGGTATGCACTTCAGAAATGTCAGTCCTCCTAAAACACAGAACAAAGACAGAGAGTCTTCTAACAGTTTATTGACTAATCTGCTCTTTCCTTTGGTCCTTCCAGCATTATGGCATTTCAAGAATCCCAAATTAATCATAACATGTGTAAAGGGACAGCTGTCTTTCACCCTGCCCCTTTCTTTTTGAAGGGCTTTCTTGGTTAAGAGCCTCCTTGCAGACCTTCTGCATGGCCTTTAAGCCATGGTGATGAATATCCTGGTACATACGGGTTTCTGAAGGCAAAGGCAGAGCTCAGCATTACAGCCCAGAGATTTCCAAAGTGAGACACACCATCACTCACTGTCGGTGGTTGTAGCAGGGCATGGCAGACATCTGGTATAAACTGCCCCTTGACGTCCCCTAACAACTCCTGGGGCAGCTGTAGGACAATGACAGCTTTCTAAATCTCATTTTCAGTCTTGGATATTAAAGCTGGATACCAGCATCCACACTTACACACTTAGGCCCCCATTTTAGAGCAGTGTGTCATCTACATTGAAACTGCTGTCCAGCTCACTGAGTGGTTTGAGAGAGTGATGGCAAAATACACTTCTGATTTAAGTCACCTACATTGATTTTGGTGTATTCTAACCTTTCAGAAATTATTAAAACCCAGAGTGAGTGAAACGTTATATAAAGCATATTTTGAACTAAAGTGGCCTAAACTTTTCCGATGTTTCAAATCTAGCTGAATTTGGGCATTTGTAATGAAAAACTGAGGCATTCACACCAACTGTAAAACAGTTCTGCCCCCTCCACAGTGTTTTGGGGTTTTGATTTTAGTGGGTTTGGTTGGGGTTTTTTTGTTATGGTTTGGATTTTTTTTCAGTTTGATTTGGTTTTGACAATTTTTGGGGGGATTGGCTGGTTGTGAGTTTTATTGTTGTTGCCGAAAAGAAAGGTACATGGAAAAAAAAAAAAGGCTGTTTAGTGTTCCTGGCTACTTGCTTGGTGAAGAAAAACACAAAAAAGCAAGCTGGCCCAAGAGACCTATTACATTCTTCTCTCTCCTTCTCCTTCCTCCACTACTCTGCAAACTTCCAAGTTGAATGGTTCAGGAGTGAGTGAGTGGGGAGCGAGGTCAAACACAGCTTTACACAATAAAGTTACATCTTAATTGCTTTGCTAGCTCAAGGGGAGAGTATAAAATCTACTGGAGGATGACCTCTTGCGTTTTGTGCTGCCCTGAAGTATCCAGGCGGCTAGAATTGTTACTCCCTATGAATAGATTAAAAATATATTGGCTGTTCCCAGGGAACCTTTGGGAAAAATCTGTGTGGCAAAACAATTGTAACTACTGTTCAAGATACTAAACTTTTTATAATATTAAACAATGTTATAGTAATAATAATAATAATAATAATAATAATAATAATAATAATAATACTAAATAATGTTTCAATATGAGAGATTTTGTTGAAAACAAGAACAATAAAGAGATGTCCTCCTGCTGCAAGACTTTTCTGTGTTGTGAGCACAGTTTGAGTTTGTTCTGGGGAAATACCTTCAATGAATAAGTCAACAAAAAACTAAATCGAGATCAAAGTTCTTTTCACTGTCTTCAAATAGACATTTACCTAAAATTTAGTATGGAAGTTAATAGCGGGAAGAAACAATGATTAAAATGTATTTGTGCAAAATACTTGGCAGAGGAAAGGAAGAAGTCAAAAGCAACCATTTTGATGTAGACAAAAGTGTATTTGGGGTGCAAGAGAGAGGGGGAGAGCATATTTGGGGTGCATGAGAGAGGTGAGGGAGTGCCTAAGCTGGAACAATAGAATGGGAGAGATCTAGGCTGAGGACTGGACTCAGTAGGGGGTCCTTGATTATTAAGATCTCTGGATCAAAGTGTCTCTCCATGGAGACAAGAACATTTATCCCACATCAGAGATACTGAGATGTGAAGCCACCTTTTTTGGAAGACTTACTGCAGGCATAGGGAGGCTGGTTAGTATTACTGCTGTTTAATGGCTTAGAATATAATTACACTGCAAGTGCTGGGAAACTTAATTTTTTTCTCTACAGATTATATAGCATAAAATGACTTCTGGAACAAAATAGATGCAGTCTATATTATGATTATAGCTGCTTAAATTTTCCTGTCCAGGGTAGGGTACCTTCTAAAAGTGTGCATTGGAAAGTACTGATCTGTCAATGTGGAAAGTAAGCAGGAGAAGGGCTTCCAGTGACTTCAGTGGGCTCCGGCTCAATCCCTACTGAGACAGAATGAATCTGCATGAAACCAGACATCTTCTGCATGATGCCAGATATTATTATTAAAGGAAAAGTATATATATATATATGTGTGTGTGTGTGTGTGTGCGCGCGCGCGTGCGTGTATATATATATATGTGTGTGTGTGTATATATGTATATATGTATGTATATATATATAGTATTGTAATCTGTCTAGACTCAGTCCTAATAGGGTTTTTTTAAGCAGCACAAATTTCTCACAGGTAAGTGACCTACCTAACTGAGTTAATCAGACCAAACGATACCTCTTACTGAACACTGAAGTGCTGTTATTGAAACTAAGAGATCAAACTGTCAGATTTTAAATGCTTGCATAGGATGGCTGAGCCAGTGTCTGGGAATGAGGTGCAGGTTGGCCTCGCTCTGGAACAGGCACAGCAAGGATGTGCTCTGCAGGGAAGTGAGCACGGTGAGGGAGGTGAGTGATGCAGAGATGCCTTTGTGCTGCTGGTGTCATACCAGAAAATGGAAGCATTGGCTGTGCCTGAAACTGTCTCCTGGGAAGTCGTAAACCAAGATCTGGCCTCACCACTGAGACATGCTGTGAGAGTGTAACCAAAACACAGGCAGCAGTGCAACTCTAGCTTGTGCGTGGAAAACAGCAATTGTGCATTGCTCAGGAGCACACAAAATTGTGCAAAAAGCAGAACAAGTCAGGGTTGAGAGAACAAATTAGACTTTTAGGGTATATGTGCACTGCTGTTTAAATAAAGAAAGCTTTATAAGGGAGCCATACAGCTATATGAACAGACGCCTCTGGGGGGCACTATCACCACAAATAAAACCCGACGGATTTAGCTACTAGTTTATTACCCTGTTTTGTTTCCTCTAATGGCATTGCAAGCTTAGTACAGTCGCTCAGCTACTCTCCCCAGGATATACACTGGGAGTTTTCTTAAGGAGAAATGAAAGAAAAATCAAATGCTGATTTTGAGGGAGTTTTTCTTGAGACAGAACACAGTGAAACCCAGATAAAGGCATCAGTGATCTCTGTTCTGCCTCAACCATACACAGACCGCAGCATGTTTCAGCCCCACACTTAGCTGGAAGGTCTGACAGTCCTGCAGAAAGTCCTGCCTTTTGTACACCTCTCAACAGCATGCTGTCCACATTAATAACTTCCGAAACACCTGACTGGGCATGCTCGCACCAAAAGCACACTGATGTCAACACAGTATTGAAGAAGGATCAACACTACAGGAGATCAGCCCATGGGGCACACCTGGTTCTGGTTTATGTCTGCTCTGCTCCCAGACTTTGGTCTAAATCCCCTGTGTTGTTCCGTTCCTACCCACGGGCTAACATATGGCTGGGAGTCAGATCATCTGACTGCTTTATGGGCTCTTATCTTTCACTGCACTGCACACAAGCAGAAATACTTCTGGACCTTGCTCTGGTAGAGCAAACAATTATATAAGTGACATTAGCTAAATAAAACATCTTTTTGCCTTTGAAGAACATAAAAGAATGTTATATATCTTCTCGCTGATCAAAGGTGGTTATATTGCTCTTTTTGTTACACATGCAGATTGTTGTGTTTGTCTAACATTTACAGCATGTAAGGCTGCTTTAATCTGTCACTCAGATTTCATAGTTTGTCTGCCTTTGGTTTTATCTCAGCTTTGAACAGCAAGGTTTAGTGAGAAAGTGTAACTGGGTATTTATGCCCCCTTTTTTATTCCAGCTTGGGTTTTCACCTACATCTACTTTCTAATCCACTCCACCCCCTACTCTCCAGCCTGTGTTGAGCAACACTGGTGATTTAAGATTATAGTAAACATCTCACTTCAAACAGGATGGAAGTATTTCAGATATCATTGGAATGGTATTTTCCCTCACACACAGTGACAGAGGGACTTGAGTGTGCATGCAAGAGTGGGAGAAAAAAAAAGGCTGTAAAAGGAACAGAATTTGAGCATTGGCAGCCAGACAGTGGCGTTCTCTGGCAGACTGGCAGCTGCAAGTTGCCTGGAGGCTTTTTGGGGCTGGTCAGGAACCACAAAGACCATGGAGCCAGGCTTCATGCTACTCTCAACAGCACAGACAGTCACACACAGACTTCACAGCACCATTTCTAAGCATTACTAAATCTAAACCACCTTGAATTGTAGAGTCCAGGACTGGCTTTCTAAAAATGTAAATTAAGTCCTGAGCCTATGTGGAAGTTAAGAGACAAAAAAACCTTGAAACTTCAGCCATTTTAAGTCATCTGAACACATACCTCTTTTAAACAAATATTGATTCCCTGATATTTTAGAGTGAAGAACCCAACTCAGCTTGTGCTCTGGTGCATAGGTCATGCAGTGAATTTATTTCTTGACCTCTTTAATTTGTTTTGGTCCTTAGATGGGACCAATATCTGTGAAAACTATAGCCCCTTCAAGATAAAGATAAATGAAACTAGTTTTACTACCAAGAGTTGAACACTTTGTATCTTCAATCAAGCGCCACCCTTTACCTAGTTTCTCTCTTCACTGTATTTCATAGAGGCAAAATATCTGAGTCACCTGGAAAGAAAATTTTTGGTAGAGAAATGTCTGCATGTTAGGAAGGCATGTAGTGGAGAAGGAAGAAACCTAGAGATGCCTGGGGAAAGGGATGAGAGATTTACAGGAGAAGTGGTCCTGGTGGCAAGAGAAGCTTGGAGAAATGTCTGCAAGGTATGGGCTGCAGTGAGACAACCAAAGGATGGCAGCTGCAGACTGAAAGATTAGGAATGTGTCGAAGCTGAGGGACTAGAATAAAGACCTAGGAGAGTAAAAAGTGTCTAGGAGACATGAAGACAGAAATCAGCTTGTGAGGCAAATGCCTAATGCCCAAAGGCAATTGGAGAGAATTTACGTAGAGGGGAAATTGAGAAAGCAGCAACAGGCAAGCCATTTGATTTTGGCTCCTGTGTTATAAAAGCAATCAAAATCTATAAACCTTTCCATTATGTCTGATTCTGTCTGTCCCATTGCTTCTCCACAAGTCTGAAGGCTTGTGGAGTTGTTCTAGCAGCTCACTCTTATTCCTGAGGTCCTAAAACTGCTCATGGCTTGAAGTGTGTGCCCATCAGAGGAAAAAACCAACACCAAGCCCATTTTTTCTCTCTCCTCTACAATTTTGGTGTGATGTAAACATGACTTCAGTCACATAATGGGGATGAGTTGGAGGTTGTGTGGCCCCTGCTGCACCTGAGTTTTAAATTTATTTCTTCCAGTCAGTCTTCTGGGGCTGTTTCCCCACAGTTTCAATTAAAGCCTGAGAATTTTTTGCTAAGGAAGTTCTGCAAACTGCAATGACTAAAAGCTTCTGAACATAGTATACGTATAGCACACTTAACCACTTTCACCCAGTGTGAGCTGTTCAGAATGGATAAACAAAGGATGCTTGGCTTTTTTTCTCTTTTTTCAGTGTAAATAGTTTTGAAAGGCAGAATGTTTAAGGATTAATTCTGTACAAAAAGAAAAACCAAACCAGCAGAAGCTCTTGGTGTCTGAGACAAATGTATGCAGAACATTGTCTAACTATCTTCACATGCTGATTTTATAGATCTAGTCTTTAAAAGGCAGCTTTCTTCTTCTAAAGCTCCACCCACATCATAAATCAAGAAATAGATCAATAAATAAAGTAACAAAATATCTTTGCTGCTGATACACAGTAGATGCCAGTTTCTCTTCCTGTTCTGTTTGGCAGATTCCTATGAATGGCACAGGGTGGGTGGCCCATACATTGATAATCACCTTAATTTTCGAAGCTGCTTCTATTATTAAACTGTGTCACTGATCCCATCTGGATTACAGAAATTTTGCTGATGAAATCACTGAGAATTTCAGTAAAAGTTGAATAATATTCTTTCAATATTGAATAACTGTGTGGATCTGGCTGTGCTTGCAACATAGGCATATGGCAAGCACATGAACAACATGCTGTACTCTGAACCCATTGTTTTAGTTTTTTTTTCTAGCAGTTTCAGCACAGAAAAATCCACGGCTAGTAAATTACTTGTAATGGTTTGTTAGGAGAAAAAGATGTTGTAGCAGTAGAATATCCTCTCTCCTTGATGTCCTCTCTCTCCCTTGCCTATTGAGAGAGTATTAATGTTGCACACAAACAACATCTAATCTTTTTTCTCAGCAATTCTGGCAAAAAAGAAAGTAAACTTCATGTTTTAATACAAGTAAATAAAGATTCGTCAGGAAGGACAGGTAAGAATGATAGAACACTTCGTTAGATTGAGTGTCATACTTGGATAAAACTGGAAATCTTACAGGCACATATGCCCTCCTTCAGTTTGTACGTAATAAAAAATACTGCTTCTCCTCACAAACACTGTCTACTTTTATGCTTGCACCTTGTATCACAGCTGCATCAACACAACATATTTTGGTGTAATGAATTCATA
The DNA here is from genome assembly GCA_034336665.1 of Luscinia megarhynchos. NCBI lineage: Eukaryota > Metazoa > Chordata > Aves > Passeriformes > Muscicapidae > Luscinia > Luscinia megarhynchos. The sequence continues at coordinate 37,926,907 of CM067592.1, read as the reverse complement.
TTCTTGTTAGCAACAATCACAGATACCTGTTTCTTATTTGAAAATTTCAGATATTTCAGATGTTGCTTTTGGAGTTTTTGAGGACACACAGTCATGGTGCTTTTTTTTTTTTAAATTTTACATTCTGTAATGTAACAGGCCTCACAATAAAAATGAAAATGAGTATATTTTCAAAATTTTACTTTAATTTTTAGATATAACACTTTTTTATATATTCTCTGATCTAGTTGCAAACCTCTGCTGAATGTCAGCAACAGGTTCTCTTTCTTAACAGCTTCTTAATGACTCCATAGAGACAGCTCTGGCTCCCCAGGTGCCATGTAATTCCAGCAGTGGGCATATTCTTAATCCCATTTAAATGTGGAGTAATTTCCTACTTTTTCACAAAAGAAGGGCCACCCAGTACTGTCTGATACATCTGATATGGTGGGAGTGCTCACAAACACAGCAAGAAAGTGACAACTGCTTATTCAGTGTATTTTCACACCCTTTTTTATGCTGTAGCACGTACAGCTAATGCATGGATGTCCATGCTGGAGATGGCTATTTCCTGCCTTAAAGCTGTTCCTGCTTTTGGCCTTCTCATGTTTCTTCATCAGCCATCTTCTCATGAAATCTTAATTTCTGTTGTAGGACGTTTATTACCTCCCCAGGGAAGCGGTGCAGAGTACAGCCTCTTAAATAATTTGAGATGCTTCACTTCTGATCTGGGCATTGTTGCCTGCTTCTCTCTGGAAATGGCAACTGCATGGAGCATCCCTCACCCTCTTTCTTACAGGACTGCTCTTTGTCCCTGGGACTCAAAAGCTGTGCTGCTGATTCTGGCCTTGAGCAATGTGAATGTGTGCCATATAATTCAATGTGAGGTGACACATGAGGTCAGCTCCTCCAGGGATGAGGTGTTGCCCCCAGTTCCACCAATCATCAAGTTACCTGGCCAGGTACCTGGCCAAAAAAACACAGCCTATTCACACAAAAGTGGAATTCGGGTGATTTCACATCCAGAAGCTACTTTTTTTGTTGAATGTGTCAATACAATTCAAGAGGCAAGCAGAGCTCCTCTAGGCACTGGCAAGCTGCTTTCACCCTGCTGGGGTGACTTCCTAAGGTTCCAGCAGCATCATTCCGCGTGTAGAATTGATGTAGGGAATGCTACACCTGAGCTTGGAGATCAGTGCTGTACTGGGACAAACCCATGCACTCTCAGAGCCATGTGAGTCCTTTTCCTCTTCTGAGGGCACTAGACATTTTGGCATTCACATAAATAAAGTATGTGTGAAACATGTGTTGTCTCTCCACACAGACGCACATGCGTGACACAAATGCTCTGAGCCTATTGGGTCATTTATAATGCTCTTTGGTTCTTATTACCAAGTAGACACTGTATTACTCATGTACACAACTTGCATAGTCACTATTATTTTCAGCTGTTTCAAAGTAATAAATATTCTTATGCACCTGGCCATAGTGCAATTCTTACACAGCAGTCTGTGTGGTGCACTGACCTCAGTTTGTACTTGTGGGAGTGCACTACCACATACGGAGCAGTTGTTGCAGTGTAAAGCTTTAGGATATTAAAATATTATGAAAAGGGCCTTCACTTTGTTGGGTTCACTCATGTTCTCTTCTTCAAATTTGAGTTGCTCTAATTAATATGAGGTTTCATGAGTCAGGGAAAAACAGTGAAGCATAAAGGACATGTAATCAGGCAAAAGCCTCTGGTACCAGGAAAGAAGGACAGCACAAAGAACATTGGAACATGGCAGCTCGGAATACACATATGCTTGTAGAAGCATGATAGGCTTGGTCTCAATTCAGATATATTTTGAAGATGTAATAAAAAATTACACTGTAGTTTCTCATCAGGTGGTGTCCTAGGTGGGCCCTGACACATATCATAAATTTAACATCTAATGAGAGGTGAAACATAATTCTCCAGGTTTACAAGAATGGGCAAAAAAGACCATGAGTGATGGTCTGGCAGAAAAGTCCTGGCGAGGAGGGTCACAGTGGATGTTAATGACTTTGGAAGGTCATATAAGTGTACTCTTGAAGTCCACATATTTTGGTATCTCCTTCTCCCTCCATGTACTCCAGGTCTAGCGTGGCTGCATCAGAAAAGCTGAATGAGTGCTACTATGCACGTGGTGCTGTGCAGGTTCAAGTGCTGGATTGTCCCCCGGGAGCAAGTCACTGAGGAAAGCCCTGCTTGTACAGACTGTAACCTTTCTGTACAGCAGATTGTAACCTTTCTCAGCAGTGGGATGGGGCAGAAGGACACATGCAGAGGTGTGACAGTGTGTTTTGATGGGCCATGCCTGCTCCCCTCTTTGCTCCTGGCGAAAGATCCTACACCTCTGAGCCATTGACTGATGTGCAGGACAAGACTTCAGGTGACAGGGTAGTCATCAGCTGCTCCTTCTGTGCTGCTATTGGAATGACAATTAGGTAAAGGGAAACTTCTTAATGACAGATGTCGTGGCCAATAGGGAGGGCATTAATTATGCCTGATAACAGAATTATTAGCTAGAAGAGAAACTCTGATCACGTCCAGCAGGCTTCTCTAAAATCCATCACAACATTAACTGTAGAATTGCTGATAATTCTTCCTCCTCTTTCTAGGTAGGTGAAGTTCATTCATGATGAGGGGCTTGCACTGCTAAACCCAGGCCATGCTTTTTATTTTTTTGATGAAAGATGAGAGAGAATTTCTTACAACAGAGTCTAATCTGTGAAAAATGGGGAACTCAGCTTACTCACTTCATAAAGAAACCTCGAAGGAAATTTTCTCTGTTAAAATTTCTCTAGTTTAATAGCTGTGAAGTCATAAAATTTAACTGAACAATGGTTTTCCATATAAAGGTCTCTTCAGTCAATAGTTCCTCTCTAAGCTGTTCCAAATCATCCTGGCTTCAATAAGATCAGATGCTCAAACAGCCAGTGCAGGAAACAATGTGACTTCTATAGGTTTAGCAGCTGTTCAGTATGCTCTGTTGTGGTAGGTCTTTCTTGTGTGAAATTTTGTCATGTTTTTCACAGGCTTCCATTACTGTGTCTATTAGACAGGACACATAAGAGATAACTTCTTTAAAGCAGTTTGTGGAGGGAGGTATTGCCTATTAGAGTGTTTTTAATTGAGATGTAGACAGGGGTCCCACTTAATTAACCTGTAAATTGTTTTGCAGTAAATTAGCAACACAATAGAGGACTATCTGAGCTTCCAGAATCAGGCAAGTGTTTTTCAGTCCCAAGTGGTGATTAATGTCAGTGATATTTATTTATCTCATTAACACTATGACAAATTAAAACACAGCCTATTGAATTTCTTGCACTTGTTTCACCAGAAAACAGAAATAATATAAATTCTTTTAGTCCCAATTCTGTTTTCCTCATCTACAGGTCGATAAATTAGAAATGCAGTGGAGATGGAACATATTTACACTTCATGTAGCCCAAGCTCATCAGCTGCCTTGCTTTCTCCAGTTGAAAGGGCATCTGTCCTGGACTGGGTACCCCAGGCTCTTGTCTCCTGCCAAGAGTGCCCTCGGAGGCTCATTGTCCTGCTGCTGTGCCTTGCTTTCATCACTGCTGCAGTGCTCTGGAAGGATGTGCCCCTGAGAACAAGTTTCAGATTTCATTTAAAAACTGCATCTCCATAAACTTTACATGGAGGATCAGTTGTATTTTCGATCACAGACAAACCAGGAAGTTGTAAAACTGTTGCTGGAGAGAATGTACAGGCATTTTGTTTAAGTGCAGAGTTTCATTCAGAGATTTTTCTCTCTTGCAAAATAAAGATGGATAGATTTTTAAAATGTGTGTCACTTCAAAATGTGAAACCAGAAAACACAATTTTTTATTTAGGATTATTTATTATTATTTAATCTATTAAAACTTTTGTTTTTCTGTGCATGGCTAAAGCAACTCAACATGTTCAACATGAATTCCAGCTCACTTTTACAAAGCAAACATTATCAAAACTAACTCCAAACTAATAAAATGCAGCTTCTCTCTCTCTAACTGCACTTATTTCTAGATTTATTTAGATTTAATGTATTTTAGGCTATGAGATAATATTATCACAATTTATTTTTTTTCTTTGGTGTAGTAATTCCCTGGAAAAAATCCTGCATCACTTACAATACTGTGGTCCCCCATTTGGACAATTTTCATATGTGTAATAATTGCTCTGAGAATTTTACTGAAGCCAATGATAGCCAGTGTCTGCCTAAAACTTGCAATCCAGATGCAAAATCAATACACGTGGAACATCCCCAGCAGAAAACTGCTGCTTTCTCTTCTGGCAGATAGTTGGTATGAGTGAATTGTATCTCTGACTTCAAGTGTCTGAATTTGGTAACACTGTAAATCCATAATAGAGATAGTCCAAATGCAGAATTCTAATAATCTCAGATGAGTCAGCTTTTTCATACTCAAATTTCAGGTTATACAAATGTTAGACACATCCTTCAGTTCTGGAACTCAGGGACTTCATGAATTTATTTGAAATCATGACTTTTGGACCATCCTGGAGCTACTTGGATGATTGGAATGTATCTGCATTCCACAGAGATTTCAGCAGACTTCCCACCACACTAAAATATTCAGAATGAGAGCTGGCAAGTCGTAATGACATTCATATATTCACATGCTTGAGTGACAGTTTGTATATATTATTATGATGTTGCTTCATTTTCTTCCATATATTTTAGGATTAAGGTATTAGGAATATCCTTACTGTGTGGGAGAGCTGTCCATCATTTATGTCTGTATCTACTCTACTGTTTTGAAGTCGAGATTTTCCATGTTAGCTCCAAAAGAAGTCATGTGGTTTAGGCAATCTGGGCTGCATATTATCTCACAAACTGAGATGAAACACAGAGGTCCACTGTGGAGCTGTACCAAAAAACATTCAGAGAAACTTTGGAGACAAATGCTTGTTCACAAAAGATTTTCCCTAAAGCTCTGTCCCTCCTGATTGTTGTGGGCAGAAAGCAACAGTTTAACGAACTGTAAACAAATTTTGAGTGCCAGAACCATTAAATCCTTTTTATGGTTGGAAAAAACCTCTAAGATCTTCAAGTACAACTTTTGACCAAATACCACCATGCCCACTAACTCACATAGGCTTCCACCCTTTTTCTACCAGGAGGACAGGTGTTGGTGAAGGGTTGATACTCTTGGCACAACAAAAATGTGTGCCACTAATGGTATGAGCTTAGAGGTTTGCTATTCCCTTGAGGCTTTTGACCAAAAAATATTCCCACTGATCATTTTGAAATGAGCCAAAAGTTGCCAATTAAAACATATGCCCAAAGGTAATTGTTCAGTTTTGGTCATTATGAGACTGTTTTGGTGCAGTACAGTACATAGAAAGGTCTGTTTAAAAATCTGGACTAACGTCTCCTTCATTTTTCAGGGACAGAGTGATTCTCCAATTAAAATCACGCCAGAGATTGACTGTGCTGCAGTTTATTAACGAAACACTGAGGCATATATTTACTGTAGTCCAAGTTCAAGCATATGACCATTAAGCATATGACTGTCTGCATGGTGTAATGTGTGGGGCAAATGTATTCAGAGACCCAAAACAAGGTAGCAGTACTTATAAATGCCCTCTGCTCTTTCTTTAAGACTGCATTTAGTAATAGTTTGGTGCTTCAGTTCTGCTGTGTGAGACTGTATTCACACACAGCAAATAGCAATAGAGGAAGCACAAACTCAAAACTTTCTATTAGCTGAGATTGCATCTCTCAATACACAGGGGTGTACTGAAGGAAGGCAGGGCTACACCTCTTAGCAAACAGTTTTGTTATGCAGATGATCAGCTCAGAGACTACAGAACAGGAAAGCTGATTGATGGTAGAACCAGGCTGAGCTATGAGCTCCAGCACAGGTAACATTCCATGAAAGGGTGCTTGGTGAGGTGTCTGCTGATAAACCTGTTTTACCAGAAGAGACAAACTACCTTTTATGGTCCATATGGAAAGGAAGGACAATTTCGAGTTCTCTTCTGGAAGAGCTAGATGGAAGAAGCAGACTGCTTTTTTGACCAGTTTCATTCAGCCAGACACGTCTGTGGATGTGATAGGCACGTTTCACAAATTATCATATGCTTATGTGATTTGATGGCCAGAGTGCAGAAAATCAGCTCTGTCTGTCCCTAGTTCTGATATTAGCTTTTCTATTCATTCAAATAATTTAATTTAATTCATTTAGAGCTGTCATGCTCACATGTAAGGACACAGGTCCACAACTGCAGGTGTGCATGGGCAGAGAAATCTGGCATCATTGTGCCCCCCATTAAATCGTGAGTGTTGAGTGAATTATCTCTGAAGCTTGTTGCAGATGTACCAAGTATTTACATTAAAATGCACGTTTTATAATACACTGTAATACATTTACAAGCTTGCTAGAGTGTTTTGTGGGAAATGCAGGGAGAGAAGTGCCCCTCCCAGACAAGTCAGTCCCCTGAAAAGCTGGAGTGCAAATGTGTGCTCCTTCTGCGCTCAAGGAGATTTCAAAACTGTCCAAGAATGTGTATTTTGAGGATGAGTTCGAGTTTTTTAGAAGGGGGTGTCTGCATATGATTTTCTATAATGCTAAGGGTAGCTAGGCAAGAGTGGATGGGATAAACTGTAATTTAGGATAGTAAGTCCAAATCCAGAAAGCTATCTAAATGCCATGTGGGTAGAGCTAACCACTGTTGTTGATCCCAACCCAAGAGTTGTGCATAAGAAGAACTCAGTGCTTGTAAGAAGTCATAAAGAGTTTGGGAAAGAATATGCACTACAGAAAGGTATTTTTATAAAAAGGGAATGAAAAAAAACCCCATTTTGATGTGACCATCAATTGACCTATTTAAGCATGTTTAGGTAACTGAGTTTCAGATGCATGTGAGTATTCACTGACTTTCTCTAATCAGTGAAGAGAGAGGCAGGGAAATTCTAGATATGGGTCCTTTAATCCCATGGCAGTGTCTAGGTAGCTAACAAAAAATCCTCACCACTAACTGCCAGTGAAATCTAATAGTTCATAATAACTGAAGCCTAGATGCAGTGGTATTAAGTAATAGGTACTCATTAATTAGATAATAAATGTCGAAATAAAATTTTAAGTACCTGAATTAAGATGAAATCAGCTTTATTCCCTTTAACTGAAATAAGGAAATTCTCAAATGCTGAAACTGAAGGAATGTTGGTGCTGGATTACTGGTGTCCAAGTGCTTTAAAAAACCCTATAACAGAGTTTCTGAGCTGGCACTTAGACCAAAGATGAAATCTTGGGATTCCCTGGTTGTCTTTCAAGGTCGCCTGACAAGACTTTTGACAAGAGCTAGAGGAAATTAATTGCTCTTATGCAAACTTTTAACATGAGAATATTTTGGAGTGAGTATGGAAGAGTTTATGCCATCCACAATATATCCTTAATGAGAAACCTGTCTCACAGCTCTCTTTTTAACACACATCTGGGGCCCCTCTGTTGGTCGCAGGTTTCAGAGAGAGAAAATCTAGTAGGAAAGTCCAAAGCCATGGAGGGCTTTGTAGGTCAAAGTCAACACCTTTGTCTCAGTCTGGAAAAGCAGCAGGAGAGCAAAAGAGATTGCAGAGCACTGGTGTCACATATTGCCATGCTGAGGAGTTGTCAGCAAAAATCCAACTCCAGGATTGCTAGAAAAAACAACAGATAGCAAAAGGTTTGTTTTGCTTCATTTCAGCTGAGTTCTGAGGTTACCAAACCTTGCAGAATGACAACGACCATGTACATTTTTATAGTCCAGCAGAGTTCAGAGCCCTGGTAAGAAAGCAAATCACTGCTTGGTCAGCTCCTCGCAGGCACAACAGTTCAAGGGTTCGTGTTTTTTCTCTCTCAGTGAAGCTGTTTTCCCAAGAACATCTTTGTTACTTCTTTGCCATAAAACAAAAGGTCAGGTTTGATGTTGCTCCTGGAAATGTTCTTGTTGTTGTGTTTGTTTATATAACCCCCTTCTCTGTCCATCTGATGGAGAATGTGCTCTGCTGCTTAATGCCAGCTGCACGCAGGATGATGAGCAGAATGACAGCCCCAAAAAGAGAGCCGGGGGAGGGGTGTGCAGAGCTGTGAAGGAAATAAAGGGAAAATAGGCAGAGTTTTGCCTCTGGTCATTTGCAGACAGCTTGTGAGATGCTCGCATCGCACACAGTGCCGGGCTGACGTTTCAGAACACACAAGCTGCTGTTTCCTCGCAAGGAGTCAGCCCCGCTAAACCCTTTCAGGCGACGTGGGTGGGCTCTTCAGAAGACACACTGTCTCATCCCATTCAGGAACTGCCCTCTGTCTCTGCTCTCCTGGCAAGCTGGATGTTTGTTGTTTAAGTAAATAAACTGGCTTATGTCTCAGGCTAGCTGTGAATGCTGTGTCCTCCCACCACCACCCTTTCCCGGCCACTCCAGGGACACGAGAATAAAAAAAAGAAAGAAAGAAGAAAAAGAAAAAAAAGAAGAAGAAGAAGAAGAAGAAGAAAACAGCCAAAAAGCAATAAGAAGATGAAAAAAGTTCACAAAGAGCTCGATGCCACCCACTAAGCCCCAATCTACAAATAATCAGTGACCAAATGGTGTCATTAGAAGCCACAACATCCTGTCAGCACTCAGCCTTTTGATGGAAATCCATGATGGAGGTGATTTCAAAACCATCTTTCCTGTCTCTTTCAGAAAGAAGATTCGGGGAAATGGCTACCACAGGATACTTTGGTTTCCCTTGTTTCTTTCAAATGCACCTTTCTCTTTCAAGTCAGTGGTCAGCTTCTGCAAAACTAAAAAAATATTGATTTATGAAGCCCCATTGTTAGCTTGCAAGATCAACGTGCAAGATCATGAATCTGCCTCTCTTTTGTCAAAGATGCACATGCATGATTGCAAGCAGGCTTGTGTTTTACTGTATCTCCACTGCCTCTTTTTTCAGTCATGGTGCTAAGCTACAACAGGGAAAACAGATGTCTGCTACAATGCAGACTGTCTTAGGGTTAATAGGAATTTATCATATTGGCTGAGGCAGCATGCAGTTTTTCATGTTCTTCTCTTGTATTCACAACAGCCAAATGTAGAAATTCCATTAAATAATCTGGCCTGCCACCTTTAATTCCAAAGGCAGTCAATATGAAAAAAGCCCTGGTCAAATCAGAATAATTCCAGTAACTTCTCTTTGAAATCAACCTCTGCGTGATTGTTTTTCTGTCTTCCTCATCTGAACTGCCTCTGGTGTGATCTACCAGAGAAAGCAATTAAATAATTTCTTCACATATTAGTCGTTGTACTATATGCTACCCAGGAACAGAGCTTGTCAGTGAAACTTTGCTTCTGGAGAAACTACATGCAAAAAAAAGGTAATTAAGTGAAAAGTACAGAATGATGACAGATCATAAGAGTTTGCTCTATTGGTTCTGCTTTCCTCTACAAACACCTTCACCTATTTCAGACTGCACTGATGACATCAACCACATTAAGAATTAAAGTGTAGAAGAACCCCAGCATTAGATGCACCCTGCAAATGCAGAATGGCTAAATTGAATGTTTTTGTAGGGTGCCTAGTATAAAACTGGCTTCCAGAAGGACTTTGTTCAGTGAAAATGTCATAAATTGTCAGTTAGTCACAGAGATGTGGTGATTTTCCATTGATTTCCCTAGTCTCTCAATTCACTTGTTCATAAATAATCTAAAAATACATTTTTCATGGTTATTAGCACCACTCCAAGTAGGGCAATAGAACTAAACCCACAGGCTGGGAGGTCTCAGCCCCTGAAATCTCTCAAGAGAGGCACCAGTGAGCACTGACAGGTTACTGGAAATATATCTGAACCCACAGCAAATCACGCTGTGTTTCATCATATTACTTGTGTCTCCTGCTCCCATAAGGACGAAGATACAAAACCTAAAGGGATATTTTCATATCTGAGTTTCTCCTGATTCAGCAGTGCTTGCCACCACATGAACTCCATCAGTTTGCATCTGAAACTCATACGGAAAAGCAAAAAACTCCACCCCCAAACTCCAGCCCTTAGAAACAAGACTAATTTCTAGACTTCCATTCAACTTCTTTATTTTCACACAGTCCTCAGCAGGGGGTCTTGTCACCAAGGAGGTGGTTTTCACTTCTACAAATAGGAAATATAAAAGAAAATTGGTCTAATGCCAAATTTAGGGCACACTGTGAGTAAACACAGAAACTGACAGCAGAGTCACAGTGCTTGATGCCATCATGTTTAGCAGTTTGTGGGGGCCTGCCTCCAACTTTGAAAAATCATATCTGTATATTCTGTTTGGAGACCAAAGATCATCCTTTATTTGACAAAGTTTTCATCAAATTTTAGGCAAGTTTTGAAATCATAGGAAGAAATATTGCATTGCTTTCACAGAGAAATAAAGGGGTTACATGAGATCTCATTTCTCCTGCCTCCCCGACTTCAAGTCAGGCAAAGTTTAATTTTCCAGTTACATTCATTTGGTCTGAAATTAACAAACAAAACAAAAAGCCCCAGCCAAACAAAAAACAAACAAAAGAGACCCCCTAGGAAATAAAAGAGTTCATTTAATACAGAACTTTAAAGCTCTAATAATAGGCACAAAGAAAATCTTAGTGGTCAGATTCTGTCATGCAGGAAAACATCACCAGGTGATAGACTAAGCCACTAGTGGTATAATTAAAGGAGTGTAAGGAATGAAACCTACCAAATAATATGGCCCAAAGCATTTCAAAGCTTTCAGAATCATAACAGCTGCAGAAGTCAGGCTTTCACAACTGTGATTACAAATAACTGGAATCAACTTATTTTCCAGACAGTTTTCGCTCTGCATTTTGTACTGAGCTTCAGCAAACAGTGAGCCTGGGAGTAGCAGGGTACAGCTGGCCATTCCCACCCATTCCCCAGCCTCCTCAGAGTAGGAAGATACTGCTGCTGCCAGGGGCCAGGTCCTTACTGCAGAATGGCAAGTGCTCACAGTCCCTGCTCTTGGCCCTTGCGTTGGTGGCATAGGGGACTTTCTCTCCTGATTAAACGTGGGGACATCCCTTCTCCACTTGATTTGGAGACTCAGAAAGGGCAGAAGCTGTTGTCCCTTCCCACAGGCCAGGTTCTGTAGCTTTAGTGACAAGCAGGACAATGGCTCCAGCCTTGCCTCTCTGACCTGCTGTGTGAGCCTTGGCTTTTGCTGTGAACACTTCAGAGCAGTGTAAGTCCTCTGATGGTACGTAGCCCTCCTCCAAGCCAAATCAGACATGAATGGGATTATTATAAATGCAGCAGTGCTAGCTGTCTCATAGACTATCCAAACTGCATCTCTGCCCTTACGAGAACAACACATTTATTTTTGTTTATTTCTTTTTCAGTAACTGTATGCTTGGGGTTTTTTTATCAGGTTCAGCTCTGCTTTGGAAAATTATTTTAAAATGGAAATGAGCTTATTGTAGGTCTCCCAAATTGAAGTCAAATGTGCTGCATGTATTTCTTGGCCTTGCAAGCAACAGACTGGTAGCAAGAACCAGGGAGAAAGTCTGTTCTGTGTGTATATCACAGAGCTGTCTTAATACAGATTGACTCAGAAATACAGAGACTGTTAAATGCTTTGTTCACATGGGCAGTTTATATGCCAAGCTGCAATTGAAAGCTGTGGTGGTGATGCTGAATACAAATGAGATAACACATAATTTAATCCCAGTTGCAATTTGGAGCTATTGTTCATAAGGATCACACATTTTAAATTACCCAAATCCCAAGATGTACTGACATTGTAACTATCTTATTTCCCTCCTTCTACAATTTCTAATGGAAAATCAAAGCCAAAGTAAGGTTACTACGAGTATGATATAATATTCTGCAAATTGTCTTTTTGTGATTTGCACCATGCACAGAGAGAAGACTGCAGGGTTAAGTAACAGGGCTTAAATTGTCACACACACACTAAAGGACTGTCTCTCCTCTTTCCCTCCTATCCTTGAAACAAAGTTTTAGAGAAAAACAGACCAGCACTGAAACTATGCTTGGGAATCCATTTCAACTTAATTAACGGTATGCAAACAGGTTCCCAAGCACGAAGTTTGGCTGTCCCTCCACTCTGTGAATTCAAATTTGACTCCTTGCTTTGTTCTAACGAACAAAGAGAGCAAAGAACAATGTGGCCCTGACCCTTCTTTACCCCTGCACATACAAATGATCCCTTTAAATATTCAGATACTCTGAGACATGAAGAGGTCCCATGAGAACAAACACCTGCCATTCCTCCGGACAGCACTCTGACCAGACCTTGCCCATTTGCTTTCTGGACAACTTTTACATTCCTGGGGCTGTTATATAAAGAAGGTGGCAACACTTGTGTTCTCAGGACACAGTCTGTATTTCTATGCAGAAGCACACAATGAGTCCCTTCCCACGTACCACATAAACACACTCCACTTGCAAACTTCTCAGCAATTTTCCTGCCTGGGGATTCAATGCCATAGGCTTGGAGTCAGGGACAGTCTAATAGTCCAGCTGCAAACTTCCTTTGAACATATTTGTGTACATGTGCTTAGACTGAGATAGGAGTCTGCAGTCTCCACACACTCTTCATCTTAGGAGTGAGTCCAGACCCAGCGTGAGAGGAGGGTGTTAGGAGGCTGTGTGCACAGTCCAGACTCTTCCTTACATTTTTGTTCTTTAAATTACAACACGTGCATTACTGATAAGATAGGGACATTCTGGGTCTGTGAGAACTCCAGCTGTGCTGCTGTGGGCACACATGAGCAGTGCAGGAGGCAGTGCCCTGGGCCCTCTGCACAAGCTGCTGTGTCTGCTCCAGAAGCACTGGGAGCTGAAGATGCTGGAAGATAACACCAGGCTGCAGGATTTGTCGTCTGGTAGTTTGAGGTTATTCATCCTTCCTCAAAGGTCCTGAGTCCTTCCTTGCATAGTTGCGCAGACTACTTGGCTTGCCTGTAAAAGCTCACTAATAGGAAAAGATGGTTGGTACAACCCACATAATTCACAAAATTGTATTATTATTCACTGGCCTGAGACAAACTCATTCTTAAAACCCTTCAGGTCTGGGAATTTCCACCACCAACCCACCAACAGTCCATGCCAGTGCATCACCAACTACACCATTGCACATTCTTTCTTAAAATCAGGTACAAATCTCTCTTGCAATGATTCATATCCACTTGTGTCTCATGTGTGATGGACAAAAAGAGTAGATTGTTTAGAAGAATTATGTCACACCAAATAGAAACCTTGTCCTGCTAAATTCTATGATGATGAGTCTGCTCTAAAACTGCTGCATCCAGTGATCACCAAGATTTTTTTCACCATTTTGGAGTGCAGAATAAGAATTGGCCTTACATTCAGATTTTCCTCCAAAAAAATTATCTGTACTGCTGTAATTTTTAATGACAGAAAGCATACAAAATGGGATCAAAGAAAAATAGAAGAAAGGAAAACCTAAATCAGATGGAACTGGCCCTTGAACTTGATGTTGTCTGAACAGGATGGTTTCCTCCATGGTTCTCATCTATCTAATAAAAAGCAACAGGACAGGCTGAGCAGAATAAAAATCAACAGAGGCATGTGGGCTGCTGTTTATTCTGGAAAGCAATGGGAGCTATAACCTGACATACCACTGAGACTTGTCAATCATTGGCAACTTTTGATTTTTTACTAAAGTTGCAGAAATACAGAAATATTCCCAGACATTTCTGGTAGGCAGCAGCAAAAAGAGCCAAAGCAAAAACTACAAGAAAGATAGGACAATCCCTCAAAAAAAAAAAAAAAAAAAAAAAACCAACCTACAAAAAAACCAAAAACCAAACAAACGAAAAAAACTCACGAAAAAACCTCACAGACACTTACAAAAAAACCAAAAAAAAAAACCCCAAAAAAACAAACCAACAACAATAATAAACTGAACTTTAATTTCCACAGGAAATACAGGAAATAGTCATGTCATTGAAGTTAATGGAAGTTTGGTGTTAAGCACTTACAAGTAGCTGAGCACCACCAGTTAATATTCTTCCCAACCACAGTCCTTGAGAAGGTTTTAACTTTGTTTTTGTACTTGAAACATTGAATTTCTGACATTTTTCCTGTTGCTTTGGTTCCCAGCAAGAGATGCAGACTTTTCTAGATTAGGTAATGTGACAACTAACCATTTATTACATTGCATAAGCTGAGCCAGAGCTTTTCTTCTCAAGTAAATTAATACATTTTTAAAGTATTTAAACACAGCTCTCTGCTTGTCCTTATATCTGAAATGAGCTCTAGTCCATGGTCTAACATTGAAAGAGATTTCTTCCATGATTTAAAGCAACAGTTTGTTTTTTCCAGAGTTAAGGAATGTGTTCCTGCATCCCATGGACTTGCTGGGGCCCTGTTGAATCCTGAGGTGTCCAGTGACGTCCGTGAGTGAAAATGATCAAACATCCATCTAAGTGTAACTGCATGAGAGATGTGTGTTTGGGGATGGAAGTGACTGCTCTTGACCAACTTCCCTTCATGCAGGTTCCCAGAGCCAAAAATCTGTGGTGTTTGATGAGCCCATTGTTTCTCTCAGTCTCATACTTTATTTCTGTCTGTATTTGTTATTTTCTGCTAACTTTCCTGGGAAAGTTGAAACCACACAGCAGAGTGCTTTTGCTTCATACCAAGCTCTCTATGCTCTGATCAGAGACCTGAAATGAGGGGAAAATTGCTGGTTATCTCTTCAAGGGCTGAGATCTTCAGGCTGAGGAGAGCTGTGTTTGACTGGCTACACAGAGATGTGCAAAATCACAGCCTGCAAAAATACAGTTCTCTAGCTGGCTTCTGACCTCATGATTCACCATCAAATGTCATAAAGTGAGGTATAGTATAGCTGTGGGAGAGGCTAAGTTAGAACCAGGAGTCTATGGTTTTCATTCTTCATTATTCAAATAATTTGGATTAAGACCTTTCCAGAGATTTGAACAGAGGTTGAGACCTGACAGTCTTTTCTCCTCAGAGAGAGGTGGTGCTCTGAGCAGGCATCAAGGAACTTAAAAGACACCTGAGATCCTCCTGGCCTGTGCTCTCAAATGCCCACTAAAAATGGATGAGAGACATTTTATGTTCCTGGGGATAATGGGCAACAGATCCTGAGTGGTGGTAACAGCAATGTATACATTCCATCAGAAATCTAAAACGTGTAAACAGACAGACAGAAATTGTCAAAGGGATGTGAGAAACATGTAAATTAACAACAAGGGCAGGAAGAGGAAGTCCAGAACAAGCACATTGATGTTTTTCACAACCATGGAGGAGAGTAATCTGCTGGTTTTAAAAACATTTGGTACACTAAACATTAGCTGGGTAACAGGCTGGGACATACATGGCACTCGTCCACGGAAATATAAACACAAGGCATTTGTTTCATTGTGTTTCTTTTTCTTTAAATATTTACTTTCTGTTTTTTTCCAGGATATAGTTTTTAATCCCATATGCATAACAAGCTACCTTTCCAAAGGCCGACTTGGGAGGCACACTCAGGGTCACTGGTTTGGTTTCAGTGGCTCTTTTTTGGGATTTAGTATGTTCCATGGGGGAAAAATACACATCTACAACTTTTCTGTCCCATTCCCAAGCCCCTCATGCCCACCACTGAATTTTGTAGCCTTTTCAGCAAAGATTGTTGAGAAGAAGGACTGAAGGGACTTGCAAAACAGCAGCTTCTTTGTCCTCCTCTTTTTTCATGGGCTGGAGTGCCTAGAAAACAGACATGCGTGTATGGAGCAGAAAAGTGGATGTGGATATTTTTCTCACTTCATTTTAATGTCCCTTAGGCCTTACAGGCAGTTTGAGTGGTGCTCAGCCCTGCGAAATTTCATGACATGGAAGAAAAGGCAGAACTGGAAAAGGCACTTTTATGAGTATGTTGTTTTTCAGTGTTGGCACATGCTGTACCTCACAATTTCTGAGCTGGGTATTTCCAGTGCCATGCACTAGATTGGCATCTGCCTGTTTTCAACCTTGTCACTCGTGATTCTGTATATGTCGTGAACTGTGTGATTTGAAGACCAAGTGGAGGAAATATAAACCTATAAAACCAAGAATCCACACAAGAGTGTCTTTTGTATTCTTGAGGCTCCATAGCTTCTGCTGCACCTTCGCTTTCCTGAAATGTTTCACTCCAGGAGGAATGCACCACTTGGCATCTGAGGGCCTTCTCTGCCTTCTTCCTCCTATCCCCCCAAAAGGGAAGGTTGAGAGGGATTGTGAACAGGTCAGGTTTTTGTCAAAATATAACCATTTTACAATCGTTACCCTTTCTTTGAGACTGATCGGTGCTATAACAGAAAATAACAGAAAATTTGTTAGAACATGACACAAACCTGAGACAGGTTTACACCAGCTAGCTCTGAGAGTGCTGACAGTGTAAAACCATCAGAACCATGTTCATTGATGGTGAATTATTTTAGCAGAAAACTGATGTGACCTGACGAAAGGACCAGATTCTTGACTGCATTTCCATAGTTTGACATGGAGCAATGTAAATGTGCTTCTGCATATTCTGGATCTGCAAAAACAACAAAATTTGAGATATGCTGTGAATGTCTGTAAAAATAATGGACAATTTAATGATGTTTCTAAAGGTTTCTCAATGTCACAGAGCGGCAAATCTGGGGCAAGAGTAGATATTTGAAGTGGTGAGAGGAGGAACATTCATCAAAATTGTTCCCTACATATTGACAACTCTTTGATTAATTAGCACATTGTTCCGCAGGGCTAGATGATATTTTTCACTGCAATAAAAATATCCTTTATATATATTTTTTTCCTTTTTTTTGCTTTCAAGAAGAAGCAAACATCACTTGACAAATGTAGATATTACTCAGTTGAACAATGAAATGCTGCTTATCCTGAGACTGGAAAAGAAGTGAATGACAAGTAAATTCATGAGAACTATTTGTTAATATAAATCCGAACGTTCCTTATCCATCTCATATCTTGCAGAGGGTAAAAAGCTAGTTACAATAAAGGACTACAACTATACTTAAGTCCACGGGGTGGGGGGGGGAACGGGATGGTGTTTCTTCTTCCCTGTTCTCCATTTCATATGCATCTCATAAAAGTTACAAGATAATCTAGTCCTTTCTTCTATTAAGTTTATGGAAAATTCCAGAAGACATAGCAGAAGTGGTTTAGCTGATTGAAAGCTGAACACTGTAATGTTCGGAGCAGGTGGAAATGTTCACATTTACTAGCACTTCAACAACTCAATTTTTCTGATTCATCCTCGTTTTGGACCTTTGCTTTATTTGCAAAAAATGTCTTCATAAAAAAAACCATCTGTGGCAGAAAGACCAAAATGACATTAATATTTTTTATTTAAATTTACACTTGAGATAATAAAATAATCTGACATTAATCAAAACATTTTTTGTATGAACAATTAAAAAGAAAAAGCATGCTCATCTCTATTATTCATATGTAACTATTATCTTGCTTTTCGCCAGGATAAAATGGTGCCTATTCTCACCATGATATAATTTTCAGACACGATGTAAGAATATGTCTGTTCTGTGCCAGCACTTGTGCTGCTGTAATCTCTATTTGGGAGGATCTTTTGCCAACGCAGGTGAATGCCCCAAAGTCGTGGTGGGCACACTGAATATGGAGAGGAGCAAGTGAATCTCTCATAGTCAGGTCTTCAGAGAAGGGCAGAGAAAGGCATCTGGTCTGATGTGGATAATTGGGCCACTATCCAAATTCACAGCTTGATCATTTGCTGAAAGGCTGATTCATAACAGATAACCCCCTTGCCGTGTAGTTCCTACAGAAAATACAAAGAAGTTTGGCATTTTAATGTCTAGGCCCACCATATATTGCCAATACCAAATCTTTCACTGTACTATGAATCCAAACCTAAAACGTTGAAAACACATAGAAGAAAACTATGTTGAAAAAAAATTCAAATATAGTTAGAATTTTACTGTCACTTGGGAAGGACATAAAGAAATAAATAATTCTAAATTCTCTTTTCTCAAAAAGTGCTAACTCACACCTCATTTTGACCTACATACTGAGTATATGTTAAAACATGTCTACAGGACTAATTGATTCGTTATTTAAACATCTATAGAAGTTGGAGCTGTAAATCCAACCCAAAACTCCATTTCAGTTTGTGCACAAATGATGCAAGATTTAGCGTAAATTGAATGACAATTTTTTGCTTTATATGCTGCTGTATTTGGACCATATGTAGGAAGCCTGCAGCATCCTAAATATAAACCCTATAGACAAGGTTTTTACAAGAGGAAGGAATGTGCCAATAGGCATGAGAAGACTAATCACTGTCAGGAGGACCAGGAAAAGTTTACAGAACCAGACTCCTCTACTTTTTCCCATAACAAATTGAGCCAATCTCCCAGGCTGCCATTCCCTTCTTCCATTTTTCTCCATGGGAAATTGTCTCTGGGAAAAAGGATTTTTCTAAATGCAAATTATAAAAGCCATCAAGAAAATAATTTCACTCTTAGCCATCACTGACAGGCAGTTGCTTTTCTGGGGGCAGTTCCTGCAGCGTTTGTAGGTGCTGTTTGCATGCTGGTGTTGCCAAACCATCTGCATTCTGAAACAGGCAGCTTGTGAATGTCAAGCTAATTAGCCCAGGCTAATGTCTGGTTTCCTGTAGAGAGCTTTTGTGGAGTAATTGCTGTCCTCGAGGTCAAACCGGTGTAATTACAGGTCTTTAATTAATCGAGATAAACAGCCTTTGAATCCTTGCAGTGAGTCAGCCAATCACTCTAATGGACTTTTATCTTAACCTAGAACAATATAGGGTATTATGACAGGTGATAGAAAACCTTTTATTTGTATGGGATCTAAACAGTTAGAGTTTTCACTGAAGCCATAAAAATTATTAACATCTATTAAAGTCTCTGCCTAGGCTTAAGAACAAATTCATTGTTACCTACTTCTGAGGCCAGACATTCATTTCTAAATAAAGCAGAAGGTCGGCGCTTTCACAGAAATAAATGCACACGAGTAAGAAGAAATATTCTCACTCTCTTTGAGAGTAATTTCTCACTGAGATCACTGTAATTTCTCACTCTCTGTGTAAAGATCAAATTGCTCTTTAAAGCACAGTATTGAGGCCGTTTAAAAATAACAACCTCCCAAACAGCCTGTTTCTCCTGCTTAAGTGTTTTCCTTCCTTTGTGTCCCCTTTGCTCCTCACACCTCTCCTTGAGGCTCAGATATTTTGGTCTACTACGGGAACTTTGGCAAATGTTTCTCCACCTAACTTCATTATTTCTAAGGTCAATTCTCTGTAGGACTTTTTCCCCAGAAACTGTTATTTGCTTTATCCTCTTTCCTCGTGCACTTTAGTGAATAAAATGTCCCAAATAATATCCCATTTTATGAAAAATAACCACCCTACTCTAGTCTATTGAGAGTTTAATTTTCTGATGAAGAAAATTAAATGGAGTGTGGAAGGAAATTAATGGAGGCTTGAACCCTATTATCTTCTGTAGACTTAACCTTAGCTTTGGAGTGCTTAAAAAGTTCAGGTACTGTATCTCCCTGGTTTAAGTAATCACTATAGCAATAAATTACTAGAAAGCCATGTAAGTTTAGCTTGTTTTTCTCCACAGATCAAACCCAATTATTTGGAAACAACCTTCAGAGCAATCCAATCTGGCAGTCAAATCCTCAACACCTAAGAAAAGAATCAAAACAAAAAATTCCTGTTTCCTTGGGTTTTTTAGGGGCAGCAGGTAATTTTCCTGTTTTGGTTTGATTTGATTTTTTTTGTTTGTTTGTTTAGCTGGTGGTTCCTTTTGGTTTTTTAATAAACTAGGACTATAACATAATTAGAACTTTAAGGTAAGTTAACAAGTGCTTAAAATACAGCATGATAAGCTCTAGAATGGTAACTCATGACTAAAGAATATTCAGTGTCAGAAAGCATTATGTTTCACATACGGAACTAGTTTGGCAGAAAATCAGTAGCCATGTATGTAAAGTGAAAAAAAAAAAGCTCTTCAGTTTTACTGATTTTGCATGTATGGCACACAATGTGAGTCTGCTCTTATTGCTTTTTGTGACCCTTGACTCACACTGGGTCCATCTGATACCTTGTAGTGCTAACACCATGCCACCTGCCCCAGGTAACAACAATAAGAAGGACTAGTAAGGGTTAAATGAGACCTTATTAACCAACTGCCTACACATTTACATCCCTTTTTCCAAACTCAGAACAAAACTGACTTTTTGTCTAAGTATCTGTAGATGCGTGTGTGTGTGTGTGTGTACATCTTTATAAAATATTTTTCTCATTCAATTTCTGACATTGGAGTATCGGTTCATGAAAATCTATGGAAAGGCCAACTCAGAAATCTCAAGCAATTAAGCAATACAAATAATTTTTACCATGCTGGCACCAAAGGTTCTCTCCAGGAAAAGACTCAGGGAGGTCAAAGGGGATGTGAAGTAATACTGGAAGCTGTCCTTGAAGCGCTGAGTTGTTTTGGGTGGGACTGTGTCTGCCTAATTACAGTCAGGTAAGGCTTACAACGTAGATAATTCTAGGAACTAGTCACTCCCGTCTTTCTACAGCCAGCAGCCATCAAGTCAATAGCCTAGTGTTACCTGCAGAGGGCTGATTTACCTCCCTGATCTGAAAAAGGACTGCAGAGACAACACTGTTGACATAGATGGGGAAGCCTGACCCCACCTGTAAGCACAACAACAACAACCAAGCAACAAGAAAGCATCTTCTAGTTGGCTTTCCATAGCTTCTCTATTCCATGAGATATTGGGAACTGCTCTGCACTTACTCTTTGGCAGTACTTCTCACTGCAGTACTCTGGCAGAGTTATGCAGCCTCATGCTGGGGGCATATTATATCCACATTACTTTAAAGCTGCCTAAAGATGCCAGCACAGGCTCTGTGTCTTTCTAAATGCTCATTGTTCTGCAGCAGCCATTCTGTTCCAGCCTTTCACAAGCTATGTAATGTGGTGACTCATCTGCTCTCTTTCCCCTTCCCACCCTGTATAAGCTTTCAATCACTGACAATATATTCAAAACAAAAGTGTCCAAGAAATTAAAACCAGAGTGAAATCCTCAAGGCCAGTATTCAGAGCCCGGTTGTAAATGAAACATCTAGTTGCCTTTATAGTATTTAAGT
Organism: Luscinia megarhynchos; assembly: GCA_034336665.1. NCBI lineage: Eukaryota > Metazoa > Chordata > Aves > Passeriformes > Muscicapidae > Luscinia > Luscinia megarhynchos. Next base: position 37,905,752 of record CM067592.1, on the reverse strand, counting down.
GGTGAAATGGTAAATAAGATTTCTCATTTAAAGGGTGATTCATATGCCAGGGCACACTGGAAGGCACATGCAAACTGACCCAATTTGAGTAGGATGCAAACTGCTAAAATGCAGTTTTAGACATGTGCAGGAGTTTGGGCCCCAAAGATCAATTAGTTGGGACTTTTAAAGGGGCAGGGATGTGAGGCAGTTGGCAACGAGAGAAAACAACACAACAGCATCAATGATAGCAAGAAATGAGCTTGATTATGGAGACCTGCCAAGAGGAATATTTTTGGCAAATCTGATGAATCCATGGCAGAAAGCTTCTCTTGTCCTTCAGTGACAGGGGATGATGAAGCACTGACCATAGTTAGTGCAATTGTAAAAGCAAAATTAATTCCAGCATTTTCCAGTTTAAAGTCAAATTCCAGGATTATTTCATTCAGAAGCAGCCACAAAGCTCATATAGTGATGGAATAGAATCTTTGATTTCTACCCATGCACCTACTGGCAAAACCAAGAGCCTCACCAATGAATATCATACAGTTTTGAGGGTGTCATCTTTTAACCTGAGTATGCCAATCCAAAGGAAAACTGTGAGTCTCTGATTCTTTAGGAAAACACAGAAAAATCTGGACAGGTAACCCTCCACTGACTTACTGTTATTGACAGGATGAGGGTAAGGTTTAATATTTACAGCAACACTTGAGCAGAGGGATGAACTGGAATTGATTCCTTACATCTGCTCTGGCTTTTGCATCACTGGGAGCCTGCCACATTCTCTCATCCTCACTTCACACATTCCAGTCTCCCAAAGGTATAGGGAGACCTTTCCTACCCCTGGAAATTTGTTGGAAGGTGTTCTACGTGCAAAGTATTATTTACAAAAGAAGAAAGGTGATGATTCACTTTCTGGAAGCCAAAGTCCATTTGTTTGACATCAAAGCATTGTCAGGGCAAGGCATTTCTAGGCTGATAGATGCTCTTAGTCATAACTTACAGTAGAAGAAAACACTGGAAAAATGTTTTTCTATTATCTGGATATTAAAATTGAAAGTTCCTTTTAAGTGAGGTGTATATTAATTTGACCTTCCTGTTTAGGAAATTTGGCATTTGAAATTGCCAAATTGAGTCACGTTTGTATTTAGCTTTGTAATGTATTAAATATTTTTCTTGTATCAATAATACACATTACATATATATCAACCTATCATATCACAAGGATAGGAACAATACATATAAGGATATAAAAAGGCTTCCCTTCCAGACTGGGATTCTTTGAAGACATTTGAATTTAGAGGTTTTTATTTCTCAGTGAAAAGATATCTCTATCACAAGACTCTTCCTCCTGATAAGCTAGTCCTTGAAGATGTTTTGAGTAAATGGGATGCTTTTCTGGATACCAGACTAAAATTTTACTTTGAATATATGGTGAGGGTTGGGAGGTTTGAGGAGAATGAAATGGTTGGTGGTGTTTTTTTGGGTTTGGGATTTTGTTCTGTTTGGTTGATTGGTTGGTTTGGGATTTTTGTTTTTATTGTTTCCGGTTTTTTGTTGTTGCCATTCCTTTTCTTTTTTTTTTTATTTTTTAATTTTTTAATAGTTTTTGTCATTTTTTAAAGCCACAGACTAAAAACATACATTCACAGTTTTGGTTATGAAACATGCATTTATTGGCATAAGTGTTAGCTTTTTAAACATAATGCTTACTAATCAACTGTAAGATTTTTGGTATTTTTCATTACTATTTCTAAGTTCTGAGCCAAAAGGTAGTGAGTTGTGAAAATTGTACTTGTTATCTTCCTCAAGTTAGTATTTATCTGGGGATCTTACACTTAATTTGCGTTTAGTCACACCTGCCAGAATGACCCTCTGAAACTCTCACCACCCCAGAGCAGTGTGTTTGAAAGCCTTCCAGAGTTTGGCCAAGGACTCCATCAATCATGGCAATGACAGTGTGTTTGGATAAGAGAGCTGTCAGGCTTGCTTAGCCCTTCTGGTACTCCCTTCTCTTCTCTCATCTTAAACCAAAGTCTTTGAAAATGCACCAGCTGTTTTTGGGGAGAGGGACCTGAAAAGTATTTTCCAACCGTTGTTTTGAGAATGGGTTAGAGATTGGAACAGCACCATCAATAACAAAACACATGGAACATAGCCCTGTTTCATAATCAAAAAAGTGGAAAAGAAGCCAGCTATTGAGAATGCTGCAATTAAAAACAAAAGCTGAAACAATAGCTTTGGGCGAATGTGATGCTGTCAGTGAACACTCTGCTTTTTCAGCAGTCCACGGGACAGAAACGAAGAGTCTCAAAGCAGAAAGAGTGCTGAGCAAAAGGTGCTGTTCCAGCTGGGATGGTCCTGGTCTGCCTCCAGTGGGCAGGCTGGAGCAAGGAGGGGAGGCAGAAGCACTGTTGGCACAGAGATCTCACCATAGCATTTTCACAGTAGCTTGCCATAGGGAAGTGCAAGACAGCTTCCAAGAAATATCTTGCTTCTGGGTGGGCCAGCCTAACACCACACATAAGTTTATTGCATAGGGCTGCAAAGTTCAAAGGAATCTCTGGGAAAGGGGAACTGCGGCTCACAGTGCTGAGCCCGATCTGCTACACCACACATGGCTAAAGTACACACTATCAGTAATCAAGGGAAGGACCTCCCTGAAGCACAAATGGCAGTGGGGGTACCCTTCTATAAATATCCTGAGAAATAGCAGAGTTTCCCTTTCCAGTTGCCTGAGTGACTCCACCTCCTTTGATAGCTTGCAAATGTTCCCTAGGTTTTAGTAGTTACCACCGTCGCGTGTGCTGTAGATCAAAAACAAGTGCATGGGAAAAGGCACACAAACACAATAGGCACGGGTTGAATTGCACGCAGTAGGAACTGGTTTGGAGTTGTGGTTCTGTCCCTTCCCTTTTTCCATCCTTCTAATCCCTTTCCTCTTTCTGTTACATTCTGATTTCCTGTACTCAGAGAAACCTAATGCCAGCTACAGTTCTCTCAGCTCTGAGGAATTAAAACCATACCCACAAACTGGTAAAGGATGGATCCTGCCTGGCCCGTTTTTCCAGCTGCAAACAGCAGAGAAGGAGAATACAAGGGTCTCCAAGTCAACTCAATACCACCCAAAAACCATGTTGGCATTCAAGCAATCTTTGTAGGTCTGCATATTCAGTTCTGAGGTCTGGGTTTGGTTGATGATGATCACAATCCATACAAGAATTTTCCCTGATACCTTTCCACTAATCACTGGAAAATCTGATGCAGACTTCACAAAATTCTGTCAACTCAGGTCTATTTAAAATTATGCAAAGTACCAATAAAGCATGAAAAATACACAGTTGGGTTTCTAAGAAGAAGAATAAACTGCAAGAATTTCCCCTGGAAAATTGCATTTTTGTTCCATAATACAAAAGAGGTAGGAAAATAACTATATTGCATCTACATCATCAAATTTAAGTCACAGCTCATGTGCTAGAGATCAGAAGAATAAAAAGAAAAATTCCTCTTTCTTTTTCATGTGCCTGGAAAGAGCTCAGCTGATGGATAAAACTTACAAATAGGTGTGGGAACTGGCCTGTTGCATAGGATACAGCATGAATACTGACAATTCTTTTTCAGTGTGACTACCTGGAATTTAACTTGAAAGAAACACTACTTAGAAGTAGTGCTTGAGTCTCACCCTTTCCTAAGAGCTGCCATTCACCAGAAAGAAAAAGGGTCCCACCTGTTGCTGTAAGTGGCATTAGTCGCCTCTGATGAGGATTTAAACCTTTTTAAAGGCCTGTGACAATTATGAGAATAGGGAAAGGCTGTTCGTTTTGGGAAAGGCTGGCTATTTCCTCCAGGTTTTAAAAAATGTACCATAGAGCACAGCATGCCACGTAGCTCATCCAGTTCATTTTTAATGGTTTGAGGGATGGACTCAATTTGAAATCAAACTGCATTTCTGTCAGGGAAAAGAGGAAATAGAACACATCTTCATCAAAACGTCCCATAAAATGCAACAGAGGCTTGTCTGGATTACCCTGAAGTAATAGGGGATTACATCCTTGTTACAAAATAGGAAGAGGCAAGAGTCTTATGAAAGGCTATTATTGCTTTCCTTACAATCATATCACATTACTACAGACCAAGGTCATACTCAGCACAACAAATCATTCCTGTCATGAGGATTAGGTGAAAGAGTTGGGTGATTTCTCAGAGCAGGAACTCCTCCACAGGTACAGAGAACATGTGGAACCTAGAAGTGCTTCTTCTGAATAAAGCAAAAATGCAAGCAAAATTTCCTGAAGATACTTTTACTTCTGAAATTTTAGAGACAAGCAGCAAACAGTCACAAGCACAACAGCTAGCAAGCGAAATTTTCAGTATTACTGACCAAAACAGTCCACTAACACCTTTTGCTTAGCATGCCAACGTGAAATCTTACAAGAGCAGAAAGATTATTTCAGGCTGACCTTCAGCCTACCTCTGAACCCAAACCCCAATTTTGCCTAAAATACAGACTTGTACCCACTCGAAATCTGTCTATTTGTTGCCCAGATCCTCCATGTGAAATGCAAGTGTGGTAGATCATCAGGCAGACGCAGTGATAAAAACAAACCTGTTAAATGTCCTTTTCCTTTGGTATTTCCCACTGAAAAATCAAAGAGACATATTAAAATTATTACAGGAGATATTATATACTTGTACAATAAATGCTACTTGCCAAAACGGTAAGTCAAAAAGTTTTTATCATTACTCTTTGAGCAAGATTTCTAACAAAGCCAAGGCTTTTAATCATATCCACAAACCCCCTTTTGTATTTAGCTGAAAAAATAAGTGGCAGATGCCAGAGATCTCTTCCCAGGAAAACAGTTCACTATGGCTGTTTTACCCCCAATGTATAAAATGAGATGCACATTTACAAGCCCTATCCATCACCATACTTCACCTATGCCAGAATTATCTATGCTAATACTGTAATTTAATTAGGGTTATATGGTTGCCAAAAGGTAATTTTTCAAATACATTCAGAAAACAGCTTTGATAATATGAACACTAACTACCCGAGTGTTTACTCTACCTACTTCACAAAAACTGCAAGCTAATGGTAAATTCATAATAGGACTTTTATTCCTGCCCTAAAAGAATGTGATTCTCCCCATAATAGAGTACACCTTTCACCCAGGTGTCCAAGGTACAAATTCTTTGTTCTCCATTATAGAAATTAACAAAACTTTGAGGCAGGTTTCTCAAAGCGTAATGAGCTTCTCTGTGTACACAGAAAATGTGACCCACTGAATAGAGCTGAACTAGAGATAAAAAATATATTTAGATACTGAACAGTGCTTAAAATTATGCAATAGGCTTGTTGAACTTGATGGGAGACTCTCAAAATCAGATAGTGTATAAATGTTTGTTGGATAAGAAACTTACGCTTCATACTTAAAAGAATGGGTCTCCAAAGCTTCCCAGGCTTGGTTCCACTTATATTTTTCAAATAAATTTGGCCAGGGTTATTTCTGCTGTATTTTTACTTGACCCATGGCCTTTGAAATAAATACTGTGAAGGAATTGAAATTCTATAATCATTTCCCCCTGCTTTTATGTCACTTTGGTACTTGAAAAGATAGAGTTGATAAAAACATCAAGACCTTCTAAGGTTTCTTGCAGACATATTTTACAGGTTGGATCATCATGTATTTTTCAGGTACAGTTACTCTTTTCCTCAATGACTCTGATGTTATCTTCATTCTGTTGTGGACTCTTATCTTTGAGGGATGAAATATCAGTTGATCTCCTTGCAGGAATTACATGCTCTGTCTTTCCATTAAGTGAACCCAATTATGACTTCTACCTTGTGAATGACCTTCTAACATGGAAACAGCATATGGGAAGCAAACAGAATAAAAAGATTTATCTTCAAACAATGTTAATAAAAGAAAATCACTCTAATTGCTTTATTCAATCTGCCTTAAGTCTAACTTTATCACCTAGCATGCCTTCTTTTGAAGAAGTTGAAGTAGTAAGGAAAATGAATTTGCCTTTGAACAAATCTATAAATCTGTAGAGAAAATATTAACTAAGCAACAAAATCTAGGTCAAGAAGAATCAAACCACAGAAAACATGCTTGATGAGTTGTTTGGGTATAGGGGTTCTGTTATGATGGTACTACTCAAACCTTAGTGCAGACTTCATCAGCACGAGAAAAAAAAAATGAGCTACACAGCAAACTTGTTATTTTTAAAATTCTTCTCACTTCTGCCATTTATGATATGTTTAGATATTAAAAATGAATATATTCTGTCTTATTTTGCCCATGAAACTCTATCATCTGTTAAGAGTGTAATTTTCTTCAGACTCCAACAAGAACACTCCAGGACAGCAATGAACATTCTGGTTGAAGTGCATTAACACTGGCATTTCGAATGGTTAGTACAGAAGGGAGTAGAGGAAGATGCAGGTTTGATTTATGGCAGGACACAGGAGTCATGCATGGAGTCCAGATGTTTCTGGGACAAATGCAGAGGGAATAACACAGGTCCATTCCATCATTTTGGGGTAAGAGCACTCCCTTTTGCCTGTATGCCATCTCAGCCCTTTCTCATCTCTTCCCCAATGCTTTCTGTTTGTCATGTTGCACACTAGATGATGGTGCTTTAACACCTTTATGTCTTAGTAAAATAAAGTATTATTTTACTAAAACAGAGGTGTAACCTGCTTTGCTTTCTACAAAAGTAATGTCTCTCTTTAGAGCTAGTCCAAGCACCAGGCTCAGCAAAGAGAGTAACTTCTGCTAATTGTCTGTGACAGCCTGTCCTTTAGCAGCGTACTATGATTTTTAAAAATCTGAGTTTTTGCATTAAAAGAAGAATGGTGTCTTTTTATCACTTTGATGGGTGTAAGAGACATTTGTCTCTCTTGCAGTCCCTCAGGGTCCCTGGGAAACGCCCAGATGAGGATTGTTAAATGAGCAGTAATTACTCTTGCTGTGACAGCCGTACAACTGCAGTCCCAGTAGCTGTAAATGTCTTCTGAGAAACTCCTTCTCAGCAGGGTGCTCATTTCAAGTCTTTACTCTTGTCACAGCATTTTAAAATGCATGAATATTTCTCCCTTGGCACATCACCTGTAACTGGGTAACATGAACATGAAAGTCGTTTCTGTACTTTTCATGTGCACGTTCCCAAGTGCATAACCTGCCACAGTAGATCTTTGTAGTTCTGAGTCACCAAAAAGTAATCTCTGAAAACAAAGCCTCAAGCATGTTCACATGAACTTGGTTTAATTTGTATCATCAATGGTAGTTGTTGGGGTTTTATTATTATTGTTGTTGCTGTTGTTGCTGCTGTAATCATCATCATCATCTTTATCATCATCATCATCACCATCATTATAGTCACTGTTAGTGTTTTCTGACAATGATGAGACAGATGATTTTTCTGCGTGCCATCTAGAACATTGTTGCAGCCTATCCCCCTGGGCTGCAATTATGGGAGACTTGAAAAACAAACAGCCTGAGATTGCTCAGCATTTCTGATTCTCATCAGAAATAATACTGCATGGTTGTGTTTGGGAGGTGATTATCCACTTTATTCTTTTCTTCCTTTCTACATAACTTTAGGATAATTTCCTGCCAGAGGTCCTAGTTTTCTTTATAATAATTCATAAGCTGCTTGTTTGACTGCATGCTAAAATTAAATGCCTCTTTGTACTTGGGGCAAGAGCTGGGTATGCTCTCTAGGTCAAATTACAGTTTGAAAAATTACATCCTACTTTCTGAAATGCCAGCCATACATTCAGCTGGACCTTAGTACTTATCACTTTGCAGTTTAAAATGTAACAATATTGGGAGTTTTTAAGCAGCTGCTGCTCTCCACTCTCTCTCCCCTCCAGGTGGCTGCACTTCACTGATGGGTAAAGTGATTTTTGTTTAGAGAAAAAGCAGCTTTTATAGTTTGTAAATGGTTTTAGGGTCCTTTGGGAGGAAAAGCATGGTGCAGGAATGTAAGCTATTCTGATTCTTGTTAAGAGAGGGGTACAAAGCCCCGTGGGAATTAAACCAAAACGAAACTCCTGTAAAAATCTCCAGGTGCTCAATCTCACAGAGTAGCACTGGGCCAACAAAATGATCAGTTGTGGATTTAACTGAAAGCTCTGAAGAAAAACAAAAAGGTTGTTAACAATGTTTGCATCAGGGAGGGGGAATGGTGAAGAAAATGGTTGATAAATAAAAGGTCCTTCTCTCAAATGCTTTTACAAAATCAGGAAACTTGTATGAAATGCTGATGATATGACAAGAAGCAATCCCACTTCACCATCAGGAGCCAGTTTTCTGCGAGCTCAAGTGGACTGCACCGTGCCTCTGACCCAGAACGGATCCATTAAATTGTGATCCACAGGGATTTGTTGTGCTGAAGATGTTAATCGATGTCTGATTAACTATGCATGCAAACAGAGAGTCCCCACGGTTTCTGGCTTTAAAGCCCTAGCTTTAAGCTCAGCCCAGCAGCACTGGCGAGCATTAAATCCTGTCAGCAGCACTCTGAAGAGTCTCTCTGAGATACAGCCAAGATGCATGCAGTGCACTGGGAACATTAACAGGCGGGAACTAGGCTGTCCCTTCAGTACAAAATGTTTTCTTCAACTGAAAAGAAAAAAACGTAGTAAAAAGAAGTGATCCAAAATTTGAATAAACTTGTTAATTTTAATCTGTGAGTTTATGTAATTTTTTCCATGCTTTTCTTCAAGAGAAGAATTCCACAATTTAAATTTAAAAGTTCAATTTTCTTGTAAAAATATTGACACTGACAGCACAACCCAGAATCCTCCCACACTCCCAGCCCCTCTGGCTGCCCTGTGGCTGGTGGGACAGGCAGGAACAGTGGGACACTCACTGCACAGAGGCACTGCAGGCTCCCAGTCTGCTGCCACAGGATGGGAACAGCACTGTCTGAAGCCCTGCCTTGCCTCCCCAGGGCCCGTGGAGTGCATCACATTTTGTGTGTCCTCAGCAGGGTTGCACTGCAGAGATGTTGAGCAGTTCAGATTTAACAGGGAAACTTACTGGTGGGATTTGAAAAGGATTTAAATTACTGTTGTACAGCTACAGGTCATTTTCAAGATTGAATGCACTTTTTTTTTCTGATGCACTTGTCTCAATCTGCTGGAAGTGCATTGGCACCCTGTCCCTTAAAGGCATCTGACTCAAGCCTGTGTGGGAATTAGCTCTGGTTACTGCTGCAATCTGCAGGTTAACATCCCTGCAGCTGGGATGGGTCTGGGTGATCTCACCTGCTTCTCAGCTGCCATCATCCTCAGTCCAGCTGTTCATGTTCTCTGCAATAAGCTCTTTAATTGGGTTTGCAGGGACGCAGTGGGATGTGAGCCACAGTGGCTCACACAGCTCACTCTGCTCCCCTGCAGCAGGAATCACAGCTGGCAGGTGAGACATGCCACTGCAAAATCAGGCAAGGGAGCATCACCAGGCACAGCAGGGACTGGCAGGGCAGAGCCTGTCTCAAAGGCAGTCAGTGATGAGTGCACTAATGCTCACGAGCACCTCACACCAGAGATGTAAATGCAAAAAGAGAACTGATGAGATCAATCCCACTCTTGTGACAGGCCACACTGATGTGTGACTGGGAGTATCTTCAATACAACTTTTAGGCAGCTCAGTTGAGTTGAAGCAATAATTTGAGAGCAGTTTAGAGGGCAAGTGCAGCCAGCAAGAAATGTGGCAAATTTGCAAGGAGAAGTGCAACTGCACAGTTAGATGCTGTTCATCAGGATGAATGACATTTAGAGGTACTATTTATTAAAATACAAGGCCAGGTTAAGGGTGGGAAAAGAAGAAGCAAATTACCTGCTTTGACTTAGTCGTAGCAAAGCTTATATCAGGCTGCAGACCTTCTGTTTTGTTACTGCTTTCTGTAGCCTCCTGAGTCCCACACCAGCCAGGTACTGCTGGAGTACGCCCTTGTGTTGAAATAATAGTGACCCATCCCCTAAAGGTCCCTTGTGTCAGAGGATGCATGAAAGAAGGAAATGAAACTTAAACAACCTTCACATCTGCAGGGGAATTCCTCACCATCTAGATTCCCAGGAAAGCTCTTGGAGAAAACTGCCATTTTCTCAGCAGTAGCAGCAGTACCCTGGCTTTGTGCTGGGCAGATGCTCTCAGAATTTGGGTTGAAGAAAACCCAAATGGGATGGGAAAAAAAGAAAAGAAAAAAAAAGCTTTCAAGTGGTAGTTTAGCAAAATTTGGCAAGTGTTCCTTATATCCTCTACAGAGATTAGGTTTCTGATTTGGTAAGAGGACACAAAGCTAATCAGGATCAGATTACCCAGAACTAAGCCTAGGTGGCATTACTCCAGATGAGAGTTCTTTTTCCTACACATAGATCAGCTTTGGGCTGACAATTCAATTGGTCCAAGCTGAATATGTTTAACAGTGAAAAGAGGAGAATAACAAGAAAATTTACGCACACAGAAGCACTGGCTCTGACTTCCTGAAAGCAATTTCAATATTTTTTTTAAGAGGTGTCTTATCACAAAATACATCTAGTTTTAAAGGAAGTAAAAGTTTTGTGAAAGTACTTGTGCTGCAGTGGTGCCCAGGCATTACAGTTCAACTATTTTAATGCTCAGAGCTGCTTGCAGCATCCTGGGTTCCCTCTGGTATGTGGGACATCACTAGGAGAGGAATCCTTGTGCAGTCTGGGATGGGGACAAAGCAGAACTGACAGCAAAGGGCTGGTCCACGGAATTGGTACTGTTGCTGGTGGCCAAATGCTAGTCAGTGCAGATCTTGGCCCCTCTCTGCCCAAAAATGCTTGTATGTCAAACAGGGACAGTAGATATTTCCCTACCATGTGGAAGTCTTGCAGGTGTAAGTGAACAAACTTTTCAGAAGGGCCCGTGAGGGTACTTAGGAAAACGCTGCCAGTGTTACGAAATGTCACGTGCATTTCCAGCCAGCACAGACCTGCAGGAAGCCAGGGGGCTGCAGCCCTCCTGCCACCCCTGCTCCACCTGAAGCAAATGCTCCTGCTCACAGCCAGGTGGCACGGCCACCTCGTCCTCCCCTGCTGTGCATGTCCTCCTTGCTTACAGGGGTGTGTAAGACGAATAATACTATAGATAGGTCGGTTATAAATTAAGCAAACTGAATTTAAATTGATTTTGGATTGGGGGGTAGGGGGGAAGTAAGTTATGAGGTGTTACTGCTGCAAACATTTTGGTTTATATGTTTCTTCCAAAAAGAAAAATATTGTGTTGAATGAAAAAGAGGTATCAGCCAATCAGCCCTCCTGATGCCTGTCCCTTCCTCCAGTGGTAATAGTCCCATCGTGCTGTTTTACAAGGTAGTAAGCCAGTCACCAAGTAGAGAAACTACCAGAACAAAATTCTCTTGGTTTATGCCAGGAGGGAACCAAATTATGGCCTTGTAAAAGAGTGTGATGGTGCTATTACTGTGTGGGTGCTACAAACTGGATAAAATGGCGTTCTGAAGAGTTTTTCAAAATGTTCTCAGGGGGGAGAGTCTGTGATGCCGAGTCATGTAAAGCAAGCAGGAGACCTCGGAGCAGTGTGTGTCTGCTCAGAAAGGCATTAGTGAGCAGGACCCAGTGCATTGCTGCATTCCTTCTGAAGGCTGGACCAGGCTCAGTCTGGGGCTTGCTGACATTTCCTGTGGGATTTGCAGTCCTTTCTCACCCCTTGGTATAACAGAAAGCAGATATTTTTCAAGAAAAACTGTTATCTCTATTTTAAAAAGAAGAACTAAGTTGTCAAGAGCAAGGACCTTTTAACTAACTGGTTTTGGCCACTGATGCAAAATGTCCCATCTTGCTTTTGTAGGCTGCCCAGGCCTCCCTGAAACATTAATGCTGAAAGGAAACATTTTCCTGAAGAATACTAAGATGTAAACAATGATAAAAGCCGATACAAGCTCCCTAGCCCAGAGATAAAAAAGGTAGTTTAGCACAAACCTCAAGAGAAGCATCTAAAACTAACTAGGTGGGAGAGCAGAGCAGTAATAGCTCAGAGGACTTCTAATCAAAGCCTCCTTGGAGGAAAAATGAAGTCTCAACCAAAAAAACCATTAAATTTCCATTGGAAATAATGTATATGTCTGTCTAACAAACCAAAACATGTGGGTCAAGAGGAACTATTCCGTTTTGGTGACAGCACAAGGTCTGAAATGCAGAGTCTCATGGCTCGTGGGGCAGGACTCCCCAGCCGTGTTCAGTCTCCTGTGACACACTACAGCTGGGCTTACACTGTGTCTCAAAAGAAGGAAGGCTGGGATTTGGGGGAGAAAACACAGGTCACAGAGAGAGCCCATGCTCAGGAAAAAAATCCTCGCTAGCACTATCAGGTCAGTGGAAAATGCAGAGCATGAGCATGGCAGCTCACCAAACCTCAGGTGGAGACCTGCAGATGAGCCTCAGGTACTCCTGAAATGCAGCAAACACACACGCTTCTCCAAAGCCTGGAGGCTGGAGTTAGTTTATAAGGCTGCCTTTAGTTTATAAGCCATCAATAATTTATTTCCTTATTTTTGAAAATATGGCTTGCAAAGAAACTAAAATATATTAAAATCAAATATCAATCCTTAGGTGTGTAACCTACACTTGCATCCATGACTTTTGCCTTTGTAGCAAAACCAGAGCAGGATGGCACTGAAGCAGAGGAGAAGGCAGATTTAACCTGTGTAATATTTGTAAATATATCAGAGAGGAAATTTTATTGCCTTTGATTCTAGGCTCTGCTTGTTTTCTTGCCTCCAGTAAATTAAATTCCCAGATAAAATTACCAATGAGCATATCTGAGACTTTTTAAAATAACTTTGGTTATTCCTGCCAGGAATCTGGCAGGATTTCAAATAAAACAAACAATACACAAGGAAACCTATTCATTTTAGTAGCATCCGTGGATGATGATAGGGAAAGCAAAGCTCTGATGCTTAAAAGCTCAGCAATGTTCTTCAAAAAGAAGGCATAAACAAGGACTGCTCACATTGTCCAAAAAAGGGTAAGAAGGAAATAAGAAGCAGGATTTTGTTCAAGGCTTCAGTGTAATTATATATTTTACATCTCTTTCAACGCAACACTTTGTTTAAGCATGGGAATGTTCTACCAGACTTACGACAATATTTCCATACTGTACATTTATTGTAGCTGCTCATTAAGTCAAATTGCTAGCACATGAAGTCATGTGGAAAAAAAGAGGGATTTAAGACATAACATTTGCAGGATGCAAACATGAGGAGTGAAGATTTTTTCATCAAACTCTGGTTCAGAGTCAAAGCAAAATTCCAATGAGCATGCAGAGGCAAGCAAAAGGGAGGGAGACTGCTATCAATTTGAATATGATTTTACATTCAACTAGCAAATTACAGCTCTTGCCAGGCTGGTTGTGGTATATTTATGTGGTGCTATTCATATGAAAAAAATAAAAGCGTAATAGGTAGCAAATCTCTAAAAGTTTTAAAAAACAGCAAGCAAAAGAAACATTACTACCAATCTTAGTAATCAACAAAGTGCTGTTATTCTCATACTAACAATAAATATGTGGAGACTACATATTAAAAGTCTCTGCAAAAAATTTGAAAACCACAATGTAATTAAACAACAGCAACAAAAAAAAGTAGTTGGGGCTTGAAGGAAGATTTGGTGGTGTTTTCCTCTTGATTTGTTCTTCAGTTGTGCTACATATGCATTGCTGCTGCTGAATTTTGAACCTCAGTGTTTCCTAGGTGTTCATTGCACATAGCTATATCTCACAAGTTAACTAGACATGAGGCTGAGAGCTGTGCTGCTCATTGTCCTCCTTCCCCTTTGCAGAGGCACTGGAGCTCAAGTCCAGGGAGTGGGCACAGAAGGAGGGCAGCACTACCAGCTTATCCAAGGTGAGAATGGCAGCTTGTCCCCTGGCCAGCCAGAAATCTGCCCTCTGCAAATGCTATTGCTAAGCTGGGGACCAACAAAGCAAGCTTTAGCCAGGTGAAATATCACAGGGTTTGAAGAGGGGCAGGAAAAAGGCGAACTGTGGGAATTATATAATTGTGTGTCTATATACAGGTATGTACATTTCACAGAGGAAGTGAGACCTGTGTAAGAGAGGAGTTAAAATATTGGCAACATAGCCCTGTTGGGGAATAACTGCTGTAGCAACACTAAGGAAAACAACAGCATCCACCCTCCTGCATAGCACCTGCAGGGGTGGTTGTAGTCAGACATTTCTCCTGTTCATCTCATTACAGTGACTAAAATATGTAGCTGTAAGAAGGCCCTTTCTACTCCCTGCTGCTTATTACTTGTAGTTCAGTACAGCAGAAGGGGGAGGCAATAACAGCTGCAGGGGCAGCAGTCATGTGTTAAGGTGAAATAGTTCCTGAAAGGTGAGGTCCTATCTCTATGTAGCTACATTAGCTCAACATGGATGAATGTAGGAGTGAAAATCAGGGGCAAACAGGGGTTAAGTATAGAAAGGAGGCCACGCCAGCAAGACAGCAATTAAAAAGAAATTGGAGACTCCCCATCACTTCCACACTCCTGGTCTGCTAGGACAGCAGCTACTGAGATCCCTGAGCCATGCCATCTGGAAATCCCAAACAAGGCACACGAAAAATAAACAAGAAATAAAGGACCACCTGCCTTCCTCTGATCCAAGCAGCATCACAAAATTGTCACCTGCCTACTTAGGGCAGCTCAGCAAGTAGTACACAGGTATGCTGTAGAACCACTGGCACTTTTAGGTCTTTACTTCAAAAAGCATACCTTGGTGTCCTGCCTTCCTCTGCTTCAGTATGACTCTTCTCTTCTGTCCCTAGGCTGCAAAGTTCAGCTACCATTTTAGCAAGAGTTTCACACCAGAAGATCATGTGTTACCTCAGAAGTTCCATCACTTTTTTTCTTGCCAAGTAAACAATGTGTGCTCTTTTCCACTACATGATCAGTGGATGTACTGAGAACAAGGGTGCAAATTATGTGCTGGTGGACATGACAGGTTGAGGACACTTGGATTTAATCTTGTATTTTTCATTAGCCTATCACTGTAAGTCTTAGAAACCTGAACACAAAGCAACACCCAATGCTAAAGTGTTGCTTCATGTCCATCTCTTTGTGCAACAAAGCAGACCTGCACACATAAACCAGCCTGGAAGGTGTGTGCATTGCTGGGCACACTTCTCTGCTGCTCTGAAAGCAGGTTTGTGCTTGGTGACCTTCACCAAAACTGTGCTGCAGCTGCCACACCTGTATAATAACTTCTTTGTGAACCACCTCAGTGCCTACTGTATCACAGCTAGGTACTGTAATATCACAGCCAATGTGTTTCCAGGTGGAATGACTCCATTTTAGACAGCATTTTTTTCAGAACATTGATGCATTTTTCCTTTTAATCCCTGGAATGTATAAGCACAATGAATTGAAAATTTAAGAAATCCCAAAGAGTAATTTTATTAGCTGCTGAAATACATTAGGATTCCTGGACTTTGAACTAGGAAAAATGATAATAAGCCTTTCCTCAGAGTGGAATTTTTTCCTGACCAATTTTTTTTCTGAAGTTAGATTAAATTATCTTTGTACTGCTTTAGCTTTAGTGGTACATAAATAGCTCTTTCTTAGTCTGCCTTTATGTGAGAGGACAGTAAATAAAGCTCTCTTTTTGATCTAAGTTACTCATTGCCTGGTGATGGCTAGCCAGGTGATGGCTGTTGTTGAACAAACTCAAAAAAAGAATCCAAGTCTGTGATCTTTCCTCTCATTTAAGAATTTTTTATGGTTGCTGATATACCTGGAAGGCATGTAAGGAATCACAGAGAGAGGGAGGGAAGTGGGGTTGCAGGAATCCTGGATGACTTTGCCTATGATTCTTGGTTCTGCCAGAGCTCTGTGTAAAGCCTCTGCAGACAGAACTGTGGTCTGTGGTCACCCTGTACAGGCACTCACACAGAGCAAAGGGATGGCAACATTGGGCAGGTCTTCACTCACACACCTTTCTCAACACCAAGGCACTGAACACCTTTGACTTCTGTTGACTTTGAAGCAACTCTGAGACTTTTTATACATATCTGAAGGTATATGTCATCACTGTTCCCAACACTGATCAAAACTAGGATTAGCAAGCTATACTCATGAATATTGGTGTTTGGAAAGCTAAAGAACATTCTGGTGGTCAGTAGACCATGATTAAGTAGTCCTACCTCTTATGGGAATTTCAATAATATCCACAGGATTTTCTCACAGGTTTGCTCTGATTTGGATTTCAGAAATTCAGCATTTTCAAGACCAGGAGTTAGGCATTGGTTTCATGGCCTGCCTTCTCATGACAACTGGTGGAAAGAAAATTGTACAGGTAGATGAGACTGGAATATGCATGGATAGCTACATCTGACACAGCCTGGGTACTCTGCCACTATTTGTCATAGCCAGTCAAGCAAAAAAAATTGCTCAGAGGCGAGAAGAGAAACTGGTCATCTATAGACTGAGCAGTGCTTAGACAAGTCAGTGGGGTCTTAGTCCATCTGACAGTGGCAGGGAACAGCCTGCCTCAGCGTAAACTTGGGAGAGTCCTCAGGCATATGGAGAAGCTTTAATACCTGCTTAGTCCCAAGGAAGCTGAAGGAACAATTTGGGAGCTTAAAGTATGCACAGAAGTCTGCTGTTAATCAGGGAGAGTGGAATTTCTAGGGTAAAACCCTGTCACTGAATCTTTATCATGCAGAATAGAATATTGGATGTTCACGTTCATCTCTATTTTGTATTATTTTATTTTTCAGGGATATATTGTTTCTGACTCTTCACTGTTACATCTTAAATCCAGCTTACACTAATTTTTAAATTATATTGTTATAATTATAAATTATATTGTTTTTCAGTTAGAGATGTATTTCACATGTCTGTATTTCCCACTTAGTGTTTGAAGGCAAGATAATACAAAATCCTTCGAACAGTTACTCTCCCTCTGAATAAAACATGGTGAAAGTGCAAGTTCTAAACATCCCAGATTTGAAACAAGAGCTCACTTCTCTAGCAGAACACCACCTGTGAATCAGTTGTAGAATGAATAGGAATAGGAAAACCATACACAGAATTCACCCTAAGTGCCCTGTATTTCCCTCACAATCTGCAGTTCCCTGGCTGTGCTCTAGCCTTTTCATCTTCCTTGTTGAAGACTTCATTGAAAACTGTACTGAGGTTGAGGGAAATAATTCTTCTACTGTTCCAATGGCTCCAGAAGGTGCTGAAACACACATAAAGACTGCTAAGAGCAGAAACTTTGTCCTTTTTAAAAATAATTATGCAAAGACTGCATAATTTTTATCAAATCAATACTGATGTATTTTCAGGTGTTTTAAAGTTTGCTTTTTAATCTTTTTAGAGTAGTTGATGCATGATTTTACCCAGATCATCAGGATATATGGAATCTCTATCTTAAAGCCTTGAGAAGCTAAGTTGCTGAATCAAGTGATATGATTTGCGCCTGGACTACTTAAATGGGACTTTCAACACTGAGGTGCAGTCACAAACCTTAAAGAATGAAAAAGAATGTGACTTTCCTTTTCATACAATTTTTAACTATTGATTCATGGTAGTTTCAAAAACTTACAAGGCTTGATCCATTATCATTTGATTGTAGGAATTGATAAACCCGTAATTTGTTCCTTGCATAGCTGTTGTCTTGTCCTCAGCAATATTAGTCTTCAGTACTCCCTAACTACTCATTCTAAACAACACCACATAGTCTGCTGATATTAAGCCTTTGTTTCTCTTCACATCTTGTCAAGGTAGCTTTTAAACTGGGTACTGAATTTCTCCTCCTAGCTCCGTCAAGAGAGCAAGGGAAGTTTTAGGTGAAAAGGTGGTATATTAATACACATGCAATACAGAATTAACCAGTGCTAACCAATGCTGGGAACACTTGCAAAAGGAAAAGAAAAGGAAAAAAAACCCAAACCCCTCACAAAACAACAGCAGCACCCAAGACAAAATTCCAAACAAAACCCCCAGTAATTTGCTTTAGCCAGCCATTTTGTGCTGAAGTGCTCTAAAGGAGATATGTAATCATGGGATCCAAATGCCACCATCTCTCAAGGTCATACACAGAATGCAAAGGTTAAGAGTAGTGACAGGTTACAGATGTACTAATTTGGGTTTATTAAACCACCATAGAATATCCATACAGGGTCTTCAGGGGACAACAGAATCTAGTTACTAATTACAGCATAATCTGCTTGCACAGCAGATTAACAGACGGTTATATTCTTATTTCCCTTATAAAAATTCACCAGAGATGTAGATGCAGAACAAGCATGCATCTTTATGGTTCAGCCAGTAATAGGTTACATATGGAAAGACAAACTGCTTCTATTTTTATGGCTATGATTAAAATAATGTGATGCTCAAAAAAGATATTTAATAAGCAAACATTCTTGTCTCTGGCTGTGACAATGAGACTTAGTCTACCTGTCTCTCCAGAAGGCTCAGCATATTTTTGCCTCCATCTGCGTGGCTGTTGGGAGGGTGTCTGTTTAAGCTGCCCTGCAGGATGTCACCTCCAGAAGATGATGACCTGTCCACAGCTGTGCTTACAGCTGAAGCAGAAGGTGCAGAAGTGAGCTGAGCTCCCAGCACACAAGCTCAGCTACCTCGCCAGGTGGCCCTTGTAAATTCAGCGAACCTTGCATGAACATATTCCCATGTTTAAAGGGATCTTTCTTTTTCATAATGATGTGATACATAACCTCAATGTCCGTCCTCAGCCCAGGACTGCACTTTGGACAGTCTCACAGAGGCAGAAGCATCAGGAAACCCTGTCAGCAAGCGCATTATCACAGAGGATGGGTGTGTGTCTCTAACAAAGGGGCAGCACACCTGGTCTGTGAGACTTTACACACTGTCATAGCAGGTAACTCAAGATCCTCTAGAGTAACTGCAAGGCAGTGTAACCTTTCCACACTCTCAAACCAGTTAGGAAGATTTCAGAGCTATGGGTATAAAATGCATATAGAACAGAGGAAGGAGGCAAAGGAACTGAGAACAAGAGATTAACTGATTAGAAAAATATCAGAAGCAGTGACTCACATGTGAATTGCAAAAGGAATTGGATATTTTTTGAAAAAAGATTTTGTTAAGGAATAATTTTTTTAAAAACATAAATGAAAAATGCTTCAAGTACAAACCATGCTGAAAAGCATAACCATATGGGACAAGAGAGCAACAGCTGCACTCAAATATTTTCTTAAGAAACGGATATTCATACTCACTCTGTGGTGTATCAAAATAACATTTCTGTATATCAGCTTAGCTCACAAGTGCTTTAGAAAGGGGATCATTGTTTGTCCTTTCCAAAGCCACTTTCAGCTGGAGCCATCATTGCTCACTCTTCTTGGTGACACATAGTACACTGTACTCTCATAAGCAGAGTATAATATCCCTTTTCTGGCAATGAAGGGGGCACTGGCCCCTCAATATTGCCTGAAGAAGGAATAAGTAAGGACTATGTCCTGTTCACATAACTTCAATATTTATCCATCCTTGAATTAAACATTCATGTTAAAAATAAAATGTTCAAGATCTTGCTCATAAATACTTTATTTATGGCTTTGAAAATATAAGTTGTAATGTCAAACTGAAATATGTCCTGGACTTACAATCATAAATTATACCGCACCATGAATTTACTGGACATTTTACAAATATAGATATTTTCCCAAAGAATTTAGATCTAAATCAGGCATGACAAACAGATGGCATGGCAGAGGGCAACATTTAAAGACAGGTATGTTGAGAAATGGGTAAACATTATCTGAAGTGATGGGTATAAAAGGACTAGAGAGAGAATGTGAAGTAAAGGTCTTCTTTCAGGTGCAGGAGAGTTTTAATTCCCAAGGAAGGGAAAATACTTCTCTGGAGGTCTTCATTTACATGCTTACTGATAAGTTCTCTTGCTGAGTTTTGAAAATTTGATTGAAACTTGTTTATGTTTTGATTGTTAATAAATTATTCTTCTAAGTAGACTTACAGAAGGACACTGAATTTACAAGTGACAGCTTTTGGCATAGTAACAAAGTCAAACAGCTCAGCCAGGGGCGGCAGAGGGCTTTGTTTTGCTTTGTGTTCTCAACTGGGAGAGCCATGCCAAGCACCGAGAGGAGTCACGACCATGGTGCAGAGCTGATTTCACAGAAGTATGGAGAGAGTCAACAGCAAGTGCACAAATCTGGCTACACAGGAGCCTGGATGGTGGCAGGCTCCCTAACCTGATTCATGGCAATTTCTGGCTAGGAGAAGACGGGGTTTGGCAGCACTGGGCACTGTGGGTGTGCTGGGGGCTGGGAGCTCAATGGGTCTGCAGAGGGCTGCCACTTCCATGGGCCCCTTTTCCAGGGAGTAGAGTGGGCTTTCAGTGATGCAGCAGGTGAAGTTTGCAGTGGGATTAAGCACTCTGGACCTCAGAAAGGTGAACAATAAATACTTGGAGCTCAAGGCTGAGCAAACTCCATGTGAAGTGCTTTGAAGTTATTTCTTCCTGAAATACCAGCTAAAAGCACAGGGAACTATCTACTTGTCTTTGTTGGTCTTTTCATCCTGTGAAGTAACACATCAGTTTCCTCTTCTCAGTAGCTTGGAACTGGTAAAAAGCCAGAGCTATGACTGCATACCACTGCAGTGTTATAACTAAAGTTCCTCATGGGAGACG
The DNA here is from genome assembly GCA_034336665.1 of Luscinia megarhynchos. NCBI lineage: Eukaryota > Metazoa > Chordata > Aves > Passeriformes > Muscicapidae > Luscinia > Luscinia megarhynchos. Next base: position 37,885,074 of record CM067592.1, on the reverse strand, counting down.
TTGGCCGACTGCAGCACCAAATGCAGTTGCATCAGGCAGGAGGCTACTGTGGACCTGAAAGTGCTTGTGGGAGCTCTGCAGCCCTCCAAGACCACAGCTGATGGTAAGGCATGGCTCACCATAGCGTCTGAAATTACTCTAGACATCCATATTTAAGCAGCTGAATTTCTCATACAGTATCAAACAAAAGCAAAAAAGGGTTTGAACAAAAAACATTATAACCCAAGGAACTAGAACGATACTTTACCTCAAGCCTTGTTCCTGACTACAATGAAGCAGTGACAAATACAGATGAATTCTCAAGCTACAAATTTCCCTGCATATCTACAAACAGCTAAACTTGCCAAACCTTTTGGAAAAGTCTCTTGTGCCATTATCCCTACCTCAGCTTTAGCCTTATTTTGTTGGTCATTGGCAATATGTGGAGTGCTTGAGTGATGAGAGAGATAGAAAGTTGCCAGAGGTGTACAGACCAGTCTGAGCCTTGATGGTCTGATGTGTCTGGGCAGAGACAGGGAGACACCATACGACATTGTGCAAAGTGCTCTGGCAATTGATACATTTTGGCAATGGGGAAATCTTCACCTCTTCTGTGGGACTGCTTTTCTTAGGCTGCCAGCTGGGCCACAGCTCCCCAGCATGGCTGCTTCTTCCCAGAAGGACAGCTGTTCACTGCTGTCAGTATGTACGGTGGGTCGGGGGACACCTGCCTTTCCTGATGGCAAGGCTTAGCCATTGCTCCTGCAGACTAGACAAAGGGTCCAAGGCTGAAATATGCACGTAAAGGGTTCTGTTCCTGTTGGTGGATGCATACAAATGCAAACAGTTTACTTCTATGAAGAGAGACACATTCAACAGTTTTTGCAGGGGCACAGATTTCAATGATATCTTTTGACTTCTACTGTGAGATTCACAGAATTCACAGATTGACTGGGTTGGAAGAGACCTTGGGAGATCATTGAGTCCAGCCCATGCCCTAACACCTCAACTGGACCATGGCACTGAGTGCCACATCCAGTCTTTTTTCAGATACATCCAGGGGTGGTGACTCTGCCTCCCAGGGCAGGCCATTCCAGTACTTTATTACTCTTTCCGTAAAAAACTTTTTCCTTCTATCTAACGTAATTTTCTCTTGACGCAGCTCGAGACTGTGTCCTCTCATTCTGTCAATCACCCTGGAGGAAGAGACCAACCCCCATCTGACTACAGCCACCTTTCAGGAAGTTGTAGAGAGGAGATCACAGCCACTTTTAGCAAATGCTCCTTTAAAATAAGACATTAAGTTTGCAACTACCTGCAAAAACATGAGCCTCCATTGCAGATCCAGGCTAAATTTCCTTTTCTTCATCAACATGTGGTTGATGAAATCACTGTTGTCCTGATTTACTGTCTTAGTTTGGTGCACAGATTATGCTAAAAGCTATTAAAATTATTTTTCCCCATTTCTGATTAACCAACGGTTGGGATAGATGCATTGATCTCTCACTACTGCCTGATAGAAGTGCAAAATATCCAATTTGCTAGAAGTCAGGAGGCCAAAGAATCATGGCCCCAAAAATACGAGTTTGCACAAAATTCTGGTTGTCATTTTCTGATTCTGGATCCAGGTGCTGGTTTCCAAAGAGATGCATCAAGATGCCCCTGAGCAAATCAAGAAAAACTGTGCTTTACAGGAAACTCTTATTATGAATTGTACAACAAAATTTGAGAATCTGTCATGAGCATCTAATAACTCCTGCTATTCCAGAAGTTTTTCAAAATTTAACAGTTACAATAGTTTTATTTTATTTGTGTTTACAGTGTTGGTGCTACTTACAACAAGTCTAATACTGGTTGTACAGAGGAACACACAGGACAGAAAAGACCTCTACTCCCTGATGTGATGAAGTGCTGAAGCAGATGTCTGATCAGCCAGCAGTACAACAGAAACTATCTAGAACTCATCACTTTGGTTTTGCAAACTGAAGGAAGGAATTCATACAAAAACTGCTAATATGCTAAATCCTGATCTACAGACTTGAATATCTGGACTTAGCACAACAGTGGTGGATGAGGCTGCCAGAACAGCTCTTGGCCTCCTGTAGATGGTAGCAAAGGAACTACTTCCATTAGGTCACAACTTCAACATAACTGCTGATGTGCCCACTCAGATGAGTTGAAAATATCCACTTTGTCAGTAGGAGAAAGCTTTATGGGAATGGGTTGGCTTCCACAAATTCATCAAGAAGGGTTTGTAATACACAACTTCTTCTCTCCACTTCGATTAACCTTTAGTTGCTCAGACTGTGACAAAGTTTACCTAACATTGTAATCAGCATAGAGAAAATGCTAAATAGTTACATTCTATGAACATTATGGATAATATAGGCAAAGTTAATTTTCAAAGTTCCATAGAACTACAGCACTAGTATTGAAACAATTTTTTAAATACTACCACAGTAATCAAATCCTGTCAGATGTTTATTTAATGGGAACATGTTAGCATTTTATTCTGTTTTGGAATAAGCTTTGTCTGAAACCATTGGAATTTCCTTTAGAACAAAAATCCCAGTTACAAACCATTTTTGTTCCCATTGTTCCTGCATCTCAGATCCCAGCACCCAGAGGCTAAACTTCTTTTCCAGAGTATGTCCTTGTTCCACCCTCCTCATGCTCACAAGTCCTGCTGTGTAGGGTCTCATGGGCTCTCTTTTTGGGAAACAGCCTCTGCAGACAGCGTGGGCCCACAGCCCACTCTTTGGGGAGCAATTGTATTGTGTTAGGTTCCTGTGCCTAGGGCTCTTTGTCCAATAATCTCTTGCAGCACAAACATTAACCATCTAGAACCATTTATCCCAGGGAGAGTCCCTGTGGACTACATTACCCAGAATCCTGGTCAGGGAAGCTGATGAGTAGTTAATGAGGGTAAAATAAATCATGTTCAGTCCCTGTGCTCCTCAAAGTCAGGATATTTTTCTTGCCTAAAAACTAACAGCCAGGTGCACACAATGGATGATAGTGACACTAGATAAAAATGTAAACCAGAAAGAGCTGCGCTTAAATTTGTCCCAATACCAAGTGAAAAATCCAGACCCAGTCTTTCTGTTCACATCCCTGTCCCCAGGCACAATGTGAAAAAAACTTTCTCTTGCTCTGTAAAGATACAAATTTTAAAAAAAGCATTTAAAAAGTTCCCTTAGAGTTTATGATGGTGGAGACATCCCAAAACATTTGGCTTTTGATGTCAAGCAGCGTAAATGCTGTAATCATATTTACAGGACATGATTGATAACATGCTGCTCATGAATTCCTTCCTTTAAACTTTCCCATAAAACACATTCATCTGCTATTTCCCAATCTCAACTACCAAAGGATAGAAGTGAAAGGAGAAAAATTAAATAGGTTCAAGCAGGGCAAATAGGCCCTAAATAACTGTTTAGGAGCAGAAAATGAAAGTTCAGCACCAAATTTCAGTTTGATGAATCATTATATTCTTTTTTTGAAAAGTCTGTGTAAAAATTAGGCTTTGGAGGGCTTTTTTCCTTGTTAGTTTCACTGAATGAACAAGACTTACACCCATATAAGATTGATGTGAGATCCCAATGAATACAGAGTACAAGAGCAAGTGTGTTCACTCAATTACCATATAATTAATTAAAGTTTTTTTAGCAGAGTGATTTTATTGATACAGAAGGCTGCTCCTGAGCTTCACTGCTATACAGGGGTCTATGGCAGGTGCTGTGGAGAAGGTTATGGACTTCTTGAGCTGCTTAACTTCCTGGCAATACTCTTCTACTAGCTGCAAATCACAGAAAATCATCCTTAGTCACTGCTAAGTTATACCCAGCTCTGCAAGGAGCAGTCTGTTACCATTCTGTCTCTGTGGTTGGGAGGTGATAATCACCAGCTAATCACAAATGGCAGCAAAGAGTAGCCCTGTTAGATACTAAACATTTCCACTGCAGCTGTGGCACCAAAATCTTAATCTGGGGAGGGAGCATTCTACAACAAAGTCAATCAGTTGTGCTCACGTATCTTGCTTGAAACTCCCCTTCAACACCATACAGGTGATGTCTGACTCTTGTAGAAGACATGAATTTGACCAGGTCACACAACTGGGAACACATTAAATTCTTGTAACTGGAGTGTGATGGAAAAATTAATACAACAGTAAAAATGCAAATTTGTTGTAGTGAAAAAAGAACATGGTAAATAAACTTAGATGGAATGGAACATCTTAAAAAACATTTGTGCTGCATTAGAATGTCACAGAATTCTGAGATTAAGGCAACCAAGTAGCACATATTAGAAAACCCCAGATGCAAAAGAAACAAATTCAATTTTTGTGTCCTAGAAAAATGTATTATTTTGCTATAGCATGTTTTAATCTACAGCCAAGAATGCCTAAAACACGCTGTAAACCTTTGGGCAAATGGTAAACACAGCTGAAGCAAAATCATCCCCCCAAAGTCTGGCATGTGGTAAAGTTGTGCTGCACTCATTTAAGATTACTTTGTGTAACAGATGGACACCCTATCCTGCAGATGTTCAGATAACAAATGTTTTCAAAGCACTTTGAAGATGAGGCACATAAATACAAGGTTTCATTATTAGATATTAGGAAAAGTAATAAAAATAAATACAGTTCATACTAAAGAACATCTGAAGGCTCTTTTATGAGACACAACATAGAGGTCTTTTCAAAGCAGTGATTCATTTTTTCAAATTACTTATTTTCATTAACAGAGTTCATTAATTAATTTGAAAATTTCTGTTTCATTCAATCTAGGAGTGTCAAATATTTTTGCGAAAGAAAGACACAACTACTCAGACAGTGTAAAGAAGCTTATAAAAAACTAGTAGAGAAATTAATTCAATGACTAGCAGCACTGATTGGATCCAGAGCCCCAGTAAAAACGGATAGCCAATATACACCCTTACCTTAAACTATCACAAATACCACACAAAGGAAGGGAGACAAAGGAGCAATAGAACATAATGTAGAAAAAACAAAATGAAAACCATACACTCAACATCTCAGTTTCTAACAGTTGTGTAAAAGCATTTGGAAGCTGCAAATCCTGAAGAACCCAGCAGTGTCCTGGTCTAATGTTTCACCCAAGGACACCATATTTGGTTTCTATGAACTAGATAAAGAACAGGTATAAAACAAAGCATAGAATGTCAAATATGGCACATGCATGAGCTGGATATTTGTTGGCTTCATTACAAATTAATCTATTTTCCATGTAATCAATGAGAAATATCATACTGACTTGGGCTGGGAGAGCAGCACATTGCGAAATTCCTTTGTTTTATGGAGAGACATTTGGAAGAGGATCTCACACCCTGAGGCTTACATCTGTAAGTGTGACCTTTCAGCCACATCCCTACAGGTACTATAAATGCATACTGTATCTAGACAGCCTCTTATTTTTTGCAGTGATGATTATATGCAATGATAATTTTGATAGATATATCTTCTAGAAGGGAAATTCCAATATGGTCAGAATGATGTCCTTGAAGTAAGAATTAAACCCATTAAATTAAATTAATAGTCATTAAAATTTTATGAGGTTTCCTTTGCTGGTCAAAGACAAAGACCTGTAGTATTTGACAGACCTAAAGTGAGACACAAGGCAAATTTAAGTACCACCTACACAAAAGGACAAGAATGCTACTCATACTGTGTTGGGAAAAGAATGCACTGTCCTGTGCTTTGTGTGAGAAAATTTTTGTGAACACTGATACTATCAGAGAAATCTCTTCACTGAAACATTAGACAGAACATCCTCAGAAAGAAGGATAGTGCAGGGAGTAAGGAAGTAGAACGAAAGCAGATACCAAATAATTGTTAGCTGGATCACAGAATCCCAGAACAAGCTGAGCTGGAAGGGACCCACAAGGATCATTGAGTCCCACTCTCGGTGGTGCAGAGGACCATCCCCAAGAGTCACACCATGTGCATGACAGTATTGTCCAAACCCCTCCTTGAACTCTGTCAGGCTGGTGACCACTTCTCTGGGAAGCCTATTCCAGTGCCCAACCACCCCCTGGGTGAAAAGCCTTTTTCATAAATGACCACTTACAGAAGTGAGAACCAGAGCAGGTAAGGACAGGACAATCCTATGGGATGCAAAGACCTAGATTTTCTTTCCTATTCTGGAAGTAGGGAAGGTATGCTGTGAACAAAGAAATACTTATTTTTCTAATTTAGACATAAAAGATAGAGTGATGTAAAAAAACCACAAGCAGTTTTCTAGCAAAAGAGAAGTATAGAACTATAAGCAATATTTTAGGAAATTCCAATTAGGGTAAGGGTTATAAGGATGATGAAAAGAAAAGCTATGAGGGACACACTATTTTGTGTGTGTGGTGCACACATGTAGGACTAATCATCCACAATGAATTCACAGATTCCGTTTTTTAGAATGAAGAACACCAGAATGTGGGGGTCACTTGTGTAACTGCCTTAGGATGGTGAGGGTTGACAGACTGGGCCGCTAGTCATCACTGTGTCCCATTCCCAGTCTTCAGCATGTGTCTCCTGCATAATTCAGAGACAACTTTGAAGACAGAAGTGATGAGTTTCTTGCATGTCTCTCTGTTTCCCTTCTCAGTGTAATACTTGAGTACTTCACAGACCATGTTTATATCAAATCTATAAAATGAGGGACTACTATAAGAGATGGAAATCGAAGCACTGCAGATTAATATCCAAGAGGATCGCATCTTCAGGGTGTCTAAATTGAGGTTGCTAGATTTTTTTTCAACTTTTTGGAATTAGCAGGAATTTTGCATTTTCTGGGTGACCCTTCCATTGACTTTCACGGCTCCTGTCAGAGTTCTGCAGTTCTGCAGAAAGCAGTAAGGTGCTAAATTCTTGGAAGTATGATGCACATTAAAGGTGTTAAGAGAGAGAGAATTCAGATGTCAGCGATTGAATTTTATCATCTGATTCTCCCTGAGTCAGTAAACATCTTCCTCAATAATGAGGGCTAAAGAAACCCCTCCAGATAACAAAGTATTCCATTAATGACTCCAGCCTCTTGTGTTATTGCATACAGTGTGCTGAACTGGCCCACTCAGATGATTGCCAGAAAGTCTCCAATGCAAACTGAAAGTAGCAGTTTTCTCCTAATCTTCAAAAAAATTTCTTCCCTTTCTTGAAAAATTCCTAAAATCTCACTGTTGAAAAAGCACCCAGTCATGAAAGCTGTACTCCATGTTAGAGTTCCCATTGGAAATGCTATTTGGCAATTTCAAACCCAAGCAAGGCAGTGGTACAGAGTCTGGAAAATAAAAAGACTTCATGGATTCCTGTACTCCTGTTTTCCAAAAACAAAATAAACAAGCAACTAAAAGTTCACTGGAAGTCAGGTTTTTTTGTTTTGACACTGTAGACTTTATAAGAATGGCTGATGGGATGGCTCTACACATACCTTATGTTCTTGATTCAGGAAAATAATGTAGAAATAATGGTTGGCTTTCAAGTATTAAGATTTGCTGATTATAATGAATATCTGAAGGCTATTTATGAACATATTGTTTTGGCTGACCTTCATACAAAACATATATTTAAACTTTATATAAAGCACAGTGAGGGCTGTTTAATATACCTGTACTGTAGTATGCTTAATGACCTAATGTAGAGCAAATGAAATTCAATGGTTTTGGAAAAGCTAATGGTCCCTTCTGGTTTTAAACTCTTATGAATTTGTAAGAAGATACTAATAAGTTACAGAGCATTTTCCCTCCCAGTTGTATGTGAGTATCTAGTTAAATCACCCAGAAAGCTCTGATTCAGCAGCTTCCCAAGAACCTGATGTTACTTGAAGCACAGAAGACCCACAATGCATGGCAACAATCACCTGAAAAAACAAGTTAACCACTCTAACTTGCTTTCAGCTAAAGAATGCTATGAGCAGTCCTTCCAGTAGATGAGTCAATCTGCAATATGAGTCAGTCCCACTACTTAGACATTGTGAGACTGTGTTAGATTTCACCCCACCATGTCAGACTATGACAAAAGAACTGCTGCCAGCTCCTTGCCACCACTGCTGCTTCCTTCTTCCACTGGCAAAAGACCAACACTTGCAACACGACTGATAGCTTGAAATGGCTATCCTAAGAGCTGGTACCATAAATGAGCACATTTTTCTGTCATTCTTATAGGACCTGCATGTGTATTCCTAGAGCAAGGTTTAGAAATTGGTTATTTGCAATACAAGAAAATAATTTTCTACCCAGCAGCCCTTAATAGACACTAAGTTCCTCTGTCAAGCACTGTGACATTTTGCTGATGTGGAAGACTGAAATTAAAAGAGTGGAAGGACCTTCCTGCACATGGTATGAATTTAATCCATGTGGATAAACCTACAATGGGCTTCTCAGACTTCCCAGAAATTTTGATCCACCACTGACACAAATGAAACTGAAGCTCCATTTTTATTTAGGCAGGAATTATTTTTTTTCCCCTCCTCCCTTCTGTGTCCTCAGGCACTTTGGCCATATTCACTAAGACTACATGCCTGCTACAGCCTCCAAATTCAAGAGCATAATGAGTCATTCAGAACTAAGCCTGAGTGAGGGAAGGTGGTGAGATTCAGCACATAATATAGGTTTCGTTGTAAGCTGCCTGGATATTCTGTATTTCTGCAGATCAGATGAATATTCTTTTTCTGCTCTCTGCCAAAGAACTCAACACTCCTGTAATTCACAAGACAGAATTTTAGTGTCAGCTTTTTACAACTACATGAGAACTTCACTGTAATAACACCCAAGAGAAAGAGAGGGATTTCCTCTGTTTAAGTTCCTCATAGCATCTAGATTTTTTGCATATTCATCCCTCTAGGTCATCTGGGACAATCTAGATGTGAAGCTGGAGGAAGCATGGAGGCTGTAACAAGCTTTGTTTTAACTCTCATTTAACAACATGTTGATTATTGTTGTGTCACACAGCAGCTTCAGAATTGCAACATTTTCAACAAGTTCAGTGCTGTTATCTGTAATATGATGAATCCAGAACACCCTGCTATTTTATTCCTGAAAGACTCACACTGAACTGTGTATTTTTCGAGTATGTTTAAATTTCCTTCAGTTTCTACAAGGTGTGTTCAAACCAATAAGCATTTGCATTTGAGGCTGTTTCCCACAACAAAAGGACAGAGTTTCTAAATGTGGTCTCAGTACTTTCTCTTTGACCCCAGTTATTTGCTGCACAGATGATATATCACTGCTGCTGTTCCCTGCCTGTAGTTACCATCACCACTAATCCAGTAATTTCTAGTATACATTTTAGGGCCACGTCAGCCAATCACTGCTTTTTGGTTGCCTGCTTTCATATACCACACACTAACCAAGGCTGCAAAACATTGAAACTCTGCAGCTTTACACAGTTTTTAACATCCTTAATTGGATCAAACAGGCAGAATTTCCTTTGTTTCATTTGTTCTCCATTTGGAAACACATTTTCCTAACAGCACATGCGAACTACACAGATTCACCATAAACTTTGACAGCAGTTCTTACTAAATACAAAGCCACATGAAGATCAGATTTATAACGACTAGCTTGTCTGACTTCTCAAGTGGCACACAGCAACAACCAGTTGCTTATTCAGATAATTCTAAAACTTTCCACCAAGTGTTTACTTGGCACTCCAGTACACTGCACTCTTTTGACATGTTAGTTTCCTGCATATTGAAGAGCATATGTAAATTTTGATAAGTAACTCTGTTGAACTTTGATGGCATAGCTGCAGAACAACACTGGGAAGGAATGAGAGGAAACCTCGCTAGAGAAGACAGGTACACTGGTATAGAATCTTTCGTTTTTCCACACGAGACTGGAATGTAAAATTAGTTTTGTTGTAGATTACAGCCATATAGATCTTGATTATTACAGTGTTTTGTTTTCTTCAGTATTTTATTAGGATATGGCAAGAAGTAAATCCTATGACAGATGTGTATCCTACCAGAGTAAGGCCACAAAAGGCTCTACTTGACATTTTGCTGCCAGTAATATTTGCCATACCGGTTTTAATGGTGCAAAGGACTTTGTGAGGGAAACTGGTCAATACATATGTTAGCCTAAACACTAAAATAGCATTTGACATCACGATGATCTCTAGTCAAAGTTCCTCTCTACACTGAAAGTTTCCAATAGTCACCTCAAAGAGAAAAAAAGAAGTTAATAGAAACATATCCTTCAATTATAGTATCACTAGGCACAGATGAGCTAAAAATTACTTTGCATGGGGGTCCAGCAAGCCAACCTCACTCTAGGTAGACAACTGCCAATAAGCTGGTAATGGTTCAACCTGAGGAGACAAGAAACACTTCAGCTGGGTGATAGGAGGCAAAGCACAGACAGAGCTGAGGATGTGAAGGATGTATGCTGCTGGATAAGGGGTATAAATTACTTTGAAACAATAACTCAGGCCTTCACATAGATGTACCAAGATGCCTGTCACACTCTGAAGTTACAGAGAGGTATATTTTAAGCATTAAGAATATATGTACCTACTGTTAACAACATTTCCTGAAAGCAGGTACTGTTTACAGACCATTATTTGCTCTCTGCAGTAAGTTTTCACCTTTTCTGTACAGTGTTTTTTTCAGATTTAATACACATATCCTGAAAAACATGAAGAGGAGTCTGGGAATGAGCTGGAGAATTCAGCAAATCCTTACAGTGAGTGTAAGAAGAAAGCAGAAAAATCCAAGGAAGATCTGCCGGCTTTTGGGAATTTCAAAGTCATGATTTTATTTTTCACAATGCAGTCATTATTTTTAGTAAATATGACAGGATTCATGAGAAGATTTCTTAGCATTTAAGAGCTTTTAAATGATGGACAAATGTTATGCACAAGATGCTGTCTTGCCTTTTCTGCATTTCTCTCATTTGCCCCTTTGGCACATTTTCCTCAGAGCTTCTCACTTCAGTGGTTGAGTGGTGTTTATTACCAGGATCTTCTACCCTTATTTATTCAAGCAGAAGAAACATACCTCACATGTATTGCCCAGAGAGAAGGAAAATCATGGAGGCTAAAAGAGAAAGTGTTTCCAGAGAGCTACAAAGCCTCATTACTTAAAGGCCTTGCCAAATAGGAAAGAACTACCTGGCAAGAAGATTGAAGAGCAGGCGGTATTGCTTAAAATCCCTTGGTTACTGCTCCAGCCCGTACAAATTATCCCTCTAGAGGCCAGCAGAGTATCAAAAAACAATTACCATGAACTAGACCATAATACTACTGTAGACCCAAATCTTGCCCAAACTATTAACATTTAAAACTTCTTCCAGCTGTCCAAAGGCTGCCTTTGTGCAATGAGACTGAACTGTCCTGCAATTACAGCGGCAGTGTAAAAAAGCACTTCCTAGCATTACCTCTACCACAGATCTAGACTCCCTAATGCAGTGTCAGGGATGTTAGAGGGTGCTCCTGAAAACAGATCTATCTATTGCCTTCACTCAAATAGGGAAGAGCTCATTTAAGCAGTGTGTTTGAGATTACAGCATACTTAGGAGAGCAGTGTTTACTGTGGTCAGAGACAGCAAGGGGACTCTAAAACACTCCAGCACTGATTTGCTGTTTCTAAACTTTCTGTCTTAGTTTTAACATCTGTAAAACAGATACTGTAACACTTAAAATGCAAAGCTGACCTGGCAGAAACGCCTTCTGCCTCACAGAAGTAAGCAATGTGAACATTAATTACTGCAATCAATTACATGGAAAAGCCTCAATGAAAAGTGCAATGGGAACACAAAGGAGTGAGAGATTTGCCAAATGAAACAGGTATATGCACGTCTTAGTACTTTGTTTTAATGAGTGCACTGATCTAATGCTTTTGCTTTGAGTGGGTCTTACTCTTAGAGCTTTTTTCTGCAGCCCTCACACAGTCACATTCCCACAGAAGTTTGCTTGAGGAAAGCCTCAAGATTTAACTTTGTGTGTTTTCTCTTGTGCCAGGAAATAATATCCTTTTAATTAGCAGGTCCATTTCTTTGATAACTGTTTAAGTGGCTTCACTGCAATTTCATCTCTTTAGCTGTCATCCAGCACCTGGGAGGTAAGGAAAAAGGAAGCAAGCACTGAATTTTTCCATCCTTTCTGCCGAGGGATATTTCTGAGACACTGTACTTTTGTGGGTGGGCGGATGGATGAATAGACAGACGGAAAAGGGAGTTTCCTTTATGGGATTCCAATAATTGGTATGTGGTTTACATTCCATTCATCTGAAGGACTCTTATTTTAATCAGAAACAGGCTCAGACTACTAAACTACCTCCAGTGTTCAAAACATATCCATGCTTTCAGCTGGTGACTTTTCTCACATGCATCTTTTCTTTGACACCCACAGGCCCCAAAGAGTAATGTGGTCATCTACCACCAGGAACTCAGCGTCAGGTCCTATAATAGGAGTTGGTTCAGAGTCCTTTTCCAGACAGAGAGAGGTTTTCTGATTGCTAGCTTCACAAGCAGAAGCTCTTTAAAGTGTGGTATTTGAAACTGGCACTGATTTCTATAAGCGGGTTTTGGGTTTGGTGGGTTTATTTCCTAGGCTCATCCAGCTCTGGGAAAGCCTTGTCTGGACTTTGACAGGAAGTTGTGGAAGTCTGGCAGCACAGCTTGGTCTTGGTAGCCAGATGCTAATGCAGACAACTCCTGAGAAAAGCCCTGTACTCAGCAGCTGGACACACTGGTGTGCTTTAAGCACAAAGGAATTAAAGACTAACACCTTGTTCAGAACTAGTCAGACTAAATAAACAACAAGCAAATTTCAGCTTTGGGGCTGGTGAAAACGTGAGAATATTCAGCAGCCATTGCTGTCATCCAAGGGCAGAGAAAACACGAAATTACTTGCAGTGAATTCGTATTCCATTATTCAAATGTCTGTGAATCTTTTGTGATAGATCACTAGCAAATCCTAAAAATTTCTTCAAATGCCACCTTTCCCCATCAGCCAACTGGTTTCACTGGCAAGATTTGTTTACCCTTAACTTTCATTATGGATGTCCTAACAAATGTCTCTTTTCAGGGTCTGTCTTGTCTAACCTGTCCAGAGAGTAACTGCACATGCTTTAGGGATTTCCATACCGTTCATCCTTGAATACAGTTTGTGTCACAACTCCCTCCAGCACTTACTGTTCAGATCTCTCAAGCAGCACAGCAGGAAATCTCCTGCAGGCAGATCACACATTACACAATCTAAGAAAGAAAGAACAGTTTCACAGTTAAGATCTATGTCAACCTAGTCCATCACAGAGTTTTTGCATATGCAGTTGCCTGCCTTGTGCCTCATTTTCCCTGTGGGGAAGAGGGAAATGAGGCACAGATGCAGATACACCATCAAAGGGAAGGGTAAGCCTGCCCCCTCTTTCCCACACTGAAGATGTGATGGAGACAACCTGTGGCAGTGGCCTGTGAACACAGGCAAGAGATGCACAGTCACCAGTTCTTTCCAGGTCCATGCATCCTGAAAAGACAACATGCAACATGGCCTGGCAATTCATCTGTCTTTGGCCCACACTAGGTAAGTATGTGTTGCTAATGTCGTGAAGGGGAAAAAAAACTTCAAATACCTCGTGCTTCTTCCTTATGATTTAACAGCCTCGGCAACATTCATTTCTCTACTGTTTATTCAGAACATGAAACCCTTGGCACCTAATTTAACATTGGTACTGGGAGGTGAGAAGTATTTGAAGTTGCATTCTGGGTTGCAAAGGTTTCAGCAACATCCCCTATCTACAACCTGATTATTTCCTCTCTCACACCACAAGGAAGCAGGAACCTCACTCCTTGGTCAAAAGTATCAAGAGTAGAGATAGACTGGTCATTGAATACTGGATTGAAAACAGGATTTGGAGCAGTCAACCACGGTCTGGCCAAATAATTTCAGATTTAATGAATAGTAATATTTTTTTGTTGTATTTTCTTTCTGCCATGAAATAAACCATCATTTATTTTGGATACCTAGATTTATCACAGAGCTAGAATTTGCTAAAGTAATGCTTCACTTTGGACATTTGTAGTATTCCAGAGTAGAGCCATCTACTTATATTGGAGACCAAACCAGCTTGACACAAGGATTATTTGGATTCATCTTCCTGGGGATTTACTATAATAATTTTACACCACTTTTGATTAAAGAAAGGTGAAATGCTGAATAAACTGTGACCAGCAGACCACAGGGGACTGTTAGCAGCACAGGCAGTTCATTTAATCATTCCCTAGTGCTCTTCCTGGACTGATCAGACAGCACCTTCACACACCAGGAACTATAATGCAGCCTTTAATGCTAATTAATGTATGACTGCTTAAACTTGTGGGTTTTTTCCCTCCCTTCTCTTCCCTTGGTTGGCCACAACTGTTCAAGTATTGCTGTTGGTTATTCTGCTTAAGTATTAAAAAATGCTTAACTAAATAGGCTAGCTTATTTGCTTTTGCTGATAGTAGCAGTCCACCCACAGAGCCCTTTCAAATCTCTTCAGTGTTTTGGAAACTGGATAAGGGACTTATTCAGTGACGTGCAAGTTTGTCTGAGCCAGGAATGAAGCGTGGATTTCATGAAATGAGAAATAACCTCAGACCACACACACAGTGTAATTTCTGAGCTCCAGCTTGGGCTCTCTTCCCCTCGTCCCTGTGCACACATACACACACCCCTGCTCAAAAACCAGATGATGACTGACATCTCTAAATCCTTTGAGCATTCTTTTACAGCTAAGAGCAGAGGGAGGTTTTCAGAGCTTAGGTGGCTCATTATTAGTAAAACACTGATGAAAAAAATGGATTACTACAGTATGTGCATACCATGGCAAAGAGAAATAGCACAAAGCCTGTGCCATCTAAATACTTTCAAGAGGAGAAACTGCTGATGCAAACATATTAAAGCTATTTTTACTGCATAGGGAGAAGTCTTTCCCACAATTTTCCTGGTTCTGTCACTACTTGTTTAGTTAAGCTAAAATCACTGAGTGTTTGAAATACTATTTTCCATTATAATTACAAAAATAAGTAAACCAGGGACATAAGTTTACTGCGTATTAAATACTCACACTCTTTCCTCTGCTAAGCAGAGGAACTATACTGTATGGCTGTTGAGAACACACAGAAAAGGCAAAGGGCAAACTTTTCCAGAGCTGTTACTCCACAGATTCAATATATCCTCCCTAAGCTTGATTCTTCATAGACTTACACCAAACGAGTACACTTAAACAATGAGACAGCTCAGCTCTCCTTAAATATTTCCTTTATGCTGGACTAAAAGTAGCTTTATTGTCCTCAGAAGGTAAGGAGTTCTGCGTTACAATTGTAGTGCCACTATCGAAGTGACCCCGCAAAGCTTAAAATGAACGAGGTGCTTGCAGGCTGACTCCTGTGCCTCTTCCATTGCTTTGCACTCGACCACTAACACCATCACACAACTGAGCCATTGATACTACCTGCCAATGCAAACAAATGTACATCTGTACTCATATCACACACACTGATCTTCCACCAATGAAGTTTGCATAACACCCTCTGTTAGAGGAACCTAATTCAGTTGCTCATAACTTTGTCAAACTCTAAGTGCTCAAGCTGGAAGCCTTCCTGCTGCATGTCTCTGTCAGGCTGAATTTTTCTTGTAAGATTCAGCTAAACCAGCTGTTCTGAAAAGGGGACTAAAGAGGACCAATCTCACTTTCCCTCATGTTTTTTCTATAGCCATTTCACTGTGAATCTACTTTATCTGCATGTTTGGGGAGAGAAACTGTGGGTGGCAAGAGGTTTACCTTACTGCAAGCAATCATGCCCAGTAATAGCCTTCTGAAACCTTGCCAAATTTTGGCCAGGTTCTAAACACTGTCCTTTACCCATGCTCCATACTTCTCCTAGAGAGAAGCAACATTATTTTCTGAACACTCTACCAAAACAGATGACTACTTTGCCTCATACACTTCCTCCATCACCAGATTACATGCATGTCCTTCCCATACATTAACTGAGTGACTAAGGGATTTATAGAGCATTTTGGGTCTTTTCATGCAATTTATGGTACAGGCCCCCAGAAGCTGCTGTGGCACCAGAACTGAGAGCTGAGAAATCCTGCCTGTTGCTTGTCAATACTCATTGATGGTGCCCATGCAGAACACTGAGGAAGCTCATTAGCTTGGAAACAAGCTGAAGAACTTGGGCTAACACGAAAGAAATAAAAAGCAGAGCAGACTTCAAGAGACAGATGCAACATAGGCAGGGCATAATGATCCATTGTGTTAAATGCACAAACACTGTCTCCAGACGGGAGAATAGAACCAAGATTTCACAGATGCCTGCACTCTTTTGTTTTCAACCAGTTTCTGTGACATCTACTAACCACTACATGCTTTCTTTCCCTAATTGGCTAGTCTACAAAAGAGACTGTGATCTAGTGCTATTAGCAACTCCAATTGATCAAGTAATTGGAATTATGATTTCAAATTTTCATAATGATCCACATGGGAATCAATCACTTCTGAATAAAGGAATACCCTTCTCTTTACAGTTTTGCTTGGAAGTTTTCAAAAATCACCTTTTCAGAACTAGAAATAATAAGGTTATAAAAACACCCAGAAGCTAGAAAATGACAGCATTACAACACTTCGTGCATTCTGTCATAGTCTTCTACTGTATGCTTAGCAATACTAACTTTTCCAGAGACATCACCCTCCTTCTCTGCAGATCACCACACTCCTAGAGAGATCTCTTTATTTCTTTCCCTTTAAAATTTGTAGTTTTTCCCCTCTAGCACAAAGCCAAGGATGAAGAAGCCCCAGGTTGCACCACAGATCAGCTGCAGCCTCCGCAGCTGCGAAGCACAGCTGCACTGTGGGCTACCATCTCAGTGCATCCAAACTAAGCTACTGGGTAGCTACAATCTTTTCTAGTTAGTTCCCAGTTCACTGCCTGAACAAAACCAAAAGATAAAGCCAGACACAGACCACAGACTTCCAATCTGTTACGTTGTAACCCTGCAAGGTTAAAAATGAAGGTTCCCAGAGCTTTTGAATATCTGCTCCTCATCCCTGAAGGAATAAAACAATGAAAGATAAATTTTGCTTAAAAAGTGACATGCTTAAAGTATAGTAAGTCAATTACAGAGGGTTTTATTGCTCACTCTGGGTCTTAAACACAGTATCTTCTAAGATGTTGGGATTTTAATGGTGAGGAAATTAAAATAAAAGTGTCTATTTCTATTTTTTAAACTCCCTTAAAATTTCTTAAATAATTTCCTTACCAGTTTTTTTTTTTTTTTATTTTCAGAGACATCATCCTCAAGACTACCAGGTCACAAATGTCTCTTCTCATGGCAGAAGCAAAGACTTCATGTATGAGATGAAAAATTGTAATCACCCTCAACTTACTCCACAGCCTAAATACCTAACCATAAAGAGTAAACTCTGCAAAAAATGCCTAAACTTTTACCTTTCCTGGGGTAAGAGTGACAGTTTTGAGACTGGATATCAGGGTCTCCAGACGCAAACAAGCACCATGTCTTTGGCTTTTTCAGTCACTACTTAGGTTATTCCTTCACTGGCATTCATGAACATTAATATATAGAATGCTTGAACCAAAGCATAAATGAAAACATTAAAAAAACACCCATCACTTTAAACAGCTTTTCTCATTACTAAAGAGGATAATTTAATCATTAAATATTAAATTCCTATTTTAACTTGTTCATTACATAAGCAATAGGAAGTCCAACTTTCACTTTTAACTGGCTTCCTACTGCTTCTATTTCTTTTAGTGAAACGGAATTTATGAAGAGAATTCCTTAATATAAATCCAGAAATGTTTAAAAAGAAATACCACAGTTTAGTCCAAGCACATTTTCTTAAACTGCAGTATAAAAACAAAATAAGAGACTGCACATTCTCTTATTTGCACTTTACAAAGAATCAGAGATGTGCATGGCACATGAATCCAGATATTTCTGATGTTACAATTTTTCATTGGTTTCTCATCTGCCTAAGGTTTATAAGTTGGACAGAGAAGACTATCAAACGGTAAATTACCCAGTCCAACAGTTTGACAGAACCACAAAATTCTAAACCACTAAATTATTTTATGTTCCCAAGGTTCAACCAGCAGTATGTCAAATATTAGGTAAAATACCTAATATTTATTTTGCCTCAAGTCTAAAATATTTATTTTATACAATCATAATTTCTTGTACTGTATGCTAGAAGTTGATTATATTGTATAATTTTAAATATAATTCTAATTTCTATATACATAGATCTGTAAAGTAAAAAATATAAAGACAGTATATAAGTACATATGTATTAAATATATATTATTTACCTCTAATGATTAAGGCACATAGTAAAGTAAAAAAGATGTCCATTACAAGGAATATAAGTTCTGTTTTTTCGAAATAATGCAGTGACGCACGAGAAGCAGAAACAGAACCTCAGTATTTGACTAATGAGAAAATATTCCTCAGTACTCCTTCCAAGTGTGAGACTCTTAAATTAGAATTAGCATATTTTAATTACAGCCATATTTATAACCACAACTACAAAACAGTGAGGGCAGAGAGGCAAGAAGAACACAAACGCCTCTAGTTGTGCTATTATAGCATACACATATCGAGGGACCAAGCCAAGCTAATCTCTGAGTCTGCTGTGGAGATGAAGAGACAAAAGCATGAAAGAGATGTTTTAAGAAAAGCTTTCTCAGAGATAATTAAATTACATTTCCAATCAGATCACAGTATGAATGTTTTCCTTGCCATAGAATTATAAACCAGAAAAAGCAGAAACTGTCACAGAAGTTTCATCACAGAACCTTGAGAATCATGGAGAGGCAAGTGCTGATGACAGTTGTGCACATTTACCTCCAATAACATAAACAGACATATGGCATTTGTTTTTAAAGTAAGTAGCACAGATTGATTTTCAGGATGATATGGGAGATCATGTTTACATGAGCATTCACATGATGGAAACAACTCAATACAAACAAAAGGGGAATAAAACCCCTCTAGGATAAACAGTTCTGTTGAAGAAAAAAGCAGATTCCCTCTGAGGTTAGCTGATATGTGTTTAGCATCCCAGCTATCTCCTCTGATCAGTCATTGTCTTCACGGTACACTGTTAGGGACTGAGAATGTTGCTATTAGATATACAAACAACATTCAGTCGTTGTGACATGCTACAACAGACCAATGCAAATTGTAATGCATCTAAACTGTCTCTGCATATTTTCAGAAAACAATGCTTTAGTGCAGAGGGCCTGTTTATGCTCCAGCTTGTGCAAGTTACATGTACAGTCACAGACACTACTAGGTCAGGTTCTGACCATCCAAGTCCATCCTTTCAGCTCAGGCAAACTCAGAGAACAACTGAGACAATCTGTCCTCACGTATCATACATCATGCTTACATTCAATTACAGTTTTCCTTTTAGAACACACTTTTCACTTGATCCTTGAAAAAGAAATTCATCTTTCTGATTATAACTAAACAAAAGCAAACAACTCTGAAGCCCTCCAATCATCAGTTTAGATGTACTTTTTTCCTGTTTTAGAATTAGCTGTCAGAATCACACACAAGATACAGACTCCAAGGATCACTGCTGTGATCCACACATAATCTACAGGACAAGTGACATTCCTCTTAAATGCTCTGAATCACTGCCTACCTCTCTCATCTGCAATCTAGACATCCAGTTTCAATGGCAGAAATTGCATCTCCCTAGTCATCCCAAGCTAATTATCTACTTTCAGGCACCCTCATAAATGAAAGTAGATTCTGACATGGTATCTACTTAAGTGGTCACTACTCTTTTTTTATAGAATGGACCAAGTCAAGATGCACTGAATCGGAGAATGTGCACAGGCGACAGAGTATTTGTAACAGTATTACATCATTTGTTGCATAAGCTGGAAGGTATGCAGTGAATAAGATATGCAGGAACTGCAGGAATGGAAAAATATGTAGCAGCAAAGGCAGTTAAATGCTTCCTTGGAAGAAAATCCTCTCCTCCTTCTGCAGCTGAGATTTCCAAGTCATATTTTTTTATGTAGTAAGTATATTATCACCTTTGAATTATCCTGTGATACTTTGATTATGCTATTACCAATCACCCTTTCCTCTTCTTAATGCTGGTTTTTACTCACTGTGCTGAAGCCATGGCACTAGCTTCAGTCTGCTTTCTGGTGCTTGTAGTCATGACCTGCTGAAGCTAAGCAAATACATCCTTTCAAACTGCCTTAATCTGTTGACAAATGTTTGCATCCACACCTCGACTTGCTCAAACATATTAGTTATGTGAAATTATTCAGTCTCCCTCCCCCAGATCAAATATGAAATCTGTGTACCACACAGCTACAGCCAAATGGAAGTTCTAAGTATAGCCCCACCTTGCAAAACAACTTCTGATCCAAACCTCACTGCAAATCAGACTCAGAACACACAGGCTTTAACTAGGTCTTGAAAGATAGTTGTTGGGATAGCTATGTTTGTTAGCATAGACAAGGCCAAATTTCTTACTATTTCACTGGCAATCTGTTTATTTGTTTTTGGTTTTTTTTCCAGTCAAAGAATTTCCACTGAAGGCAATATTGGAAATGCTAGTACCACCTGCAAGGTCAGGGATCCACAGCCAGACCCATACGAACTCCAATGAGTAAAAAAACAAGGGAACAGTAATAGAGAATAGTAAAAACTACCAAGTCATTTCCACAAGGAAGCAATGCCACTGCATCTCCTGGATGATTTATATGCAGATCAGGTGACAACTACCATGAACTATTTCCTTATGCCAGGAGGCTGCTAAGAGTTTTCTTGCAGTCCAAGCCTCCCTGCATGGAACCTGTACATGGAAGTATGAACTCCACACTATTATTTCTGTTTTTAAAGCCAAACAAAATGATAATCAGAGATTTCTAAGATGACAGAACAGATCTCTTCAATTCTAATATTTGAAGACTACATCTTCAAACACAGGTAAAATTCTTCTTTTTAAAATTTGTTCGGATTTATTTTTTAAAATTATACAGACATCTTCATGACAAAAATATTTTACAGACAGATCCCTAGGGCACTAAGTTGCAATGTTTATTACTTAGGTGATATTTCCTTGTAAAATACATTAAATTTGCAGGAAGCTACAGAGTGACATAAATATTACTTCAAGACATGTTCCCATAGCTCAATTCAATTGCAGATTTCCACAAATATACTGTCAGTATTCGGCATACATGTGAATAAAACATGCACATCTGTGGAAGTTTTGATTTATGCATACCACCAACTTATAAGAGAAACATAATTTTCTGATTACTTCAGGAAAATGATGACAGCTTCATACTTGGGAATCAATAGAAATCCTACCTTCCCCAATCAGATTTTGTCCTCTCCAGTACCTACTGATTCACACCATGACTGACAAACATGTTGCTAAGGTGAAGCCTCCCTTCAGAGAACTGGTATCAGGTGAAGTCAACAAGGTTATCTAGTCCCTTTCTGGCCCTCAGGTAGAGGTTATCAGTCCCTCCTTCTGGCCTAAAACAAGGACAGTTTCATCTACGCAACTTTTAGCAGGTACCTTTCTCTCCTAGTCTTGAATATGTCAGGTACTGGCACTACACAACCTACTAACTCCCTGCACTCTTTCCCTATTACCTAACTTCAATCATCTTTGGTGCAATTTAAGCCACTTAACTCCTCTTTTTGCTGTAGACACAAAGGGGCTATTCTATTCCTCTTTTTTAACATATTTGATGACCATATTTTTTATTCCACCAAACCTTCTCTTTCTTACCTAAGGAGCAATTTGCCTCTAAGTATAAGAATGGTACCCTGTAAAGAAAATCAATACTGATGCCATGAACAAAAGGCTTTAATTTATCTTGTATTTATTAACATCAGTGAGGGTGTAGGTATTCCCTGGCTATAGGCTGACTTCCTTTAGCCGTACATAATTCCAATACACCAACGACTAACAGTTTACAGCTTCTTCTTTTACTTTCTTAGTTCATACCTTTTCTTTAAAAGCTGTTCCAACCGACCGTTATACCATTTGGTACAATGAAGCGGTAACAGCATAGATTCAGTGTAAGAAAAAGTTAGGGAACACATTAATCTTACTTACATTAGCTACCTGCAAAACCCAAGGCTTTTATTACTACTTAACATTTATGTTAAATTCTCAGCTCCTTGTTTCAAGTAGTTAAGTCAGATTTCACAATCAGGATTTTAGATGGTTTCTACTTAAAATATGTGCACAATGGTTACCACAGAGACAGAGTATAGTCTACAACAGCTTCCCATGACCTAAAGTAGAAGGTGCTCCAGATCAAATTTAAGCTTATTTTCCAGTGGGCAGTCTTCCAGACCACAAAAACTACCACCATTCACAGACTGCTGCTGTGCAGGTTCAGTGTCCAGGGTTTTAAAATTTCATAATATTTACCCTTCGCATGAAACAATTTATACAGTATACTCAATTTAAACCTGTATACTAATGCTTACAAAAGTAAAAAAATCGATTTAATGTTTCCAGAGCAACATGACGCCCTAGTCTCTTCTAGTTACGTGTTACAAGGTACTCTTCACACAGTCCTGTAGTACTAAAAAATGTGACAGACTACTCGGCACATGAGATATGACACTGAGGATCTTACACTCTTCTAATCTGTGAAAAATAGTTTTCATTTGGAAGTCTTATTACATCCAGCATTCCACATGTAAGACAGTAACCTGTCAAGATGCTGAAATTTCTTACTATATGTACACTGTACTGCATATTTCCAACACATATACTGTGCTGCATATTCCCTGACAAAGACATGACAGAAGTCTATAAAAATAAAAAAGGGAGATGAAAGTGTAATGAGATTAAATTTGACACCCAATATCATTTAACGAAAAAGATAAAATTTTAAAACTTGGTGGCTCTTCACATCAACCAAGCTCAGAGACTCACTTTTATAGAATACTATGAAGATTTCAAAGATCCACAGCTTCAGAGACTGCACAAAATAACAGAGGATGGAAATCAAAAGCTATTAGATACAAAGACATCATCCCTGTCTCAGGAACTCCTCCAGACTCTAGCACCTCAGAAAATACATGCAGTATCATTGTCAAATCCTATTATCTCTAAATTGTGTTGAGATGACTGACAATGTCCAAATTTAAGTAATAGGAAAAAATTCCTTAATGCTTGTATTGACCCTAGGGATACAATCAGAACTAAAGAAAGCAAAGAGCACTCAGAAAATTCTAAAAAAGTTTAATATAAAATCATTACATATCATAGGTTACAATACATAGTACATATGCATGACTATGCACATATGTATTATACACTCCATGTCTAATTGCATACATATTCACAGTTGTAAAATGTCATTCTGTATCACTATAAATATGAATTGTTTTACATTTAATTTCATAGAATTACCACATTTTGTGGCATGACACTGACAAAGTTCAAATAAAATAGTTATAGTGCAAATTACATAAAAAACTTACATCTTACTACATTACAAAATTTAGCAGTGGATGGCTCATCTCAATCATCTGCAGTGTATTTTTTCCATAAAAAAGTTTCATTTCTTTTCCAAAGAGAACTTTCACACACCTCTCTCTCTTCAGTCACTGTGGAATGAGGGACTCTTTCACAAAGCTTCTCTATGACTGCTACATCTGTGAGCTTTCTGAGGCTCTCCTCATTCTGTTCACTCAGCATATCCCAGAAATCTTTTGGTTTCCCCTTTGATTTTTCTGCTTGTCCTGAAGAGAATCTCCTTGGTGATCCTGTAGACCCATTTCCATCATTTCTGAAGATTTCATCAAGAATAGAGGTATCTCCAAGTAAGTCCACAAGAGAATTTTTCTTGCAAATCTGAGCTTTTCTCTCTCCATTCTCTGACTGAGACATGGATCTTTTTTTTGGCAACTGTGTTCCTTCTGAGTCTTGCAATCCTTTACAACTTTTTACAGGCAGCATCTCAATTATTTCTGGTTTACTGCTTAATGAGCCAGACGCCATAAAATCCTTGAATGCCTGACTGTTTCTTCTTTGGATATGTTGAGTAGCAACAGTGGGTGACTGTTTACATTTTGCATCAAACATATCTTGCAAGTGGGAGTCCTTGTGAAGCTGTTCTGCTTCTCCTTTATGGCTCTCCTGGGTCTGTGTTTTTATCGTTTCACTGAGAAGTAGCCCTTCAGCTGATAAAGGTCTAGACTTAGATCTTCCAAAATTAAAAGTGGATTTTCTCTTCCTGGAGTGTGTTGCACCCAGTTCTCTTTCCTCACAGTTATGTGAAGCTTCTGCTGGTATTTCAAGTGAGAAGAAAGGCTCCATCTCTGGATGCTTGGAAACATAGAATTCCTTCAACATATTCTGCCTGGTTTCTGATGTAGCTTTTGCAATATGTTGTGCAAGGTCTTTCACTGATCCCATATTAAAGTGAGATACCATTTCCTCAAATTGTCTCCTGCAATTATCAAGAAAGAAAAGAGTGTTAGGCTGATACCCTTAAGTAGGGGGTGGGGGAAACAGGAAGGAAATGGCTGTTCCAAGTCTTTTTAAAGAAGACTTGCTAAACAAAAATTGGTTAAATGCATACACAAGAGAAACTGTCCATATCATCCTACCCAGTGAGTTACGGAATATTTTTTTCTGCTAAAAAGCCAAGCTCTAATTCAAGTAGATCACTCTGAGTTAGCCCTAGTCTGAGGTAAGAAAACTTTACTGGAAAGCTGGAGAGTTAGGTTTACAACCCCATGTTGGAGAAAGGATATAAAACATGTCACCTTTCCTGTTATGAGGGCTCCAAAAGGCAGTAAGATTTAACCCTGTTTGCCTCAAATACTACTTTACTGGCTGGCTCCAAGTATTTGAGTGTGGTGACTACAGACAGTCTCCCACTCTGCCCTACAATTACAACAAACTGAATTATATAATCATCCTCATTCACTCCATGGCACATCCACGTGTACTACAGAGTCTAACTGCATGGCAGGTGCTAACAGATAACCTGCTCAATGCTCAAGAGTGATTTGTTTCAGCTTTTTGCTAGATGTAGTTTTAGGATCTTGGAATAACAGCTTTGGTCACTTCACTGCCTTTGAAAATTGTACCTCAATAAATTTTTCATAACTAATTAAGATTTTGAACGTTTTTAGACTGAAGGGTAGTCCTTTATATGCCTCATAAATATCTATAATTTTCAGTGTCTATAATTGTAAGAAAACCTGACAATTACTGGCACTTCAGCAGTGCCAGTGGTATGGATAACTGAGGCCAGCTAGCTGATATGACACCTTCTGAATGCTTACAGGCATTACATAGGTATCAATTTTCATACAGTAATTTACATGAAAATTGAAAATATATACCAAATACCTATTCTGTAGGTTTGCTTAGTTATCTATAGCTTTCTAGTTCCACAAACCACCTGGCTGTTTTTACTGAACTTATAGCTACATAACAATGGAATTTAATACTTATATTAATAATACCAATCATTCAGGAAAAAAGAAAACAAGGAAACAAAAAAATTGTTATCCCTCCAAAAATAACAGGGGGAGGGAGAAAAGCCTTAAAGAGATATCAAAAAAGAAAAACACACTAAAAAAGAAAACACGAAGCCCAATTTTTTTAACAGCCATTCAATGCAAGTGATGAGATCTGGGCAAAAGTCATTAGGCAGCCAGAAGCTAACATTATAAAATGTCTCCTGTCTATACAGTTTAAACATAGCCCATGATGCATATACTACCTCATGGTGACAACATCTACACAGTTATGTAATATACAACCATTGAATCAACATGTTCAAGTGATTTGTAGATTCATCTCATTTTATTAATCGATTACAGTAGTGTAGTAGAGTAGTGTGAGTCAAAGTTTCCCACTAGTTCCACTCTTGCCATAAAAAATAATAGTATTCCCTGAGTAGGGCTGAAACAAAGACAAATGCTTCTACTCAAAGGGAAGTGTGTTTCAACCTTAGAATTTTATTTCCAGCTCACAAAAATAGTCTCACCTGCGTATTCTTTTGGGTGTCTTTCCAATCAAGAAGGTGGTTGAACCTATTCTGTGTACTTTTGTGCTTCTCTGGGTCACAGGATGTGTAACATACAGATGACGTTGCTTACTGTTCATCAACATTTCTTTCTCCTCTGAAGTACTGGCTTCTGGGACTTCATATTTTTTCTAGTAAAATGAGACATTGAAATCATTAGAACAGCTGTGCCTCTCATGTAACAATGCACCCAACTTCACCCAGTTCTACCCTTGTAACTAGCATTACTGGATTGAACACTAGGATTGGGATTCAGAGATGAAATGCAGACTCCCTACTCAGTCGCAAACTTTCAGGGGCATTGAAAGGAAGTCTTGGTTCTCTGTCATCTTGCACAAAAATATGATCCTACTTAAATCTGAGTTATTTTTCTGAAATTCTCACAAATTCTCATCAAAATTTCCCCTTTGCCAAAACATAACTGCTTAGTGATATCATCAGTCTCCCTATTAACACTACTTTAGACATGAAATCACAAATTGTATTCACACCTTGTCATCTGCTGTTCAAAATCTGGTTTCAGATCTACACTGTTTCTTCCCAGTGTTTTTCTACTTGATCCGTGTCCATTTCCTTTATTTTCATGGGCTGTTCCCAATGTTCTTGAGCTTTAGGGTCTCACGTGTGTTCTCACCCCACCACTTTGGTAAGTAACCTCAAACTAGCATGCAGAGAGATATGTTAATATCACAGAACCCACAGGCATATATTTTTACTTTAAGACAAACGTACAGCTCCAAAGATTAAAATTTTATTTCACCATTGTATTACTCCCCACAACACTGAAACCCCACCTCAATTAAGATTAAAAACTCTATTTTCCCAATAATAGTACAATACTAGTAACAAAATTAGGATTGAATTAGTAGATGTTACCTACAGCATAAATATTCTACATAAAAATTTTAAATATTCTATTGCTGTTCCTGTATACATTTGTTAACTTTTTTTTTAAACACACACATGGGCAATACTGATTTTTACTTAGAAAATGTATTTTCAAAGAAGAAAGCAATCATAGTTTTAAAAAAATGGATTTTTTTTTTTGCATGAAAAATACTCATAGTATTCCAATCTCACTGTGAGAAGACTTGCCTATTTTTCACCCTGTTAGGAAATCAGGGCTGTATAACTTAATTCAAGAAAGTAGAACTTAAATAGAATATAAGTCTAACCATGTCAACGCTTGACTTAAAGTTGTGTTAAACCCCCATAAATGTGCATCAATTTACCTCTCATTAAACAAGACCTAAGTATAAGAGGCAATACTACTTTGGTTTACACATCTGTTCAAACACAGAAGATTTTTAGTATCTTTGGGAAAAAAGCCAAATGTTGTAAACACACTAAAAGTCATAAAATTGTTTGTATTTGCAGAGAACCACATTTAATGTTAGAAGTATTGCTAATGCATATAAATGCACAAAAGGCAATATTTCGTTCTGGAAGCATAAAATTTTAAGTACACTGCACCACCCAAAAGAACAACATGAAAATACGACCAAAGATACAAAGAGCATCTCCTCTTCAACTTAAATGTTGTTTGAAGGTGGGGTTTTTTTTAACTCAAGGCAGAAAAAGTTACTGTAAAAAAATTATTGCAAGAACTGCAGGAGCTAATTCCAGTTAAAACGTGCAGCCATTGTGAGTAACTCCTAAAAAACTTCCAGCTCCCCAGAGCAAAGGCAATTGGTTACATGATACCCAGTTAGGCTGAAACACAACCGACTCTGCTGAACTGGCAAGTATTTTAGAAATCCCAACACCCAACGCCTAAATCCAGGAACTTCTTTAAAAAAAAAACCAAACATTTTTTAATAATCCTAAACCACGGGTTTTTTAGATGTCACCATGTTTGCTAAAGGTCAAATCCAATGTTTATTACTCTGAATGATACAATGGATGACAGGGTCTATGTATAAGCAAGATTTGCAAAATGAGATGAAAATTAGCATTACTACCAAAAGAGTGAAAACTTCAGCCAATATTCCAGTACTGTCAACATTCTACATTATTTTGCTTTCTTTTGAATTTGACTTCCTGCATTGCCCTTGTAAATTAATTCCTCTCATGGCCAGTATCTTTTAAATTATCTTTCAATATTTGCCCTCTAAATCACTCATAATAAAAACTTCAACAGCTTTTTATATTTTTCTGTTCCTCAAGCCCTTTCGCTGACACTCTACACAGTCTACACTCCTCACTTTTACATGAAATGCTGTTTTGAGTGCACAGTGTTGGCCATGTTTGCATGAATTATCACACCACATACATAAGATAATCTCACAAAGCAAGACTGAAACCAAGACAACCTGATTCAGCTAGGAGCCTCTGATTCTTGTTCTTCTACAGACACTAGCACCTTTAATCTGTTTGTATTACTGAATGTGATTCAGTATGTCACATTTGGATATTGCACGACGGAATAATAAAAGAAACAAATCTTTCACTGTATGTTACAATATACAGTGTCTGCTGTATGTTAAAAGAATATTGACAGAGAGAATGACATCAAGCAGGAAAGTATTTTCTAAATATTTAAATACATTAAACACAATACGCCTTTGCAGTGCACGTTATAAAATTTCTACGGGTAAGTGGAAAAGTTTCACTAAAACTTGACCAATACTTGTTGTTCATCTGACAAATTATGTTTGTCTATACTGAATTATCTGTAACACCATTATACATTTCTCTTTTCACTTGGGGAGAGAGGTAGGAGGTGAGCAAAAAAATTT
Organism: Luscinia megarhynchos; assembly: GCA_034336665.1. NCBI lineage: Eukaryota > Metazoa > Chordata > Aves > Passeriformes > Muscicapidae > Luscinia > Luscinia megarhynchos. Next base: position 37,856,287 of record CM067592.1, on the reverse strand, counting down.
ACATTGACATCTAAGATAAAAAATTTTGATTAAATTACTGAATGCAGTATTTTTACTACTTTATTAAATGTTGTGCACTTCCATTATGTCAAGAAAACCTTCACAGCAAGTTCAAAAGAAATGCACACTTTATTTACTTCTAAAGGCATACATATAAGACAAAGACCATGCAAGTGGTTTAGTAGAAGGCTGTTTTTTAATTGAAAAAAATTGAATGAGAAAGAGTTACACTCCAGAAATATCCCACTAAATGCAAAGAAAATGTTAATGAAAGTACAATAAAACAAAATTATGAAGTGCTATTGTGAACTATGGAAAAACCCACAAAATTGTAACCAGTCCTTCCTGATTTATCCTTGTTTTCTTCTCCTATTCCTCCTTGATCTACTACACTTACTTTTCAGATACTTTTTATATATTGCAATGGGAAAGAAGACAGATAATTAAGTAGTTGTGCAGAACTACACTTTTTCTATAGTATTCAGAAAACCCAGGGATTCTTAGTACAACTAAAAAAAACTTCAAAGAAAGCATTTATTGACGCCTTTCATGTTCCATTTAGTCTATGATGGTTTCAATCCCTTCTTCTTTTGTTATGTACTTCTCTAACTCTTGATAGTATATATCAAGTTTTGGATATCAATAATGAGTTTTGATTTCTTTGAATTATATATTACCTAATAGGATGCAGCAATCAAGAATCTAGCAAAAATGCTAGAGTACCTGAGCATTTAGGGTCACAAAACTCATTTAAGGACAACACTCTTCAAGAAGAATGAACACAGGCATCAAGTAAAAATGTAAGTGTTACAATGTAGATGTAATATCTACTTCAAGATTCCGTCTTGAATCTACAAGTCTTGGACCTGTTAGCTCTGTACGGCAATCTGTCTCCTGCTGCTCAGTTACAGCAGCTATTTTAAAAACGTATACACCTACTAAACCCCAATTTTTGTCTATGTTTGACAGTACAAAACTTCAGTATCTGTCCTTTCTGTAACAGGCATAAAGAGGCAGCCCTATACTCTGGGGCAGTGAGTGCTAGTCCATGTATATGCATCATCAAACATGACTGAGATGATTGGACACGTTAAGCCAGTAACTTCCTTTACTTTAGTCCCTTCAAGTAAAGCAAAGGACAACAACGTTTCACTTTTTTAAATACAGCAAGATGAAAAGGTATGGGAGAATAAGAGCACAGAAGCTAGGAGTCCAAGGAGTAGAGAAAAAAGAGAAACAGAGGTTCAGGGATACTTGTTTTTCAATGCTGTCTCATGTCTGTGGCAATTTGCTAAGAAACGAGACTGGAGGATAATGAACATACTTCAGAAGCCTGAATCTGAAGCTGGAAAGGCTTGCATAATTATTCTTCAGCCATAGTTGCACTGCGTTCAAGCACCTTCCTCTCCTTTAGCGCCTTATCACCCAAAGTATCCCTACAGTAACAATCTTGCCAGACACTGACTTGCAGTCATCAATAACGCTTCTGACTTGCCCCCAGTGTTACAAGACTTTTCTCCTTAACTGTGCATGAAACCACTGCTGTTAGATATCCAGAATACTTATCACTGTAGTTTCACTGTTTACATTTATATAATAAGCAAAAATGGCATTCTAAAATGCCTACTTGCCTTGCAGTCATCCAAAAAATACAAAAGGAAGAAACACAGTAAATTCAGTATGACTGGCCTCTTAAAATGCATCTTACAACAAATAACAAACCACTATGCCATATCCAGATTCATATTTTCCCACTTCCCTCCAAATTTGAGAAAGCACATGACTTTCCCAATACATCATGAGTTAAGTTGGTTTTGGACAAGTGCTATCAATTTGATGATTTGATACTGCATTCCAGTGACTTTATCTCTACAAACTACAATTCTAAATTATTTCAACTAATCTTTTTCCCCTTTGCAGTTTTTCCTTCTGTTCTTTTTGGTCTGGTTTGGCAGTTTGTTTGGATTTTTTTTGTTTTGTTTGTGTTTTTTTGTTTTTTGTTTTTTGGTGGTTTTTGGGGTTTTTTTCTAGCACTTTTACTGATTATATATATTAATAACTATGACCCTTCTATATGCTTTTCTTGAACATATGTTATTGCTAGATTTTTTTTTTATTTTACCAATGTTTCTTTGCTGCCAGGGCATACACAAAGTACCAAGAAATGCTTGATACCTGTCTGTCCATTCTTGGTCTTGTTTCTTTCTCTGTACCACACAGACTGACAGAGTAGTGTGTGTTGGAAGGGACCTTTTAAAGGCAATCTAGTACATGTACATGTCACACAAGAATTGCTTCCTAAATTATTCTGTATGTCAAGGAAGGTAAATTGTAATAGTGTCCATATAAAATTTCATGCAGTTTCTTTAAAAATTAGGTCCACATGGTGAAGACAATAAATAAAACTAGCAAAAAAATGGATCTACTTTCCCAGAATTGTTAAATAAACTAGAATTACTTTTCTGCTTGCCAAGAACACACTACTGAACAAACCGTACTTCAGAGACTTATGGTGAGTTATAAATTCCAGTTTGAAATGAGCCTGAATCTTACAATATTTCAGAATTATTTCTGATGTGCACATTAGTTTTTGCTTTAATTTAGCTTTCTTAATGGAAAAGTAGTCTCTGAATGAATGCATCTGTTGTTCTAACAAAATAAGGCTGTAGAATCAGAATTACAATTTATGTATAACCAACAGTCGGTACCTTAACTGTCCTACAAAATGAAGCTAACCTACCTTAAAATTTTAGAATACTTTAAGGTAACTGTATTTATATCAAAATTCCTCAGTTAAACAAAGTATGCTGGCTATGATTACAAGTGCACCTAATACCTGTATGTATCCCAGCAGACTAACGGCAGAAATATTTCTCAAGTTATAAAAACTGTTAAGATTTATTATGGACCCAAATTACTTCTCCAAAATATTTTGCCAATACCAAGAGACCAGTAAAATTAAAGCTGATAAAAATACACAAGTTTTATAGTAATATGTAGTCATTTCCCCATGTATGTTGCATGTAGTTTTACTGCATAAATAAACTGAGACAACAACATTCCATAAACTCTTAACCTTTTGCTTGGTACTGGAGAATTGCCTACTATATCAATTGAGAACAGATTGCATCCTCTCTATTTCACATTTACGTTTGAGTCTGTTCCTAGTGAAAAATTCTTGGTCTATTACCTGACTGTAAATGAAACAATCTTATTTAAGTTTTTGAACCTTTACCTAAAGTCTTCTATAAGACATATCACTGTCTTACACCAAAAAGCTGACCTTGAATCAATACAGGTATCACTATTGTTGAGAAGGAGCCTATCTCAGAATCCAAAGCTTAAGGTAATTGCTTACTCTAGCAGAAGCTGTGGACTTGCACCCATCTTCCTTTACCCTCTCATCCTTCTGTCAAAGAGTAGCAAAACCAAATGCCATGCACTATACATCATAATGAAAACTCCAAGCTTCAAAGAATGCCACATAATTAACTCACTACATTATAAAAACACAACCAAAAGTGAAATAGTGGAATGGTTAATTCCATTGCAAACTGAACAAGAAAACTCAATAAAGCAGCATTATAGGCCAATTATTTGGGAACAAATACTTTAAAGCTGAGTATTTCCCCATTCCAAAAGACCAAGGACAAAGGCATGTTATCTCCCAAAAGCCTACTCTTTGTAAACAACTATCTAAACTTGTTGAATCTGAAAGCTGTGCAAACACACTGCAATCAGAGTTCCTACAACTGATAGAAAGTCCTTGTTTAAATAATTTACAAAATGTCAGTGTAATACAAATAAGATAAAGCAGAGTTCTTAATGACACAACTTTTGTATTTACAGTATTCTCAACAGTACTTAAATCTGCATTGGAGATACAAAGGGCATGTTTTTTCCTAGGCTGACAGCATGCTTAGTTTTCTCATTTACACCACATTGCAATAACATAAAGAGAGGTTTACCATTAATCCAGGTTTTACTACAAAGCATCTCGTTATTTCTCCGTCAAACACTGGCAATAGTGCCAAATGTCTGTCATCCAATTCAGGGGATTAAGTCTTCCTTTATAGTGCAATTCTTGGACAAATTTATAAAAATACAGATAAAGTTTCTTAGAGCTGGTCACAGTCTATATTTTGGCCTGAATTCACGCTGCAGAGGTTGAATATGACAGCTGGCAGGAAGCTGAGGGGAGAATACATCCTCCCCCTTTTCAGTCACCACATTTCTGTTGCCATAGTGATTAATCCTCAATTGAATGGCTGTCTTTGTACTTTTCTTTTCAGTAAAACTTTAAGTAAACTTAAGTTGAAAACATGCAGTTGACAGAGAAAGAGACTTCACATATTCAACAGGTATAGTACAAGTTCTTGTGACTAGTACTTTTCCACATATTAAGAAGTGCAAACTCGCTCTAACATGGGACGTCACCGGTTTTCCAAATTACTTAGTATGCCCTGCTCCCATCTTCTGTTTTTTGTGAAACCTTCAAGACTTCTCCAAAGACTTCCTCATGCTCACACAGCGCCCCCCTCCACACCCTGGATTCCTATTGAAGAAATACTACACAAATTCAGCTGTGTAAGAACTAGAGAAAGCCTATCCCAGACTTCCATACTGCTCAAAACATTTAACGTATGCTGTCTCTGACAATTAACACAGAAATTAATTAGGAAATTCATTAAGAAATGCAGCCATTTAATTCAGAATAGACTAGAAACATTAGAGGAAGATATTTAAATCTTGCCTCTGGGAGGTTTCTCTTTCTTATGGTAGCTAAGAAAAAGTTTCAAAAATAAAAGTTTCCAAAAAGTTTCTGTGCAAGTTACGGAAAAACTCAAGGACGTTTGGGTTCACAAAAACCTTCTGCACTGAAAATCGGGTTGCTTTTGGAACATGGAGCCCATCAGGAAAAAAATCCCTCTAAAAAGCCCTAGATGACTAAGCCCTTACAGAGTTTGTTAACACTTCCATTCTTCCCACAAAATTAAAGCCAGAATAATTTTGAGCAAAATATCACATTAATAACTCGAGACTTTTTTCTCTCTGAAAGGCTGAAGTAAATGTAGGTCTGCTCTGAAAATTACAGTCTGGCTTTGCAAGTCCACCAGGTACAATCTACAAGTTCATTTCACATGCTTGCTTGAAGAAGCTTTTGTTTTCCACATGATTCTGTGGTTACACAAGATAGTGCTTTCTTGTTTTCATCTATGTTCTTAACATATAGTGATGTGATAACACAGATACCTAGGGTTAGGTATCTTCCATCTGTTTAATGAAATCATTAATTTAATCTAATTTAATCAGCAATTTTCCATTTGTTTAATGAAAACGCAACATAAAACTTAAGAAGTCTGTTTGCAGAAGACTTGAATTTCAACTCAATTGCAGGACACAGATTGCTCAACGTCATCAAATCAGGCTAAGCACAACAAAATAATCCTGGAGAAAACAAGTTATTTATTCCACTAGATTAACTTGCAATATAATCCTCCTGCTTCACACTTGTATATAATAGACTGGAAAACCCTTCCTATGAATAATCTCCAGTGAAGCAGCACATCAAGTGTGTTTTGTTGTCATATAATAGCTCTCACTAATTTTTACTGGAGTGGCTATGTGCCACACTGAATGACATGCATTTTCTACTTCAAGGTGTTTATAGTACTATAACCTTGTGTGATTCTCCCTCCATTATGGCATCAAAAATAGAAATGAAACTCACGCTTTAACACTCATGACTTAGCAAAGATTATGAGCAGCATGAGATCTCACACAGACATGCCTGTCTACTTTCTGTGACATTTTAGGTTCTGGGACATACAAGCAAAGTTTAAAATTACAAAGGAAGATGAGATGTACTATTAACCTATTATATAGTGCAACTCATATCTCCAAAATTTCTTCAGAAGCAGCTGCCTGCCACACTTCTGCATGGAACAGAAATCCCCAGCTTTTTGATTACTGAGTCTCTTAACACCTCCAGTTATGGACACTTCAGTTCCTTCCGCATTAGCAGCACTATCAGAAACATCAACCCATTGAGGGAAGATTGCCATACTGTTCTGTGCTGCCTCAAAAGAAGTGTGGCCACAGTTCAAGGCAGGTGATTCTGTCCCTCTGCTCTTAGTGCAGAGGAAGGCCACAAAAATGACTGGAGGGATGGAATACCTATCCTATCAGGAAAGGCTGAGAGACTTGGGGTTATGTAGCCTGGAGAAGACTGGAGAGAACTTACCATGACCCTTCAGTACTTAATAGGGGTCTGTTAAGAAAAATGGGGAAAGACTTCTTAGCAGGGCCTGGTTTTGATCTAGGTAAGACATAAGGAAGAAGACTTTTCTACACTGAAGATCGTAAAACACTGGAGCTGGTTGTCCAGAGAGGTAGTAGATGCTCCATCCCTGGAAATATTCAAGGTCAGGCTGGATTCTAAGCAACCTCAAGATGTCCCTGCCAATTGCATGGAGTTTGAACTAGAAGCACTTTAAAGGGGTAAAATTCTATACTTCTTATGTATTTTCTTCTCAAAATCTACAGCAATCAAATACTGACAGTCTTGGACCATGGTCAGAATACAGATAATTTTCACACAAAGGATAATTACATTCAATACAGGGACTATTGGTATCATAGTATTTTTATTATAATTCTGATTCTAAGCATTCCACATTTAAGAGACATCACGCCATGTCTGTCAAAAAACTCCAGTTAATCTTAGCCTTTTAAGTACTTCCCTCATCACACTTCCAAAATAAACTATAAATGAATCTCCACTTCAGTAGACGACTATTTATGAAAACCCATTCTGTAACAACTTGATGTCTTTCTTCACTCAAAAAGCTGCTTCAACTCACCTAACAGCTAGAGCATCATTTTCTACTTTTATGCAGTCCCATGGGCTTCTCTGCTAAAAGGAACATCTTCAACAATTTATTTTCCTTTCTTCAGGATCATGTGATAAAATACCTTTCCACATATATTTGCTGCTACTATTGTCATACAAAACTTTCTTTAATTCAGATGCTGGATGTGGGAGTCCAGGTTGTCCCCCTGACTCCTTTGGGGATGCAAAACCCCCCACGGCAGACCAGATGGTGTCCAAGAGCCACAGGGGCTGGACTTGGCTCCTTGGGAGAATTTGCCAACACTGAGGGAGGAATCACAGAATGTGAGAACAAGCAGGGTGGGAATTGTAATGTTAGAATGCAGAATTAGTGGGTTTCTGGATGGTTTATGTTAAGGGCCATGTGGTCAAGATGGAGGAACCTGGGTGTGGTGGGCTTCTTCCTCCTTCTTCTTCGTGCCATCCATGTTGGGATGGAATCCTGGGAGCCACAGATTGGATGGGGAAAGAACTGGACATTGTAAAGACAGTGCATGGCATTGGGACATCACATATGTAAATTTAGGTATAAAAGATCGGGCACAGCCCGCCCAGGGGGAGTGCTGTAATGGCTGTCTTACAGAGCGGACCTGTGTCGGGCTGCCTGAAACATTTTGCAAGATAAGATAAATAAACAGCTTTGAAACAACACAAGGTCGTCTCCAGAAGCTTTCTTGTCGGTGACTCCGAGGGGATCCAGACTCCTGACCACCTGCATGTCCTCTCTGAGGAGGTCTCAAGGCTAGAGAGACCCTCGGGGCAGTGACAGCTGGACAGGATTTATTTTGACTAATAATATTCAATCAAATTATGGTTTACTCTCTTGTACAATTAATGCATAGGTTATACTGTCACATTTATTACTTCTGGATTTTTCTCACCTTTCCTAGCTGCTAAGCAGTAAGAAAGGTATCAGGATGTTCTGTTTTTGTTTCTTATGACATACTTTATAAACTGTTACCAAACAGTTTTCCAGAGTCATACAGTACTTATAGAAATACAGACTAAACAAGCACTCAGTACTGTAAGTGTGAACATTCTAGCTAAACTAGTAAGTTGGCAAAACTCCTTTAGAAGACATATACAGACAGCAAAATAAAAACCAATATGACTGCACACCCCATCAGCTCTGGGGAAAGAAGAGTAAAGGGCTCTGCAGTCTTGAATCCAGGACTGTTATGGAACCTGTAGAACAAAGCAAGCAAGAAAAAAATATAGCAAGATCTATTTCTTATAAAAAGAATCAAAATTTTGTTTCCTTAAGCCTTTAAAGGTACAGAGCAATAGCAGATTAAAATAGTATGTTCTACCTGTTCAGAGAAAAGGTAGCTAGGATGTACACATAAAAACTAGGCCAGGTAAAATTAAGGATAAACTGAATGCTTATTAATGGATAAAAAAATAAGCTTGATTGAAGCCTACAGCTCAAAAGGTTAACAGAGACTTCACTGAGAATTACACTAGTGCCAACTATGCAGGTCTAACACTGGCCTTCTAAACTCAAGGAAAGAAAATATCACCAAGGTGAAATCTGAGGTAAGAAAAGGTGTTCAAGTCTTATACTTTTTTTATAACCAATTTAAATACAAGCTAGTCAGATACTCATGTTCTTAGAATGTTCTACATACCTTCAGTTATCTTTTGAGGAACAAGACTTGCTGCCTCCCTTCCCTTCTAAACTTGGCTCTCAAGGATCTTCTTCCCATGCAACCTCTCTCACTTTCAAAGAAGAGACCTCACAGGTTTTGCAGCCTGCTCCAGCTTTAAGCAGTTACTACAACTTAAGCAACTACATTAGTCTCCATGATCCAACAATAAATTAAGCACTAATAGACCTAACTTATACTTTTAGCTACTACAGGTAGACAAGCAGGAAGAAGACATTGTTTTATAGTGCTTTCCAGCACTATAAAAAACTTACTTTTTCTGTTACTCACATAATTTCCAGAAATTGGCTACTGAAACTAAAGACCTTAAACTCCGTTCTAAAAGTTCAACAGTAGTGAACCAAAAATATGGTAAGATGGATAGTCAATATCAAGAAATCAACAAGTAAATATTCTTACATGGCGTTTTCTTTATTAATTACTTTAGCTTATTATAACATTACTTATTATCCTGTCACTCCAGATTTCTATGTAAGCATGAGACAAAAACGTCAGTCTTCCACCAAGATTTGTAGGAATTTGTGTTTCCCAATTTATGACTCATTCAATTCTTGAACCCCTTTCACAGAAATATAAGTAATTGCTTGAAAAATGTATTTAAAATTTATTAAGTCAGTAATATATTACAGACTGTTCACTGAGTGAAATTGTAAAGCAGGAAGACAGAATAGGCATAGGTAAAATGAACACACAGGACACAAATGAGCACTAAGGACATTATACTTTTTGGTCCTTAGCAGACCTGTCTATGGAATGAAAATAACCTTCCTTGATTACTTCTACTTAGAATTAAAACAATTCTATTAACTGTGCTTTAAAAGGGACGTAAATATTATCAGAGCATAAATATTATTCAGGTGCCTTCATGATGCTATCACATAAAGCTTCAACATAAATAGATTGTAAAAAAAGCTTCTAATTAAGAATCTAGCATAATTGATACCCATAGCCAACAGAAAGAGCTACACAAGTTTCCAAGAAACTGTTAGACCAATGACATTTGAAATCTACAACAGTAAGAAATGTCTACATTTCCTACAAAATTTTTTCTTTCAAAAGCTATTGGTTTCCACTTAACATTCCAACATTCAAAACTGTAATTTTATTTACTTAATGATGGAAATTTAAATGACTCAGCTGTATTTTTAACATTATACATGATGCTACTTTAATCTACCTAAAAATGTTTTCATTAAGTAGCATTATTTATGATAAAACAAGTAGATGCTCAGACAGTGAATGTTCTAACTTCAACTGATGAAAGCAAAGCCTGACGGCCAGAAGCACAAAAGTGACCATGTTTTTTCACAAAATGTCTAAGCAAATAAAAAGCTATGAAGAAAGAAAAATAGTAACAGTAAAATTCTAAGTAGAGAACCTTTCAAAGTTGTCTAGGAAGAAGCTCTCTTTTTAAGCAGAGCACAAAAAGCTCAAAACACCACATTTAAGAATAGGCAGTTATCTGGATTTTATTCTACATTAGTGCCTTTACGTAAATGAATAACAGGAAGGCAAAAAAGAGGCAGCCCTCTCCATAACTTTAATGTTCTTCTTCCTACTTAGATCTCCAAAAGAAGTGATACTCCTGCTGCTTCTGAGTGAAAAGTGCATACCTTAAAAAATCTAAGTGACAAGTTAATCAAGAGAATTTAATTTGCCATACTGGCAGTCACATAACCACATAATAAGCTCAAAGTTACATGAATACTACAAACTAGTTTTGAACAGAGTTGGATCAACAGACAGTCAAAATACTTTTCAAAGTTTTCTTTCATTTTACTTGCTTTTAATAATGTTGTCAGCCACTGCCAATTAATAAGTACCTTCCTACAGTACTCTTGAGTATTTTTGATCAACTTTTCTGCTAACGAGGAACATTCTAATGCAAATGCATTAGATTTGAAAAGGACTTATTTTTACTGGTTCACCTGGTTTGATCTTCCCAGTATAAAAATTTTTGGCAACTCTGCTAATGGCTTAATTAAATACAGTACAACAACAGCACTGGAAGAAATTCTTCTAGCCACTGTGGATGTTCAACACCCCAGAACAGTCGTATGTCTACAATTTCTGTCGTGATAGCAAATGCTTCTGTAAAGACTAAGCTGCACGTTCACCAGTTACTTATTCTGTGATTGTGATTTATCTTAAAGATCAGTCTAGGAAACTGCAAATGTTATTACAAAGCAAGCAACCAAGTACCCAGATCATGAGAGCAGATTAAAAGCATTGTGTAATAAGAACATAAATCTGAAAGCTGCACCTGAATTTATTCCAGATTTGTGTGTATTCCAAATGTAATTAAACAAACTACAAGACCAACAAAAAGTATTAAACGGATCTGTTCCTGCAAATAACTCCCCGGAAACTCTAGTTCTCTGTTTAAGATATCAAAAGGACAGTTTGACTCAACTATAGCAACTGCATATGTTCACCTCCTCAAGAGAGTCTGCAAACTGGTGTTTCCTCAAATTTCTATACTACCAGGGTTTCAGTATGTACTGTGGCAACCGGATTTTTGCTAACTGGATCCAGGAAAAACCAAAGATTTTTCAAGGCCCAACTCAGAAAATCATGGCACAGAATTTGATTTCAAAAACCCAATCTTTAATCTCACCATTTCTCTCACCGAAAAATCCCGCAGAGGGTGCTGTGCTGTTTAATTACCAACTCTTTCAAAGCTGGCTAATGTAAAAGCCATCCCAAAAAAACAAAGTAATTTATTAGACTTCCAACTGAGCATTCTCTTCCTCCCATCCTCAGTGTCTTTGATCATTCATGGTGGCCAGTAACAGAAAAACAAGTTTTTTAGAGCTTTTTAAGATGAAAAATGAGGATTAAAAATGTTAAAATGATATTTCCAAAAATATCTCTTTACCTTGGCACTATAGACAGCTACATTAGCAGGCAGCTGGGAAAACTGCTTCAACTCAAATACGTCTCGCACCGCCCACCGACTCAAGTGATTTTCAGCCTTGCTGGATCCAACCACATTCTGGTTTGAATGAATATATGCCACTTCTTGAACACCATCTGATACATTATGAGAAAAATACAAAGACGTCGGTTATTTAAAAACTCTGAAAGTGCACATTTGCACTAAAGGATACTGCAATTAAAAAAAATTGCATTAAAGTTGTAAAATTTGTTACGATTTCACTCAGCACCAAGCTTCTCAGTTCTATAAAATTAACAACAATCATAATGCTTATTTGGATTTATCCAGATATTTTAATACTATGGCAATTTCGGTGCGGCTATTTTCAGATGGAAAAGGATATTTCAAAGCATCTATGGCTTAACGACTGCAACATCAGTAGTTAAAATTAAGTCATTAGGAATCGAGTCTTCTACATAGTGTTTAGAACTCCCATACCACTTTTTTTTGTGTGTTTTATTTAACAAGCCCTGTCAAGACTCTTGAGATTTTACAGTTCAAATACTTAGGGAATTCTTAATAAATCTTCAATCTCAGCATATTTCAAGAGATGTCAAGAGTTTAACCAAGAAGCAGCTTGTCATCCCATAAGACAGAAAAGTAAGACTAATAAAGAGAAAGATACAGAAATAAATTACTTAATAATAACTTAGCAGAACATTTACATCTTATAACAAAAAAAAATCATGTACAGAACTTCAAATTTGCTGACAATGGTAAATTAGACATATGTTATTACTTCAGTTGAAATAAAATCAAACAAACTAACTTATCAGTTACCTAAATATTTGTCCATAGATTCCATTGTTTTCTCTTGATGCTTAAATACAGTTTTACTTGCATAAGTTCTATGCACAGCATAATTGCTAGATTTCATTTGTGCAACTGAGGTATCTTGAGTAGGACACAGCATCTTAGATCCAAACTGAAATTGGCCTCTCTGTCTCTGTTTTTTTTGCTTCCTGGCATGAATTTTCTCAACTGGAAAGTTATCTTCAGAGGATGAGAATTCATCTATATTCTGAGAACCACTTTGCTTTCCTTTTCTATGAGGCTTCTTCGCTTGTAGCAGAGATTTGGAGACATTATCTAGTTCATTGTTAAGGGCACATCCTTCCTTCCACTTTGGAAAACCCAAAGTTCCTAGCTTTCTTAATTCAGAATTATGGGAAAGTTCAATATCATCAGACTCATCACTTATATCACTTGCTCCTTTCAAATCTATGTCATTCTTTATGTCTTCAAAAGACATGGCATTGCTGAAATTTGACTCAGTACTGCGGAATCCAAATTGTTTACTGTTTCCATTAAATACAAACCCAGCTTTTTCTTTTGCTAACTCTTCACAATTTTCAGATGTTGACCTATGCATTTCAACTTCTCTAGTAAGCACTGGTTGCTGGCATACTTTAACTTGGGTAGGAAAGATGATATCATCATCATCCGCTTCAGAACTACTTTCAGTTTCCATGACTATATCACATTGCTTTGAAATGCCTTGATCCTCATTTTTTCTGTCCCCTTCCTTATCAGAACCTGTTAAACCAAGCCAGTCTGTCCTATGCATATCTTGTTTATCAGTTCCATTTGGAGACAGAACAGCTTTCCCATGCTCTGAAACAGGCACACTGGTTTGACATTTCTGAAAACCACCATGCTTGCTATTTACATTTTTTCTTATACTATGATTAACGGAACTTAAATGGTGGGAGTTATAATTATCATCTCCTCCTTTGGTGGTTTCAATTCCTCTCTGCAACAACTTAGAGAATCCACACTGCATTAAGGAAAGCTGCCCTTTTGTTACTACGAAATTGTTTTCATTGTATGGCTTCCTTCTGTCACATTTTTTCACAGAACTCTCCAGAACATCATCATCACTGAAATCATCCCAAAAATCAGTTTCTTCTCTTTTTATTTTTAATTGTGCCTGAATGCTTTGGGGATCTCCATCTTCTTGACAGTCTGGTTGTTCATACTAAAAAAAAAAAGAAAATACAGCAGTTATTTAACATTAATAGTATACCAAACATGCCTAATTCCAAAGCAGTGTAACAAAAACGGATTTTCACTGCTACTCAAGCAAGACATATGCAAAATAGTATTACACAATGCAAAATAATTACTAAGAAACTATTGAAGTCTCTGGCAGTAAAATATTTTTAGCAGAACAACACTGAAAAAAACCAGTATTATGTAGCTGAGACAACATATGCGGCACACTGCTAAAACAACTTATGTCTTCTCAATTCACATCCATATTTTTCAAGTTTATACTAATCGCATTGCTACGTTTCATCTTTCAAGGGTACTTTGGAAGACGAGTTCATGATTCAAACCTTAATATTTGTGTGTAATGACATTCATAACAAAAATAAATCTCAGTGCAGTGGTTAACTTCCTTGCATGTGGGTGCTAACATTCCACTCTAATATTCACTGAGGCCTACTGTAATCAAATAAAATTATACCCAAAAAAATCTTAAAATTGTAAAAAGAATCTTAAAACATTTTTAAAATACTAAATTCCAGAACACAGCTCCAGAACTGCATACTACTGAGGTAAGAATAATTATGACAGTGTGTAAATGGAAGTCAGAAGTGTAAATACCAAAATGCTGTACTCAAAAAAAAACATTTTAAAATTAATATATTAATCCTGATATAATTCTGTTCTTCAAAAAGCATTTAACATAAGCTTTAGAAGTTGTTGTTTGTCAGCAAGTCATATCTGAGATCATGACCACTCAGTTATGTATTATCAATACGAGACTGAGATCAATGTAAGTGCACACATTAAATACTGACATTTACTCACGGACATCTCCCACAGGTGTAAGAAATAGTGGCTAATTTGTAATATCATTCTGTGCAATCTAATCTAATGATCACTTTACTCAAAGTACCTGAACATGGCACTCTGTCAAAAACATTCCTACAAATGAAATGCTCCCATTAAAACTGACCTTTGCTGGAAAAAATAAAAAAATTAAAATCTTATTCCAGAAGGAAACCATTAGACAATTACATACATATTTAAAAATAAAAAATACAGTATTGAACAGATCACTGGTTTGGCAGCAATCAGTCTCTGATTATCTGACTACAACAAACAAATAGCCCAGGTCTTCTAGAGCTCCACAAAACCTGAAGCTTTCAATCATCTAAACGAGCTGTACTCCTTTCCACAATTCCCTAAACAAAATTTTCTAAACAACATTGTAAAAGTATTATCAGCCTAATGACATATTGCCCACATTAGTTACTGCTATATTGGAACCAGAGGCCTGTCATGCTCTGGTCTGCAGTCCACAGACATCTCACCTTTTCTGAGCTGCATGAATGATTCTCTTCCTTCAACCACGTAGTTGCTGTCATGACTCCTGCTTCTACCTGTCCTTCCCTCTAAAACAATGGAATATGTTAACATAAACAGCAGGTTTTGTAACACACAAAGACAAGCATAGAAAAAAGAAGTTTCTCTCTTTATTCAAAAGTGCAAGCACCAAAAGTAGAATTAGCAAGGTCCAGACTAAATTCCTAGCAGAGGAAAAATAACAAAATAAAGGGAAGATGGAAAGAAAAAGAAGCATGGAATAAAGCTGCAGTAAATTTGAAGATGTAAGCTAGTTGGAGCAAATATTTTTTAAACAGTTATTGACATCCCAGAAAGTACTCTGAAAAGGTTAATATGATCATAAAAAAATATTTTTATTATAAGAATTCTGGTTCAAAAGGTCAATCTGAGTTACTGATGAATAAAAGGTATCTGTGCATAAAGCTGCATGGAAGTATAAAGAAATAAGTTATATAGTTGTTATACAAAAAAATATACATACTAGGAAATTTATGGAAATTATAATCCAGGCTTTTTCCATTCTTAGATTTACATAAATTTATCTGGTCTGTATCAGAATGAGAAATTAGCATGCCTATTTTATTCAAGTCTTTGCACAGACAAGTACTGATTAAGTTTCACCATTCTGTTTTATAGTGTTTCTATTCAAAACTATGACCAAAAAGTCTCATGAAGAAAGGAAAAATGTAAAACTAATATCTAGAAGTAAAAGGGCAGTACTTCACACCTCCAGTATGTCTTTGGTAAGACAGGACCCATGACTCCTAAGTTTGAAAAGGTTATGAATCCCAAAAAGCTCTCCTTGATGTTCCTTTGATCCTTGTACTGCCTTGAAATACCGCCTGGCATTTTCAGTTCCAATCACTGCACAGTGAAGTTGCTAAAACAGAACAACACAAGAGATTTCAGAAGTGTTTGCTACAACAACCCGTCAGAATTTCCTGGCACCCACATTATATACACAGCTTTAGCTGGAACAAGCAGAAATTCCTAAGAGAGGATATTTTGTTTTAATTTCCCTGGCAGATGTTGATATAATAGATTGTGGTATAATATGAACCTGCTTTACTGAATTAAAAAAAAATGGAAAAAATTAGAACATTTGAAGACTTCCACTGCATTGTTGCCTATTATCAGACACCTACTATACATATTACTGGCACTCCTCTACATCTTGAAAGCTCAGCTTCCACTGTACTAAATTATTAGCATTTTTTTTTTCACCTTCCTTTGCATTGCATATTTATTTCTATGGGAACGCATCCAAGTATAGCCAAAAAAACCCAACCCAAAACAAAAAAAAACAAAAACCAAAAAAAAAACCAAAAAAAACCAAAAAAAAACAAAAAAGAAAAATATTTATAAGTCTTTTCAAGACTTATACATGCTTTTTGGAAATTCAAACAGACAATATCCAGGTCTTCTTTTTCTACAAGATCACCAACTCCAAAAATCTCTGCAAAGCAGATCCCCTTCTTTAGGATTTTAGTGAATACAGCTGGTTGTAATCTGCTATTGCTCATTTTCTTAGCCTGAGACTTTCTGAGACTTTTCTTATTGATACTCACTGTTTAAAGGAATTCTCAAAAGTACTTTGCACATAAGAACAGGAACATCTCTAACCTTTTCTGTGAATGTACATGTAAACAATAAATAAAGTTCAGAGTTTTTTTTGCAATGAACATTCTTTCAAACCTTACGAATGTTCATAGAGCAGTACAGTTTGTGCTAGTGATGTGTTATTAGCTCGCATGTTTTCAGACACTGTTCACTAAATATCGTTTTATGACTTACCACGTGTTATATATTTAACTTGCCCTTTGAGTGTATTATTTCACCTACTTCTTTTAATTTTTTCCTCAAGTTCTTCTTCTTTCTTATTTAGATCATTTTTTCAAAGAGAAACAGAACTCTAAGAGCTTTTTGGCTTTTACAAAACACTGACTTTAAGTGAGATAAAAGTCACTGTTACACTTCCAGAAGCATTTTAATGCAAACATACACATTACTTAACAGTAGCTCAATATTTATCTTCCTGAGGATAGATTCTTTTTATGACTATTGCTCTGGGAAATCAGATGATCTTAGAACCTTATTTTAATTTGTCACTTATTCAGATTTGGGGAGTATAATAACAATCTCTTTACTGCTGCATTTCCCACTCATTCAGTCTCCAACTTCTTCTTTGTAAATAATCCATCTACAAGGCTTGGCATTGAAGACTCATTAACAACTTTTCATTTCTATAGACAGAATTTCAAATTTTAGGTTAATTCCTCAAGTCTAATGAAGTATATATATATATAGATACAGATATAGATATAGGTATATATAAATGTATATAAAATGCAATGCATTCTTCAGAACAACTGTATCCCAATAGTTTTCTTCCTTTCTCAAGTTTACATGCCTGTAACATCAGAACTGGAAAAATAAATCATCTAATTTCTTAATTTTCAACTTTTGTTGAGAAAACCAAGTGTATATTTCTCCAAGTTTCTTACTATTCTGTACCCTGCTCTTTGCTGATCATGTTTGAGCTTGCTTGTTTTTTGTTTCAATTCTGATCTCATCAGAAAATATTTCCTAGGTTATGTGTTCCTCAGACCCCACACTTTTCTTTCTCTGATCTTAGATAATTAAGTCTGTTGTGGTTTAGGAATGATATTCCCCAATTTCATGTTCCCACTGAAATATTACAAATCACACACCACTTGGCAACTTCTTTCACCCCTTACCCCTGCAGCTGGC
Organism: Luscinia megarhynchos; assembly: GCA_034336665.1. NCBI lineage: Eukaryota > Metazoa > Chordata > Aves > Passeriformes > Muscicapidae > Luscinia > Luscinia megarhynchos. The sequence goes on along the minus strand of CM067592.1, from coordinate 37,838,682 downwards.
TGAACAGGGTAATTGGAGGCTCAGGGTGAAGATCAGGGGTTGTAAGAACAATTTACCAGAGGTAACAATGAAGTAAGAAATTAACAAGAACAGCAACAATATGAATAACAGAGTGTACAAGAGAGGTGAACATTCAATTGTACATCACCTGGAAACCCTCAATAACACCAAATCTCTCCCTCCACCATGCTATACAACCCACAGGAGCCCACTTCCCCGACTCTCAAAAGATGACAGGAGGTGGTATGGAATAACTTTCAGGCCATGGCCATGCCCCCTACTGGTTACTGTAAAAATTATCCCTATTGTGGCTGTAACCAGGGCAAAGCCTATCCATGCAAGTCAAAAAATCTAGAAAGAGCAAGTGATCCAGGCTGAGTGTTCCAGCAAGCAGCATCACTTTTCACTTCATAACAGAACCAATGACATTTCCTTTTATATACAAGTTTACAGAATCAGGAAAGTTCGAACTGCTTGCTTTTGTTTTTCTACAGCATCGGCAAGACTTCTGCTTTACTTTCTCCAGACTTTCATGAGAAAAAGCTGCCTGAATAGACTGCTGCAAATACTAACTACAAGTATCGCAGTTGTACTTTATAAATCTTCAAATAAAAACAGTTCTCTGTATAACCTGAATAATGTACATCGCATAATTAAACTGTCAATAGTTACAGAAAAATTTGAATACAAATATAATTCTGTTCCTTTCTTTAACAAGTGCGAAATGATGCACCTTTCCCCAGTAAGGTAAAGTAACATCATATACTATAAACACAAGGTAAACTACAATTTTTCTATAGGCTAGATTAGCTTTCAATCCCTGAAAAAAAGATTAGCTTTCAGTCCCTGAACCTGCTAGAAGAGCTCCCCATTTAAACAGTTTGTGAGCTTTACCTGTTTATAAACTTGTCGTAAGTACATAATCTCTTCCACAGTGCCCAAGGATATCAATCTAAACACCTTAACAGCTCTGTGTTGGCCAATTCTATAAGCTCTGCAAGAACATGGCATATTAAAAACATTTTAAGAAATGAAAGCTCTTAAGGGTAATAGTAAACAATAAACAAACTAAATATATGAAAGCATTCTAATAAAACAGGACTATTCTAAATCATGCATATATTGACTGGGTTGTTTTCCTTACTTTTCTGAGTTTTCCTCAGCAATTCGTTTCCTTTTCCTTTACCTTTAGTATTCCATATTTCTCCCCAAGCGTATCCAGTTTAAAAAGTTTTCTCCTTGTTTTATACCACAAGAACTGTCTCCTGTCTCTCCAGAAAACACATCCATCCTGTGTATCTCAGGTTTGTTTGGGGTTTTTTCCCTTTTGTGTCTCCACCTACTTTTGCTCAAAGTATTCTCCTATTTCCATTATACAAGAATTAACTCAGGGACTACTTGGAGCAGTCTATTCTTTTCCAACTATTTAATTCACTTTACAAGATACAACATCATAAAAACAGTTAATGAACTGCAGTGTTCTATTCAAATGCTAAATTCTGAGACTTTTAATAGACTATATTCCACAAAATTCACAGGAGGTTAAAACAATTCATAGTGATGTGATCTTACAAAAATCCTTTAAATGCAATACATGTTTCTGATAGTTCCCATTTCCTGATATATTGCTCTAGAATAGGTGCATGTAAACACACACTAGAAATCAGAAAGACGCTTAAAACAGAACTGCATAATTGCATGAGATAACAGAAACAAGTGTATTTCTGCTCAGAAAAATATAGAAATTTATTGAATGTTTAATATTCTTCTATAGTTTGTAATATTCTTTGTAGTTTTTTTTTAAATATTCTTTACTTCAGTTGCTAAAAGGTGTGCCTTGAATTCCTAGGGAAATATCCTCCAGTCAAAAAGCCTTGAAAGAAAAATCTATATTACTGGAAGTACTTCAATACCATAGTATCAGAGATAGATGTGAGTGCTAAAAAGACCCTAATCTCCACAATGGTGAAGTAGAAGAAAACATTAAGAGCCCCTGTTTTTTAGGGTTTTGGAATTCAAAACATCATTTGAACTAAGGTCAACTACTATGTATTCTTCATGAAAAACACAAGAAAAATGTTATCTACACACATATTCTAGAGATCACAAAAAATTATAATAACCACAAGGAGTTTTTGAGATTTTGTTTGACCCACTGCTGCAAAAAAAGAAATAAAGGAAAGCAAATTGCAAATTGAAAGCAAAATCTATTTTAGTTGGACTTTTCCTACAGTCTTGTGCATTAATCAGACAATGTAAAATATTTCTTCTTGAGGAAAAATTTTGGTTGGACAACCAGATTACAGAATGAATGGATCATGTGTGAATGAGTGCTACATGGATGAAGTTCTGTATTTTGAGTGTACCTGTCAATTGCTTGGAGATCATTCGCTGGATTCCATGTAGGATCAAACAATATAACAACATTGGCACCAACAAAATTAAGACCCAGTCCACCAGCCCTGAAAACAAAAAAATGAAAAACCAGAACTACATGATAGTAAGAAAAAAACTGCAACTAGACTGTTCTGTGTTAGGTCGATATTTGCCCATCCTTCCCCAGATTAAAAAAAAAAAATACATTAAAGATACTGAAAGCAGTGCAGTGCAGCTTTGTGTTACTGTTGCACTAACAACCACCAAGTACTCAAATAATCTCTGCCATAAACTGCAGTTTTCTCATGTAAATATTAAGATGTTACAGACTGTATGAATAGCAGGATCATAACCCACGGCTATCAACTTATTTAGTAAAAATCCCTGCTACTACTTCATTCCCATTAAGTCCTACCCAGGACAACATCCCTAAATACTATACTGAAATTCATAACCAGTTTTATGCCATTTAGCATTATGGAAGCAGGAAAATTACTGGCAAAATTTTAGTTCCTCTGTATCCCAGTACATTTTGACAATAATGCTATGCAGCTTCCACTAAAATGGTCATAATCTCAGGTAAATCATACCTGTAAGCATTAACAACTAACACAAGTGTATTTGTACAGGAAGTTACTCAGCTGTTAAAAACACAGTTGGCCACATAACTGCATATTAGCAACATTTGTATCAGTCATTAAAAGGAAAAAAGTCAGTCTGAAATTTGTCTGCTCTGCTGGTTAGGAGTCACAGGAGTACCATCTGCATCATCTTACACTCCACAGCTCTAGAGTGTTTTCAGGTAAAACTTGAAAGCCAGATGAGAAATTAAGCATACATCTGACCTGAGGCATCTAACTGCTGAACCTTACAAAACTGCTCAGTAAGTTGGAATTTGGCACGTGCATAGATGAATGATTTTATAGGAGCAAAAGTGAGGAAAATATCATCACTTCTCATCCAGATGCAAAACAAATAGTGACAATTTTTTCTGACTGGCTAACTGTCATACAAAAGACACAGGTTCCTCCACACACACATTCTAAATACTATTATTAAATAAACTGTTAAAACAATTATTCACACTGGCATAGACATCACTAATTCCAAGTGTGTTATTTTTCTGAAAGAGGTACAGCAGAATTGAAAAAGTCAATCCCATTTTATTTATGAAGCATCTGGTTTAACAGATTACTTTAAATCTTGCTTGCTTGAAGCACACAAGAAAGGTAAAGTTTTCAGGTATATGAGGGAATGGAGGCAGAAACAAAAAACTTATGGAGTCTCGCCATTTTTTGGTTTTCATGGAATTGATGTCAATGTAAAGGCAGTTGTGGCCTTAAGTATGATGTCACTTTAGGTTAGTTATATCTGGAAAGGGAGGGAATATGGAAACCTGCCAAAATTAATGGCTCTTTCCAGAGGACTCGCATTCTCAAACTGTGAAATACTGAATAACAATATTTGGGTTGGGTTTTCTTTCAGAGTACATTACGGTATTTCAGTTGGACTGAAATATAAGTCAAAATGTAAAATCAACTGTCTATCAAAATTAACAAAACAGGATACTTAGCTTCATAGTAATTTTACCCTTCAACATTTTTACGTATGACCCAAAAATTCAGTTAGTCCAAAGCAGAAAAGAATGGTTCTTATATCCTTCACAGATAGAACAAATGCAGTAGTTTGTGCACTGTTACGTCCTCCATTTTACCTTTCATTTCAACTAGCTGTTAGACACACAGTAACAGCAAGAGAATTTTTCAGTTCTATATGGCATTTCATGTTCATACTCACTAGTTCTAGTAGTATAACACAAGAAACAAAGTTTGCCTACAATAAAATTAGAAGTGTATTGTAGATAATGACATAATAATAATGTTTTAATAATAGTGCTTAAAATTGCATCCTCAATCCTACAACAATTGGAAATTTAAAACTAGGATCCAGAAAACCCCCTTCTTTCTGATCTTAGAAATCCTCATGAAGCGGGAAGGGAGAAGGTGTCCACATATTTTAAGAAGCTTCAAAACAAAGCAGTAAGTCTATACTTACTCTCACCTTCTCAAAAAGTAATCCCTTACAAAGTCAGCAAGAAAAATGCAGAGTAACCAATTTACTGAACACTAGACAGACATATTGAAACAAACCACAAGTTAAATTTTCTTACATTGTAGACACAAGACATATGTTAATCTCCTGAATGCTGTTGAACTCTCTTACAATTCTGATCCTATCTTCTGATTTTGTATTTCCATCAAGTCTTCGGTAATCTAGCCCAGATGCCATGCAGTACTGTTCCAGCACATCGAGCAACTGAGTGGAAAAATGAAGAAAAAAGGAAAAGAAAAAGTTAAGATACTTAATAGTATCTTTTTAATTAAACATGATCACAGGGGCCACATTTATTGAATATATTTTCAGTACACCACCAACTGTTAGTGGGTAAATCTTTGCCATTTTGGTATCAACATTCATGATTCTCTTTAGCCATGATTCTACAGCACGCAAGGTGATTAATACTGGTCCACTGTGGTCTGACTCCATCATCCAACCCTAGTTGCCTGTTTCATCTCTACCACTCAAACCAACCCAATCAGCAGGCAGTCCATTTAAGCAGCTTCCTCCCATCTTAGCAAGCTGCAATTACTTGAAATACAGTAACTGAGCACCACATCCAGCACAGAGCACACAGTCAACAGCTCAGGGGCATGAATTGAAAGAGAGTGCAGTAACCAGCAGTCAGTCTGGTACTGGACACCATAAAACATAGCCTCAGACACATAGGCACTACTGCATCTAAACATTAAACTTGCATTCTTTCTTAAAGCCAAAAAAACCAAAAAAGGTATTTAAGACTCCTGAACTACCATTCAAATTACTATTTTTAAAAATACCTTTTAGTGCTATTATTACAAATATTTAAATAAAAACCCCAATATTATAGAGGGCACTATTTCAGGAAACACATTATTCCCTAATAAGGAAACCAAGGAGCAAATACCTTAGAAGTAAAAGGTACACATATGTCTTGCTCCAATCAGACAGTTTTAAGTTCAGATCAACTAGCGTAGCAAGAATTGAAGTTTCATTCCTGGTGATGATTGAAAGTCATTAGAATGAGGAAACTGAACAACTTTCAGTGCTAACACAAAGGTTTTACCATACGGCAGTCAAACCAAGCTGTGACAGTGCTCTAACTCAAGACATACCAGCTGAACTCAGCTATCTGCGCCTGAAGCAATACAGCTATTTCAAAAAGTTCTAGGGAAAGCAGAAGAGTGTTACGCTTGTTTTGCTATCACCATTTTCATCATGAGGTAACATAAGGTTTCAATATGCTTGTGAGGTATGGCACACTGTCCTCATAACTACTCCTCACAGTAGAAGCAGTAAGGAAATGTGGTTGACAAGGTGTCAACTTTCAGGTTCACGCTCCAGAACTTAACTATTGTGGTTAATGGGTAAAAATCACAGAGAGCTCACCTTTGTGGAAAAGGAGAAAAGAAGCACTTTATCCTTATTTTTTTGGAAGTGATTTAAAAGTTGCTGAAGGACCTGTAAATGAATCACAGCAGAAAAATGATGAAATTTTTATCTACATCTCATTCACACTTACTCATGTTTTCAACTTCCAAATAAGCTACACTATACTTACTTGCAAAGCAAAACAGAGCCATAACAAAAATCATTACTAACATAATAAATGGACCAAAAGTAATGGAGATGCTGAAACTCTGCATCTTTCAAGGATGTACATGGAAATCCTACAGTGAAAAAGGTAATCAGACCACTAAGAGGTAGATTCAGAAGCTACTTGTGTCAGTGCATAGACTGCAACAAAAAGTTACTTATGTCACACATTAGCTCAGATTCTGAGTTTTTTCATTTTAAAAATGCACACATTTATCCTGAAAACTCCAAGGTCTGTTTAAACTTTCTATCCTACATCTGAGTTCAGAGCTTCTTGGAACTTGTCTTCTTAAAATAATCAGTGAGATGTATGCCCCTCCCCGCTCCCACTCTCATCTGTTGCTCTGTTTACAGTAGGATCCAGCTTCCCAGACTCTGCACAGACCTTGAAATGCCAATAATCCGCCCACACACAACGTTGTTCTGGTGGGGAAGCAAATAATCCAAAGCCTTGTGTATAATAGTGATACTGTTATTTTCAAAAGAAGCATGTCCACATCTGGCAATGGCAGCTCCAGAGCACTGTGCAGAAGCCATACACAATGGGAAAAGAGGAATTCTCTGTACCATGACTGTAGCTTTTTCCCACTGGGCAATAAATATATTTGAAATTGTATTTATTCATTGATAAAGAGATAAGCTGTTAATCAAAAGTTATTTCACTATAAGCCTAACACATTTTTGACAATCAAATAATGATGAATATTTGTATTAATGTTACAATTCTGGACAATATCTAGAACATAAAACGGTAAATATATGTCACTTATGAGCTCCTTAGTAAATATTAGCCGGCTTGTTACACGTGAAAACAAGGTACAAATGACAGATTTTTTGCCTTGTTTCATTGTACATGAACATATAAACTAGGATTTATTTTACTGGGGAAAAATACACAACAGCCAATTTAACAAGAGCTATACTACATTTGCATTTTATTTAGCCACATTAAGAAAAGAAACAGAAGCTACATTCTTTTAAACTAGAAAGAATTGGCTTCTGTGTTATTGTTATTATTAAAGTACAGATCAAATAGTGAATTTCCTATAGCAGGATACAAAAATAAATCTACACAATTTGCTTAAATGGAATTATCAATTTCATCCCTATTGCGAATTTAGGTATTCTGAAGTAAGAAACAACTCTAACAGGGAAAAGTAATGAACGCTTTTGCACCAAAGAGAAGTAAATATTACACTTGCATATCAGAATATTATCCTGTATGTTTTTAGTCCAAAACACAAATACTTCATCATACTCAAGCAGAAGTCACATGTTCTTTGTAAGAGTCCACATGGATTTAAACATATGTTTCCCTACTGCTATACATTGCGAGTCGTCTGTATGTGATGAAATTTTATCTCTTGCTTTTGAGAATTTTTTTTCTGTAGAGATGTTCAAGTTAGTCTACAGGTTTTTTTAAGCCTTCAAAGCCAGGCCTGCCATGATCAGAGTTATGTTTAACGGCAGAGGTTATCACTTCTTGCAAAGTGCTCAAAGAGACTTCCATTTTCCTACTGAATGATGATATCCCAAACAAAAATAATTAAATCAATACAACAGTTATTCCTAAAAGATTTATATTAAGAACAGTATTCAAAAACCCCAAAAATGGATGTCTGTGGAAATGTGTGCAGTTAAAAAAAATAAATCTTTAAAAAAAAATTCAACTGCCCAGACATTTAGTAACCCCTTACACTTGGAAAGCTTATAAAGTCTCTATGAGAAACAATTTCAACAAAACTGTAGAAATCATCAAACAAGGTAGTCTGAAAGAGAACTACTGCAGGACTATAAAGCTAATCTCACCCGTCTTTTTTCCAAGCAGTCCCCAATACTTGTGTGTGGACAATCTGAAATCATTGTGTTTCAAAACTCATGAACCACTTATCCTTAACACTTTGCAGGTCCCCACTATCTTACATCACAACAGCAAAAAAGTGATTTCCAAACAAAGCAGCACACTCCTTTCATTCAGTTCTCATATATTCAACTACTTCTATTCAAGAATCTAAGCATGAAATTCACCTTGTAATAAAACGTGTCAGCAAAGCTTGGAAACTATGTTCTCCAGTATAACTCAAAAGGAGGGGATAATTTCACAAAAAAAGCTGAATCTTTTCATCACTGTGTATTACCTACCTCCCACTGTTACACACATATATTAGTGTCCTCATTACACCATATTAGGTACACCATTGACTGTAGGGACTGTTTTTTCCAGGCTCTTGCTCTAATCCAAAATTCAGAACAGAAAACCCAGTGTGGCATATCGTTAATGCTAGAGCTTGCAAAACACAGAGAGATGACTGCAGCCAGAGCAACAGGTAGGATACAAACACCACATACAGGCCACTCTTTAACCCCTGGTACAAGCAAATCTAGTTTTACTGGAGGAAGTAATTAATATCCCACAATAGAATGTTTCCCTAGGTGTTTTATCTCTGTTTGGTTGGAAAACAGATACGTTAAGCAGATGGAACCTTTTCAACTCTGAAAAACAGTTACAGCTGCTTAGCTAATAAACTTCATTTAAAAAAAAACTCACAGCCTTTCCTGAATATTTTTTTTTAATGCCACAAACTACTCCTTTGCAACTATGCTTATCTACAAAAGAATATACACCTGTACCAAAATTTCTGTAGTCTGTACTGAATTTTAAGTTAAAAGACTAAGTAATGCTTATTCAGTCTACACGACTAGATGAAAGTTACAAAATAACTTCACTTAGTTTCTAGAATTTACTTACTAAACAGGAAACGCCAAGTACTATAGTGCAACAAGGTTATTAAAAACATTTTACTAACATTTGTCTCAGTCATTTCCAAAGAAACATGTTAAAAATTAATACAGCCATTTTCAAGCTCTAGTACCAGTTGACTCTTCTGTGATTACTTTCTTACGGTAAAACAACTTTCTAAACTAAGTATTTCCTGAATGATTTTACTTTCACAGTATAAAATACAAATAGCTTCCATTTATAATTTAGAATAGAAAACAAAAAAGCAAGTCACCACACAAAAAAGGTATGAACCAGTTTTTGCCATCATGAAGTTAAAATTAATGGACCCAAAACTCAGCTTATTTTCAATATTAGCTATATAACCCATTATCCTCCTTCCAGGCACAAAGACCACCAAATCATACAATAGTTTGGGTTAAAGATCACTTAGTTTCAAACCATGCCCCCATAGGCAGGGATGACATCTACTAGATTCAAAGCCCCATCCTAACTGGCCTTGAACCCTTGCAGGGATGTGGCATCCACAGCTGCTACAGGGAACATGGTCCAGTGCCTCACTACCCTCTCAATGAAGAATTTCTTCCTATTATCCAATCTAAACTTACTCTCTTGCACTTTGAAGATGTTATCCCTTATCCTATCTTATCCTTATCCTTCCTTATCCTAAGAAGTTCCTCTCCAGATTTCTTTAGAATTCCTTCATCAGTGAAGGATGGCAATAAGATTACTCAAGAGCCTTCTCTTCTCCAGACTCAGCAATCTCAACTCTCCTCAGCCTTCCCTCACAGATGTTCCACCCATCTAATAATCTCCATGGTCCCCCTCTGGACCTGTTCCAACATGCTCAAATACCTTTTGTGCTGAGAAAGCTGTATACAGTACACTGCCAAGAGTGGAGCAGAAGAGGAAAATCACCTCTCTTGCTCTGCTGCCACACCTCCTTTGATGCACTTCAGGACACTTTTGGCTTTCAGGCTATACAGAATAACCCCTTGGCCACACCTGCACCACTCCAGGCACCAGTCCCTTACAGCTACTGCACAAAGTCAACTCTGGCCAGAATTAAGACATCATTTTACCACAACCTCATTTCGGGTAGTTGTACAGAGTAATAAGGAGGCTCAGGGGAGACATTTTCTCCAGGCTAAACAATCTCTCTCAGCTGCTCCTCATAAACCTGACACTCCAGACCCTTCATCAACTCCTTTGCCCTTCACACTCCAGCAGCATCTCAGTGTCCTTCTTGCCCAGAGGGGCTCAGACTGGATACAGCACTCAAGGTGTGGCCTCACTAATGCTGAACACAGGTGAACAACCACTTCCCTGATCCTCTGGACAAAATTTCTGATACAAGCCAAGATGCCACCGGCCATCTTGGCAACCTGAGCAAACTGCTGGCTCTTGTCCAGCCAATTTTAACCAGCACCTCCACATCCTTTCTCACCTGGCAGCTTTCCAGTCACTCTGCCCCAGAGTCTAGTACTATAGGGGGCTGTTGTGGCCAAACACAGGATCTGGCATTTGGTCTTTTTGAAACTCCTATCACTGGTCTCCGCCCACTGATCCCTCTGCAGAGCCTTCCTAACCTCCAGCAGACCAACAATCCCACCCACCTTAAGCTTACAAACCTACTGAGAGCACACTCGATTCATGCAGACCATCAGTAAAGATATTAAACAGTACTGGTTTCAACACTGAGCTCTGGGAGACACCACTGATGAGTGATGTCAACAGGATGTGGCACCACCCCTCTGGACTCAGCTACCCAGCCAGTTTTTAATCTGGCAAAGGATGCACAGGTCTAAGCCATGGGCTGCCAGCTTTTCCACGAGAATGTAATGGAAAAATAATAATAAAAAAATACAACAAAATAATATCAACAATGTAAAATAGTAACATGGATAATGTCATGGTAAAATAATTAGCAACAGAATTGCTTCATAAGCAATTCTTCATCTCCCGAAGATGATGGATTTGGTTTTTAAAGCTATGTGTTAAAAATCTGCTGATAGTTAATTTAACAACTAAATTCACCTTCTCAAAATAATTAAGTGTATACAACAATGTTAATATGCAGGTATTTCACACATATGTATTAACAGTAAAGAAAAATGTTGCTTACATAGTAACAAATCAGTAAAATGGTAACAGCTCTTCCTGCCACAGCAATATCATCTTCCCACTGCCAGTCCCAATAACAAAATGTTAATATCTAGGTTTATGAAGAGCCAAAATTCTGCATAGCTTCTAACCCCTCAGTTACTCTCAGATCCAGAGCACTACTAAAACTAGTACAGTTTTCTTTTTAATTAGCTATATGAGACATACTTTTCATCTACATTAAACAACATTAACATCATCTACACTATATGTCATCTTTTGTTCCTCTCTGAAACCAGAGAACACAGTTTCTGAGATGAGGCATTTTGCAGATTCATACTAGACACATATAATTAGGTCACCCTTAGCATGACTACTATTATTTTCATTTAATGTCCAAAATAGTTCAAGTCAGTAAGCACTCAGTACATCTTCACCAGTTCCATTCTATTCATGATTGCATAGGTCCCACTCACATTTATGCTAAGACATTCTTTACAGTCTGGTGGTTCCCAGAGTATTGGCTGCTTCTGACACACAGTTACTAACCACCTTTGTGGCCCGTCTCTGAACTATCCTCTGAACCTTTTCAAAGCTTAATATACGCCTTCTGAGAGGAGAGATTGGAACTACACACAAAATTGAAGCTGTGCACAAACCATTAAGCCCATAATGATTTTGTTTTGCTTCCTTTTCTTTGCCAAATACTTCTGTCACTGGAATTCATGGCTCCATGAAACAGTAGTTCTGTTGACTATAAGGGTCATTTCCATGCCCACCATCCACACGTGAAGCCAAAATCACTGAAAACTTTAGTATCACAAATTACTCTTATCCACTCTTTGCCCAAATAAATACTGATCCATGACAGGAGATACTTGCTGTTGTATGATGAACCAAAAGCAAAATAATTAAAACCCCCAAAACTATTAGGTGTACATTTTCATATATCCATATAATATACATCACATCTATTACTATTAAAAATATTTATTTTTCTTCTAAGAAATAGCTTTACCTTCATTTTTCCACTATATTTTGGATCTGAAATTGTTTCAAAGGCTGCATCTTTGCTTAACTGCACAAAATCTGGAAAACTGGAAAATACTTGGCTGCAAACTCGTTTGATATGTGCTTCCTGGAAGAAAAGCAGAAAGATTGAATAGGTGTTAAAAATCAGAGCTATATTAAGCCATGCAAGGAGTTAAACAGGTTGAAATATGATCTGCCAAAGTATCCCAAGCAGAGTTATGTGGTTTTTAAGTTACTTCACTACAAAACTGCTGGATAAAACATATCCTGTGTTTTGCTCTGTTTAATTAAAAAAAAACAAAGAGAGAGATTCTTAATCTGAAATCATGGATCCTACTTAAAATTTCTTCTCCCAGCCAGAATTGTCAGTTTCAAAAAATTAGCCAACAGTTGTGCACCAATATTTCTCTTGACCCTCTGGCATAACAAGCCAGTATGGGAATTACATATTGTTTCACAACAAAAACCATACAGGAAATGCACTTAAGCTGTTCAAACGCCACATAAAGCTCCACTGCTAAAATCAGCTCTGAACTTAGACACAACTTCACACTTTAAGTCCACTTTTCCAGAGAGAAAGAAAAGATCACATCTCTCACCTAAGAACAGCACATATAAGTGCCTTCAACGCTCAAGGCAAGAAATATTACAAAGTATTAGTTTCTTTAGCAGATGTTGGCAAAATTAATAATTATGCATGATGCAGAAGACTAAGTCACAAAATACTTGTATTCTGTTATTTCAGAGGTTATTTAAATATCAAATGTTACTACAACAAAAACTACATATGCAATACACTGAAAACATCTGGGTATATGCTGTGCATAATGCACTGGACACTAAAAGTAACATTTCTGAAAAATCAAAACTGCTTTAATGGAACAAACTTCCAAAATTAGCTAGGACATTCTGATTTCTCTTCCTTGATTGATTCTAAGAGAAATAGGTAGAATCCCTAAATCCCTTTTCTCCTTCCTGGATCTTAAGGCTCACAAACAAGCATTTCTAGAACTGCTGTTTGTGGGTCATGTTGCAGTATCAAGGTAAGCTGATAGTGATCTTTCATTGAGCAATTTCTTCTAAAACATGTTTCTCGTTATTTAAACAAATTCAGCTCTTAATATAAAGTACTAGAGAAAAAAAATTCTAATTATCTATTATCTGTTTATTTGCACACAGACATTTTCCTCTTACAGGCACCCTTCATAAATGTAACAAAAAATGGCACTATTAGGAATCATTAAAATTACTCTCCCCCCAATCTCTTCCATGTTTTATAACCCTTACTTTCAGATATGAATCAACTAAATGAACATGTGGTTTTGTATAACATCTTAGTAAGGTATATATTCTGTATGACTGAATGGAAAAGGAATTTCACAAAATATATAAATTGCAGTTAGTTAAGACTTTTAAAGGAGACCAGTAGCAATTTTTATTTAAGAGTTTTCATTCCCATTCATTTTCCACAAGTCCATTTTTTAGATACTTCTGAAACCAACCTGCAGCTTGCTAGTGTTGTCTGTCTGCAGCAGTGCAGCATGATTTGCAACCTTCTGTAGGATCATTAGGTAACTGAAGCGCAATGACTTAATCGTTTCACCATGCGCATTTACCTACAAAAAAAACCCCAAACATTTTATGCAAATACTACTGAAAATAAGTAATAATCTCAAATAAATGCTATTCTTACCAGGTTTAATGCATTAATAATTCTTAGTACTATAACTGATCCCCAAGAGACGAATAGTGTATTTCTGATAAAACTGAACTACGTTTTGTTTTTCCTGGAGCTTTGTGACCCTATTACTAGAAACATCTTCTCAATAAGAAAAAAACCCTACAGCTATGTTCATTGCTTGCTAAACATTTCAGGTAGTGACTTCTACAGCACATGGAGATAACCAAGAGCTCTTCAGTAAACAAGATGGTAACCTTACAACTGGTTAAGTCAAGTAAGAGCAGTTTGAATGATTTCTTACCTTTCAACTGCTAACTTTACTTTTCTCTCCAGCAAAAGCCTATAAAGCTTTACAAACATCTCAAATAGCGAAATTCGAGCTTCAGACATTCTACAGTAAAACAGCAAGAACCTTACCAGCTATCTTCCTAGTTATGGTTGGATGGCTTGATCAGTATTTGTTTTCCTTTGCCTTCTCAAGTTACTAAATTTCAGAGTTAACTATGGAATAAGATAGTCCATAGACTATTCAACTATCTGCAGGCTTGCCTATCACTCCTCTGTGAATCAAGTTCACCAGTATTTCTTTTTTTCTATGAAACACCACTAGAATAAAAAGCCTGCAAAGAGGGCTAGTATCCATGGAATATTAATAAGGAGATTGCTCATAAAGGAAGATGAGGGTAACTGAAGAAGCTGTATCATTTGGAATAAAACACAAAACACTACAGAAAGAACCAGAGCAGGCCAGAGAGATAAAAGGCCGAAAAAACCATGTGACATATGCTTAAAATGTTTAAAAGATGTGCTTAATCTGAGCCCCCTGAGAGAGGTAGGCAAAACAAATACAAAGCTAGACTAATCAAGGTTTAAAGAAATCTAGAGAAGACTGAAGAAATCTGCAAAGCTGTTACTCATGGACAAAGTTTGGCTTGTGCTCGGTGGCTCTGTTCTCCCCTCATGAAGCAAGGCAAAGTGAATGTTTAACAGCACAGAAAGGCACAATTGCAGTTAGAACACAATGAACTGCCCAGGCAAACTGCTGAGTTCAGGGTGCCCCCCATTTGCAGCTCCTGCACAAACCATCTAAGGCACCTGGTAGCAGCATGCCTGACACACTGAACATCTCAATGCAGTGCCCTTGCCAATATCAACTAAATCACAGGTGCATTTATTAATACAAATGGTCTAGAATTTACTGCATATTTAACAATCACCTGCTCAGGGCATACAAAGCAGTTTTACAGTAACCTCAAAGTGCCTAACTCCATCATGTTGGGGATGCAGCTCCCACATTTCCAGTTGGGATTTCCCAAACAGATGGGCTGCAACTAGGCAAACACTTCAATCAGCTCTGTCACTGGAGAAATCCATAACACTACGCCCTAAAATCCAAACAGTGTCAAGTTCTTACTTTGTAACAACAGTTCTTCCTTTTCCGGCCACTGTTGCAGCTACAGGGCTCTCCGGCTCTTAACACCAAGGTTACATCATCCGTCTCTAGCACAGCCTGGTACACTGCTTTCTGGAATTCAGTTAGGGAACAAAACACCATCTGCCAAAGAGAAAACACAAGAAGCATTATCACGTGCAGCACACAGTGAAAGGCAATAAAGCCCCACAGCATCAAAAAATACAAATCACAGATCACTGAAAATAAGGTAGAAATAAATCTTCACTTGCTCAAATAGTTACAGGAAATTATTCTATCAAATGAAAAAAAATGTGGACCTTGACACCAAAAGAGCATGAAACTATATCCAAAATGTATGCATACTTATTTTATTCCACCCCAAAACTCTACAAAGTATATCAGTATTATTCTATAAGAACCTGCTGTTATTTTGCTCAAAAGCTTTAAATATGACTTCTGTGAAGGATGAGGAAGGAAAAGTGAGAGAAGTAAATGCATAATGTTAATTACAGATTTCTCTCTGTTTTTCAAGGTGCTTAATTTGCCCTTTCTTTCCCCTTTTTAGGCATTAGCTGTTGTAGGGCACTACTGCAAGTGGGACAAACAGAATAAACAATGAGAATGCAAGGATCTATACAGTGCTACGGCCAAAACTCTGATCCCTCTTCTTAAAGACCATGGGTGGCATCTCCATGACATCTTTAGTCTTAAGCAGCAGGAGACAGAAATCCCAAGATCATTCCTTAACCTACGCTACCCACATAGTAGCAGCACCACGCTGAGCTATAACAATACAGCAGTAACTTGAACATATACTCACATTAACAAGATAATGAAAAGAATAAAACCTGCTAGATTCAGAAAAGAGACTGAGTCGTGTTTGTGTTAATCTTTCCTTCAGAAGACAGCCTAGATGACATTATTATAAACTAAGGATGAAGAAAAAATACCAAATTCTGAAAATAAAACCAGCTGCAAATTTATGTATTTGTCAACTCAGAAGAAAAGATGTAGCAGAACTCTTAGCTGTATCAATACAGTATTATCACTTCATATAATATTTACAATTGCATCAGATGAACAGGATTACAGACCTATCACAGAATCAGCTTGTCTTAGATTTTTCTCTTATCTCAGGATTGAAAATGAGGGAGTTAAAAGCACAGTGTTCCATACACAAAGTGTCAAGATGCAAATTCAGAAGTTCTGCATAGAACTTCAAGAAATTTACATATATTGCTTCGGGCTTGCAGAGATAAGGACAAAAACACACATAAAACAGATGTGTAAATCACTAGTCAGAAGAGTAGCTGAGCATTTTCATGCTTGATTAACTCCATTTCAATGTGCAATCATAGTAATTATGTGAACAAAGCACACTACTTCAAGTGCACTTTTTCCAAGGCTATGGATTCTTCTTAAGTTAATAAGATGAAGAGAAAACCATAAACTACAGACATGATGCAAGAGAGAAAACACAGCAAGAAAACAAAAAAAAAGAAGAGATACATTCATTAGCATTGTATTTGAAATGTGAAGGCACTCTTACTCGATCTTCCTTTTTTGGCAACTGATCACTGATAAGCGCTTTGGTACGTCTCAGAAACCAGCCAGACATTTTTCTTGCTAGCTTCACCATGGCCTTACGACCTGTTGCTAGCTCTCTTTTAGTTGCAGTGTGCCTCTGACCATGCTCCACTGGATCAGAAAATTTCTTCTTGAAATGTACTCTGCTACCTAAAAGTCCTGGTACAGCCCTATTAAAAAACAAAAGGGGATGAGGGATTGATTCACTGATTTAAAGTATACCATAAATTTTTTTCTGGCTAACAGCAAGACCTCTTAAAGTAGCAATCACTAGAGAAACTACTAAAAATTACAAAAAATACAAATAGAAACATATACTATTCTAAGACATGCCATTTTTCATTTGTTTTCTGTGATTCTCAAATGCTAAGACATACCCCTTAGGAAAAGGGTTGCAGTCTCAAGGAAAAAAAAGTTTAGCAGAACAACAGAAATCACAAGTATACAGAACCTCTAAACTACAAGTGCTGGGAAGCCTAAATTGGAAGCTAAGCAGTCATGTTTTCAAATTTTACTGATTTTATGAAAACAAAATATGCAGATACTATAATTAACTAAATAAAATACTGAGAAACTCAACAGTAAAAAGAATTTAGTAATTGTTGGCAGCATTACACGTTGGAACAACAGTATCAGCATAGTTTTAATGAACCAGATGCAGCACTAAGCTTAAAACATTCCTCCAGATATTTTTGTTCTGTATATCCTTTTGTTTAAAGTATGTTTTCTTTGTTCTTCCTCTGCAAAGCATTCCCAGGAGGTTTAGATTTGTATCTACGGTCAGTTGCACCTCTCCTTGACCATTAAAAGCTTTTCTGGCTGTTACTTTTCAAATATGAGCACTTGTGAATTTTGAAAAAAAAAGCAAAATATTATTACTTTCATCTTCTAAACAGGTCAGAATGACCTGCACATACTGGACAGAACAAAGGCCCTATGTTGGTCAAGGCTGTGTAATGCTGTGTAATGGATCCCTATTTACGGGGTGAAGGACAGAAGGAAAAAAAAAGAGTGTCCTTAGGAAAAAAAAACAAAAAACAAAACAAAAAAAAAAAAAAAAAAACAAAAACAAAAAAAAACCCCCAAACAAAAAAAAACCAAAAAAAACCCACACAAAAAAAACCCCCCAAAAAACACAAACAAACAAACAAACAAAAAAACCAAAAAAACCCAAAAAAAACCACAAAAGGGTAATATGGGAGGTGGAGGAAGAATAATTTTAACTACTTCCCAAATTCCCCAAAGAAGCCAGCTGGGATGAACTCCAAATGTATTAAGTAACCATAAAACACCAGGTGCTTACCTTCCTAGAAAGTTATATTCTCAAAAAAACTAGGTGTTTGAGGTTGAGACTTGTGTGTTGTTGTTATTTTATAACACAGACGGGTTCATATCATCCAGTCCTGTCCCAAACTCACTGCACAGTTAACACACAAAAGTGTTTAAGCATAAAAGAAAATATTTTATTTACCAGTCCATAACACACCAAAGTTCCTTCATATTGTTTTGAAGAATGGTTCCAGTAAGACCTATGCGAACACTGCACTTTAATGACTTCATGGTCTGAGTTATTTGAGCCTTTGGATTCTTGATTCTATGTGCTTCATCCACTATCACAGCAGACCACTCTATACTGCAGATCAAAAAAGAGATTAATTTACATTACTTGTCCCATAATCCCACATACAAAAAGTGAAATCAGCCACACAAATAGCTGTGATGGCACTATAACACATCATTATTGATTTCCCTAGCTTTTTGTATTATACTCCTCCATTTCTTTATATTGTTTTTTAGTAAAATTCAATTAGGAGAGTTGAATATAATCGCTAAACTGTATCACCAAATAAATTAGCTACTGTTACCTGTATCAAAAGCTTCCTTTGAAGAAAGCAGCTTTCAATCTGTAGACCAATGAATCCAGCACATCCCACTAATATTAACTCCATAATTAAGATTTACAAAAAACAAGCAAGTGCCTGAAAGTAAACTACTTAAATACGCGTAACATACATATGTTTGATTTTCCCAACAAAAATTATCCCATGCAACTACCACTGAACTGAAAACATTTCAATCTGCATGGTTTTCTACAAGAAAGCACCACTCGAGTATCTATACAATACCAATATAGCAGAGGAATTTCAATATTTTGGGACTGGGATGAGAGTGAACATAGCTATAAGCAGTGACCAAAAGATATTTCGGAGCCAGTTCAAGAATAAAACTTAGAGATAGAACGACCTGTATACTGTGATAATAATAAAAAACGTCTTCAAGTCCCTAGGAAGAGATTTACTAACTTGTGAGTTCACTTCATATATATGAATATTTCAGCAAACAACTATATCCAGTTTAATATGCTGCAAAAAGCTGAAACAGACGTGTAGAGATGTTTAGCAGAAAGCCTGTCTCCTGAGCAAACTGCCTTCAGCTCACTAATGAAAGCTGATCTTGGGGCATTTTTGCTACCCACTAAATACATTTGTTCCTACATTCCTAAAATATGCTAAATATTGCAGTTTCTGAAAAGTCTAACAGATATTCATATCCTAACTCCTTCCACTTAAATCTCTCATACTGATCTACATGCATAACTGAGCATATGTATTCTTATTCCTGATAGCTGATTATTTAAGAGCAGCTTTTGAGGCCAATCCATCCATCAATCTAGTGAAGCAAGACACAAAGCTTCTTCTGGTGTCAAGACATAGGCTCGTTCATTCACATCCTCTGCAGAAACAGTTTGGTAAATCTGTGTGCTGAAGAAATGTATTTGCAGGCAGTCACCAGCAAATGATGTGCAAGTCACATCAGCTCTGCTCCACATGCACCTACTTCCTGACCACAGTCAGATCACAGATCAAGCATGAAGAGTTCCTCAAAAAGAACACAAATAGTTAGGGGGCTGATAACAAAACTTTACTCTTCTATCTCTACTTCTCTGCTCTCTGTACTTCAGACCTGAGAACAGAGATGAAGATGTGATTGTTCTGATGACGGATCTCCAGACAACTAGGGTACTCTCTGGGGCCTGGACCTTTCCCAACACCCAAAATGCCATGATCTGCACATTCACTTATATCAGCTGCTGAGGGCAAGCTGCTACCACCAGCCATCAGCACAACTCATACCCTACTTCCAAGATGACATAAAGAAAAAGAACAACTAGGATTTCTCTCTAAGAGAAATGTGTGGATATCCTCAAAGCTTTTAGGGCTCAATAACTTCGTCAAGCTGGTGAAAAGTGCATATAACAAGGAAAATACCTTTTTGAACATTTGCTAAAATTTCCAGGTGATTGCTCTCCTTAAACTGAACTAAAAGACAGAAATACCTTCTATGTATCTTTTAGCTGTCATCAGCTTTCAGGCAGGCAATTCCTGCATCTTTCAGAGAACATTTCGTAACTGTGCTACCAGCAAAGACTGGTTTTATGGGAACTACTCAAATACTTAACTGCTACCAAGAGTCCCATTACAAAGACACTTGTATTGAGTCTGGCTGAGATGGAGTTAATTTCCCCACAGCAGCTCTCAGAGGTCTGAGGGTAGCTGGGAAGGTGGTGTTAACACACCAGCACTTTGGTGACTGCTGAGCAGCACTGGCAGAGCATCAGTGCTGTCTCTCAACATTCCCACCACATCAGTAGAGTGGGAATGGGTAAGAGCCTGGGAGGGGACAAAACTCAGCCAGCTGACCCAAACTGACCAAATGGACAACTCCTCCCAGATGGTATCAACTCAGATATAAAAGCTAAGGAAAGGAGGAGGAATGGGGCATTTGCTATTTATGATGTTTGCCTTCCAGAGCAGCTGCTATGTGTGCAGAAGCCCCACTTCCCAGGCAGTGGCTCAAGACTGCTTACTGATGGAAAGAAGAAAATAAACCTTTTTTTCCCCTCTTTATGCATGCATAGATCTTTGCTATTGCTTTAGCAAACTGCCTTATCTCAACTAAAGAACTGGTTTTTATCCTAATTTCTCTTCGCTGTCCAGCTGACAAGGGGACTGATAGAGTGGCTTGATAGGCACCCGATGTCTAGCCAAGGTCAACCCACTAGAACTGTTTAATTCATTTAACAGTTAAATCCCATAGTACAGGATAAATTCAATAGTACAGGAACTCTTCTCTGCAGCACAGTGAGTCAATGAATTTAACAATAAATATATTACACAGAAACAAATCCTTGAAAAGAACAATGCACAATTAGACAGTTAAAATCCAGTGTGTAAAAAAACACATTAAAACTATTACCTGTTAAATTCATCCAAATACAGGCGGAGTATCTCATATGTTGTAAGAGCAACTTCACATTTCCCTTGCTTGATGCGACTCATGTCATCATCCTTTTTACTGCCATGTAAGACAGAGACCTTAAAATATCCCCATGTGTCTAACTCATCCTTCCAATTGTACAGCACTGAAAGAGGGGCCACTATGAGAAAAGTCTGAAAACAAATATATATAATAGTATCACTTAAAAAACTACAACATAGCAATTTCTCAAAAACTGAAGTCAAGATCTTGACTGTTCTACTGCTCCGAGCAGTTTGACTGTTTAATTCTGTCATTTCAAAGGATGTATGGAAAATATCCAATGTTAATTTCAATTCAAAAGCAATCAATTTGTATATAATACAGCAGAAAAATACCGTAATACTAAAATTAAATACTAAAAAGCACCACTTACTCAAATTATACTCTAACAACTGCAGTAAGAGGTGAAACACTATCATTTTGCTTTGTTACACCATCTGTATACCATCAAATGTTATACAAATGGAGAAAATAAAAGCATGAAAAGGATAAGCAGCTTCCTCAAATCCACAAGTCTAGTCATCATGTGACTTGAAAACAAATACTCCTGAAAAGGGTTAAAAAAAAATAGGACAGCTCACATAATTCATTTAATATCACAGGATAATAAAATCAGTAAGGTTGGAAGTGACCTTGGGACATTTTCAGTCCAACTTTATAGTAACAGCAGTGGCAAAACTGACTTCAAAGCTAGGCTTTCCCAACTAAGGTCTTAAAAACCCCATAAAGATGGAACAGGTCTATAACCTCTCTGTGACCTGTTTCAACATTAATTGTTCTCAAAGTGACATTCTTCTCTTATTCTTAGTCAGAAGCATTCCTGTTTCTTTGCACTCTTAAAGTGTTACCCCTTTACCCCTTCCTCTCAGCTTGTATTAACTGAGGAGCACGTATCCATTATTCACAGAGCTACAATCATGTGACACATTATGCCAGTCAAATTCTCAAACTACTCCAGCAAAATAAAAACAACAATGGAAAATAGAAATCATATGGTTTCTGTAATGGGTAAGATTAAAATGATCTTCAGATTTATCTTATTCGCATAGAACTTTTACATGTACCTTTTATCTGCTGTCACGGTATTTGATTACCTAGATTATCAGCCAGACGTACTTCCGACATTAGGACAGCCAATCAAGAACATACAAGGTCACAAGACTATTAGCAAGACATTTACAAACATACGGATTTGTCTTGAATTAAATACCCTATTATGTATATACATGCTTTTTTTACTTTAAAAATATCGTCACACAACACTAATTTTCTACTCATTGACATGGGCTTTTCAATGTATTTTAGGCACAAATCAAACCCAGACACCTCCAAATGTTTTCTGTTAGTGCAGATGAACAGTAGTAACACATTAGATAATAACAACTAGAGAGAGAGGGCATTATGACAATCTGGTAAACTGAAGGCTTCCCAAACAGTATTAGGAAAGGCATGAAATGCTACTTCAGCAGCTGAATTTTAAAAATTAATGTACATAAACTCCTAGAACAAACAAAGAGACAAATCTGAGTATTGCCTTTCATGAAAATCCTTAATATAGTATCACTAAAAGTTGTACCTTCTTGGGGTTACAATCTGAGCCCTTTTTCATTGTCCTCAGTAAAAATTCCGGCATATTATTTTCAATATCCTCATGTGTTCCCTTTTTGTGCAACACTGCAGCCAAAAACGAAATGACCTTGAGAAAGAAAACAACTCTCAGTGACTAGGTATAATAAGAAATTGAATGAATTCCACAAAAAATAAACATTTAGGACAAAATCCTGGACAGGACTTCAGAAGGTGGTTTGGTAGGGGGAGATTTTTTCTGGAGGGTGCAGGTAGGCAATGTTTGTTGGTTTTAAATAAATTTGGTTTTAAAATCAGACCCCTCCCTCCCTTGGATTCCCAAGAATTCCTTGAATTAATGATAAGAGCAATTAATTGCTCTATCTCACTCTTTTATTCTTTAAGTGGAAAAGTCACAAAAATACACAAGAGACGGAGTATGAATGAACCAGGAAAAAACAGAGATGACGTTTGTCTTGCAAATCTCCTGCTTTTCAGGGTACTTGGAATTTCAGATGAGAAAACAAAAGGAACAGATATCCTCTAACTATCCTCTCAATGTTATTTCTGCAAAAGGAAGAAGAGGCTTATACTAGAGGATTGGTTTTTACTAATATGCCTTTTTTTGTATGCTCCTTTCCTTCATATTCCTGTTGTTGACATCAAAACCATGTTTTTTTCTTTTGTGCTATATTCTCCCATCTGGCTCAAACCACTCAAGGTGGTCATGAGAACATATTTATTATAATACACCACAGCAAGAACAAACATCCCAGCACAGGATATTCCAAACGCCTCCTATCATAATCCAAAACAGGAAGAAGGCAGAGAAATATCTGGCCAGAACACACAAATCCAAAATGCACTTGGGATAAATGGTATCCATGGATGAAGCAGCAGCAAGGACCAGATGCATCATCAGAGAGGTGCCCTTTTTTTGAAAACTCAACAGGCCCCTTTTATTCAGAGCATCCAGCTCCAGCTACTTCCTTTTTGCAGCTGCTACACATCTGTTCATAGCAGGACAGAGATAAAGCTACTAACTGCTGATTTCCCAAAAAGAACTTTCTCCCTCTAATGTGACCCAGGAGAGCAGGAGCGCAGAAAAAATACCTGCCTGAAAAGAATAATTAGATGGACAGAACTACCATGTACAATAACCATGGCCATGCCTAAAATAAATTCAGTTTAGTATTAATAAGTATCTGTTAACAGAGCATCATCAGTGATGTATACAAATACGTGATACACCTCTACATGCTCTATGCAGAGTTTTGACAGCTTTGATCACCCACTCCTCCTGTTAAGTTTGCTACAGAACAACACTTTTCTGTGCCAAAAGGTATCTGTCAACATTCTCCTAAATGGAAGGGCAATAGATGCCACAGTCAATACCTGTCAGTGAAGGAATGAGCTTACACTGGACACATGGAGCAAGAGAAAAGAAAGTGGGACAAAGATTATCCTCCACAGAACTCAAACTGCTAACTTTAAATCAGAAAGACTATAGAGAATTTCCACACATAAAAACACCTTAATTATAGTAAAATAAGTTTTAAAAAGTAAAAAAATATGTAATCTAGGTCACACAAATTCAAAGCATAATGAAAAAATCCAGCAACATTTTGTCCTCTCATCAGTCTGCATCAAGCTGCATTTCCAAAAGAGTGATAGAAGTAGCATGGAATACCAAAGCACTATTTCCAGAGATGGGAGTAAAACTGTCAGTTCCTTTGCATTCCTAGAACAGTGAAACTATTTCTTTTCTGCAAAAAAGGAAAAAGGTATTTTAAATGCAAGAGTCAGATAAGGACCTGAAGTTCTTTCAGCATACTCCAGTGCAAACTGCTTTTGTGATAGGCAGGTAGCAATCCTCAAAGAAAATTCAACACACTAGCATTTTAATTATCATAATTACTCATGCTTATACTGAAAAGAGCTACATCCCAGTTTTATGGCCTGTAAGGAGTGAGTCTTAAATCAGCAACAGGCTCCTGGCTCTGAGTGCTGTCCTGGACATCATGTCCTGCCTCATCCATCTCTGCAACAGCAGAGGGAAGTTTAAACTTTATAAATACAACACTTTATTAAAAAAGATTTACAGATCCCAGAAAATACAATATTCTCCCACTGTAACAAACAAAAAAAAATACCTGTATTGTCTTTCCAAGGCCCATATCATCTCCAAGAATACACCCTCTTTTATTAGCATAATGTCTATACAGAAACTGGGCTCCTTCCCTTTGATAATCACGCAGGTATCTGTTAATTGTATACGGGATAGAATCACCATTGTCAGATAATTTAAAAGCAACTGCAGGAGATGGAAGATTTTGATCAGGAAAATATGGCTTTTCCAGGTCAGCCTCATCAAATATTAAGCTTTTCCAGGGTCCTCTACTGTCTTTGACTTTACAAAGTTTTGTTATTAGTATTTTTCTTTCTTCAGATTCCAAGAATGATACAACAGCAAATGATTTTCCATTCTTGTCCTTTTCAAGAGAAGTTATTGTTCCTTCATGAAGTTTTCCATTTTCAGAACAAGGGGCCAGGCATTTCTCCCCAATACGCCAATGGTCTATTAAAAAAAAAAACCAAATACGCATAGTGATAAACTGGTCTGATGTACTAAGTATTTACTTTCTTCACTGTTAAAACAATGGATGTAAATTTAGTTGACAAAATGCATACAACTTCATATGAAACACTTTATTGAAGGTAGCACTAGAATCAAAATAGCCTGAGCTAGACATAAAATTATAGCTTACTCTAACACCACTACTTCAGAAATAACAGATGTATAGGGGAAAGAAAAGCAAAATCCAGATTCCATTGCATTAAGTTTACACAGTGGCCTCACACAGGCAAACACAGCAGTATGTATCAAAGTAGGAAGACCTCACATCATACTGACAATGAAAAACAGAACAAAATACCTCTACTAGAAAAAACAAGGTCTTCACTCTTCACAGTAAAAAGACCTCGCAAATAATGGTGCTGTACAAAGTTCTCCAAACCTGAACTGAGAGAAAAAAGGGTGATCTTCTGAGTTTGCAGAACCAATTTCTAATTTCGTCCTGCTCAGTCATCCCAAAACAAGGAGATACATGATCCATCTCGGAACCTTTATTGTTTCTTATCTACTTGCTTGAGTAAGTTTAGGTACTTATAAGCAAGTCATTATCAATTACCATGAGAGACACCTTTTTTATAGGAAGGAGTGAACCAGACAGAATCTTGCACCAGAGCAAGTATTCATCACTCCATGACCAGTGGTGGTATATGTTTCTGGACACATCAACCCAGACACTTTTCAGAGGTAAGGAAAAAAGTTCTGAAGGCAAGAAACTCCACCTTCACCTGTTTTAATAATGTCTCTGTAAAAACTGCAAGAAGACTGGCTCTCCTCACCAAGTTCTGAGTGCCTGGAAGCATACACTTACAGGACTACTGTCCACAATCTATTAGTTAAATCAATTATAACTACAATTCATTTACTAAATATATTTAATTCTATACACTCAGAGAAATCAAAAACACCCATGTAGCCAAGTTCACTATTCTGCAGCCAGCATTGGCTCTAAGCTGACTTGTAGGTAACAATAAAAATAGTACAAAACTACAAAACAGAGTAATTCCAAAACTCTTTGGCCTCTAAAGTATTATTTAGTTACAGAGATTACATGGGCCAGGTGGTTTTTCTGTTTAGCAAAACCAGCAGACTGCTCTCTTTCAAGTAGCTCCACTCCCGTCTCAATGCATGCAGATTCCCAGTATTTGGTGACTTCTGACTAAAAATATTATGGGCCTGCTCTGGATACATGTCACGCTTCTGTCTGATACGAACACCAATCCAAAGACCTAAACTGATGGCCCACTAGTTCTTACACTAACAAGGTCATAAACCACAGCCTCTCCATTCAATTCACCATTTTGCAGATGTCTTTAATAATGCCCCCAACCATCTTTATTTGGAGTTCAGCCCTATACCTTGGGACCTGCTACATAAGCTGCTCCAAGACCTTCAGCCATTCCCTCAGATATTCTCAAAGACGTGAAGCTCAAATGTAACCTTTTGAGGCTAGGGTGAAGTACAGGCTATACTGTCAACAAATCATACATAACTAATTCTTAAAGTTCATGGCATTTTTAAACATCTCTCATCTCAATGCAAAAAGATGAGTAAATTAACTTCTCTCAGTAGCACTTTCCGCAATTTCCTGAGAACAGGAACCAAAATTGAAAAACTGAAACCAGCTATGTACAGCACACTGCTAAATACGCAAATCAAAGTTTAAATAGTAGACAACTTCTGCTAATTTCTTTTTTTTCCACAGTAGTGAATGGACACGCATGTTTAAAGGCTCTCAAAGCCATGATTTAAGAATACAGAGTTTTTGTTTTTAACGAAGCATTTACTTGAGGCTAAGGAGTAGTACATGACTCATCACAACTAGAGTTCAGGGGCAAGGTGGAATAAACTACACTGGGCAATAGCACTCCAAGCCTAGGGAGAAGTGGGGAACAGAATGAGAAAAAGGCTAAGACATAAAATGGTATAAAGGACACCACTGCTTACAAAAGGCCAGAAAATAATGCAGCTAAACCCAAAGTGTGAACTGCTTACTTTAACTAGCCTGATTCACCAAGTTCTTGGCTTTGGAACGAGAACCATAATTTATGTGGACCACTGTCTTTAAAAACAAAACAAAAAAAATCTCGTATAGCTTCCTAGCATGGGTATAATACACTTGCCACCAATGATGAAAGCTGGTATTTAAGATGTTTGCCTGTACTCACCCCTCTTACTGCAGGTGGAAAAAATGTGCCACTGTCAACATCAACTGTACTAAATCATGGTGGTAATGGCCTTCTGTCACACACCAGTTCCTTTCAACCACTACTCCTTTATTGAATTACGACGAATGCTCTCTAACTCTAGTGAGGGTTGACCATTTAATGTAGAGTGTAAGGTTTTGTTTTCCCTTCCGTTTTTTTTTATTTTATTTTACACTCTAATAAATGACTGTAAAAACAAAGTTCGAGAATATTGTAGAGCAAGACACACGGAAGACGCTTACCTGGGACATCATCACCACACATTTTAACTTTTGGCTGTTCAAAGCCCGACGGGGCCCGCGGGCGGAGGCACCGGCGGCCGACGGGCACAGGCGCGCTGGGGACCCGCCGCCGCCCCTCCGCCGGGCAGGTCACGGCGGGGCGGGCGCCGAGGGAGCTGCCGGGCTCAGGGCAGGGCCCCGCGGCTGTCCCCGCTCCCGCTCCGCGGGCGGCCCCGGCACCGCCGCAGCCGGGGAGCGCCGAGCCCGCGGCCGGGCCCGCGCGTCCGCCCCGCCCCTGGGTATCGCGAGAAGTGCGCTGCCGCGGCGCCGGCGGGCCGGCGGAAGTATCGCGAGGTTTCCTGGCGGGGCGGCGCGGGCTGGGGTGGGAGCGGTGTGGTGCCGGGGCCTGTGTTTGGTTCTGGGCTCCTCAGGAGAAAAGAGTCTGGAGTGAGTCCAGGGGCCTTGGGAGCATTTCTCTTGTGAGGACAGGCTGAAGAGCTGGGCCTGTTCAGTGTCGAGAAGAGGTGTGTGAGAGGGGACCATCTCAAATGTGTATAAATATCTGAAGGGAGGGTGTCAGACGGTGGAGCCAGGCTCTTCTCAGTGGTGTGGAGCAATAGGACAAAAAGAAATGCTGATGCACAAGCAAACTGATGCACGGAAGTTCCACCTTAGCATGAGGAAGAACTTCGCTGTGGTGCGGGTGACCATGCACTAGAGCAGATTGTGCGGAGGGGTTGTGGGTCTCCTTCCCTGGAGATGATCAAGAACTCACTGGACACGAGCCTGTGGAATGTGCCCCAGGCTGACCCTGCTTCAACAGGGAAGTTAGACCAGATGACCCCCTGTGGTGCCATCTAACCCTACCTGTTACGTGGTTCTGGGCAGCAGGGGGAAACAGATCTAAAGTTATTCTCGGTGAGAAGCTTGGGGAGGTGAGGAAGCAGGGCGAGCAGCCGGAGTACAGAGTGACGGGTGCTGAGAGACAAAGATCGGACATTTGGAAAGAGGAGAAATCAGGAGAGGCCCATTGGCTTACAGCCATTCCACCTCCGCTTGTGGCAGCCGCTCTGCCTTCAGGAGAGCTGAACTGGACACAGTGACATTTTGCACATTACAGAGGCAGTCAGTAGCAATTATCCTGTTCTTGCTGAAAAAAGAATTGGGCCCCACCAAGAGAGCTATCCAGATTGACTCATGTCTCCGTAGCAGTGCAGTAAAGTGTTACATGAAGGGTATGGCTTCCCAGATCCTTGCCATTGCTTTGACAAAATGCCTTCACATGCATTTAATAGTGCTATACTAATTTCACTTCTGAAACTTAAACACATATGTGTAAGGAGCATGCAAGATCTGTTTTTAAATCAGCATTGATTTTTAATGGAGAGCACAGCAAATTTGGGATGATTTCTCCGTTCCTTTTAATTATCTTTCAACTTAGATAATTTTGGTGAATTTTTAGAAGGGGCTGAGCATTAGCAGTAAAAAACCTGGATCCTTTTGGCATGTACCACAAAATACTGTATAATGAAGATGGATAGTTGGACTAGCTAATCAAAATTCTGAATCCTACAGTATTTTCAGAAGCAAGGCAAGGCAGTAGATATGGGTCTGCATGCTGTTTCTGCTTGCAGCAAATGTGCAAAAGGCTGCCTGTCTGCTCTAAGAGTTGTATAGACTTGCACAGCCTAGAGCAGCATTAAGTTGCTTCTTTAAGTTGTCTGTTGGCCAGAATTTTGTTCTAAAGGAGGTTAATGAAAGATGGGTGGTGTTTGCTCAGCCAATTAAATGAGACTAGTAGGAATATAGTAAGCATGAAAGCACTAACATTTGCTGCAACTATGAACTCCATGACTATTGAACACCCCATACACTGCAGGAGGTTATTCAGCAATAGAACATGAAATAGTACCAATGTTAATTATTTTAAAAACACGCATGTAGTCATGGATTCATTCCAAAGGAACATGACAAGAACTATGCCAACCACAAAGCCCCAAAACTGAAAGGAGTAGCATGCCAGATTTTAAAATTCTCACAGAAGAAATACGTGTAAACTGTACATGACCTCAGGTACCTAATAGACCTTGATCCTGAGAGCATTTTTGAAAAAGGAGCAAGAATATAGGTTCTGATTCTAAGGAAGCTTTTAAAATGAATTCTGTTTGAAGATAAATGCATGTTTATTCTACAAGGTTGTATTTGATTCTTATTAAAGTGTTTGTGCTTAATAAGGACTCTGATGCAGGTTATTTTACAGTGCTGCTATTTTACAGTGACAAATTTGACATTATGACTTCACACTTCAATTTCTCTGATAAAAAAGGCAGAAAAACTGCATGCAGTTCAGTGATCCATTGTGCTTTTTTGTCAGTGATAAGACCTCAGTGGCTTAGCTGGAAACAGAATTTGGGATGAGTCGCTATTACAGTTAGGAACATTGTTGCAGCTTTTCTGTTCAGGACGGAGAACAAAGGGAGGAAAGCACCTTTATTAGAAACAATTGACTGTGTGTCAACAAGTAGTTTTCTTTTTAGTCTTATGGTTTCTCTTGCCAACTATAAGCAGTTTCTGTATCTTCACTTCGAAGAAGAAGCTAGGAAACAAGCTGTCCCACTGTGATTAGGACATATTTTGTGCAAATTCATTTCATAGAACTTCTTTCAATACCCATCTTTGGACTGGGGCCATAATGAAAATATTTCCCAAGGCCAGAGAATATTTAGCTCTGTCATGTATCTTTAAGGGTTTTTGGAATATGTAAGTGCTTTCAGGAATCTTTCTAGCACAAGTTAGACGTTATTTTCTGGGATGTCAAAAATATCTCACACCATGTTTCTTCAGGAAAAGGTTTGTAAAAGATTTCATTTTCAAAAGCTGTTGCCAGTACTGAAAAGTTGAATATATCCAAACTCCATGTTAAAATTTGAACTCTGCTCGTATCTGACTTAGTTTAGATTTCATAAGAGAAGTGTTAGGTTCAGATAACAACCAAAGCAAATACTATAATGGGGATAAGCACTTTTTAAATATGTGCTATATCCCTGAAAGCATTTCATGTGTAACATTGTGGCCTTCCTGTTCACTCTTCTTTGACAGAGAGTGGAGACAAATTAACTGATGTGCATCTAAAAAGGGCAGCTTAGTTACATTTACAGCATCCTCCACATCAATATGTCTAAAAACAAAGCAAGACTGATTCTCAGATATGCTCAGCATTTCAAAGCTTAACCCATAGAAAGTACAGGCACCTAGAATTCTTTTAAATGTCAGTTGTTTAATTCTATATTAGGAGAAAGAAGAGGTGGTTCAGTTAATTGGCATTAATTCAGCAAGACAGCATTAAAAGTGCCACAGAGAAGAATTTCATGGTGTGATATTCACCAGATTAATATTTTGAAAAGCCTTTTGTATCTTCAACGGTTTATTTGCTACTGTGTTTTAAACATTACCCATCAACAGTATTCAAGAAGCTCTCAGAGCTCTTAATGAAAATGAGCCTGACAGGATGCTCTGAATCACATCCATACAGAGCAAAAAGCGGTGGAGCCCAGGTGTGCAGCTGCATCCTTGGATCACAGAGATGTGGAAGGATAACTCACACAGCTGAGTGCCACAGTGGGCAGATGTGGGCAGGATTTAGAAAAGACAGGTCAGGACAGTGAGGAGCAGATTTGACCTTTTAATGTCAGACAGCCGCAGGGATATCTGGAGCTCTGCCTGGTCCATAGAGACCATGAGATGTTGGAGTCCAGGATCTTGA
Source organism: Luscinia megarhynchos (assembly GCA_034336665.1). Lineage (NCBI taxonomy): Eukaryota > Metazoa > Chordata > Aves > Passeriformes > Muscicapidae > Luscinia > Luscinia megarhynchos. The sequence continues at coordinate 37,807,347 of CM067592.1, read as the reverse complement.
GAGAAGAAAACAATGCAAATCAAGAAGCAGGATGATCAGCCTGAACTCAGGAGTTCGCTGTCTTAGGGATTAGAGGAAAGCAGTATATGTTGTTTATCTTGATTTCAGCAGTGCCTTCACTGTTTTGTCCTGTAACATCCTCAAAATACAGACTGATGAAAATGGACTAGGTAAATGAGCAGTGAGGTGATGGAAAACAGGCTGGTCTTCTGGACTTAAAGGGGTGTTATCAGCAGCACAAAATCCAGCTGCAGTCCCATTGCTAGCAGATTATTTTGGAGGATGATCCTGAGGCTGATACTGGCCATTAATGACTTGAGTAGTGGGACAGAGACCATCCTCATCAAGCTTACAGATGATAGTGGGGCGGAGTGGTTAGCAAACCAAATATTTGTGGTCCCATGCAAGAGGGGCAGTGACATGCAGGTAAACAGGTAGGTAGTAATCTCATGATGTTTAACAAAGTCCCAGACCAGTGGTTAAGTCACCTTGTACAGCACTATAGACTGGAGGTCGACTAGTTGGAAAGCAGCTTTGCAGAAAAGGGCTCAAGGGCCCTGGTGTCCATCAAATTATCCATGAACCAGCAATGCATCCAGTGGCATGAATAGCCAACAGTGTTTTGGGCTATGTCAGGAAGAGCATTGCTCGGCCGCCGAAGGAAGTTGAGCCTTCTGGCCTGTTCAGCCCAGGTTAGAACACATCTGCAGTGCTGTGTACAGTTTATGGCTCCCCACAACGAGAAAAACATGAAGATAGTGGAGAAAATCCAAGGTCATGAAATTCAAGAGATTGGAATTGGAATTGGAATTGGAATTGGAATTGGAATTGGAATTGGAATTGGAATTGGAATTGGAATTGGAATTGTGTAGCCTTGAGAAAAGTCTTGGGAGATCTTGTCTGTGGACAAGTAATTCATGTGAGGGTGTTAAAAGGTTGTGTCCATACATTGCTCAGTGGTCCCCAGGGCAAGAGGGAACAGGTGCAAAGTGAAACAGGAAATTCCATTTAAAGATAAGGAAAAGCTTTTCAGCTGTGGCAGAACATAATTTGCTACAGTTTGTCACAGTTTGCTGAAAGAGGTAGAGTCCATGTCATTGAAACTCATCTGGACACAGCAACCACCTTAAGGTGACTGTACTCAGAGGCATAGTTGGACTACATGTTCTCTAGGACCTTCAACTCTTGGTCTTTCTGACCATGAGGAATTGACTGAGGAGTTGTGGAGGCCAAACTGAGTTCTCGCTAGCTGCTTGTGCTATTATTTAAAAATTAAGAGCTGTAGATACCAGGCAGATTGCTTACATAGAATCCAGCTTGTCCTTTTGCCCAGTGCTATAAGATATGGCACCATTTCCAACCTACCTGTATGCATATTTCTCATTTTAACTTCTGGTTGATCTTAATAACTTAAAGATATTCAAGTCATTCCTCTCTTTTACTTTCTCAATTGTAAAATAAAAGCCTAAAAATGCTAACTAAGGATGTTTGGAAATTCTGCACACTCAAACGTGCACAACCCATAAAAATAGATAACACCTTGATTGTTTAACTCAGTGAGTCAGATATTCCTTATATTGTTAACTCATTCTCCCTCAAAAATACTCTGGCTAGTCCTAAATCTTACTAACTCTTAGAAGCCAGGGTAATATAATTCTTACAACTCCTGCAAAATTGTCCTTTAAAGTTTGTCTGCCAGATGATGTGTTACTCAGCTTGAATAAACCTGAGAGACTGATTCCGCAAGTGTTACAAAGTATTGATTCATTTCCTTTGAGTGTCTGGCTAAAGGGTGACTTGAGGAAAATGTAAAGTTTTGTTCTTAAATAAATATTGTATATAAATGGATCATGTCAGCAACACTCAGATTTCATGATTGCCTGGAGTGGGAACTGGATAATGAGACTTGTCAGCTCCACTGGATTTGTAGCAGGTATTGGTATAGAGCAGTTTTGAATGTTTCAGAAAAATCTGTGAACAGACTCGTGGACCAGTCTCAGTTGTGCTCTGGGTCTGGTTAAATGAAATCAGCATAATGGTTCTTCAGAGGATCTTTTATTACGTGTTACACATTTCACTTTACAAATAAAAATTATTTTAGAAAGGGAACAGATCTTTCCATTAGGACTAGTAGTTATAGAAATGTTTTATGCTTAATTACAATTGAGTTTGGTTCCCGTAATCTCTTTTTTCCTTGAGGAAAAAATAAAAAGTACTTGCTTCCTCAGGTTTAATTTCACTATTTCTGAGGCCTGATTGATAGCAAAACATGAAGGGAGAGATTTAAAAAGCAGTGCACACAGGAAGAAAGTAAAAAAGACTACTCCGGGATGGGGGGAGTCGGGTAGGATGACATGGCAAGTTATCCTCAAGAGATAAGAAAGTCTTCATTTAAATCCTCCTAGGTAGAAGACATAAAAATGTGATCTGGTGTGGGAGACTTGAACACGCATCTTTCATAATTAAAATCATACACCTGTAAGACACAGCCCTTATAAACAGCTATCTGAATCAATCATTAGGTCAAACCTAGCCAAAGTATCTCTAAGCAAATGAAAATATAGGAAATGTGAGTGCCAGCTGTAAATTGTTAGGCTGCTATGAAGATCCAAAAATAAAGAAAAACTGTATAGTGATTTTCTTAAAGACAAACATTGTTTTCCTTTCTGACCTGTTTCAGGCAGTTTACATCATTAATTTTGAACCATAACATGATGTGTTACACTTTTGAGGAAACAAGCAGAAACATACATGCAATATACACAAAAAAGTGTATTAGGAAGCAGCTCTGGAGCTCTGTTAAGTATAGGACTCCTGTTTAAACACAAAAAAATATATTCCAAAACTGTGAGTAATATCCAGTGCTTTTCACAAGTTATTTCCTGTGTTTCTTCTTTATGCTGTCTATACATCTTGCAAAGTGGGGTAGCTTGATGAAGTGGCAGTTTTTAGGGGAATATTGTAGCTGTATACAAATATGCTAGAGATGTAAACTAGAGACAGGCTGAACTGAGGTCTTGTCAAACAATTCACCAGTCAGCTCCCCTAAAGCATGTAAGAATGCTGGGGTTTTGTGTGGAAGGCAGGGATATTTTTGCTGTATCCCCGAGGGTATTTTTCTCTAACTCTGAAGTCAGTTAACCTCTTCTACTAGAGGAATCAGACTCCTGGTGGTGCCAGAAACCACAAACGTCTGGGACCACTATGTCAGAGATTATTTCTGCTGAATCAGCTCTCAATATAAGAAATGTATTAAGTCAGTAACCTAAGCACATTTCATAACACAATGGTAACTACACTGTGAAGTATATCTTTGATTTAGACAAATTTTCAATTCCTGTCCAATGATCACTCTTGTGTTAAAAAATATGAAACCTTTTGTGACGCTGGCAATAGATTATAATACCAGTAAAACTCCTGGTATATTTTTTTCAAGGATTTGCTTATAAATAAAATGGAAGATAAAATAGGAGTAATACCATGATATGATTTCTAAAGCATCAAAGGACTTAGCAAACCAGTTATCTTTAAAGTTACTTTAATTGACACTAATCATTAGAAATACATTCTATATTAAAAATTAAGTTTTCATGCATGTATGCATGCAAGAGTTTCCTTTCAATGTATAGATGTAACTTAAAATTGTTAGGTATCTGATCACTCTAATAGGTACTACCTCTGTTGGGATTATTCAAAGTAATCTGTTGGCCTGAACATATTTGTGCACGTGCATATGGTGTGCTCCTGGCCCAAAACCAGACTGAAACCCTTTCTTAGTTTGTAATTAATGCTATTCTAATGCAAGTATAATTAAACCACAAAATAACAAACTTTACCCCTACACCGTAATAGCTAAGTCATAATGTCCAAACCAAACAAATGTAGCCAGAAAAAAAAAAAAGTCTAAGATATGCAGTACTCTATTTCTTCTGATTTCTGCACAAGCTCACCTTCTCACAACATTCAAGATTATTGCCAGTCCAGAGCTTATCAGCCTTTCTACAGATTCAGCTGTTTGTTGTGGTTGAACCTGGGGGCTGATTCTTTCCATGTGGGTTTTTGGGTAAAATGAATTAGTAACTGACTAGCAACGCTGAATGTAAAAGGAGGGCCATTGACTTTGACCAAAAAATGATGTGCTAAAACTTCAAACCTGCAGTCTGGAAAAAAATGGCAGAACAAAATATTCTTAAGAACCAGTCACTCATTGCATGTCTTTCTTTTTCTTTTTCTCAAAGAATATATTAACCTAGCTTTGTAAATGTAAGTATGAGGGAATAATTCAGGTTTAAGACAAATTTGTTGTTATTGCTTCTTGAATGTTTATCATCTAACTACTACAACTATGGGAGCATAAAAATAAATGGAGTAGTAGTTGTCACCATAGATACTGAGACAAAGAAGTCACCTTCTAAGCCAGATAGTTGAGGTTCCATTTCATCTACATGGTATGAAAAAGATTTGAATTCAGTTGCATTCATGTAGTGTTTTCTTAGAATACTTTAGGCAAAATGTAGGAAGATTAAAATATCTCAGTTAGTATATGGCTGTATTCATTACACTTGTGCATATTAAGTTTATATAACTGGTACAAACTATCACAATCAAGTATTCTCCAGAATCTGGAGTGTTCATTTACAGCACAAAATTTGTCTAAATATACCGAAGGAAAAAAGTGTTTAAACTTTCCCTTAATGCAAATTTTTCGATCACTACCGTCATTTCACAACAAAGACAGAACATCAGATTCTTTTAGCTGAGTGATTCTCCAATTATTTTCTGAACAGAATGAGGTTAATCAGTACTTAGTTGTAGAACAAATGAGACCCTTGGTTATTATGTCATCTCAGAAAGAAAACAGAATCCAGAAAGAATTTCACCTTGTTTCTAAAAAGCCATGTAATCCTGATTCCTTAAAAAAAAAAAAGGCAAGCTACTATTAACTCTTGTGGGGTAATAGGTTGTTTTGACAATGATGTCATTATGCAGATTTATGGATGTATCTTTCAGCTTCACTCAAGATCTAATTTGCCTCAATAACTCTCAAGGCTAGAGAATTCAAAGGCTGCTGGAACCCTTCATGAATTGCCTGTGATCCTCAAGGACATTACAGCAATTATAAGGCAACTTCCAAACACATTTATTTAAACTGCATATCCCACCTTGGAAAGAATAATCTACAACATTTACACATTTACATATACACAGAACCTTTAAATATGCAACAGATGTTTCATTTTTTGAAAAGCTCTTGAATTCATTGACAGGCCTTTGGCTAAACTGATGAATTAATTTGTTCAGGGCGGATTTCATAAGTCCTCTAATAATTCATACCCTTACACATCTTGACTTGATTTCTGAGGTCTACAGCATATGTTTTAAATATTTTAACCTTTACTACTTTAATCAGGTAACATTTATTTCAGGGCTGGATGATGATCGGTCATTGAAAGATACAGTTGACTAGGAAATAAAATTCAATTTGTCAGTTAAACAAACCTCCCCATCTGAAATAAGAAATAATCAGTCTGTATTACTGGATCTCTGAAATGCTTAGTGGTTTTGATGTCACTCTCCCTTTCAAGAATATATAGTGCTGAATTGCTAAGCGTAGCTGGATGCAGTGCTCATATGCAGAAACCACAGTTGCCATGCTTATATATAACCAATTTCCCAAGGTGGTTTAAATGTAAGCCTTCAGGTCTAAACTGAGATTTATTTCTGTAATTGTAAAATATTTTTCTTTAATACTTAAAGGATAGATACCAATTTAAACAACAACAAAATCAGTCAGGAAAACAAATTTTGCCTGAGCTGTTTGTTTACAGATATTTTCAACTTTGTGCTTTGGTTTTTTCTTGATGTGTCTGATCAAGTGCAATAAAATTTTTAAGTAAATATATAAAGAAGGCTTTTGTCTCCCATTTCTAGACAACTGACATGACAGCCATCCATGCAATAATTTTTTTTACTACACTGGGTCTTTACAGATCCAGAAATCTAAAATCACTCTGTTATTATAAGAATATTTTATATTTAGAATGTCTTTATTTCAGATGAAAGCCATAAACTAAACAAATGGCCATTTTTTTGCCATTCATCTTCCATGATGTTGCCTCATAAATTGAGTTTTTGAATATTGAAGTCTGACTACATCAGTGTTGACTGTATATTTCTAGTCCCTGTCTGTAGGAATGTGCAGAACTACAGGTGTTACAACCTCATTTGAGACACTGACAATTATTCTGCAATGTATGATACTTTTTTACGTATTTCCAAAAAAGCTATGTTACATCAAGTACATTCTTGCACTTGTGAAAGAATCTCAGAATTAGACAGTATGTAACAGATCTGCCAATCTGATTTCAGCCTTCCAAAACAGGCTGAATTCTGCTTAAAATCCATCTAAATGGTTTATGTTTATTTGAAAAAGGTCTTCAAACAAGATTTCTTAATCTTGGCAAGTATTTCTGCTTTTAAAACTCTAATGTAAAAGCTGTTCAGGAAGTGGAACTACATTGCATAGATGAAAAAAATAGTTGAAGAACTAAAATTCTGCTTATCATCATATATTTATTTCTTTTCCAATATATTCTGGAGAGTTAAAAAAGTATATTTTTAATCTTTGATGTGTTCACTAGTTTTCTTCTTGCTAGTTTCTCTGTATGCCATAAAAACCTCAGCCATGAGCTGAGTAGCTAACTAGAGAAAGTCAAGCAAAGTGTGTACTAACTGCCTTCTATGTGGCTTTTCTTTGACAATACCACTTCTATTGACCTCTCCACCCAGAAGACAGGTTTTATTAAATTTTAGAAATGTAATTTTAACAAGACATTTTTTAGGAAATAGATAATCACTTTTTTGGATATTTTTAAAACTTGACTGGACAAAATTCCAAGCATCTAATCTGAAATTAGGCTTCTAGTGTGAAATTAGATTTTGAGCTTGAAATTCTTCAAGCTTCCTAGTTTAAATTCTAATTTGAAATTAATCCTGTTTTTAGCAAGAGGGTGAATGTATAATCACCCAAAACTTCTTCTGACAAGACTTGGCAAAGATTCTCCTCCTTTTAGTTAAAATTGGCTCAAAAATTTGAGAATTACAGGAGGAGACTAGTAGATAGTATAATCACACCTGCTTTGCCAAATTACTTAGAATATTCAATATGTATGATCCAATTTATTTGGATCCAATAAAAGATTCAAAGTACAGAGTACACATAGCCAAATAACAACTCATCCTGTGAACCACCATGAGGCTCTCTCTGGCTCTTCCAGATTTTGTTGTTCTCAGAAGTCTTTAAAGGATACATTCTGTAGAGGATTATCAAAATATCCTGGTTTACAATTTGTTAAATATGTCACGTTTGACAATCTGATCACACTTCATATATTGTGAGAAATTATTATATCTGAGAAATGAAATGCTTTCGTCTTATTAACTAGATGGAGTTTTCTGCGGGATATACGTAGATTAGAGTATTCTCAGGGATCAGAATTGACATTAATGTGCTATTCTGATTGCAATCAGAAAGCAAACAGATCTTATGCCTTGGAGTTGTTCATTAGAAACAAACCAAGTCACTGGGGAAAATGCTAGAAGCATTTTCAAATTGCCAGAAAATGTAGCTTGCAAATGCAAAACAAACGACAGTATGTTACAGAAACAACTGCTTGATAACATACTAGTGGAAAACAGGTGATAGGATAAACCTGTATCTGATGAAAAAATATACCATAAAATGTGTGAAGTTGTTGCTTATTAATTTTCTTCAAATATTTTACTTGCCAGTAACAATACCTTCTGTCACAGCATCTCTGCTACCATATCAGTAACATATTGCAGCATATACAGAGGATAGCAAAATATTTCACAGCTAAACAATCAGATATGAGGAGGTTGAGTGAAAGACTTGCCACAGAGGAAAAATAATTCTGACAGTATTCAGGGAAATAGTGCCCTTTGATTTTTAGTTTCACATTTCTATACCATAGTTCGGCACTGTTGAACTCAGATTCTGAAATAACTTTTACTGGTAGTATGTTGTTTTCTACTAAAAAAAATAGCAAACTCACCTCCACATTTATCTGCTAAAATACGAAACATACAAATCTGCAGTGAAACAGCGTTGTTCATGCTAAGAAAACAATCTTATAAAAACATAGAAGTCATTCTTGTACATCAACTAAAGTGGTTGTGGCCATTTTCTCCAGCCAGAAAATTTTGTCGGCCAGAACATTGCTCTGTGCTTAACTTCACACTCTTTGTTTTGGAATTAATGTATCTCAAGGATAAAAAATGGAGCGTTTTACATCGTTTGCATCTAATTTTAAGTGAAGTATCCAGTCTAGAATTCCCCTGACACAATTTGAGGCCATTTCCTCTTGTGCTATCTCTTGTTACCTCGGAGAGGAGACACATCTCCCTCTCACTACATCATCCTTTTAGGTCGTCATAGAGAGCAACAGGGTCATCCTGAGCCTCTTTTTCTCTACACTAAACAATTCCAGCTCCTTAAGCTGTTCACCACAACTTGTGTTCCAGACCCTTCACCAGCTCCAGTAATCTTTTGGACACACTCCAGCACTCAATGCCCTTCCTGTCATGAGCGGTCCAGAACTGGACAACGCAGGAGTCAAGGTGCAGCCTTGCCAGTGCTGAGTGTGGGGGCATAATCACTGCCCTGCTCCTGCTGGCCATGCTATTGCTGATACAAGCCAGGATACCACTGACCTTCTTGGTCACCTGAACACACTGCTGGGTCATGTTCAGCATCCTCAGGTCCTTTTCCACTGGGCAGCTTCATGAGCCTATGGTCCTACATAGGGTTGTTATGACCCCAGGGCAGGACACAGCATGTCATCTTGTTGAACTTTATTCCACCAATCCAGCCTGTCCAAACCCCTCTGTCGAATTTTTTGACCCTCCAGCAGATCAACATTCTCACCCAACTTGGTGTCATCTGCAAACTAACTGAAGGGGCGCTTGATCCCCTCCTTGATATCCAGGTAAGGATTCAAACACATATAAGCCTAACAGTAAGCCTTGGTGAGCACCACTTGGGACTGACCACCAGCTGTACGTGTATAGCTCCATCCACCACCACTCTCTGGGGCTGGCCATCCAGCCAGTTTTTAGCACAGTAACCAGCACCTCCAATCCAAGCTGTGTGCAGCCAGTATCTCTGGGCAAATGCTGTGGGAGATGCTGTTAAAGGCTTTACTGAAGTCCAAGCAGACAACACTTGAAGTTCTTCTCATCCACCAAGTGGGGCACCTTGTCTTAGAAGGAGATCATGTTGGTCAAGCAGGACCTGCTTTTCAGAAACCTGTGCTAGCTAGGCCTGATACCCTGGCAGTCCTGCATGTGCCACGTGAGGGTACTCCAGAAAATCTGCTCCATGATCTTCCCCAGCACCAAGATCAAGCTGACAGGCCTGAAGTTTTCTGGGTGCTTCTCTCAACACTTCTTGTAGTTGGGCTAACTTCAAAGAAGGTTCAAATGCTTAAGGTGCAGGAACTAAACTTTGAAAAGTGTTTTCCAATTACGTTGCAAACCTGTGTCTTACAAAAAGTTTTTTCTAATCTTTGAATAATAGAAACTATTTTATTGAACTTGAATGAAGACAAAGGTTTTGGTGTTACTTTATGGTTTGTTTGAGTTTTTTACCTCACCTTGCCTTTCACCTGTTTTCCTTCTGAAACAACACAAGAAATAACTTTCTGGTGCAAAAAACCACAAGGATGACAGACACATGTTTAGGCATATATATCAGTAAATATACAGGTATATTTACTGATACACAAAATTATTTATGTCCAAACTTCCTACAGATGGAGCTATAATGCAGTTTGTACGGGTCTGATTACTTTTACAGAAAAGAAAGGGATGGCATCTTCAAAAACGAGCTTTTTCTTTGGACACTTTACATGGTGTTTCCAATTTACTTGCCTTTTCTAGAGTATTTTTCATAAAAGGTTAATTCAAAAGGTACTGATCTGCTAGGTTGAGTTTTACAAAAAAAACCAAAAACCCAAACTGCTGAGATTACTGAGCTTCATTTTCCTAACTATTTAATGCTAATAGGTTTAGCTTAGTCATTCTTTAAATCCTTTCTTCAACATGGCGGTTAATACAGAAGGAAAAATTGTGAAGAGGATAAAACAGTGTTTTCTTGCTGTATCATTCTACTCTTGTTGCATGCTTTCTGCCATTTTGCCTTTGCTGTTATGTACTGTATTGTAGACTTTTGGGACCAAAGCCACTTCCTTCCTCTGTGAGGTTACATGGATAACATTCTTCAGCCTTTGTTTTATAAAAAGGATGAATTGCTGCAATTTAATTTTTCATGGGGTCATCAATGGAACTAGAAGTTTTAAATTATGTCTTTCAGACTCTTCAGACCCTTTACCCCAAAGTTTTCTTGGTTTTGGATCTTCTATTGTGCCACTTACGTAGCAGATAGAAAGTGCCTGCTCTGGCACCATGGACAGAGGCCCCCTATGAAATGACTGGAGTAGTGGACAATATATTCCTGACAAATGTGTGTAATTAAAATATTTAAAATATTTAATTAGATTAACAGAATTAACTGTGTTAGCAGATTTTGGGTGTGGATAATTCTTCCCTCAAAAATGGACAGAACCAACAACACCTTCTCTCTGAAATATCTGCTGTTTGTGGGAGTTTGGAACTAACTGAAAGATTTAACAGTTGTATTCTGTTCCACATAGCCTGAGAGAAATAACAAAGGCATAGCAAACCAATGGTCTAATCTTATAGCATACACTGACAGGCTGCTCTTTAGCAGTGGTCTTTTGCCCTCCAAAATACATTTTTTGCTCCCTGCAGTGTTTCCCTTTCCTTATATCTAAGAAATATATAAAGGTCTAGCCCTAGGAGAATACAATCCGGCCACAAGGACCATGGCATGTGGGGACTTCCATTTCTATTTTCACCATGAGAAACAGACTGAAGATGGGAGACATTTTCTGTCTGCAAAGGGTGTTATACTTCAAACATAGCTTTTGAAATTTCAGCACTGCATTCTGATTAGCCATTCTGACTAATAAGAAAAACATGAGAAATGAGAATGTGGTGTGTGCATCCTAAAATTATTCTTGTCATTTATTTAATGTTCAAGAGGTTGTCACACATTTATAGGTCCAGGCTCCTTGCTGATACACTGGGACTTCTTGGTTGTGTACAGTCCCACATCACCCACATCTGCAAGACTTAGCAAGTGGATTTTCAAGGCTAGGTCAAGATGAAGTGTTCCTCAGTCCTGAAACAAAGCACTGCATCCTGACACTCTTCCACATGCTGAACATTTTTGCCTGTGAAGGTAGACTCCTTTTGCTTATTGTTTGCTTTTATTAGCAAGTAGCCTGTTTTGGCTCATTCATCATATGCAAAATACAAGCAGAAAAATCCTTTGCCAGAGGCCTTAAGAGTCCATTTTGGGGGACTGATAATTTTGCCTAAAATGTAAGGGCTGAGACAGATCCAGGATTGGAGAGGAGATTCTTACTGGTTAAGAATATAGGCAACAGGCCTCCAGAATACCAAGGAAAATAATTTCTACTGGAATTTATGGTCCATAGTGGTGGTAACATTAGTCTGCAGTCCCTGTATGTTTTATGGTAAATGCTTGTCTTACTGCAGAAGATGATCTATTTGTGACCAGTATCTATTCATCTGGCACCCTTCAAAGAATGGAAATGCTCCTTGTCTGGTGAAGTACGCCTCCAAAGTGTCCAGTGTGACTAAAAGTAATAAAAATTATTCTTATATGGATCTTATATGAACCAATTTGGTGTATTGGCCTCTTAGTTTTGTGCTTGTGGAGCTAAACTCAGAAATCTTATGGAATATGGAAATTATTTTCTTTGCAAAAGAAGATCTTCAAGAAGTGAGGCATAAAAAACCTGAATCCCGAGTGGTCTTTGATTGAGAGATTCAGCTCATATTTATTACTTTGTATAATGCTGGCTTTGGAAAACATCTAGTACTGAGAAGCTAAACTTTGTTTCATATATTTTTTTCCATTCATCATGAGTTAAGCCAATTTTTCTTTTGACCATACACTTGTGGCCAGAATCAGTGAGATTTCTCTGACAGGTATTATCAAAAGTATGAATCAAAGACAATTTAATGATAAGAAGAAAACATAATTTTGGTTCTTGAAAGGTGGATTGTGTCAATAATGCAGCGTTTTCTATGTAAATGATACTAAAATTTTATCCTCCAGTGACATCCTCCAAATGTAAAATTGCGGGCACTTGGAAAAATTGATCTCCCAGCTAAACTGAAAGCTACTGAGACATTGCAACTGAAATATTGTCTTTAGAGTTCCATGTATTTTGCTTAAGGAGTGCTCTTTTTTTTTTCTGTTACAGAAATTATTGAGTATGATGATGGAAACACACTGTCTGCCTTTCCTTCCCCTGGCTGCCTGAGTCATTGTCATTTGCCATTTCAGAGCTGTCCCTGCGTAGGAAGACCCCACAGTTCATATCTGAATACCTGCAGGAAATGCATTAATGACTGTAAGCTCCTAGAGTAAGCTACATTAAGCTCCTACAGTAGTGGGTGCATGGTGTGCGAAGAGAGGATGTTTAAACTGAGTATCACAAGAGCTGAAACACGATGAGCAGATTGCATGTGCCTTCTGTGTATGTTGTACACTTCTTGCTTTCTTTTGGGACAAGGGCTACAGCCCTCATCAGGATCCAGGCAGTGATATGCAAGTAGTCTCTTATGAGCACTACTTGTAAAGTTTACACTATGTATAAACTAGATGGAAAGGTGAGTGCTCTGTAAAAGCCCACTGCCACAAAAGCAAAGTCAGAATATGGAGAAGAATGTGCTATGCCAGATTCAGCTCCAAAGTTAATTAGTTGCCTGCTTCCTCTAAAGCCTAGCACATCCTTGGTCCCAGCAACCTACTGAAGAATTTGTTCACTTTTTAGCTAGACAGAACTAAAATGATTTCTATAGTAATTTATTGCAGTCTACTATTACTTTAGTAAATTCTAACCACTGTAGTTTTTTGTGTCTCAACTTGTGTCTGGTTCCCTGAAGTATTTTGGTCTAACCACCCCATCTCTATGCATATGGGTCCTAGACTAGAAGGCTTGAAGCTGGTCTGTGGTATTAAAATGCAAAATTAAAAGCAGTCTGACTAGGTTAGATAATTGAGAACATTTGTTATCAGCATTGTTCCATTCCTTATGGCTTCCTTAGTAAATGGGAAGGATCCTTATCTGAAGTTTATTAAAAGTCCTAAGGGCATGTCCTACTGATCTCAGTTAGACATGTTTCCTTGTCAGTCCCTACACCTGAAGTTTATACACAGTACTGTTTTGGCTGTAGAAGTTTATAAAGGTGTGCATTCAGGGACTACAAATCAAGATTTGTTTTCAGATTTAAAGTTCAGTCATACAGTTTATTTCTGAATCAAATAATCCATCATATTCATGCTCAATTTCATATTCAGTGCCACATAGCCTCCAGAAGAATCCAACTCAGCAGCCAAGGAAATCACTCTACAGTTGTTTGATATTTAACTAACATCTGGGAGGGCAGCCTAGGTGTCGAGTGAGAGGAAATGGCAACAGCCAGATTTCACCATCTGATCTTATGTCTCTTCTGCTTCTTGCCAAGCAAGTTCTCGGTTTTGGTTTGAAATATGTGCTCCTTTTCCTTAATAAACAACTCTCACTTGTAAGGTGGAGTGCAGAAGCACAAGCCTAGGTTCGAGAAGAAAGCCTTCCTATCCTCAGTGTATTAATATGGAGAGCATCTAAGTACAGGAAGATCAGGAGAAAAGGCTCAAAAGCAATCTGCTAATGGATCCATACCACATCAGTCTTGTAAAAGATACTAGATGATAAAAAAACATGAAAATGGGCAGAAATGAAAAGTGGTAACTAAAAAACTTTGTCTGGAGCAGAAGGTAGATGAAGTTAAAGATAGAGAGTTTGCTCAGACATGAATGTTCCCTCAAGCTTACCTTGCTTTTTAGTCCGATAAAGAAATAAAGATTTTTCTTTTTTATATTAACCATATTTTAAACCAGCAACCTGCAAGTGCAGGGGGGAAAAGGTTGATACTTGCATAACTCAAATCTGGTTTCCTTTTTTAATTTGTTCAGGCAAAACTCCTGCCCTTGGCAGGGCTGTAGTTTTCATTTCAACATGTTCTTCTGATATTTTCTATTCCTGTCTGCTTCTTCAGGAGAATCTTGCACATTTAAAATATTTACTGATTTCAAACTGTCACCAAAAACTGTGATTTTTATAACAACTGGATATGCTGAAATACAGTCTCCTTGAAAAGTTTTGTGTCTTTTTACTCTGAAAAAAATGACACAAAATTTTAATAATGACAGAATAAAATCACTGGGTTATCTTTAAGTAAACACTTTTGAAAACATTTGCCATCCATAGAAGCTAAATTTACATTGATTTTATATAAAGTATGTTAAACATACATACAAACTTACCTACACCCTAATATGTAGTTATGAATGATGCTCTTAAATACAGGATAATGTTGTTAAAAACACTGCTGTGGACTCCAAAGACTACAGCTTAAATGTCATTAAATCCAGTTCCAATAATTTAAAAATACCAATTTTTGTCCATACTTACTCATTAATTCTGGGGAAGAGAAGAGTTTGATTCATTAGTTACATTATATTCATTTGTGGTGTCATCCTATCACATACATGCTACAAAGATGGCACTTGTAGCACAGAAAGCTTAGGAGGCTGAGGACAAGGTCTGCTTCCAGGAGGGATGTATCAGTGACGAAAAGAAGGGATAAACCTGGATTATTTTGACACACCAGTTTTCAGAACCTTTCTTTGAAACGCAGAAGTTAGAAATTGCTTCTGAGAAATCCATTCAATACGATGTATGAACATCAGATAACAGAAAGCAGGTTTCATATGTCTGTCTTCCCTTCATTCTGCTTAGAAGTTCAATTCTGTAACTGTTGGGTCAGGAAGTCCATATTGCATCCAGCTAATTAAATTGAGTAAAATATTCAGAAATTATGAGATAACTAGATCCCATTGACTGGATTTTGGTCAGAAAGTCATAGTAGCCATGACAACTCTTGCAAAAATAAAAAGAAAATGTGGTAAATCCTCTGATTGTTGTAGCTGGTCTTAGTGCACTGTGTCAGTCTCATTTGAAATGTGCTGTCTGCAATGGCACATTGTAGACACAGGATGTTGTCAATATTAATTGTAATAGGGAATGGTCCAAGAACTGGTGAGGAGCTGCTTTAGTATGCACGAAACCATTCTTTGGCTAAGAAAACCCCAAGCACATTATTAATTTTTAAAGTCTATTCAGATTTTTAAATTTTTTTTTTAAATATGGATTCACAGAATGCTTAAAAAGAGGCAGCTCTGTAATCAGGTCTAGGCAACTTTGTGATGTACTGTGATTCACAATGACATCACATTTACGGACTAGAGGGTCATTATTTAAACGTCTGTCTGTGTCTGGTATTATTTGAAATGTGTGTTGTGTAGAAGGAGGACAACTTGACTAAAATGTTGAATAGTAATGTTCCTGATTTGTCAGATCTTGCTCTTACTGTTTCAGTACTTCTTGCTACTGTACCTGCCATTACTGAGCTGCCAGAGCAAGCATATGAGACATTCAGCTGCATTTAAGAATCAGCAGGGACAAAATCCTGTGATCTGCAATGGAGCTGGCACAGCCAACATATAATAAGTCTTTCATCAAACAGCAAAATAAACAAAAGATCTGTACAATGGAGTGGGTTTTTATTTTCTTTTCTTTTCCCAACATACATATCAAATTGGGCATGGAATACTGACAACATGAAGCACTGCTTTATGCAATAAACTTTGGTAGTAAAATTTGAGCATTTAGGGCAAATCAGCACAGTGGTGTTGGCAAATGCCAAAAAAATGGATCTTCCTGTGCAGTGAAACGGATGTATTAAATTTTATTCTGCCAGAGTCTGGCATACAGTTTCCTAAACCACATTTTTGTATTAGTTCTAATTTATGGTAGGATTGGAACAGCAGTCACAGTATCAGAAAAATCTTACCAGACTATGGCCTTGGAACTCCATCCTCTTAGCTGTTAGTGCATTCCTGTCTGCATCCCAGCTAACAGCACAATGACAGCTGTTTGGTCTAATCACTGCCACAAATTTGTCTTTGTAATTTCCTTGGTAAAATTAGATATTTGGAATGCCTGTACCTCTATCCTTTCTTGCACATTTCTCCAATGTATTTGTATATATGATAGATGCAATCCAGACACTTAAAGGTGCTTTTAGAAATTATTTGCCTCAAAATGTGTGGAGCAGACCACATATGATTACACAGTCTTAATTTTCATCTCTGGTAGAAACACCTTTCTCTTGAGGAATAAAAGGTATCTGGTCTTTATTTTTCTTGAGTTGGGCATTCCAAGTTTCAGACAGCTCTAGCAGGATTTGGCAGAATTAGGTAAGAGACATATGATGTGTACCCCAAAAACTCATAATTGACATTGGAGCAGCTTAAACCAATACTGAGCTTCTCTGGAAATTCAAAGGGAGAAGCCTAGCACCAGGGTTTGGTTTTGCTTGGTTTCAGGCTTTTTTTGCTTTGAGAATGGGAGGCAAAAGTGAGGGTTTTAATCTGTTACTCTGGTTGTAAAAGCATTGGCTGAGTGCCAGAAACTAAGCAAGATTGCTTCCAGTGGAAAGGTTGATAGGAGATGATTACTTGTTTAGCTGCCAAAAAACAACTTAGGCTTGCCTGAACCTGGACAGGATAGAGGCATTTGTAGAGTCTATCAGCAGTGAAGAATCTAATGCAAGTCTGTGTCTAAAAGTGGTGGAAGGGTGTGGGAGTTTGTGCCTATTTTGGACTCAGAGCATCCAGAAGGACTGATCTTTATGATCCTGTAAGAGATACAAAAGTCTAATGTATAAGCTGACAGGTCAAGGAGAAAAAAGGCTTTCACAGTGATCTGACAAGAGTTGAGAGTACAGAAAAAACACTTGCAATCTTTGTAGACATTTTAGAGTGCTGTGCATACCTATCCCAGCTGTGGGTGAGTGGCATTTAATGAGAAGAATCATCAAGATGATGATTTAATTTTTCTTTTCACTATATAGGTGTAATAAACACAGAAGACATCTAAACCCTTGGGTAAATAAATATGCCATGAAAAATTTCTCTGTCCTGCATTTGCTACATATGCGTTCATATGCACAAATGCACATTCCCATTCTTTAAAAACTATAGATTTATTTTTACTTATTTGATTATCCAACAAGATAGGCAAAATACACTTCTGTGACTATTAGCACTAAAATATTTCCCATCTATTAAAAACAATAGTAAATACAAAAATATTTTTTCAAAACTTCACAGAAGTAAAATTTTCCACCGTTAACTGAAGATACAGTGGAAATATTTACCATTAATATTGACCAAGAATGATGATTTGTCCTGAGCTTTCAGTTTAAATTTTAAGTGTTTAGTAGTTATTAAGTGTAGTGTCTCAGTAGTGTTCCTGGTGGATAATGCTGTAATAGATTACCTACACAGTCCTTACCCTCATGACAGATCTCCTGCCACTATGTGAATTCTATTTTTCTCCTGCATTGGTGAGTAATGTTACTGGGTTGAATTTGCTATCATTACACTTGTTCTGCTTTTCTCCAAGGCAGTGGTGCCTGTTCCCTGGGGTGAGGAAGTGGACAGCTGTCCCTAAGTGCTCAACTCTTCACGGAGGTTATATGGACTAAAAACCCCTTGTGTCTCCACAGTAGAAGAGCTAAACTTTTGAGACCAAAGGCCCTTTCAAACTAAACTGCAATTTCAAAAATGTTAAGGTGAGGCACTGGAAAATGTTGTGGATGCCCCATACTTGGAAATGTTTAAGGCCAGGTTAAATAGAGCTCTGTGTAACCTGGTCTAGTGGAAGAAGATATCCCTATCTGTGAAAGGACAATTGGGACTATATGACCTTCTCTTTAAGGCTCCTTCCAGCTCATACCATTGCATGGTTCTATGCTCTGACACAGCCTACAATTTGATTCATTTTGCATACAAAAGTGGCAGGGAAGTCAATCTAGTCAGGTAGTTAACATTGGAAGTAAAGCCAAAAGCATATCTAAAAAATGTAAATGTATGGGTAATGACATCTAAAAATAAGATACATGTTGGGTGGTAATTTAGACTCCCAGCATGGTGCCTTATGATTATTTTTAGTGTTTATACAAAAATTAGTTGGCCATCTTGAACAAGTTTTAATAATGTCAGAAATGTAAACCATACCTAATGAAAAATGAAGAAGATATGTGCTATAAAAATATTAAGATCTGGTAAGAAGCAAAGCATACTATGTAGTGTATATAAAATCTTGTGTGTTTTTTAAACAGCAATGAAAATACAGTCATATTTTTAAACTAAAGTTATGTATCCTTTTTCTGTGACTAGTATTTACTTTGTTTGCAGAGTGGATGTGAAAGACAGAAGAAAGGAATACTATAATGATCATCCACAATGAAATATATGCATTTTAAAAGTTGTAAGAAGCATGATCTAGATTTTTAACAAGGGGGGGATAAAATGTTTTATATTTTGTTATACTGCTAAGTAGTGATAGGACTAATAGTGAAATGAATGTTTCTGTAACTCCATTGGAGACATGAACTATTTAGTACTGCCAGGAATTTTGTAAATAACAGTCTTCTCAATCCTGGCTACAAATTCCTGGGGAGCTACATGAATGGAGGCTAAATTATTGTCTGAGATTCAAGTAATTCCATTAGATACTGATATAAATATCTGTTAACACTAAATGAGGCACTCAGGTCCTCATTTTCATATCAACAAAGGGTTCTTAGGTCCAATTTATAAAATAAAATTATCTGAGAATGTCTGTCAGAAAAGGTTATCTTTACTTCATTCCATTTATCTGCATCCAAAGGGAGGCAATTATATTGATCTGCATGATCATTGTGAAACTAAATTATTACAAATTGTTTTGTTTTTTTTTTTAACTCCTAAAGTGGGCTGAAGCCTTTTGACATGGGATATTGTTATTCTATTAAAATCATGCTTAGTCATCTTCAGTTTATACAACCAAAATTTTTAACCTGGAAATCAATACTCAATTTGATTTCATTAACATGAAAGGTTTTTTATGCTGTTCCAAACCAGTGGACATGTATTCCCCTATTGCTGATGAGGGAGAGCTTATCATTGATGACAATTCAAATTGCAAGAATTTAAATTAAATCTAACATTGGTTTCTGCTATGGTGAGAGATTTTTGTGCAACAGACAATGTAAACATCGTGTTAGGCTTTCTTTAATAACAAAGTAGCTCCTTTTGTGTTAAACATTGTCCAAAAAAAAAAACAAACCTGAAAGTCAAGATTTACCTTAATTTTATACAAAAGAAACTTAGACATGTTTGGAAATCTCTAACACTGAACATCCAACTCTATTTTGAAGAGATTTTCCACATTACAAGTTAAATGGGTCTAGACCTATTCTATTAAATATTCAACACATCATTAAAATATTGAAATGTTACTTGAGAAATACAAAACTTCAGTTAATTGAGGCCTGAATAAATGTTACAGGATGTGGTCTTATCTATAGTAGATAGATTTTTTTGATCACTTCATTTCTTCATGATAAAAGATAGAAGAAGAAAGAAGGAATCTGTGATGATAAACACCATGAAAACATAAAAGAAGGTGATTCAGGAAATAATTTGAGATCATTCCAATTCCAGGTTTAATTTCTGTCTTGAAAGATCTCTTCTTTCTTGTCTTCTTCTATGCAGACATGTTTGATTAAAAGAATTAATTCACTTGATCTTATATTTGTGACATGAAGTCGTGTTTCTAAGGCTGAGGATTTTTATCCTCCGCCCTTTAGATGTATGGAAAACCTGCAAACTGCTGGTTCAATACAAATAATATCAGTACAGAGTCTTAGATACCCCAGGCTTCTGAAGGAGCAGCCAAAGGAGTGGGTAGGGCTGTTCAGAAAAAGGGTGTGACTAGGATGTCTAACAGAGGTGTTGACTTGGAGTTTGCTGCCAGCAGAGCTCTTACAAAACACAGTCACAATCCCTCCACGGTGATGAATTGCCCCCTCTGGCACAGGAGGAGTGGCTGATATTTGGAACTGCAAATTACATCTCTCTCTGGTAGCTTGTCTAAATCTGAACCTTTAATTGTAATTAAATGATGAATACATTCCTTTCAGTTTTGTTCTGTTTTGCTGTATTTAGCTCTGATAAATGTGTCAGGTTAGTTGTATTGGGGAATTAAGTCATTGAAGATAGTAGAATCATAAAATGGTTTGGTTTGGAAGGGACTCTAATGATCATCTGGCTCCAATCCCCCCGCCACAGGCAGGGACACCAGATTGCTCAGAGTGCCATCCAGCCTTGTGTTGAACACTTCCAGAGATCCAAAAAGCATTTATTTAACCTTTTTAATCCATGTTTTATCTGAAAAATGTTTCAGCTAGCTCTAAAGGGCACAGTTTAGTAACAGCAGAAGAGTCCTTCCTGTTTCAGGAGCCAATCCGGCAGAAGACTGAGGCTTGAGCTTGGTTGGACTGCGGGAATATAAAAGCTCAAGGATTCCTTTTCTGTAGGTGGTCCTCAGAGGCACCAGCTCGAGCTGTTTCTGCGTTACTGCATGTGAATAAAGAGCTTTGTGGAATGGGACATCTGAGACTCTGCCATGGAAAACCTGGTCTGGTTGCATGAGAGTGTGGTGTGCAGGGAGTCATGTAGGGGCTCCCATCGGGTCTCTGGAGCTGCTGCTCTGAAGGGGCTGCAATTCAGTAGTGACAGTCTGTGGTGGTGGGACTGTGGCTGCCAGAGTGGCTCCTGGATGCTCAGGAATTTTCCTTTATGTACACTTATGTTGGTAGAGCCTTACTTGAACCAATACTTGTGAGTGGTATGGCAGAAAAATCCTTTCTACAGCTGGTCATTTAAGTCACATTCTCTCAAAAGCTTGGGGAAGAAAAAAAGACTTTAGAGAAGTCTGGCAAAAACCTGATGTCCTCCTCCAGGGCCCTCTCTGGAACAAGAGTATGGCACCCAGGCAAGATGCTGCTTCCATTTGCTCATTGAGGATCATGAAAGGAGACTGCCATATTTTAATTGCTGGACTTTAATATCTTATTGTATCTTTTGAGGGTTTCTGTACTGCATAAACTAAGTAGACCAGGAGAGTAAGGACATGCAAGTGGATAAATCATTATTTAGGAATGGTTGCAAAGTATCCTCTGGTCTACTATACAGAGGTTGTCTTTACAAAAACACTTTTACATGCTAGGATAAACAAGAGAACATGTAGCAAATTGTACCAGGGCTGATAAATAAAGTGATGGTTGTTTATATCTGTCCATTTTATTCCATGTGTGTAATGCGGAGAGGCAGCTTTCTGCAATGAGGTGGGGATGTTTGTCACAAAAAGTAGTGGCTACTAGCAAGTTAATGCTTTGTATAATACAGAGCTCTAGTTCACCACCCGAAGTTTAGAGAAGTGACAAAGGATCAAATCTTTTACAACCAGACATTTCTGCTGATGCGTATTTTCCATCTTATCTACTCCACTTTTTAAAACAAGTTGTTTTTATTGGACGAGGAGTAGCAAATTCCTACAATTTTACAGCCATGTGACATTGTTGTCATTGCTTTTAGCACAGGAAATGGTACATCTGTTAGTATAGAGACCAAAAGTACTCTCCCATGAGTCACTAAAAATCATCTGCCAAAACTAATTAAACTGATGCCAAATATGACAAGTTAGTTTAAGACCAGTAACAATTTATAGTACACTGACTTTGTGGGAAAAGGTAGAATGTGGAGATAAATGTAATGGGAGGTTAGGGTAAGGATCTGAAGTACAATCACAGAAAGGGTAAAGGTCTCTTATCTGATTTTTTTTTCAATTATTCATCTATCTGTGTTGAACTAGTTCAAAACCCATTTTCAGATCCCTTTTTTTGCCATTTTATTCATTTACCATTAAATTGAAGTCAACAACAGGACTGTTCAGACTATCTGAACTCATATTTAAAATTACACAATGAAATTTTAAGTAGTATTCCAAGATGAGAACTGGTTTAAAACAAAATTTAATATATCTTTGTATGGAAAGTTTGCTAGAATTTCATGGGACTGTCGTGAAAACCTCCTAGAGAAATGTTTTGAACTTGATTTTCTAAAGGAAAAATCAGAATTAAATACAAGACATTTTGAAGTGTTAACCTAAAGAACAAATTAAGAAAAGCAATGTAAGTTTTGATAATAAAGACAGTAGGAATGGTCTTTATGCATTAGGCCTGTAAACCTTCAACTTTGCATGTCTAGCTGAGGCCTGTGTCCTGACTTTACCTTTAGAAGTGCATATATACAATGCATCATAAAAGCTGAAATATCAGTAATGATCAACCTGATTTCCACAAGAGGTCATATACAATACTTAGAAGAATTACTTCTCTTGAACTAGTTAAGTAATTTGCTTATTGTATACATAGAGTTTCTGAATTTTTTTTTCATTTCTATAGGAAATATAATTATTAAAGTGCAGTTGTAAGAATACAGTAAAATTATTTTGTCTAGGTGAGCCATTAAATTTGTTTTTATTCTTAACTTTATTATTGTATGGTTGCAGGGTTTGGACTGTAATGCTTTAGGCAGACAACAGGGGACACAAGGAGTAGAGATGGGTTATCTAGAGAAAAGACCAGCACTCTACCACCCTTGATGTTTTTAGCTGACAAAAGACCTTCCAATTAAACTAGCTTGTATCATCTGCTGTCCTGCCTTGTATTAACAGTGTGGAGAATTGAGCCCCTGCTTTTATCTTATAATGCATCCAGTGCTGCCAAAGTTTTTGTTGCCAGCGCAATGAATGCTTTTCTTTCTCACTTTCCTGTGACAAACATATTAATTTTAGTAATATTTTTACCTTGATTCAGACCAATAGTCTACCACAAACAAACAGAAATCCCCTTACTACTAAATTCCTTGGTCCATTCTTGTGAAACTTCAGTGTTTCTTGATCTTTATTTTGGAATAACTGTGTGTCCTCAGCCTTCCTGCTCACACTGATGTGTCTGCTAAGTTAATTTGAGTGAGTCCAAACAGTTACTGTGAACCAACTTCTTTTGTCTTTCTAGATTAAAACTAGTGTAGCAGGTGTTCCTGGTTTCATATCTGTGAGCTTGTACTTCTCACTCAAATGAGGATTTTGTGATAGCCAGAAAAGCTATTTTGAGAAAAAAATATTTCCAAGCTGTCATTACCATTGCTGTGAGCTGTTGATCCATCTTCAACATTAATCATGATAAATTTCTGGCAGAAGTGGTTGGCATTTGCATACATGTCTGTGTTGGGTTGATGTGGCCAGAAATGTGTATTCTATCACCATCTGCTAAAACCGGGTGGGGTAGTGATTCCTTATCTCTGTGGCACATACCATCTGCTAACGGTCTTCTTTAAGACAAGATGGGGCAATCATCTTTATCTTTTCCACAACCCATTCTCTCTCCAGGAAGATATCATCTGTTAATGGGCCATTAAGTCCCACTGTATGACTGATAAAATTACATCATCCCACTGGGAGGTGCTCCAGCCAGGGGGAGGAGCCAAGCCTTTCCTACCTAGATGAAAACTGAGATTTTGGACAGCAAGATACCGTCTTTCCACTGGATTCCAGAGGAGAAGCCGGACCTTTCTACATCATCCCTGGGCTTTTGGAGGAAGGCTGCACCCTTCTACAGGAGCACTGCTTCAGCTGAACCACATCTGCCACTGCAGGAGGACTGCAGCCACCACTTAATGGGACTGCTACCAACACCCTGACTGACAGGGTGTCAGGCTGTATTCTGACTCTGTCAGGGTTGGGATTGTTTTTTGTAATACTCTATTTCTATTTTAATTTTCCTAGTAAAGAACTGTTATTCCTAATTCCCATTTCTTTGCCTGAGAGCCACATAATTTCATATTTATAATAATTTGGAGGGAGAGCGTTTACATTCTCCACTTCAAAGAGAAGCTTCTGCCTTTATTGGCAGACACCTGTCCTTCAAACCAGGACAATGTCTCTAGCACCTTCTTTAATACTGAGTTTTCTGTAACTTCTCACTCTGTTGCAAATCTGTCCTGTACACAGATTTCCTGTTTGTGAAGTGAACATCTTCTGATACTTAGCATATTTAGTGTTCCTAAATTAATTATGTACGAGGAAGTGTGTCATATTACTTTCATTAACTAAATTGAAACATCTGTGGCCCAAAGTTCGCTGGCATGGACTTAATGATCAAAATCTCCATAATCCTTTTGGTGGGTCATGATTTTTCCTCTGATAGAAGTCCCTGGTCTTAACAGCTCCTGTATGGATTACTGCTGTTGTCTTAAAAGGGAATAAATTATGAGATTCATTAAGAGCTACAGTGAGCTCAAAATAGAGAACATGCAATCTACTTAGAAGCCCACAGAAATAATGCTGTAGAAAGTGTTCACATTCACATTAAGTTTACCACATGAAGATTTGAAATTCCGACTTAAGTTTCTAGCATTAGTTTCTGAAGTTATTCTTGTTTCTTTTTCTAATGTTAAAACAATGCATTGTACCTTGTTCTCAAGGTATTCTAAGCTCACTGATTTTTTAGGTGTACAGGTCATTCATTCCCTGAATTTCTCCGGAAAGGAGTGCCTTTTATAGCATTGGGATTCTGTCTCATAAGGAAAATATAATCTCACCTGCTGTGTTTTACCTTTAAATAAAAAAAAAACTACAGAGAAAAAGAATAAGGAAGATAATTACAGATGCTGAAGCTCTGATACTAATGCTGCCAAAATAATATCTTTTGTTCAAGGATAAAAATCTTATGTAGTAAGAGACAAAGTTATTTAAACAAATAAATGCAATGTTTTTAAGCACGAATAAAAGCATTTATACCCTAACTGGAGGTGGAGAATAAATACTTTTCTAGTCTGACATTGACAACTAGATTTATGTTTTTCTTATACATAGAAGAGAACCACAAGATTTCCATATAATTCTGTATAAAATGTAGATAGCAGAGTAACTGTAGAAGGCTGTCTGTATTTATAGCTTGTACAAATTTAAGAGTTGTGGCAGTCAGGGTAAGTCCCCAGTGACTGGAATTGAAAAAAAAAAAAACCACTGAAAACATCTTATTTATTTTTAAAAAAGGAAGAAAGGAGGACCCTGGAGCAAGGAGTCATCCTTGCTTTTGAACCCAGTGGTTCAGAAGTAGATCCTCCTGGAAGTTTTGTGAAGGCATATGGATGACAGGTGAAGGGATAAAAGAGGCAAGCCATATGGGTTCATATATGAAAAATAATGGCTGACTGATCCAGTGCCCTTTTAGGCCTCCATTTACAGTGGTTGATAAGGGAAAAGCCATGGATTTTATTTTGACTTTACTGTAAAACTACAGAAGGTTGTCACTAAGTTGGAGAGATCTGAGTTTGATGAAGGGATTATTTAATGGCTAAGGGGCTAGCTGGCCATATCTGAAGACTTGCAGTCAATGGCCTTAATGTTGAAATAGAGATCAGTAACAAATGGTATTCCTCAGAGGCCATTAATTGACCCCTCAATATCTATTTGTGACATAGGCAGTGGGGTTAAGTGCAGTCTCAGTCAAGTTTAGCAGTGGCAGCAAGCTGTGGTGCAGTTCTGTACATGAGTGAAGGAACGCTGTCCAGGGGGACCTTGACAGCTTGAAGGTTGTGCCAAAGTAAACTTTATGAAGTTCAGCAAGGCAAAGTGCTAGGTCCTGCACCTGGGCCAAGGCAACCCCTGCTATTGATAAAGACTGAGGGATGAATAGATTGAGAGCAGTCCTGTGGGGAAGAGTTTAGGATAGATGATTGATAGATGAAAAATTGCATTTGACCCAGCAATATGTGCTTGTAGCTCAGAAAGCCAGTTGCATCCTGGGCTGCATCCAAAGCAGTGTGGGCAGAAGGGGAGGAAGGGGATTCTGCCCCTCTGCTCTGCTCTGCTCTGCTCTGTGAGACCCCTGCAGTCAGTACTCGGGGCTCCAGCCATGGAG
The DNA here is from genome assembly GCA_034336665.1 of Luscinia megarhynchos. Lineage (NCBI taxonomy): Eukaryota > Metazoa > Chordata > Aves > Passeriformes > Muscicapidae > Luscinia > Luscinia megarhynchos. Next base: position 37,781,223 of record CM067592.1, on the reverse strand, counting down.
TCTCCAGGTGAAGAAAGACATAGACAGGTTGGAGTGGGTCCAGAGAAAAATTGTCAGAGGGATGGAGCATGCCTGCTATGCAGACAGGCTGAGAGAGTTGGAGGTTGTTCAGCCTGCAGAAACAAAGACTCCAGGGACACCTTAATGTGTTTTTTCCATACATAAAGGGGGCTTATAAGACAGAGGAGGGACTGGTAGTGATAGAACAAGGGGCAATTATTTTACACTGAAAGAGGATAGATTTAGACTGGACATAGAAAAGAAATTCTTTGCTGTAGGAGTGGGGAGGCATGTTGCTCAGAGAACCTGTGGGTGCCCCAGCCCTGGCAATGTTCAGCATCAGTTTGGATGGGACTCTGAGCAGCCTGGCCTAGTACAAGGTGTGCCTGCCCATGGTAGGGGTGTTGGAACCACATAGTCTGTGAAGGTCCCTTCCAACTTAAACCATTCTGTGACTCTATATTTCTAAATGGAAGTATAGCATAATGTAGCAAGCAACTTTATGTGCTAAGGCCTCAGTTAGGAAATTAATGCTTTGCTATTGATTTTATTTGATTTATTAATATTAAGCAGAAATCAATTACTAATCAATAAAGTGGAATAGTATTAGAAATATGATTTGGAAAGAAGTTTTTTATTAAGGAGGAAAACAGTACCATATGGAATGATGGACAGCCTAGATGATTTTGTAAATATATGAAAGGCCTTTTAAGTAGTTCTGTCAAAATCATAACCCTTTCAATACAAGAATTATAAAATGAAGACTCAAATATAAATCAGAGTCAGAGGAAAAACAAAAAGTTTCTTCAAAGGGCAAGACACTTCTATTTGTAATTCTTCACAAGCCATAAATTAAGATTTACTCATTGTACCTAGATAAAGATTTATAAGGCTTGTATGCATTAATACTTTGAATGCATACTCCTTGTTATGAAACAAAAACACACATGGATATATGCCTGTTACACCTGCAAAACCAGAGAAAGTTCACTGCCTTCACTGAACTTTTTTAGTTCTATATCTTACATATGTAAATGCAGGCTTTCCCTTAATGTATTTTTCAAATTAAAAACTAATTCTATCTGTGTTAGAAGCCATGGAGGTTTGTATATAATCCTCTTCGCTTCCTTTCAAATCAAAGCCTACTAAATAAAATACTATAAAAATACGTAGAATTAAAAGAAAAATTTAAATTATTTACAAAAAGAGAAGCTGTTTACTCACTATCAGTATTCAAAAATAAAATCCCCAAAGAGCATGCTGAAGTGAATTAAATCTCCAGTGAATGCTCTGCTTTGTTATAAGAAGAAAACAAACAAAAAAAAAATCACAAAACACCAACTTTCAAAATAAGGTTATAATTTAGCAGAACAAAACCAAAGCTTTGGGTATTGTATTTCTTTATTTGCTTTGGCACTGACATAATTTTTCGACTGTGCGTCAAATACTCAGTTTTGCTTGATCTATATTTCTTGCTTGTTTAGTTTTGCTTATAAAACAAGAAATGTCTTGAAAATGGGCTTTGGATGAAGTTTACTAATAAATACAACTGTCTGTGAAAACCAGTTATCAGACAGACATTAATCTGATCTATTTAGAGTTCCATGTCATAAACAAGAAAATATGAAAGTTCAGGGCTTCTTTGCTCTCTCAGTTGCTCTCTTTCCTCTATTCCAGCAGCATTTAAAAATTCTGAAGTCCTCTAAAAAACAACACTCAAAAGAAATAGAAAAAGTGTAGGAACTTCTATAACTGTGGTGTTACTGTGTCCTGAAGAGAGCAGTCTAATTCTGCATCTTATTCCATAAAGACATGTTTAATTCACCAAATGAAAAGATCGAAGTTCCTGAGACCCTTGTAAATAGACCTTTTGACTGACGTTTTCCTTGAACCTTTTTTTCACTTATTCCTAAATGTTAAAACTCTTGTGCTTTCCTTGGCAGGGATAACGAAGGGGTGTAGATTCATAAATGGAAAAGAGTGGCTTACTGGAGTTTTCTTTGCAGAACTGTGGGATCAGAGAAGCCAGCCGTACATCTAACATGCTTGTTAAACTCTGCAGTGCATCATGAGGAAGTGTCCTTACAAATCTCTGAAATCCTTAAATGCTACCTTGTCTTTGTTGCTGTGATTGTGGGGAGACAATCTTTTATACTGCAGGAGACATTCAGACTCCCCATTCCCCCCCAGGAAAAGCATTTTCAAAGTACAATTATGTAGGCTGTGTGACCAGCTAGAGAGGAGCAAAAGCCACACACGCGTTCTTTTAAAAGCTGTTTTCTCCTCACAGAATCTTTTTGTTTTTAACAATAGTCAAAGAAAATAAAATCCCAATTGGAAACAGAAGTCAGAAGTCTCCCTGCTTTGACCAGCCAGAGGAGGGAAGGGAGAAAAAGACATCCATTCTCCAAAGCTCCCTACCTCCATTTTCTAATAAAATCTCAGCTACAGAAGAGCCAGATTTCAGCCTTTTCCTTGCCACATTTTCTTCTCTGATGTGATGCCCGTTGATAAGCTGTTACATAATTAGAAAAAGCTCTGGAGGGTTAGAAACCATCAATTCAGAAAAAGCAAAGATGAGGAACACCTAAATCTGGTTGATTTGTGTGGAGTGAGCAAGGCTGAAGATTAGCCAGTTGTTTACTCAAGGAATATTTCACATTCTGCCTCATTTGGTGGCACATTTCTGAGATAGTCTCTGGTGAGAGGCTTGAAACCCTACCACTGTGCCTGGGTCTAAGATGTAGTACAAATACAGGTCTGTGAAAAGAAAAATCTAATTCTAAAGAAACTGCAGTCATCAGACAGAAGGAACTTCCCACAAGACACAGAGAGGAGTCTGGATAATCAAAGCCATGGGAAGATGCAGATGTGTTCTGGAAGTCAAGGAAGAAAATAAATGAAAGCATGCAAAACACGCATAACTGAGGGAACTTGAGGGTTATATTGAAAGTTATTGGTGTTTCTATAAAGAAGTATTTTGCACAGTAACCTGGCTGTCCATATATTGCTATAAAGTACCTTGTTAATGTGCTGGTTTGTTAGTGTTAGAATTTGCCAAGAAAATCTGTCTGCATGTTTCATTACTTAGGAACCCAATAGGGTGTATTTTCCAAGGCCATTATTTCAGCAATGTAGTTGCAAAGATCTATTTGATACTAGGATTGTGACATATGAAAATACTTTTTGTTTCTACTGCAAGTTTAGACCAACATCATATAAAACATTCAATATCACTTCCAGGAGAATAAAATCTTGATACTACTGGAGTGTGTAGAATACTTACTGCAACATTTAATCATTTGTTTTTGTGCATTACCTGTAAATTTGCTGAGCAAGGTATATACAGAGTCAAGCATTCAAAAGAGCAAATGCAGAACTGAGATGTACCAGGAAGCTGAGATTATTCAAGGCAGAGAGATTTACCAAAGATTTTGAGTTCAGATTTTCTAATGCAACACACTTCTTTAGGCTCCACTGTGATGAAGAATTATTGAAATAAGGCTGAATGCTTTCAAAATATCCCTCCATTTTGCTTTGCCTGTAAATTGCAGTGAGACAGATGTAAACATATCCAGCTGAAAATAAAACTGTTTATTCTAGTTTACAGCATTAATCGGATGATTAATAGGAAGTCTTCGATAATCTTCAGTTCAGAAAAAAAAAATCTCTATTTTGTGGTGTTTATTAAAGCAAATCTAATTTTGGACTCCTAATGTTTAATTGTACTCTCTGAAAATAGTACATTAGCACAGCAAAGATGTGTGCAGCAGTTCAAATCCTAAATTCCAACCCAGAGACTAGAAGAAATTCTGTGTTTTGAGAAAGTTTCAAAATCAAGATATAATATCTACATAGAAACTGTAAGTGAAAACGTGTTATGTTATGAGCCTGCAGACCTGAAAGCTGACCTAGCATTCTGGAAAAAAGACTGTAATTACGTTGAGAAACTTCAAAAACTTATTTAAGCACGAACCAACCAGCATATCTTCTGTTGGATTTGGGTTTTTTCCACCCCAGATTTTACATACTTGCAAGCAAAGTAAGAAAATATTTGATAACCACAACAGTATAATTTCGAAGGACAATCAAAACAGGATTCATTTATATAATACTGAGTTTGCAGAAATGTGACAAAGCTCAAAGAAGAGATCACCAATTAAGATTAACAAGGGCAATGACAGGCATTTGACATCACAGCCAGTATCAAATGTATCAGGAAGCCTGCTTCCCATGAAACAGTGATTCTGAGACAACTGATGACAAAAACAATTTTTCTCCTCAAATGATGATGTTGTAAAGTGCTGGCCTGAATTGGGGCACTCCTCTTTGTTCTGCAGTGGGATGGAAACATTGAAGATGTATTTAAAACTGAGCTATGGCTCATTATATGGTGACCTCATACAGAGACCTTTTGTTTAGCATCAGAGACAAAGTGATCATGCCAGCCAGGGAGTGTAACTGCCTGTGTCTGTCTGACTATGAAAGACTATTGAGTCTCCTCTGGCCACAGCTGAGATACAGCCGCATGTGAAATGTGTGGAATACCACCAATGTGAGGGAATATGCCACACAAGATTCTGCCAGGCTCAGGCATGCTATGCTCAGTTTGTTCCCCAAGTCACACTTATATAAAAATGCTCATGAAACGTTTATTTCAAAACACTCCTTCTGCCTTGCTCTCCCTCCTGTGTTCCCGTCTCTCATCTCGTTTGGTTTTTTGTCATTGGCTTGTGGGAAGCACAGGAGAAAGGATTAGGATTGGGATTAGGATTAGGGTTAGGATTAGGATTAGGATTAGGATACCTGGGTTGTAGTAATAAACACAGAAATATCTCATTAAAAAAACAGTACTTTTCAAATCTTACCACAGAACAGAAACTAGACCTTCTGTTCTTCCAAAAGTGACCTCTTGGGAGAGAGGAAGTTCTTATTCACAGGTGTCAAATATATGGCTTTACATTTTTTGCTGTTGAATCCATGCCATGGCTCCCATCCTCAAACTTGCCTTATTCCTGTGTCATGTTTGGGCTCTCCTCTGGATGAGTGTCATCTTCCTCCACTCCCTGGGGCAACAGCAAATGCTTTCACTTCTGCACATATTAATGATCTTTTAATCATCTCAAACAAATCATGAATTTTGTTCTCAGAATAGACTTCCTGAAATAATTACACGGAATGGCTTTATTTTAGTCAAGAATTTTCCCTTTAAGCATAACTCACTGTGTTTAGTTAGTGTTTTCCACATATTCCAGTTCTTCTGTTAGTTATATATAACCTAACTTCTGATATAACAGCATAAAAAAGTCTTCTCCCATGAATCCATGAATCTGGATTAATTAAATCTACCAGCTTTTCTCATTAAGGAATAAATATTGAGTTAATGTGGCACTGACTAAGTATAAACTAATGCTAGTTAAACTGGATAATTCTAAACAAAAACAACTGGGTGTGCTTGCTAGTTTGCAAAGCCCCTCTCTTCTGCAGTGCTTACATACAGATTGCACAGCATAAGTGGCCTCACAGATGACAGGGTTGCTGAAGGGGAATACTTTTGGTGAAAATAGAGTATGCTCCCGCCAGTAGCAGAACAAAAATCATGTGGGTTAAACAACAATACGTGGACATTGACCCTAACCAATAAATAAATAAATAAACAAACAAACAAATAAATAAATAAATAGACACAACAAACCTGCTAAATGAACAGAGACTAAATGTTTAAATGCCAAGTGATAATGTGGGAGGCCAATAGAAAATTCTAAGTGTTAAAGTCTTAGATTCTAAGTGCGGCTTTGGTTTTCTAGGTTTTTAAAACGCTTATTTTTGCTGTGCTGTGTGGTCAACAAAATACTCACTAGCATTCCTCTCCCACTGGCTCCCCTAAAAGCTGAACCAGAATGCTCACATCAATTAGATTTCCTACTGGTTTGATGAATTTAGCTCACCTGTAATAATTTTTGTGTCCTTCTATGTTTTGCTTCTGGTAATTTTCATAAAATTTGCAGTCTCTAAAGACTGAATTTGCAGTCTCTAAAATTGTAATCTCTAAGAAAAATAATGTGCTTTGCTAGTGAAAATCAAGCATATCTGGCATAGCTATATTACCAGCTTTTTCCTAAGAAACATGTTCCATGTTAGTAACTAGTGATTTCAAGAATTAATCAAGTTTTAGAACATTTTAATAGATTTCTTTTCAACAGAAGTATAATGTGTATATAGACCTAGTGCTAAATGTTGATTTATTTTTTCAGGGATACTGTTGTCCTGACTGCTGAGGGATACTAGTCCAGTCATTAGAACCTTGCCATTTACCTCCCCTGTGCAGAAATGACACAAATCACCTCAAGGTGTAAGATGTGCCTCCAGAAAGGGTCTTCAGAAAAGCTGGGAAGTGAAACGTTTTCCAGTTCACTGTCTGGATGCTTCTCTACCTACATGATCAGCCAGCAGTTACAACAAGCCTTTTGAGTACCCTGCTGATTAGGGAACTGTTTCCCATGGCTGTTTTCTTGTCTTTTAGCAACATCTGACATCCATTTAAATAAAATAAGCCAATTTCCTATGTCACTTAAGTAGAAATTGCAGCAAGAAATACAACCTTTTGCTGAATTTCCTCCTGATTTCTTTGAAATTGACTGCTATACGAGTTGGATCTTAATAAATGGGACAATTTCTTCACCTTCTTTGATGCTGGTGCTGTTCCAAGCATACTCCAAGAGAACTCCACTTAGGCTCTTACAAGCATATTATATGGGCATAAGATTTATGAAGAAAGGAAAGCATACTCCTGTGCCATGAGTGTCTGTCTATTCTCAGAGAAAACAAAGAAGAGTACAAAGAAACACAAACTTTTTTTTCTAAAGATACTGTTCTTGGTAGTGGCAGTGCCTTTTTCCTCTGGGAAATACAAATATTAAGATTTCAATAAGCAAAGAGAGGAATTACATTATCTTTTCAGATATGTCTCTTTCTGCATCTCTCTCTACAGACTCTCAGCTGGATAACCAGAGACAACAGTATTCTAAACTTATTTCTTCCCCAGGTTTTGAAACTTTCATTAATAATTCAGCTACAAGTATTAGTTGGCTTTTTCTAAACTACCATACCACCAAATAGATATTTATCTTGGACGTTCTGCTAAAAATGGCTTGATATTTTTGAAGTTACAGTATGTCTTTGAAATGTTTTGCTAAATGCTAGTTTTGTAGTACTAAAATCTGTCACCATTTTTGTTTTCAAATAATGTGTTATATTGATCAATTTATAAAACATTACCAGTGTGGAAGAAAAATACTTATTAAGGACTATTTTGAAGTTTTGGTCAGTACTTTAATTATCTAGAAAATCTACAGATCATCTGTAATTTTCTGATATCTAATGTGGCTGCTTTGAAGAGCACACACCACATGAGCTGTGTTTGTGCTCATGCCTGTGGGTAAGTACATATGGAGAAGGGAAATGCTCTTCTGACAATGTTTCTGAGCTCTTCAGTAGAAAATAGAGAAGAAACTAGAGAAGTCTGGAGTATTAGTAGCACTAGCAACTAGATGAACTGTCAGAGTCCAAGCATGATGATTCTTTCCTTAACAAACCAGATCTGCTAGTAATACTTGGAGTAAAGATCCCTTGGAATAGTAATCATTCTCTGAAAAGCTTAAAGGAGAGCACAAAATCCATGTATAGTGTGCTTATTCAAGACAAATTAGCATGACATGAGCTCTGGTTATCCAGTGTTCTCTAAACGATATTACTGCTATCTGCTAGCAGTGCTTCTATCAATGACCAATTCCAGATTGACCAAAACCAGGACCTCTTATTATATGTCTCTTCTAGCTGGAAGAGTTAATTTTTCAATAAAGTAAATTAATTCTGGGATTGTTTGAACCTAGTCAGCAGCTAAGGGAAACCAAACTAAGCTAAACTAAGCTAAACTATGCTAAACTAAGCTAAGATAAGCTAAGCTAAGCTAAGATACCTAAGATTTGGTTAGTTTTGGTTTAGTTTTGGTCAGGCCTCCAGACTCTGCCTCATTCCCACTTCTTGACCACCCTTGGCCACGTCTGGGAGGAAGGAAAAAGAGAGAGTCTTGATGCTGTTCCAGCACTGCTCACAACAATCAAAACACTGGTGACTTGTCAAGGGTTTTAGACACAAATCCCAAAGGTGGCACCTATGAAGGAAGTTAGGTTCATCCTGGCCAGAACCAGTTCATGTTCAAACCACAGAAGTGTGCCTGTTCTGAGTAAGTGCAGTAGAAATAGTAGCAGGTAGGGAAGGTGATAACACAGGAAAAAACTTGTATTTCATTTTGCTATGTGCTTTTCTGACCCCTGAGCCGCTTTCCCTTAGTTTCCTTAGGGAACTCAGTCCTTTCACCAGGTGCCTAGCTTAGGGCATTGCTGAACTTCTCACACAACCCTGTTGCAAAAATTCAGTTGAAGTCCCTTGGCCACATCTTGAAAATAAAATATCCTAGGATCCCTGCAGTTTGAAACAGTGTGAATTCCTGCTCTGTTCCACTTGCTGACAGTCCCATCACACATCCTTGTGGCAGCGACTTTCTCACTACTTCTTCAAGCAAAAGCCTGTCCAGTTAAAACATCCAGGCAGCAGAATCCTGCCTGTCAGAAAAAAAATAGTCAATGACAATTATGCTCCTGGTTTTCTGTAAACTGTCATTTTCAATGGGGAAATCATGCTGATTTCTTCTTCCTTGCTCATGCTATCTAACTACCATTAGAAAAGCAATCAATTAAGACTACAAGCACAAGAAACTACTTTTATCTCTACTAAAAATAAACTAAATAAAGGATGGATTCATAGTTCATATTACTAGTCTCTGCTTTTGTCACCTGTACGGGCTTTTTAAATCTATGAGGGGAAAAAGGAAAAAAGCAAAATAATTTGAGAATTAATTTCAATTAGTTTTAATAAGAATAAACCCAAGAACTATCAGAGGCCACCCATTCCTAGCTAGAGAATTCAGAGCTAATGGTGTGCCTGCTGGGTGCCTGCCAGGCTCCTTGTGCTGCAGTGCTGGCCCAGAAAGTGGCACTTTCCTCTTAGCTGAAGTCATATGAGCTCACAGACATGCTGAAGGAGCATGGCAAGATGGCAGAAGTGGAAAAGCCTAAATACAAGAATGTTGATAGATACGACTCAGTGGCAGCTCCTGCCTACAAGACGTGGCCCTTATGCATGCTTGATGCTGTTTAAAAAATTCAAGGAGCTCAGCAAGGAGGGGAAATGGGCAGGCTGGATCACTAGTTGGATCAGTATCACCACAGTGTGGATCATCAACAATGAAGCACAAGAGTTCATAGAGGGGAGTGAAGCTGCTGTTGGACAGTTCATGAAATGCTACACAACCTTCTGCTAAGGCTGGGAGGAATGCAGTAACAATTTGAAAGCAGAGGAAACAACAGACTACAATTCCTCACTGAAGGAAGTAAAATAGGTCTAGTGCCCCACTTTTTGCATAAAGCAGTATGAATCCTTAACTAAATAATTTTATTATTTGCTCTTTGTCTTTTGAGCAAAGAGCTGATTTTTTGCCTTTTGAGTAAATACCCTTGAGGTAGTAGCTCAGTACTTAGTGGCTGCAAATCAAAGATCAGTGCATTCTCTTCCATTTCAGTTTGTCTGGTGATAATGTAAATAGAGAGTGTGCTGTAGGGAGAAATCTGCTGCCCACACTACACTGTCAGTTGTAGCATATTACTTGATTTAAATAACAAAGATTATATTTGATTATGGTTATAAACCTGTAGTATAAATACAGGTGAGTTTTATCTACTCAGTCATCAGCACCACTTTTACCCATTATAAAGACTGTAAATTAATCTGAGAGATTATTCTATACTTTCATTTCCTTTGCACAAGATTGCATTTTTCTGCTCAAACACATAAATAGGGTTCTGAGAAATGTATTTACCTTGTCTTTTAAAAATGCTGAGTTAGTTTTTTGTGTACTTTCAGACATAAAAGAACGTAGAATTGAAGCTAAATGCAATACAATTTCAGATGACACCACTACTATGTCAGCTAGATTTTCGTTACCATATTGTTCACAACAATGACTAGGAAGTAATTACCTGAGTGCATTTCCATCACAATTTCCCAAACAGTAAGCAATACTTGACTTGCCAAAGGCAAGATAAAAAAAAATCGGTCCCAGCCTTCTTGTTCATGTGTCTGTAAGAGGCATAATATTTTCTTGATCTTTGTAAGTGGAAAACAATTGTGTGAAATAAAAGTTCTAAGTGTCGTGAGCCTGAAGGTGCACAGGCACAGACCAATTTAAATGTAGATGATTAAGTTAAAAAATAAAGAGAAAAGGGGAAGTTTGGGATCCACTGAGGCATACAGTGAGAGGACTTAGGTTCCTACCAAAAGCACTGATGCAATCAGATGCATCAGTTATTTTGGTCTCTATACTGTGTCTGCAGGTGAAAGTACTGTTATCAGTTTCCTGCATGGTTGTGCATCCTCACTCATTCAAACACTTTTTTACTCACTCACAAAAGTTAAGTGATGTGTGCAGAGCTTGATGTAGTCGTAAGTATGATGAGCACTCAGCTGTGGAAGGAGGAAGAACTTGTGGTTCCTGGCCATGTGCTTAATCATTTCAAAGCAGCTTTGAGGTGGGGAACATAAATACATTGAAAGAATCTGAGCAATCTGCCTTCCTAAAATGGAAGCAATGTAGGCTAGTGGAGAGCCATTAGACCAGCAAGATTCTCAAATCCTTGCGAAAGTCACTTATCTTCCTTCTACCACAGTTTCTCTAAAAGAAAAATGGGAATAAAACATTCACCTTTTATTTTTTTTAAATGATGAAATTAAAAGAAAGACAGTGTTTTAATATGCAACAAACAAGGTTTAGTTTTTTTGACTTCTCGCAATAAAATGAATAGCAATTATCTCAGATTTCAAGACAGAAAAATCCAATTTTCATTAGCAGTGAAGTGGAATCATTACTTTGTCAATGAACTTCATATGCAAACAATATTTTTATTAAATTTATAAAGAATAGAGTATTTACCCAAGGCTTTCCAGTGAGATATAAAACTGCTTGCACTGATAGTTAAATGAACTCAGTGCATTCCTAGCAGCAAGCATGCATGAGAAAGAAAATAACCAAACAAATCACTTCCAAAGTTTTATAGCAATCATGTCAAGAGTGTGGCTATTATTCTGGTATGGTTTTATTCCATGTCTTTCTTAGTTGTTTAGAAGAAACAGTTTAAGAGGATAGAAAAATACAATGTTTTCACAGCCCTTGAAGCAGAGCTCCTATGTCACTCTCCAAGAAGTTCAAGCATGAGGCCTCTGAGGGGTGAGAGGCTTAAACCAATTACAGTGCTGTGCTGGAAAGGCATAGCACAAGTGAGGGAGATGAGCTAGATGGAGTAGCAACAGGAGTGCAGGAAGCAGGAACATGCATGGAAAAGCAGCTTTCTGTGAGTCCTGGTGCTGCAGGGAGGGAGCTTGAAGCAGTTGCTCTACAAGACAAAGAGCAGTAATGAATATGCTTCCAGTACCTTGTTTCTCCCTTCTCAGCTCTGCCTTATCTGCATGACAACATGAGGGGACATCCAGCTGCTGCTCAGACTGGGTGTACATAAAAGGAAAAATGGGAAAATTGCTATTTTAATTCTGCTCTGTTGCAGCAGGGAGATGTTTCCTACACAGGCAGAGGTGGTTTAGAGAGCCTTAAGGGTAAAAGGCACTTGGTATTCACACAGGCCACACACATGGATCATGCACGCATATGCACACAAACACTTGCAAAAACAAATCCTTTGCACAGACTGTCTTGGCAGACATCCTGAAAATCTGCACTTTGCCCATAGAGCCAGAAAAAGCTTTAGGATTAGGACCTTTGTGATTATTGTTCAGGCAGCTCCACAGACATCAAAAAGCATGTCATGGAAAACTGAGAATGAGATGGAACAAAATGGAAGGCACAAGCTTTACATTAGAAATAAACATAAAGTATGTTTGCTGCATATGCAAAGTGTTCCTAGGACGTGTGGATTTCCAGGCTCAAGACAAGGGGGATATATCTCTGCCTATTTCAGTTTTTCCACACAGATATAGTAATGATGTGTGTCATCATTAACTCTGTCTTGCAGGCCTTAGGCTCAGTATGCCTTTATCTGTGTATGTGTGTGTGTGTGTGCTGTAACTAGATAAATGAAGTAAAGAGAACAACCTACAGTTATGTCAGTAGTGGATGAGACAAGTAAAATCAACTGCAAGAGGTAAAGTCACACAGTGTTTCAAGGGCTTGTGTGAGAGCCCAATCACTTTTATTAATAAAATTGTATTTTTTTTTTTTTGGAACTTGTGATCATATGCTTTACCAAAGTTACCTGAAATAAGAGACACAAGAAAGCAGTAGCCTGTACTCCTCATTCAATCTTGAAATTAGTGGATAGACTGGGGAGCAGGTTCTGCATGTCTTCTGCATATACCCCTCTGTCCACCATTCCTTTGCTCTCTTGTAGTTTTGAGCCTTTGACTGCATGCACTATGAGAAAAACAATAAAGAACTTGTCAAAAAATGCATCTTTTTATTTTCCAGAGTATTTTTCTGGAGAGACCACACCCAACTCCAGCACGTGAGGGATTCCATGCCTAAAGCAGAGAGCCCTCTCTGAACTTAGCAACTCACTCAGCAACCCACAGCATCACTGGGGAACACATGTCAGAACACTTGGCACAGCGACATCACCTTCCAAAGGTGGAAAAGCACTCTTGGTTATTCAAGATGGGTTTGTTGCAAATAAAAAGCAGGGGATATTAGTAATACAAGGATTTAAATCTTGTTTCCATATCTGGGTTCAATGCCCAACTTTTTGAGGATGCAGTCATCCACTATTTTTCCCCTTATCATTATTTAATTTAGATCAAATCCATATCACGCTTCAGACAAAAATTTTACTGTAGAAATTTTTCTGAGGTGAGAAGTTTCATGATGCTACCATTTCATTTCATTGATTTTTTGCTGATTATGCTAAAGAATGAATTGAATACCATATGGCAAGGTGGTCTCCAAGCTAGGGTTCATTGCCCAGCTCCCATTCTCTTGACCAGCTGGGGATTAATGATGTTTCCTGCCTTCAGATGTTATGGAGCCTTTTAATGTTGGAAAGTGATCAGAAGTTTCAAACAGAGCCAGGAGAGCAAAGAGTAAGTAATGCTGTACCAGCTTGGGGAAATGTTTGAATTCAGAGTAAATCTGCAAGTCTGCAGGTCTCCTGATAAAAGAAAAAGACACCACAAACAATGGGGAAGACTGCAGTTTAGGTGGATAGTTGCAAAAAGTGGATAGGATACTACTACTGTTCAAGATGAAGAAACATTAAGTTCCACAATGTGGAATTCAAAAACTGATCACAATCATTTCACATCTGTATTCTGGCTACAAAAGGCAAGATGTATTTTCTCTTTCTCTGCTCTCTGCTGCAGATAAAGGAAGAATCAATCTTACAAAAAAATATTCTACATATATTTTATATGTGTAAATAGGTGTGCCGTTGCTCAAATAATACACATTTAGAAAAGGAAAAGAAAAATCCCTCAAACTGAAATTCCTGAAAGTGGTAATAGAAAGATATGTACTCAGTGAACATGTGATATATATATGGAACTTTTTTAGCTTCATGATAGAGACAAGCCTTTTAAAATTATTTCCAACAGAGAATTAACATTAGAGACAAGATTAGACCACAAGAAAAGATGGTGCTACGTAGCAAATGTCATTTTCATCATGTGGAGCCAGTCACATGATTTTACTGCCGTGGTTTGTAATACCCATTCTGGCAGGCCATAGAGAGCTGTCTGCTCAGCCATGCTGAGTAATGTATTAGCAGTAATAATCAGGGTTCTGCCTGGTTGGATGACCAGAGAACTTTGATCTTGACAATGATGGGGAATTGGGATAGTTCCCAACCACCTAAACAACAACAGAAAAACATATAAATTATTAACTTTCTTTAAAGCTCACTATGTCTATATTCTTTCCAAACAAAATTAATACCTTGAGAATATATAAGGCACTGCTCCATTATTTGGTATCTTTTCTGACTGAATCCATTGGAGTATCCCCTTGAATGGAATTCACATGAGAGTTAAGTAATGGGATATGAGTAGGGATTGGATACACTGCCAATATAACTTTCAAATTATATCTTTAAATTAGTAGGTCTTGATGTTCCCTTTGTTTTATAAGTGACACACTGCAGGTATTGGCAATGCTAGTCTTTCCACCTAGCTTTCACTTTGCTGAACTGCATCCTAGAAAGGACTGGGAAAGGAATTTTGTCATAGTATTCATCCTCCACAATAATGTCCACAACATAATGAAAAGCTTTCTCTACTCATTAACCCCTCTTTAACAAAATACAAGATTGTTCCCATGAAATAATGAGCTTCAATGACAGCTATCCTGGCCTGGATGTGAGTTGATGATATGCATCTGTCTATTTCCAATTTGTAGCAATAAAGGTTCAGTGTGCTATCAATTCTTATTGCAGATCCATGCTCAAGAACATAGATTTGCATCCAGGTTTATGTATGAAAAATTCTGGGCATCCAAGATATATATGTCATGTTTTGGACTTGAGTTTGGCTTTTCCTTCTTGCTTTAGTTGTTACTGTACATTCTAATGAGAAATTAAGTTGTTTGAGAAGTAAGACTCTGCATGACTGCTTAACAAAAAAGTGCAAAACTTTGTTTACACTTCAGAAACTTCATACAGTTTCCAAGCTGCCTTCCATGTGATTCTTGTCAGGTTATACTGAAATCTATGTGGGTCCAGCTCTTGCTGCTTGAGTACTCTTGGAGCAGAATTCCCAAGCTTCACTAAAGCCTCAGAGGATATAATCACTTTACATGTTTGGTAGTGAATATCCAAAGTTATTGCAATAAATCAGGGGTAGTAAGAAGCAGGAGAAGCTCTTTTCCTAGCATTTGACAGGGAAGCAGGCATCTAGGGTAGCATGATAGAAAAAGCCTCTTGTTTAGTACATATATAATAAACACCAAATTCATTGATTCTTTAAAAATGACATAATGATGCATTGCATTCTGGCGTTTACAGCATTCATGACAAAATTAGATAAACAGTGCAGAACACAGTCATCCATTAGAAAAAGTATAAAATAACCTTCTTAGTAAGTGCCCTGGGTTCAGCCAGAACAGAGTTAATTTTTTACAGTAGCTAGGAGGATGCATGGCCAGACCCTACACTGGGAATACCAGCTCGTGTGGGAGCAAGGGAATCTCAGTGAGAGTAAGGGACTTACTCGATGGTCAGTATGGTTTCACTTTCCATGTAAATAATTTCTTTGTCTTACACGTCCTGTTGCTGTTACTAACGTTGTTGCTGTTACTGTTGCTGTTTCTTACCTATTGCTGCTTCCAGTAAATTGTCCTTATCCCAACCTGTAATTTTCACCTTTGTGCCTCCAAAGGAACGGGGTCAGGAAAAGGTGGAGATTGAGCAAGGGTGTCTGGTTTGGCAGAAGGAGACACTGTATTGGGAAGTAAGTACTATTCCTAAACCACCACAGTAAAGGTCAGAGGTCATGAGACTGAGCTGATTGGGAAGAAGTGGAAAGAGACAGAGACAATGGATACAAGAAGACAGAATAACACTCCAAGTTCAGGTAGGAGCAACCTGAGTAAAAATAAGAACTTGACAAATCATTATTTTAAAGTTCACTCTTTAAGGTTCTGAAATTTTCAGGTTATTTCCTCAAAATGCATTGGCTGGTACAACTGAATGTGTTCTGTTTGAAACATAGGAAATATTTGCAATAAAAGTAACAGTTTTCAGCAATTTTCACACTTCATTTTAAACTTGTAAATGAGCTTATCTTTCCAAAAGCATTGTTTTATTTTGTCACTGTTTTATAGAGGGGTTTTGCTAATGGAAAAATACATCCTTTCCAGGAAAACTATAGTTCATCTGAACACCAAGTATGCTGAACTTAGAAAGGTTAACTTAGCACAAGAGCTTTAGTTGGGAGAATTAGTTAGAGCCTCCTGTAATCTCTGCAGGCACAAAGTCTCAAACTTTCATTCCTCAGCTAATTAGCACCAAAAAAAGGAGACTTTCCATATTGAAAAGCAGTATTACCACCCTTGCAATACACTCTGGCTTACAGAATTGCTGCAATGGATTTGGTCCAAGTCTACCTAGCCCCACAGACAGTCTAGAAAAGCATCTGAAGTATTTATGGTGAGAATAGCATGACTTTCTATCATGCATTGCCCAGCCTCCAGTACCCAGTGTTCAAAACATTCATATCTCAAGCCTCTAAGTTCCAGATCTTGGAGGTGTGGAGAAAGCCAGTATTTCTTCTTACTAGGTCTGTGTATGGCAATTTTGCTACATGTCCCCATTTCTGATGCCATTAAATCCTGCTTCACATCTCTTCACTACAGTAATAATATCATCAACATCTGTGATTACTTTCCCCACCTTCATCCTGCCCCATTTCTCACTTTGCAAATTGAAGGATCATTTTTACTCATCTCTTCCTGTATGACCTTTATTTCCTGATTCTTTTATAGTGCTCCTCCTTTGCTACCCTTCTCTGCTGTGTTTTTCGGTTTTTCACAATAGTTTTTTTTAAGAGAGTAGTACCAAAACTGCCAAAATTGTCAAATCTGGATACAGAATATTCCATAGCACAACACTTCTTTTGTGGAAAAATTATCTGAGAGTAAAACTTGAGAATTTAATTTTTAATTAAATTTCCAAGCAATCATCCCAAATAAGTGCACTATTCAAAGATTGCAGTGTTCTACCACTGAGTGACTCTTTGGTAAAAATTACCAATATTCATGTTTTGCCTAGCAAATGGAAAATAATTTATCATAACTGATTACCCAGGACAGTAGGGAATACTGTGCTAATTTATGTTGACTCTGGATGTCCTCAGAGCTGTGCATGTACAAATTAATAGTTTCACCAGATTTCAATGTAAGAATAATTCTATCACATGTAGGAATATGACTTTGGAGGGGCTAAAATTTCAAAAACAATGCAGAAAGTAATTTATGAAAACATTTTCAACATTTTTTTTTTTACCAGTTGTAATTTTAAGGCTTTCTATATATAATATTAGGCTTTCTATATTTTTTAAAAATATACATTTAATAATAGTAATGAAAGTCCATTTCGGTCAAGGATCCACAATCCTGATAACCCAAACCAATAAATAGCCAACATATATGAATACAATTTCAAGAATAAAGTCACTGAGAACAAACTTATATTACGTTAAATTTTTCTTGAATGAGACATGCAAAACTAACTGGGTGAGCTCAAAACTGGGTGTGCAAATATTTCATTTCTCTTCCTGGAAATCAGTTAGTTCTGATCTTTGGGCTTAATTAACAAATAGGAATGGATTTAAGTCAGGGAAATAAGGCTCAAATTCACAACATATTCAACATATTCCTGATGAATGCTTCATTTACATCATATATCATACCAAATATCTATTTAGAAGACAATTTTCGTAGAAGTCAGCAGTGACAGAGGACCTACTATTAAATAATTTCTAAAGCAAGTGCCTTTAAAGAATAATGTGGGAAATTTTTAGCTGTAATAAGATTTTTTTGTTTTAAGGGTGATTTTATTGACTCCAGTAGGAATAGAGATATCAGTATTTCCATATTAACTCAGCACCTCTGAAGGCTGTGAAATGACTGAATATGGTAGGTGCTGTTCTGGGTTTTTTTTCTAAATGAAACCAAGCTTTCACACTTAAGCAGCAGACAGAGGTAAAGATGAAGCAGGCAGGCAAGAGAAAGATAACCTTATCTTTGACACGATCTGTTAAACAAGAAATATCACCTCTTTGATCGTCCCAACACATATATCTCCTACCCCAAAAGAGCAACTGTGACATCCTGTAACTTGAAACCGATACTTTAAAGCAGTTTAGTGCCATTTAAATTATAGTCTGCTACACAAATAACTTGCAGTGAAATGTTTATCAGCTCTCTGACGTAGCTGCTTCCATTTATAGCTTATAAACTGCTTTTTACTGGTTCCTTCACATCTGATAACATGGCTTGAGAACAGGTGGTGAAAATGTTAGGCAATTATGAGAGCCTCTGTTTGTGTGTGTGTGGTCTCTTGCAGAGCCACTGACCACATACGAAGGCATTGCAAATGTCCCAAAGTTACATTTTCAGCCCCTGCAGTTGAGCATTGCCCTAGCCGGACTCTTTTTACAGCTGGGGTCTTTCTGGACTGTAAATAGCTTTGCTGAAGGGTTAAAAGTTCAGAATTATCAAAATCTATGTTTAAGAACAAATTTCACTCAAAGCAACTCACAGAATAGTTTTGAATCTGACTCAGTGTGGCTGAGTATTGTCCAGTGACACTGTGTAAAGCTGTTTTCTTATCAAGGTTCAGAAAGTGATAAGTTGGCCAAGGGAGGAATTGCATGTTACATTGTACCTTTGGAGGTTTACAGCAAATCCTGCTGGAATAAGTTGGCTTTTCAGAGATATATTAGCCTGAGTTGTTTAATTTTCTTTGCAAGAAGGGATAAAACCCTTCCGCAGTTTTATCATAGAAATATTCTCCAGAAGATTTTTTGCAATTTCCTATTACTCAGTTAAAAATATCTGCCTTTAGAAGGATAATACTCTCTGACTCCAGATTCAGATCTTTATTTTAGCAAAACAAGAACGAAGTGTTGTGATCAGTAATCCAATCAAGAAAGAATTAAACTGGTGGTAAAACCTTGCAAATTATTTCTGACATGTATAAAGCGTTTTAGTCAAAGTAAAGGGGTTTTCTAATTTGAAATCATTTTGAAGTTAGATGCTGTTGATGAGGACTTGTTTGCCTTGGACAGTGTGAGTGCTGTGAGACTGTTTCTGTCTAGTGGGTATAGTCCAGCTCAGAGTTTTCCACTTTTTCCCTGCGTTTGGATGCGACAGGTGCCATTTGCCATTATACAGAAACAGAAATAACTTCAAATATTTGCCATAGAGCTACAACAGGAATGCACATCTTGGATTTCATCAGCCATTAAAATAACTGTTGTAGAATTGAAAGGAGTAAAGTAATGGAGAGGATATTCTACAGATGGTGGGGTCTTGTGTTACCCCTTCCATCCCTGGACTCTCTCTCACCACAGCTGTATTTATCCAGGTCCCCTTCCCAATTACTGCTCAGTCATAACCTCCAGAAAAAGAGTGTGCACTGCAGTAAAAGATTTTAAGTACCATGTGCTGTCTTCTCTCTACAATGCATGTGCTTCCAAGAGGAGTTCAACAACAGATCTATGCATTTTATTTTATCTAAATGCTTTCAGACTGAGCTGGGGAAGAATAGTAAATCTGTACAGAAAATGTGCATGAACCACAATAATTTGAAAGAGGCATGTATGAGAAAGAATTCCTTCACAGAATCCCTTTGTGCTTCAGTAAAATACAATATACCTTGAGGTCATTGTACACAAATTCCTTTTGGAAGTTTTCCTTTTGGCATTTTTCTTTTGTGCAATTTTTGTTTCAAATAGTCCTGAAAGTTAGTTGGTGTAGGAACAATAAACAAAGTTTTGTGTTCCTGTTAATAATTTCTAAAATTCCAGGCAAGAAATGATGCCTGCTGCTCACACTTAAATATTATAGAATCATTGCCAATATCAGTTTCTTTCTGTTTGGCCATGAAATCATTTTTGACAAGCTAACTCCTTCTGCAAAATCTTTTTTTGCTACATTTATATGTCACTATTAACTTATCAGGTTCTTCTATTTGTCTGAGCTTACAAAAATGTGTGCGAATAAAGGGACAGGCTTTAAATGGACTCTGATTGTATAGTTCACCAAAAAATTACAATTTATACTGTTCTGACACTTTCAGTATGAGCTTATATTAGAGTTCAAGCTTGCCCTTTCAAAATAAATTGAAAAGAAAGCATTTTTTCATTTTCATATTGTTGCTGACACAAATATGGGCTTTTTTCATGGCCATGTCAAAAAAACCCTATCAAAAATATTTTGAGATTCTAAAATCACATGTCCAGAAATTAGGAAGTGGCAAAATTAAAGTAGAATCTCAAATTTACTCACTTTGGGACTCTTTTGAAAAGTTTTTAAGAAAATGTTCATTTATTTTTCCACTAGTTCCTCAACTTTGGCAGTGAGCACAACAGCTATTATTCAGGGAATGCAACACCTAAGAATTTCAGATGTGTACTTTGACTTTCTATTTTCCCTTATTTTCATGCTGGGAAAGTGTTGTTGTTTTGGGTTCTTTAATTAAAGCTTTTGTTAAGAATTTGCAGGTGAAGTGAACACCAGAATGGGAAAATTCAGTTCACATGATTGGTTTATCAATGTCAGGAAATGACTGAATATAGAGAATTATAACAGAAGGGTCAGGCTGCTTCCACTGATTGTGCTGTTATCACGGCAGAAACGGTGTGTTCTCAAAGGATCAAATTCATTAATACAATTTAAGATAGCTGACACAATGGACTATGGTGACCTTAGTGCAGGTTGTTCTTGTGGAGTATGCCCGTGACAATTGAGACTGAGAACTTGTATCTGTTCAGGAAAGCAGAGGGAAAAAAATAGAGACAAATGTGGTCTTACTCAAGTCCCTTTTCCTCCCTGCTGCTGGGGATTGGGTGCTGTAGGCTCCAGATACTTGCAGGAAACAAGGAAGAGAAAAACAGATTTTTAAAGGCTTGAATGTGAAATCAGTGTGCCTACCTAAGGGTTATTGGCAGTAGGACTGAAGATGGTACTTGGAAACACTACCACTGGTCCTCCTAGTAACTTTCCTCGTGGCTTTCCTGTTTACTTTGATACCCAGCTCAGGAGAAGTTGAAATACAAACCACCACAGTGTTTATACTAATATATACTCTTGTCTACCATGATTTCCTCTTTGAAATTTTCACTGCTGTTGTTCTACAGAACTTGGGAAGTCAAGGGTATAAATTAATTATTAACCTCTTATTAAACATAAGCTTTCTGCAGACATCTTAGCTAATACTGAATCCTAGCCAAGTAAGGCCGTCCCTAAATACAAACTAAAAAAGACAAGACACAGAACTTTCAGCAAAGTTGCAGCATTAACATAGGAAGAAACTTGTTACTGGGATATTTTGCTTGCTTTTCACTTTTCAGGCATTGGGCTATATTTAGGCCAAGTCTCAAGACTTTTTTTAAATTATGGGGAGCATAATTTATAAATGAAGCAGAGGATCATTGCATATTTTTCGGGGATTTGTTACAAAATACCAGAAAGCCACCCTTTATAGTGAATCTTGCAGTGCAGAGCAAACGTTCCTTAGGCTCAGCTATTACTCCTCACTTTGAGCTCTGTGGTTGTAGAAATTGCTTCAAAATCTCCATGGGTGTGCATGTGTTTAGGAACTAAGAACTGCTGAAGTACATATGGAAAACAAACAAATTGAGATGTGCTTGATATAGAACAGGTTTTAGGGTTACTGGTGAGGACATTATACTTTTAACTTTCTTTAAAAAGGGGCTTCTTTTGTGAGAGAAACAAGACTAAACCAAGGAACTGAAAACCCACAACCATTTCCTGCAGTAAGGAAACTGAAGTCTGTTTTCCTTTTCCATCCAAAGGGCCTCAGTCATGGGATGAACAGTAGGGTGTTTGGTGTATCATAGTGCATAACTGGTCAGGTTTGTCCTAAAATCAGTATTGGTGTTAGTTGTCCCCTGTAGAAAACAGTGATGTGGGACTGGTTCCTATGGAGATTCGTGCTTGCATCAGAAGAGTAGCATAAAAATTATGTATGGTGTTGAGAAAATGACACTGATCTGTAAGAGGGAGGAGGAGGTTGTTGGGTATTTGAGGGGGGTTTTTTTCCATTTTTTTTTCTTTTTGAGCTAATTCTAATGTCTGCTTCAGAACTTGCTTGGGAAACAAAGTCTAGCCATAGTTTACATAGCTCTATAAATAATGCCAGCTGTAGGACCATTCACACAACATTGACAGCAATGGATAAAAATACATAAAAACTCAATTTCTCAAACATTGCCTTTTAAGTACAGTAAATCAATGAGCATAAGTTCTCTGAAGCACCAACTGAGTTGAAATATAAATGTTTATAAAATATGAGGCTCCCAAGCAGATGGGCTAAGGGCTGCTTGGTAGTTTGCATGTAAAAGCAAAAATTTCTCAAGTGGCCACTGTTTGAATTTCTTTTACATTTAAGCTGTAAACTGGCAATGGAGCAAGTAGGGTTTGTAGAACTGCTAACCTATCACTACTTCACATGAGCTTAGTGGGAGCTGCAAGGCTTCACCAGTTATGAAAACCAAAATCAAATGCCATGCATTAAATTGTCCAGAAATATTCAAGTTTTAAATTTCTTTTGCCTTAGTGTTGTAGAGTTATCACTGGTAATCAAGTTTGTTAAACTTCATTTTCTGTTCTTCTAATGTCAAGGGAAAAAAGACAGCAGTCTTGAAATTTGAACTGATTGTGCACTGATAGGAAGCAATGACTGGAGAATGTTTGCATTCTTAATTATTTATGTGTCGTTTAAAATCATTCTATCATGAAAAATTACACGTCTAACTTGCTTTTTCATTGTTTGGTGGTTTCCCCCCCCCAGCATAGTCCACTGTTTTCTAAGGACTGTAAGATATAATGCATGTTACTTTAGGAAATTAGAGGAAAATCAAAGTGTTCAGCTAGTTGGTAGTCTTGTCTGCTCTGCTATTTTACAGTGGAACAGAGGTTGCCAGTATAGCAGTGGTATTTCTACTGATCTCCTCTAAAATGCTTTGGAGTCAATCAGCAATGAAAAAATAGAAATTAATCAACAAGATGCATTTAGGGATTGAATGTATAAGGAAATTACACATAATCAGGCTCAAAAAGCAGAATTTGTTTTTGTTTACCCGCTTGAAATTCTGTCAGACTTTACAAGAGGACAATCATATGCTAAAGGATTAATACCTCCTTGTCCCTCATGTCATTAAAGACCAAAAATCATCCAACAGAATTCAGTTTGCTATTATAACAGCATCAAAATAAATATTTTATGCCCAGTTTTGCAATGCATTCCTTCAGCCTCACTAGGGTTTTCTATTCACAACATACTATTCTAACTAATGGTTAAAATTAAATGTTATTATTATAGATTTTTAAAATGCTATTTAAGATTTTTTTTCAAAAAGCAGAGAAAATGGTAAGTAATTGCCAACATGAATAGTTCTACTCTTCAACTAAGAATCTCTCATTGCATAGGTTGTGATACAGGTTAAATACTTGCTTCTAATTTGGCATCTTACTTGCATAAGGCTGCTTTTCTCAAATAATTGTCTTTTGCTGATATAATTGATTATTACAAGTGGGATGCCACCATGGAAGGCAGTGCAAGGAGAGTTTAAGATGTAGTTTCTGCAGTCTTATGAAATAATACCTGTATGCTCACCCACATTCTCTGCATTATTTCAGTCCTGCATTTCTGGCCGTCAAAATATTCACCAGAAATACAAGTTTCCAAGTAATGACAATTTTATTTGCATGAATTTGTGGAAGTTTTGTGCTTAGCCTGCTAATGGATAGGATTATGGAGCTCTCCTTTAATTCTTGGTCATGCCAAAATATTACATATATGGGTAGTTTTTTTCTGGTTTTTTACCAATCCAATATGCTCCACAGCTGTATAAGGTTCACTTTTTCATTTGGAGATAGTAACAAAACATGTAGTTTACAGCTTTATTGAAAGAGAGTGGAATTGTTGAGAATTTTGAACAAAGAGGCCCTACAGACTTATGTTTATTCCCTATTATTGGGAGCATTCTTGCCCAACATTCAGTTTTGCAGCTCAGTGTACTGATGAATTTCAAAGTAAGAAATTACTGTTTTGCTCCCTTAGTCCCACCCATCAGCTATTACAGGACAAAGCATGTTCTTCATGTTTTATCAAGACACAGATTCACAACAACTTCTTTAGGAAGAAGAAGGAGCTAAGCAAACTGAAAATTTTGTGGGAAGCCTGTAGATTTTACTGCAAATTATTTTCGGATAAAACTGAGGTGCTGTTAACAGCAGGCTTGATCTTCTATATCAAACTTGAATTTCAAGAACAAGCACCATGCAAAGGTGCAAAGACTAAAAGGTTTCCAATGGGGGATAATAAGATGCTAAACTATCCATAGTTGATTTCTGATTGCGTGAAGAGGGACTGATTTTTACCACCAACTGTATAAGCAGAGAATTGGCAGATTTTATCTCAGCTCAAGAAAAAAGTCTGAGTAGCAACTTCCCCAAGTTTTAGTAGAGCAACTGTCAGATGTCTGGCAAAACATTTCCCCAGTTTTTATATGATCTATACCAAAAAGTGGTTTGAGTGTTTTGGCTGGACAGTTTGACTTGACTTTTTGTTTGCTCTGGAGATAATCAAGATATCACTAAATAAGATACTCTGTTTATTACACTGTGGGGATCAAAAGTATGTAAAAATTAAATGAGAAAGAAATTAAGAGCTATAAGGACCTTACAGAATTTACATTAACAAAACAAATAAAGATAAAAACCCCCCAAAACCAAACCAAAACAAACAGCAATTAAAATCTTGCTTAAATTAAGGAAGGTCCTTTTACTCCTATTTTTGGGACGCCAGAGTTTATGGGAAATTGAATGCTAACATTCAGTTGTGTGTAGTCATTCCTGCACGCTGAACAAGTCTCATGACCAATAGCTCAGCAGAGGATAACATCAGATTTGGATGAGAAGTTGTGTTCTCCCTTCTTCAAAATTTCAAAAAAGAAAAATTCTCACATCACAGTTGGACAAAAATATTGTTTACCTTTTCACAGGAATTTTTGGTCTTTTCCAAAAAATAAAGTGAATCAAAGCAGAGATTTTTACACAACATTTGCTTAGTCCACAAGACGTAGACAGAGCCAAGGTTTAAGTCCTCCATCTGAATCAGGCAGGTTTTCTGCCTTGTAGATGAATGTCCTGAACATTTTTCCTCCAGTAATGTAATGAATTACTCTGTGTGATTTGAAATTCTTCTTATTTTTTTCCCATAACTGACACACATTTGAAAGTTTCATGTTCTGTAGTTTTTTAATACTAAACAGCCCACCTGAAAATATCTGACTGGTTGTAATGAATGCATTTTTTCTCTGAAGTTTTCAATCTTTTGGTTTATGTCCAGTAATCTCAATATTGTTAATGTCCTTTCACTAGGTATCCTGTTCATGTTAAATCCTTTAACTGTAGATAAATTACAAAACTTTTGCCCCTGTGCTCCAGTCATTTCAGTTGGCTTTTAGTCAAATTGAAAACATAGTTTTAGTCAGCATTAGAATTGCTGTATTTAATTTGGCTTAAAGGCTGTATGTGTGCTCATAGTAGGCACAAAGGTACTGTTTCACAAGTCTTCTATTTTATCCTAGAATCAGTTTTAGCACACTTGCTTTTCAGAACTGTGGAAGTACTTTAGGGTCATTAGGCATTTGAATTAAGGGGTCTTATCATTCAATTCATTAACTTCTGGAGAGGGAGGCTGTATCTTCTGTTTATATTCAAGGAAATGAATGTCAAAGACTGCCATGTGTGTGGTGTAAATAAGAAAGGCCACCAGTGTAGAGCTTCCATTTTTGTGATGAGAACATAAAAGTCATTTGCTTCTGTTCCAGAGGTGATATTTTACTTAGACATCTGCTCTGTTTGCAGAAAGAAGGCAAAACATCTTTTGTTACTGATTTGCAGACTGAGGGGGTTTGGATATCAATTAAATGTAAGCTTTTTGAAAGTTGTTCTATAAACCTTCATGTTTTTCTGATAGACTGAGCAGTTCTTTGTTAAAATAAAATTTACATAAGAGACAGAGGAAATAAAGCAAATAAAGGGTGTGAGTTATCATTAAAATAATTGCACTACATCCCTGGAGCATTTTGCTGCTCATCATTAATTTTCTTAGGCTGTAATTCTACTATGAAAACTTTGCCATTGGGAATTATAACATCCTCTCTAAAGTACTCAACATAAAAAAAAGCCATTTTTGTATATGTTCACTGAGGGAAAAAATATTATGAATCTGGTTGTTCGGGGTAGCCAAGGGTGACAGAATTTTATAGGAAATAATTTAAGGGATTTTGCATGATCCATTCTTCTTGACATCTTCAAAACAAGGTCCTTATTCTTCTCAAAAACTTTTGAATCAATAAAAGCAAGGCAAGAGTGGAATATTGGATTTTTATTATAATTATGGGGCTCAAATGACTGGCAATAAAGTGTATGTAATTATTATATTTACCCTACACAACTATCATGCAAATAATCTATAGAGTAAAGATTCTTTATGCAAAATTTATTTTAATCTCTGAACTTATGCTTAGTGGCTAAATTGTCATGATTTGCAAGGAAGTGGTATATGCTTGTGTTCATTTGAACACAGACCGTTTTAAAGGTCAAAATTTGAGCAGTCATTCAATACAGGCAAGAAACAACCCATAAGAATACTCGAATTTCAGCTCTTTGCTGCACCAGTCATCATGAGAATATTTTTTTCTGTGCTGCAAGAATACTCTCTGCAGTTGCAGTTAATTCCATTGTCAATATCAGGACCACAAGTAACTTTATTACCAATTGCTTGCCCAGTATGTTCTCTATGTCGTTTATTAATTCTGTATGTAGCCCTGAGATCAGCCTGGCTCTTTCATTCCTTGAATCTTTGAAAAATGACTCTTAGGTACTAGGAAAATGCAATTTTTATTCCAGTATCATGATTACAATTGAAAGGATGCAACATAATCTAGACTCAAGCTCTTTAAAATTTCCCTCTTTGCATTTGATGGAATACTTTATGTTGTTATGATACACAAAAAAAGAAATCCCTTACACTACAGAAAATGCTAATACAGATAGACTAAACTATTTGTAAAAGATTATTTTAATCCCGGATATTTTATTTTTTTATTCTGCTCATATCTCCTAATTTAAACAGTTCAATTGAGGAAAGAAACACATAATACAGAAAGAAGACCTCCCAAGAAAAAAAAAAACAAACAAGAAAACCAAACAAACAAACAAAGAAAAAAGTTTGACTTTGCAAAATGAGAAGGTTCTAGAATAAAAAACATAAAATGAATGCCCTGGGACAATGACTTCAATGATTTCTGGTGCCTTGATGACTGTTTCCATTTTCTAATTTTGTGTGTATAAATATAATGTGTGTCCCCCTTGGTATTTTTAATGCAATCCAACAAAAATTGAAACATGTATAGTTTTATGCTGTGATGAACCTACAGCAATGCAATTGTGGTAGGTAATTAATAATACATTCTGGTAAACTATCTGACCTAAACAAAGACAGCTATAAATGGCCTGCTGCAGTAAACTCACAACTACGTGTTTAAAATAGGTGATGTGTTTGACATCTTTAAAAGTGATTAATACTACTTAACAAAACCAAAAGAACTCAGCATGTCGTGCTCAACAAGCATGTAGAGAACATTTGCATTGTCCTTTTGAGGCATTTTGTAAAGTTCTTCAAAAAGGAGAATGGCAGGAAATTTTTTCTTTAAAGAATAAAACTAATTTTTTTTCTATTTGATAAAAACAAGCAATAAATATTACACAGATAAAATTAATATTCTTCTGTTCATTAAGCTATCATACACCAGTTGCCTTGAGAAATTCCCCATTATGGAACAGCAAAGCTACTGGGATTTCCTCTCCAAACAGCAAGCAAACTGAAATGTTTGGACTGCACAGAAAATAGGGGGTAAATTTAATTGGATTTTCAGAAATTCTCAAGAATTTTACCTCAGATTGAACCAGTCTGGCTCCACAGTCGTATACAATATATCTAAGTGGATAAATAGCCCTGTTTTTCCCCTATGCAACAATACAATGTTACTTAAGGCATTATTATTAATGACAGTGTAAGTGGCAGAATTTGTAATTTGATCTAAGTTTAATACGGAAATAACTGAGAAAGAATTGGCAAATAATTTTTTAAGACATTTTGCATATTTTCCTATTATCTCCTTTCCACTCAAAAGTAGTCAACTGAGTCTGAATTTGAACTCTAAATGTCAAATGGTCTCATAGTAGATGGTGCAATGAATGGACAGTTCATGAGCTAGTTTTGTAAAGCTTTAACATTGGCTCTTAATTTCTTGAACCAAACCAAAAGAGATTAAAGGTTGTGTTTCTATTTCCAGCTTTTTTAAGTGGGTTAGGGGCCTTCTTCTTTGGAGCCGTCTCTAGTTACTCTCTGTTATTACTGCAACACGAATACTGCTGAGGATTGGGTTCAACTGGCACTAAAGTTCACAGTCCACATTGTGGTTGTTTGAAACTCTCTTTTTTCCTTCAAGGATTATTTTATTTAATTGCTAAAAGCCCACAAACGAACCATTTCAAAGGAAGAGATCTTTCTAATATGGAACAGTAAATTCCCCCATAAAAATGGAGTAAAAACAGCCTTATGTGTCCATAAGAACCTGAGAACAGTTTAGGACCAAAGTAACTCACAAGCTTCACACTGCAGTGTTTTGCTTTCTCCATCCAGAGGAAAGCAAAAAAGGTGCCATGGAGAAGAATTACAGAGTTACTGTGTCTCTATACACTTACAAAGTGCAGGGAAAGGCAATTACCTAGAAAGACCCAGAAATGTCTAGAATTAAAGCACAACAGATCCTGGACACACCTAATACACTACAACTTTATTTTATGTTTTACTCAAGGGTGAACTGTGACTTACTCAGTCAGCCAGAGAAAATTAAATTGTTAGTACCTGGTGGAAAAAAGCATTAGTGACTGTCTTTCACGCTCAGCTGTGTCTATAGAGAGGGCAAAGTTCCCCTGTCTGAATTATTTTGAATCCAGACAGCAAAGTGCTGTTTTGCCAGCAAGACTGGTTTGCTGCAAGTACAAGGACCAGCATGCTACCAGCTGCAAAATCACCAGCTGTTTGTTTCTGTGTTTAAAACATTTCGGGAAGCTTCCAAAAAACTCAGAGTCCTGCCTTCTACTCTGGCCTCAGGTAGTCTGGTGGCACAATCTGCCTACTTTACAGAAGTCATCCATGGGATGTGTTCACATGCATGGGCTAAAATAAACATTAACTGTGGCACTTAACATTTTCATCTAAATTTAAGTGAATATTTTTGTTATGGTGCTCATTTCCAAAAGAACAAGCAAGAAACTGTTGGAATATATGGAAACTTAATTCTGAAGTTTGTGTTTACACATGTAAAAATTTGTATGTGTATTCTTTAAAAAATGTTGTTATAACTCATCCTTACGTATCATTGAGCAGCACATCTCACTCTTCTGAAACTTTTGAGTGATAACATCATTTCTGTAGTTCTTACTATGACTAACATGTGCTTAGCCAGGCAGAGCATTTTAAGCACTCCAGTTCCCAAACCGTCCATGAAACGTCGTGAAGAATAGGAGAAAATTAAAAGCACAAGCAGCAAGGTAGGAGTTTCCATATATTGTCTTTGTGAGTGTACACTGATCTCAAATATTGATGTCTGAGATGTTCCTTTCATGCCATATGCAGAAATTAAGTGTCCTGTGAACTGAAAAATGAGGGTTCAGAGGAAAAATGTTAAACAGCTCTCAATGGACATGGACGCCTGCTTTTAATTCCATGGAGGCAGGAGAGAATATTAATGTTGTCTATATTGAAATAATTAAGAATAAAAGATGTTATTATAGTTGGTCTTAAATGCAGCAATTCTAGTTTGAGTCTGCATTATTTCTGCAAGGCGCTGTAGTTGGAGTCCTGCCACCGGGAAATCTCCCAGCAGTTCGTATGGCTACTGTTTTACTTTGCTTGGCTCAAAAGAAAGGAAAAAAAAAGCTGTGTGGAAAAATCATGAATTGTAGGAGGAATTGCACTGCCTCTGCAAGCTCATGAAGTGCAGGGCCAGGTAATTACCTAGAAAGGCTGAGAAATATGAGCCAATAAAGCAGAGCAGCTACTGGACGTGCCCATGTAGAAGCAGTGCTGTACGTGCCACCAAGATAGGTACAAGTGGTGAGTGACTGTCACTTGAGGGAATAGGACACTCAGCTTCAAGTCTGCAGAGTGGTACATGAGCCTCTGGTCACTGGTGGTTACCACCTGCAATGTCACAAAGAAGACACTTGCTATGCACAAGGTTTTCCAGATGCTCCAGATCTACTGGGTGATGCACATCCGAGCATGTGAGTGATTTTGTGTGGGCTTGTGTGTGTTTGGTTCAACAGTTCCACAACCAGAAGACCTGGGGTAGCTAATTGCCACGAAGTGGATGGATTCTTATCATGAAGCTGAAAGACAGGGAGGCAGATGTTTGAAACCAAAACTTCAAAGCAGTTTAATTGTTATAGTCATGTTTTTCTCAGACTTTAAAACCATGTTGATTACAGGTCCTATTCAATTAAACATGCTTACCTCATAGTCAGTATTAATTGCTTTCATTCTTCATGTTCTTTTCACAGAAAAAATATTAAAATGACTTAATAGTCAGGTAATTTCAATAGTTTCAGTTTGAATTGATTATCAAAGACCATAGCTAGATTTATGTCTCTGTGGTGTCTAAGGTTTCCTCTGTTGTAGGTTAAGTTTTTCAGGTTTCTTAAAGGGTAATTTCAGTGTGCATTTGTAAGGTATATGGCCAGATGTTACAGACATAGTCCTGGACTTCATATGCATACACAAGGAGCCCACAATGGCAGTGTACATTAATTAGTTTTTGAAACAAGATTAAGTTTTTATATAAATATAGGAGTAGATGAAGGAATCTAAATGAGAGACTTTTCCTATATCCCTTTTAGTATACCTCCATAGAGAACACCATGTCTTACATATAGTTCAAGTGTTTGGTACCTGGCTTTAGCACAACATGTTGAAAATGTGTCTCATCCTTATTAGAAAAATTAGATTATTCCAGGAAAAGTGGACGTATAAACTGCCACTCTCTAGCAGAATATCAGACATCACCCACAAGCTCAAATCAACCCATTTCTCAAAAACATGTCAGCAGAAGAAGGGAGTACCATATAATACTTGCTGGCCTGATCAGCTTTCCAAAATGGGAAATGCTTGTTGGTCAGCAGCATCAGTAAAGCAATTAAGAGCTGATGAACATGAACCATGTCTAGGACACCATAGTAGTGTCAGCAAGAGCAATGCTTCTTCAATTTGAAGACTGCCAGGACTGAAGGATTAGGTGTTTACAAGACGTGTGTTGTCCTGTATCAGAAAACAAGGAAGGGAATTTCTCACAACTCTTTTATTTTTCTTTGCCCAAATACACTTTGTTTCTATAGAGATGATATTAAGTAGCATATTTTCTTCCATTTTTCTTATTTATTTCTTTTAATTTATTTTCAAAGACTATGAAACATATTATTTAGACATAATCAAATCCTCAATAAAAAAAACCCAGATGAATTTTCATAGCAAAAAACTTCTGAGGCACCAACTTTCCCCTGTGCTTTCAAAATCTTTGCATGAAAAACAAAGCAAAACCAAGCCACAAATGGCTCAGCATTCTTACAAAACTTCTTAGTACATCAAGCCTCCCACCAGATTCAATGGGATGTCACTGTGTGGTTTGCTTTGGATTAATTTAAAAGGAATAGTGCAGGCAAATCACAACCAAAGTAGATTTCCAAAGAACATCTTCCTTGAGGTAGTCAAAAATCATTGCAGTTGTGCATGCAGCAGAGTACCTTCTTCACACTGAGTTTTGTAGCAGTGTCAGATACTTAGGAATACAGCACTTTAACCACTGCAGTGCCCAATTTTTAAGTACCTTTCCTGCTCTGGAACACACTGTCCTAGTTTTGGGTGTCTGGGTTTCCAAAGCCGTGCCTAAAATAAGAGAGCAGGATGCCAAATCATTGAACCAGCAATAGCCACCATGCTGTACAGAGAATGGGACCTTCCATCATATTCTGCTGAAAATGCTCCAGTGTCACAATTAAACAAGTAGAACAATTAAAAACAGTAGAACAATTAAACAAGGTTTGAAGCCAAGGATGGAACAAACAGAATTTCCCTGTCTTCTTGCAGCGTAGGAAACTTCTTATGTGCTGCTCCAAACTTCAAAGTTTCTCTAACCCAAGGATTAAGGGTGATGGAGATAAATGAAGGAAAAAGAGGTATAACACAAGCACACCAGTCCTCTGTAAAAGAGGGTGTATCATACAAACTATTCACTTTAGCATAGTCTTGACAGAAATGAAACTGTCGCATAAACTGAAGAAAAAGTTATAAGGGAAAAATCTCTATAAATTGATAAAAAATATCTGTGACTTCATGCAACATAAATTCTTGTTTTTCCTGTAAGTCTTCAGAATCTTAAGTGAAGGAAGAGGTAGTGAAATCGATACAGAGGCTGAAGGAGAACTGAAGGCACTAGGATGCCCTTTTTCTTAAAAGTCCACGAGAGCTTTATTGGAAAACAACCTCTTGACTTGCACAAAGTCAACTTGAAAACTATTAAGTACTTGACTTACTAATGTGATTCCTTCAATGATATCTGATTGCATATGAAGAGCAAGAATTTGACATGTTACCTTTTGATTTGAGAGGGAAGGGAGGTCTCTTTAGGAGTCAATAATATCATGAGTATTGTCTCACTTGTACCCAGAACTGACAACAGAACTTTGCCCATATTTATGACTGAGACTCCGAGCATTTCAGATGGTTTTTAGTGTAAGGGAACTCATTTCTTAGAAAGCTTAAGCATAACCAGTGAGAAGTTAAAAATCCCATGCAGTGGGATAGAATTTGTGAAGGAATAAAAGTAATGGGTAGAGTCTGTATACAGGTAGTAAAGAGAAATTAGTTTGTGCTTGACAGCAGCTGCTAGATTTTCTTTTCAGTGATGAGTAGTTTTAACTCTGGATAAGATGTGTTGCAATAACTCATTAAGCTTTCCTTCTATTGGTAGGCATTTATGAGGCTCAGTCATCACAGGTTTGGAAACGGAAGATTTTCCCTCTTTGGGTTTTCTTCCTTCTTATCTTCAGTAGAAAGGCTTGACCCATGTGCTGGTTCCTTACTTTAGTGTTGGCTAGTGTTGCTTCCGTGTTTTCCATGTCTACAGGGAACAGCTGTGTGGTCTGCGCTCTGAGATATTGAGAAAACCTACAATATCCTTTCAAAGAGAAAAATTGGCATGAATTTTTTCTAAAATTTGGTGATTTTGTAACTGTGAATTTGTTTTCCTAGAATTATCAAAATAAGATTTTCTTCTCTCAGATCCTCAACAGAGGATCTTTCATTTGAAGGTTTCAATTTCTTAGTCTCAGTCATGTTATAGAGCAAAGTTTTAGCCAAAGCATGCAGTTGGTTCATGTCATCTAAGACTGAAGACACCTGAAATAACCTTGAGTTAAGAGGACTGTTGCATTTGAGTTGAAGGATTATCTAAGATGAGTAGGTTTGAATAGAATCTTGTTTTCAGCGGTGATATTTAGAATATTGTTAATGAGAGATTATGCAAAAGCTTATCAATAAACAGATGACGTTTGTCATGTATGTTTAGATCATGCTGTTGTACCTCTGAACACATACAGGTCACACATATTCAGATGAAAAATTCTGAGGAAATAGTTGGGTTTTTCCTCGTATATGACTCACTGTGTAACTCACAGCTATTTGTGAATTCTTGAAGATTTCCACAATTTTTAAATAATTTCTGCTTCAATGCATAAAACTCGTGTTCATGCAGAATAAGCTAGACTCCTAACCTGTTTCTTTCTCAGCTGATGCTTCCTAAGTAACCACTTGCCCCCAAAGCCAGAGCCTTGGAAAAACGTAAAGAGTGAATCTGGAAGTGGTGGCTTAAAGTCTGGAAATCAACAAATAAAGAGCATAGTTCTTACTGGCAGCAATCTTTACTGTCTTGTGACTGATGGTATCTACCTCTGTGTGCATTTAGTCAGCCTGTAAAGGGATATGTTGTCTTTTTCCTGTAATACTGCTTGCAGCCCAGCAC
Organism: Luscinia megarhynchos; assembly: GCA_034336665.1. NCBI lineage: Eukaryota > Metazoa > Chordata > Aves > Passeriformes > Muscicapidae > Luscinia > Luscinia megarhynchos. Next base: position 37,747,212 of record CM067592.1, on the reverse strand, counting down.
CTCCTGTGCCTCCTCCTGATGAAGTTGCTTGAATATGTTTTCTTAATATAATTTCTCTGCTGAAAACATCACATTTTGCTATCACCTATGCATAGCTCCCAAAGACTGTGACAATTTTGTTCACATACATATGATATTTCCGTGGAGATTGTACATTTGTTAATTTACTATACTTATGCAGACTTTTAATTGTTGTCAGATGTTTTTCCTGTACTAACAATAATAAAAGTTCTGTTGCTCTGTTCACAAATTTAAAGAGGGAGACAAAAGTGGTTTAACATTGCCTAATGGTTTCAGCCTTAATTTGTTAGTCTGTATTGTCCAGTCCTTTACCAATCTCTGCTGTCCATACATCTTGTCCACATTTCTCAACCGATTTTTAGAAGGCTGTGGCAAGATGTACAAAATGGTATTCTACCACATAATAGAAAGACAAATCCTTGCTTCCTTCCTTTCTTCCTCATTTTTTTTAATCTACTCCCTTTTTGTCCTGTTCCTTTGGTCTCTCATTATGTACATTATATTATGTTAGAAAAAAACTCTCCATAAAAGTAATATACCAACATCCTCAGTCAGCTCTTGAAGTGTCCACTTTCATGATGATAAGAACCAGGACAGCCAGTGAAGCCCTGATCTTTTATAGTCTGCTGTTAAAAGTACAGAAAGTCTTCATGTCTCTATCGTGTGACAAACATAAAACAGTAATAGGCCTCACTTCTGAAAGCAATGTTAATTAAAAAAATATTTGTACCATTATTTTATTTGCTAATAAAAAGCAATATGGAAAACCTGAGCCATTTGAAACACTTCTGTATAAAAATAAACCTTGAGAGTAGATATAATCCTTCTCACTAATATAAGCATTTAATTGATTGCCTTCAAGCAGTTTTAATAAGGATCTTCATGATAACCTGAGAGAAAAAAGAACAAACTTATCACACCAGAATTTCTCTGAAATAGCTAAGGGGTCAAAAAAGTAATCTTTAGCTGGAAATGTTCTTCTAACGTGTGGCTTTTTTTCTCATAAATATTACAAATCTCATTCTTTGAAAACAAAGCCTCATGTATTATAAGCAGAACATAGTCTGAGATGGGTTTGCATAACAAATAGTGAAGTTCTAAATCTGAAGGATGATAAAGTAAAAAGCCAAAAAACAGACAGGATGTATCTACTCAAAAATAATAGTCAAGAAATTTCATTTTTCAGAAGAGTTATGTTTTCAAGAGAAAAAGTATTGGATGGCTAAAAAAAGTGTGTATGCAAATAGTATTCTAATACAACTGCTCTTTATAGCAGTAAGAGGCAACTTTACAGTAAAGTTTCTCTGACTTCATGGCTTAAACTTTCTTTTGAGTTTAGCGTCTTCATTATTTGTAATTAAATAAACCAAATTTAAGCAACAAAAAAAAAATTTAAAATCATAGAACAGGTTTTTTTTGGTTTTTTTTTAGAAAGGACCTTTAAGATGATCTAGCTCCCACACTTCTACCATGAGCAGGGACACCTTATATCAGATTACTCAGAGCCATATCAACCCTGGTCTTGACTGTCTCCAGGAATGGTGACTCCACAACCTCTCTGGATGACTTGTTGAAGCGACTCACCACTCTCACAGTAAAGAATTTCTTCCTAATATCTAATCTAAACTTGCCATCTTTCAGTTTGAAGCCATTATCCCTTGTTCTATCACACATGCCTTTGTGAAAAGTCCCTCCCCAGGCTCCTTGCAGACAACTTTTAGGTACTGAAAGGCCAAAATAAGGTTATTCTCTGTGTTGAATAACCTAGTCCCTCTGAGTATGACTTCATAAGAAGAGTGCTCCAGTCCTCTGATCACCCTTGCGTCTTCCTATGGAATTGGTCCCACAGGTCAGAAGCCTTGGAGCTGGATACAGTACTCCAAACAGAATAGAGAATAGAGGGGGAGAATAGAGGGGGGGAATCATGTCCCTTGACCTGCTGGCCACTCCTTTTGATGAAGGTCACAATGCATTTGTCCTTCATGGCTGCAAGTGTACATTGCTGGGTCACGTCAACATTCTTGTAAGCCAGCCCCCCGAAGTTTTTCTCTGCATAGCTGCTCTCAATTCATTTGCTGTCCAGACTGTATTTGTGCTTGGGATTCCCTGATACAGGTGCAGGACCCAGCACTTGGCAATGTTGAACTTGATGAGGTTTACACAGGCCATCTCCCAAGTCTACCAAGGATCCCCTGCAGAGTGACTGTGCCACACAGCTTGGTGCTGTCAGTGAACTTGCCGAGGGTACACCCAATCCCATTGTCTGTGTCACTGACAAAGCTGCTAAAAAGCCCCAATACTGAGCCTTGAGGACACCACTCATCACTGCTCTCCACTCTCTAGTCTAGGAGTGAGACCATCCAAGCCAATCAATTCCACATCTTTTCATTTTAGAGATGAGGATGTCATGTGTGATAGTGCCAAGTGATTTGCTCAAGGCCAGACAGATGATATTTGTTTCTTTTCCCAACTCACTTGGCCTGTAGCACCATCATAGGCAGCCACAAAATTTGCCAGGCACGATTTGCTGTTAGTACAACTGTGTTGGCTGTCACCAGTCACCTCTTTATTTCTCGTGCGTCTTCTCATAGCTTCCAGTAGGATCTGCTCCATATCCAAATCTGCTCTGACTTGAGGTGAAACTGCCCAGGCTGCAGCTCCACATGTCTTCTGTTCTTCACTTTTAAAAATGGTCTTAGGTTTCCTCTTTTTCAGTCAGTGAGAACTTCACTACTCTGTCATGACTTCTCAAATATGATGGATTAGCCTCTTCTTTGGCCAGGTCCCTCAGGACACCCACAAATATCTCATCAGCTCCTGTCAACTTGTGAAACTTTAGGCTCCTAAGATGTTTTTGAACCTGGTCTTGTAGAGCAGGCAGTTTTTCATTCTCCTAGCCCCTGGCTTTTCTTTCTGTGACTTGAGCAATGTGACTGGTTTACTACCTATTGAAGGCTGAGGCGAAACTGTCATTGAGTACATCAGCCTTCTCAATCATGAGTAACTAGGTCTCCTGTTTCTTTCTGGAGAGGGCACACATTTTCCCTAGCCTACATTTTATCACCAATGTGCCTACAGAAGCTTTACTTGTTTCCCTTGACATCCCTGGCCACATTTACTTCGATCACGATTTAATCTTTCCTAACCTGACTCTTGTCTGGAGTTGCTCTGAACAGTTTCTGTGCATTCCTTACACAACTCGTCCAGTGTCTGTAGGCTTCCTTTTTGTATTTGGCTTTTTCCAGGAGCTCTTTATTCATCCACACAAGCCTTTTAGCATTTTCACCTGACTTCCTCTTTGTTGGATGCATTGCTCTTGAGCTGGGAGGAAATTATTGTTAAACACCATCCAGCTCTCTTGGGCTCCTCTTCCCTCCAAGTCTCAATGCCATGGCACTCTACCAAGGAGGTCCTTCAAGAGGCCAAAATCAGCTCTGCAGAAGTCTAACACAGAGAGATCCCTATCTGCTCTCATTGTTTCCCTAAGGATCTTGAACTCCATGGTTTCATGGTCTCTGCAGCCCAGCCTGCCCTCGGGCTTGCCATTCCCCACCAGGCCCTCCTTGCTGGTGAGAATAAGGTCCAGCTCAGTGCCTCTCATCCTTGGCTCCTCTATTACTAGAAGAAGGAAATTTACATCAGTGCATTCCAGGAACCTCTTGGATTGCCTATGCTCTGCTGTGTTCTCCCTCCAACAGGGGTTTGAAGCCTCCTAAAGTCGCCCATGAAGATCAGGTTGTGAACATGAGACTGCTCACACACATCTGTAGAGGCCCTCATCAGCTTGTGAACATATTTCATATTTTCATAAGAGAGAAATCCTCGGGCTTATCTCTTCTCTCAGCAAGCCCAACTTAGATTCCACCCCCCTCCTATTTTCTGAAGCTAGAGCATAGGTAGATAAAGAGGAGATGAGCCATGCACACCTCTGTCTCTCACAGAAGTGTTTAAGGTACCTAATTTTCAACCTTGCAATGAGGCCAATAGAAAACATGTGAGCTGGACGCTCTTTCCAAAGTGGTAAGGAGCAAGTTCTGAGAATGTGTAGCATTTCTCAGGATTACTGTTTTGCAAGCAGATAGAGAAATTTAGCAATGAAGAAGTCTGAAGTCTGTCAAAATTGTGTTCAATCTCAATTATTTTAATTTTTTTCTTGAATAGTAGCATAATTGAATTGCTGAAAATGTTAAAAGCTTAGTCAGTATATTGTATGTCATCAGAGACAGAACACAAGATGGATATAAGTCTCATGGTAATGGTACTTCAGTGGTTCTAGCACCACTATGGGGGCTACCTTTATGCAAATATAAACAGTCTGCAGTGTGTAATTGTCTCCTTTGAAATGCCATTTAAGTCTTTATTTCTTTATGGTGTATGAACATGCAGTTCTGCTCAGATAATATGAGGCAGCTAGATGATCTGTAATTGATAGAAGCACAAATTAGTTTTGCTTGGCTTTAATGTAAAAGTCGACCTCATATGTCCTAATACTTTGATGATAAAAAGATTTTGAATATCTTATAAGCATGGATAAGTAGCTAGCAGAGTGTTCTCCCCTCCCTCTCAATTTCTATAATATAATGACCCTACACTAGCAGTTTGCTGAGAAGGAATTCAAATAGCCTGTTCAGCAAACCAGGTGCAGTCATGGGATGTCACTATTCTTTGTTAGACACATTTCAAGAATAGTTTTAAACCATCCAATGAGACTGGAAACAGACCTGGATGCATAAAATGAAAAATTCAAAGCTGAGCCTATAAACAGCTCTGTGTTTTTTATTTAGCTAATTTAATTACATGAACTTAAAACAGACCAAACAGCAACATTCTTCTACAACTTGATGCATTTTAGATGCTGTGAGTGTTTTCTTGTGGGAGAGAGAAGAGAGGCACACAGAGCTCTCTCTGAAAGCAATTAAATACTAATAACAGAGAGTGACATCATGCTGCATGACTCCTTCAATTAGAACACCAAGTCATTTCTGACTTAATCATTGCCACTTGTTAATTTGTTCTCTAGAAGTCTTAGCAAACCTGCTTCTTGTCCCAATTTAGAATAGTATTTCTGATTCTGGTGCCTTTTAAACAGAATTCCCATTGAATGCAGCCTTCTATTAAAACAGATTCTTGTATTTTTTCCTACAGTAGAACAGGACAGCGATAGCTTACATGAAAACCTAATAAAAAATAAACAAATTTCCATTTGCTATTGTAAGAGTAGAGATTGAATCCTCCTTTTACTGAGACTTAAAAAATGTTTTGCCATTGACTGCAGCAGAAAGCAAATTAGTCCAGTTTGTGTAAATTACTGTACACCTTCCCAAGACATCACCATACAGTTTGTAAGAAAATTGTGATTTTATGTCTGGTCATATATTTAAAGTACTTGGGGAAAATACAGAGAATTAGTAACATTTTAAAATTTGTAAATATTTAAATAATATTACCAGAGTAGGAATAACCAGGGATATTCCTATAAATTGTAAGACAGTTAATTATATTAATTGGGACTTGCTATACATAATTATTTTTGGTTCTTTAACCTGAAGACATTTCCCATTCTGTGTTCTTATTTATGAATATCATCATGTTATTGAAGCCATCTGTTTTTCAATCTTTTGTGTTCTAAATCTAAATGACTGACATTTCAACTACCAGTTTCAAAGTAGTACAGCAGCAAGTTACTACCTAATAATTTTAGAAAGATAAATTTGAGAACAAACCCTTGTTTTCCATCCTCAAATCAGTCTTGACTCACAGGAGGTAATTTTCCATTGAAGTCATTGTACACTATTGGTTCCAAAACCCTTTCTAATAATCAGGCCTCTCTAATACCTATAACAGCTCTTAATCTTGCATGTGGTTTTGACTGAATTGACATTGTTTGCCAGGATAACTGTTTACAAGGCTGTCAGAACTATAACTGGGCCTGTGAGGTGTACTGAGGCTTGTCTGAGCTGAACATGACCTGGACAGTTCAGGACTGGACTTCAACTGAAGACAATCCCACACTGATATATGTAAAAGCTGGTAAACATTATGACCTTTTGCAAAAAAATGTGTAAGGAGAGGAGGGAAAGAAGAAAGGAAGGAAAATAAAAGTGGTGAATAAACAACAGACATCAACAAGAAAAACAAAATAACAAAAAAACATCTGCAACAGTTTTGGAGGGAATAAAAAATATTGCATTGGAAAGGGATAATATGATTTTTAAATATCTTTTTTTTACAAAATTTTACAAGCTAAATGTCTTTGAAATGAAATTCAGATAAATGCAAGTAAAACAGTAGAATTTCAAGACCTCAGCAGAAGTGAAGCTTCTATCTATAATTTTAAGGGCATGTTAATTTCTTTTCTCTGTGAAATGCTTCAGAAACTTAAGCCAATAAGCCCTCCATATAGCCCTGCAAAATATATAGTATCCCTATTTTACAGGTGAAGAAAGACTAAGCAACCTGGGTTAGACCACAAGAAAATGATGTTTCAGAGTTAAATTAGACATTTATAGTTCTGTGCTCCGACCATTAAATCACATCTCTTCATCCATCCATGACTATTAACAAAATTACTTCCAAATTAACAGTGGAGCACAATCTTGCAGTCCTTCTGCAGTATCCCTCTTCTCACTTCTTCCTTTTTCAACGGAGTGCTCACAGACTTTATTTCCTAGTGAAAGCTGAAATACTGGGACCTACTCAGGGTATTATATGAATGTGGAAAAGTCCCTGTGCAACAAAAGTGATCCAGAGCTTTCTGCAGTGCAGAAGGTCGTGCATCTGGCATCTGCACCTGGTGGAAAGCTATTCAAAAGAAAACAGTGGAGCCATTTTCCTACGGCTACACGTGTGCCTCCCACAGAGAGCTGCAGCTTCTGGCGCAGGATATGGACAGGAACTCTGTTACCACTCAGTACTTTTTCAACAAGGGAAACTTCTGAACTTATAACAATTGAGGTGCCTCTTCCTTACTAAGTCTACTGGTCTGTTAGTGTGCTGTATGTCACCTTTCCTCCCAGGAAACAATGGGCAAAAATCTCTAGTAATAATCTTCATTTATTATTTTTCATTTCACAACAGAGTGCAGGCATAGAAATAAAAATGTTCCAGCTAGATCAAAAAGTGCAGTATTTTTCAGATTACTAAAACCAAATAATTCAATTGGATTAGAACATAGTAATTAGGACAGTTTCTAAAGCTTTTACTAGATATTTGTTTCTTTCTTCTATTTTTCTCTGTCTTATCACTTATTTTTCTGTAGCCATTTTATTTCTGTTTGACCAATGTGAGAGAAATCCTCTTCCCTTTCCTGTCAAAGGCAGCAGTGAATACCTCCCTTTGCATCCAGGTTTTACTGCATGCATGTGATACATGTGCAATGCATGGTATTATAGCTTCTTGCTGTTTTAGAATATTATATATATATATACTGTCTTTCTGCCTGAAAGAGAAGTATCTGCTATGTACTTCACAGCAATACATTTTCTATGATGGATGAGGACGTTGGTCTTTGCACAATTCCAGTGGAGTAATTAGGGTGACACTAGGACACAGCATCTGTTTCAGGAGCTGAGAGCCACCTTGTGAAGATAAAAAGATTTTATCACAGGAAGAAAATTAACACTTTTGACTCCTTTTCTAGGCCTGCCCATATCCTACAAGGAATACCTTTGGTGGGTCACAACTGAATGTTATCATTTAGAAGAAAGTAAAGTTTCACTGAGCAGATATATACAAGGTACTGTAATGTGAAGAAGACACAAATCCTGAGTTAGGAAAGCTCAGAATACAGGGGAGAGGAGAAAGGAAGGAGAGAAGTGTACAGACAGAATGATAGACAGATAGATTGGTTATAATAACAAATTACATTAAGGCCAATGTTTTGAAAGACCTTCTGTGCACCAAAAGTTCAGCAAGTAGGTGTCCTTGCAGAACATGGAGAAAAATTTTCTGAACAAACACCACTGTCTGTTGGGCAGGCTGAGGTGAAGTCAGGTCACAGCCTACCTCCAAGCCTTGAGGTCTGGATTCTCTCCCACTCACCACAGCTGCTGCTGGACAGAGGAGAAAGCCAGGCCCAGATAGTTAATTCCTGTTAATACAGCACATTAGAAAAATTGCACCCAGATTTGCTGCCAAGGCAGAACCACAAGAAGTTTGCTGGTTGTGTCAACTGGTCTCAGTCCCACCCTTCTCATCCTTCACTGAGTTTCAAGACAGTTTGTAAGATCAGAGGACTGTGTTTGAAAAAGCCATTGGAAAAGCCTGAATCACCCAGAGCTTTACCCGAGTCTGCAGTGGTGTTGAGCTCTGCTGGTGACACAGCTCAGCTGACTGACAGGCTGATGCTATAGCACTGCTTCTCAGCCTAGCAGTGCACAGTGAAGAAGTGTGTGTGCATATTTGCCTTGAGATTACCCTTGTGTTGCCTTTGACATGACAAAATTTGCGAATCCAGATCAGAGAGGTGGAACTGACTTCAGAGATACCCAGGTGATGGTGTCATCAGAGGACTTTTTGTCAAGTGGTGCAGGCTGTATGCTTACATAATTTAAAAGAAAATTATGACCTCTGAATTTCATCATGTGCTTGTGTGTGTTTTTTCTTCTGTTTTTGCACCTGAGATGCTGCACCAAGGTAGATGCTGCAAAACAGTGCATCTTTCAGAGATTTGAGTGTATGTATTGATTGGCAGTTTCTTCTGAATCCACTGACTTAGGGAAATTGTGTCGACAAGCCTTCAGAGCTGGAAGGCATAAATACATCAGCTTAAGCAAAAAGATTTTCAAGTGCATCCAAAAGCAGCCAGACTACTGAGATTTTTGTGGTTCCCAGCGTGACACAGCAAATGCACAGCCCTGATATGAGAGGAAGGATAAGCTCTGCTACCCTTACTTGATTAGGTAACTATTTTATTCACAGGCATGGAAGTTGCCGTTGCAAGTTAAGAATTAGAGAACTTGTGAGTTGTAAACCTCATTAATGAAGCAATGAATTAGTGAATTAATATATTAAACTAATCTGCAAAGGGGATAGAGCCCTTTTTAAACATATTTGTATGTTTCTTTCCTAGAAAAAATCTAATTTGTGAAATACCTTGTCCTGTGCATTTGAGATACAAATGGGCTGTGGCTGTTGTTATGGTTTTCCGTAACTGTTCCTATAACTGTTCTATATGTCTTTGAAAATATTAGCTGAATTATTTAGAATCATAGAATCATGCAACATCTCAAGTAATAAGGAATCTGTAAGTATCTTCGAATCCAGCACCCTGTTCCTCACACCACTTCCTAACAGTAAACTGCATTACCAAGAACGTTGTCCAGGCTTTTCTTGAATTCTGACAGTCCTGGCGCCTATTCCAGCTGAACAATCCTAGTGACCTCAGCTGCTCCTCATTAGTCTTGCCTTTAGACCTCTGCAGGATCTCAGTCACCCTCCTCTGGACATTGTTTTATTTTCTTATGTTGTGGCACCCACACCAGCCCCCAGCACTGGAGGTGAGGCTGCCCCAGCTCAGGGCAGAGCAGGACAATCCCCTCCCTTGCCCAGCTGTGTTGCTGTCCCTGATGCCCCCAGGACAGGGCTGTCCCTCCTGGCTCCAGGACACTGCTGGCTCAGGTTCAGCTTGCCATCGACCAGGACCCAGGATTTTTTTCCCTGGGACTGCCCTCTAGTCTCTGACCCCTAATTTGTAAACATAATGAGGATTCCCCCACCCCCAGGTGGAGAATCCAACACTTGTTAAATTGCATTCAGTTAATGATTACACAGATCTTTTTCCTATCCAGTTCTCCCTCCGCTCTCAATGGAGTCTGCAGCTCCTTTTATTTTAGTATCTCTGGCAATCTTGCTTTATGTACATTCAACTCCTCTGACCAGATAATTTATAAAAACACTGGGGAGTACTGCCCCTAAACATGAGCTCTGGGGAACTCCACTGATGAAACTGCCTTCACTATAGCACTTTGGACCAGACCCCTTCACCAGTTGTTCACCCGTCCTGTTATGGACTTGTCTAGTTTATATGCTTTGGGAGACAGTATCAAAAGCTTTGCTAAAATCCCAAACCACCAATCTACTGGCTTCTCTTGGCCAGCTAGATGGGTGGCCTAGCCACAAGGAAATTAAGCTGGTTAAGTAAGACTTTCCCTTTGTGAGCCTGTGCTGGCTATGACCACTGAAGACTGAGACCATTGGCTCTCAAATGTTTGTCTATAAATCCCAGGAAAACTTTCTCCATAATTTTACCAGGCAATAAAGTGAAACTGACAGGACTGTATTTACCAGGGTCTTCCTCCTTATACTTATGCTTCCTTCTTGAAAATTGCAAGTCTTTACAGAATCATAGAATTGGAGAATGGTTTGGGTTGAAAGGACCCTAAGATCATCTAGTCCAAAATTTCTGCCAGGGACAAGGGCATCTTCCACTCAAGCAGGTTGCTCAAAGCCCCATCCAGCTTGACCTTAAACACTTCCAGAGACTTGGCATCCACCACTTCTCCGGGCAACATATGTTCCAGTGGCCACCACCCCCACAGCCACCTCACATTTACCAGTTGACTCTTCAGAAGTTGAAAAGTAGTGGAGAGAGGTCTTGTGAAGACATCAGCCAGATCTTTCAGTACCCTGGGATGAGTTTCATCAGGTTCTATGGACGTATGTGCATCCAGCTGGATCAGCAAGTCACAAATTCAGAGTTAACCGGGAGTTTATATTTTGTCCAGTTATTATCTTCCAGCTCTTCAGGTTCTGGGACCCAGGGACAATTATTGCTATTGAAGACTGGGCAAAGAAGGCATTAAACCTGTTTGCTTTGTCCACATCCCAATTTGAGAGGTGACAAGCCTTATCAAGTAATGGGTCACTGTTATGTCTGCCTCTCTCATGACTAACATATAATAAAAAGCTATTTTAGTTGTCATTCACAGTGCCAGCCAGCTGGAGCTCTAATTGAGCTTCAGCTACATGTATTTTCTCCCTACAGTAGCAAACAACATCTCAGTAATCCTCCCATGTAACCTGTCCTGGTGTCCAGTGCCCATACACTTTCATTTTCCTCCTAAGTTCCAGCAGATCCCTCCTGACCCAAGCCAGCCTCACGACCCACTTGCTTGACTTTCGACACTTCAGAATTGCCTGCTTCTGCACTCTTAAGACAGAGCTCTTAAAAAGTTAGCAGCATTCATGGACTTTAATCTTTAGTTGTTGTACCGTGCATTTTGTGTATCCTTTGGCAGGGCAGGAGAAGCATTTTGAGACCTTTATACCCAGTATGCCTGTAGACTAGATGGATCTGAAGGATGGAGGTGGAGTTTCCATTACTATGGCTTGCAATCTGTGTGGATCCCTCACACCATGCTCTGGCAATTACAATGGTGTTCATGCTAACAGTGAAGTTCCTATCAATGTCATCCGTGTCCAGGTGCTTCCTACCTGGTTGCTGGATGGCATTTCACATAGGCTATTGCCAGGAGCAGCTCAGTTGTAGTAGCCAGGACAAAAACCAACAGCAAAATTTACCTCCCAGGTAAATTTTCTGAGTTTCAACTTGGTCATGTCATGGACAAGGTGAAATCAGCTGCAACAGCTCTTGCTTCTTGGAAATAGTGTGAGATGTTTGTCCTTCACCAAGGCACTATCTCTTCCAGACCCGGTTATGTGATTCTCCTGTGGGGACACCTGTCAGATCTCAGACAGAACTCCTGAAATTGAGCATTTTTCTCTCCTCACACAAAATTCTTTTCACTACACAAAAACGCAGTTTTGCCATGCTTCCAAACATATGATTACCTAGTAATTAATGAAAGACTGGTTTTCTCATGCTGGCCTTCAAACTGAGTGAGTAATTAACTCTCCTCCTTTTACAAAAAGGAGTGTTTTCTCAGCTTCAAGTCAGACTCCAGACTGTGATTCATTTAGGGTTCTCACAAGAAGCTAGTGAGAAAAGAAGTATCCTAGAATCACTGTAAATACATTTCCCAGATGTCTTACACTTCAGTTGGGATTTGCACAAATGGCCTTTGAGACTAAATGAACCCCACTAATCTGCAGTGCAAAACTACCCCTATTGCATTTTCTGTTTGTTACCACAAGCAGTAGGATGACAGTTTGATTGCATTCATGATGTTTAAGGAACCAGGACTTCCCTTCTGTTACCAGAAGAGAAATCACTTGCTTTGAAACAGAAGAGCATGAAAGTTCATTTTTAAAGCCTTAATCAATAGCTCTTCATGAATGTTTTATTTTAGAGATTAGAGGAAATTATCTCAGGCTAAAGGTATGTGGCTATGCATTACCATGAAAAAAGTGGTATTCCACACTACACACCATTCAAGGACTGCAGTTAAAACCAAAAAGAGTAAATGTCACCAAGCTATAATTTCTGTTCACAACTGCAGACTGATTGAAATGCATGACCTTCTTGTACTACAAGTAAGAGTCAGCCTTTCTCCAGAGGACACAGCAAATCCAAGTAGAGACTCATAGAGCATGTAATTCGAGTAAAAAGTAATGAACTTAAAAGGAAATGTAATTCAAATAATGGCTGCAGTGTATTTTAAAATTAGGGTCTGCCTTCGCTGCAGTTTCACAGCTCCCACTGAAGTCTCTAAAGTGGGCAGTAAATAACAGAAATATGGGGCTTGATATTCAAGTGACTGCTACAGGAGGGACAAAACCTCTAACTAAATTCACAGTGGTGAGTGTGTTCAGGAGGACTTTTTGTGGGGAATGAATAAAGCCTGTCATTTTGTACTGATTTTAAGTAGTTGATCATATCAATCTTTCTTTTGAATAGTCCTTCTGCTTATCAATCACATTAATCATTTTTGGTAAAAAAAATTAGTTCTTCAGGAATCAAATGAAAAATTCTCATCAGGGAGAGGCAAGGCTGGATCCATTACTGGCTTACTTCAGAGAATCCCATCCATTTTATTTAGTATTTGCTGCCTCATATCAAAATTACTTTGTGTCTGTGAAAAAAGAGGCAAGACTTGGAATGGTTGGAGAGAACTGTGGAGGTGATAATCTTTATGAAGATTCTTGAATCTTTTCCACATTTAATAAATCCAGCAGTGTCTTTTCATAATGTTCTTTACTTCAACATGTCTTTCAGGGTTTATCAAGAGACCCTGTTGTTCATGATGGATGGAATATTTCCAAGCCTACTAAAACTATATACATATATTAAAATGCAGCTTAATTATAATGTAGTTCCCAGAGCAGGTAAGAATTTATTTGGTAATACCAGTGACATCTGTCCACTGATTTTCTCTCTAAATTTAACTAACAAAGTACTCCTTCCTTCAGAACTCATAAATGAGTGTTCAGCAGTCTGGTACTTATTTTATAAAGTAAGTAAATTTCAATAAAACTTCAGATCTCAGAAAAAAAGTCTCTCTCCCTTACAATAAAATCCTTAAAACAACATGATTTCTTTCAAGACAATGGCAATTAACCCTGTTTTGCACTGACAAAAGTAGAGAGGAGAAAAGAACTTGCAAAGGCACATCAGTTTTACATAAATGCAATTTACCAGCTTAGGTAGGGACAGGTGTCAGTTCTTCAGGGGTATCTTAGCAAATATAGACTTACAAATCTTAATGAAATAACATAAAAAGCATCATAAGAGAAAAACCTTGAAATTTTCCTGGAAATTTTGAGGCAATGCTGCTGTTTCTTCAGGCAAAATCTAAGAAGGCCAATTCTTTATTGTATATTTTTGCATGTATTTTCATTTGAATCCCAAGTAGCTAACTATTGCAAATCTAGCTATTTCTAACAAAATTATTGTAATTTCCAGTTACTAAATTTTGTTTTCTTTGATTCATTTCCAAGCAAAAAGAGGCAGCATCAAAGTCATCATTACTTCCATGTGCAAATAACTGCCTCTTTATATTTCAACTCCCTTTGAAGGTTAGTAAATTCCATTTATTATTTCCAAGACTATCTATTTTAAAGATAATGAAGTATATGTTAAGAAGTTTCTTTGGATTAAGCCAACAGATAGTGTCTACCAGATTTAGTGGTGCAAGTTAATGATGATTTCTTCTCCTTTTTTTTTTTCTTTCTGTTTTATTCTAGCATGTTTTGCCAGAATTCACCAAGCCTTGCAAATGTCAGCAGCCAAGCCATCAGCACCATTTACTCATTTCCCCACCAGGAGGGTGAGGGAGAGAATTGGAGGGGTAAAAGCCTTCAGAGGTTGGGATAAATACACTTTAATAGGGAAAGGAAAAGCCATGCAAACAAGCAAAGCAAGTCAAGGAATTACTTCAGTGCTTCCCATAGGCAGGCAGTGTTCTCCAAGACAACAGGGCCCCATCACACAGAGCAGTGACTTGGGAAAACAAATGCCATCACTCCAAATGTTCCCCTTTCCTTCTTCATCCCCTCAGCTCTGCCCTCTGGTCAGTTGGGGTCACCTGTCCTGGCTGTGTCTCCTCCCATGCCCCCATCCCGGTCTCCTCACCATCGTGGCAGCACAAAAAGCAGAAAAGGCCCTGGCTCTGTGCAAGCCCTGCTCAGCAACAACAAAAGTGTCTCTCCATTATCAACCCTGTGCTCAGCACAAATCCGAAACTCAGCCCTACACTGGCTACTGAGAAGGTTAATGCTACCCCAGCCCAAAACAGCACAGATCTTTGGTCTGTTCTGGGCAAAACCAGGTGGATGAACACCATCAGTTGGCCAATAGGTGGTACGGAAGAATTGGAGATTATTATCTTCAGTTAGAACTGTCATTTCTGTAATGAGTATTCAACCAGGACATGAGAAAAAGAGAAGGTTTAATATGCTTGAAGAAAAATGTTGTGAACACAAAACCCCATTATGATGCGTTTACTGTCCTGCAAGAGACACGCACTGATTAGTGAAATAATTAGTTCCTGTCTTATTGCCATGCCATGTAATATAGACAAGCACTACAGTATCTCAGAAAATACAAAGCATCAAAAATTGTGTGTATAACTTGGGTTATCACAATATTTTTTTTTGTCATAACATCAACATAGAACAGTCTTCCTGAGTGGTGTTAAACTCTTGTCCTTATTGCACAGTGTATGAATAATCACAATTTTTTTTTTAGTGATAGTTTGTGTCTTTTTGCTTAATAACTATGCTAAAACAAATGATACCTTCTATTTTCTAATTTTTTAAACTTTATTTCAAAGTATTAAAATATTCTACAAAATATGTACCAACTGTGATAATTTTTTATTTATTCAGTAATAAATCACACATTAAGGACTGTGGGTTTTTTGCTATTTCAATTAGTTTCAGCTAATTCATATTATGTTGTTGCTGGTCCCATATTACTTGAGCATGCGGCAATATTTCTGACAAAAATACTTAAAATTCCAAATTTAGATGTTCATGTCCATGAGTAGTTATGAATGGAAATTTTAAAGTTATTTTTTGGACTAAAGTAAGTTAGTTGTGTGAGTGATAATTGTAGGTAAGAGAGATGAAGGGGAGATAATATAGACCTAAAGTAGGAGTTGCATGTTTTAATATTCAACCATTTATTTCAGCACTGTAGAACTATATGGCTATTTTTGAAACATTTGCTCCTTATTCTTAGGATTGAAAACTCTATATAAGGACAATCTGCAGTATAGGAACATTGCCTGGAGCACGCAGGGTTGGTGCATGATTCCTGATTATGAGACACAGCTCAGAGTTGGCTAGTAGAGCTGCAGCTGGAGAGAGGTGACAAGGAGAGATTCTATAGCTACTTTTTCAGTGCAAAACTAAGCTAGGGGAAAAAATCTGGATAAAGCCCTGTGAAACTTGCTTTGGGTGGGCTAGACTGAATGATCTCAGGCCCCAAGTGATTCTGTGATGCTGTGAGTGTGCAAACCAAGCAGCAGTAGCCTTCCTCAAAACTATTCTAGACAATTTTACAGCAAAGCAGTCTTCATTCCAAACTGCTTTGTCAGCAGGGAGGTCTTGTTCTTTGAAAGGATTTTATGTTCGAAGAAGCCTTTTTAGCCAAATTCAACTTTTTACTTTTGCAAACTCCATTCCTTGTGGATATCACAGTAACCCTTTTGAAGGGTGAAACATCCTTAAAAACATCCCCTAACGTGTTTCTAATTAGAGCATACAGCAAATAACTCGAACATTTGTGTTACAAACTCACTGAACTTTAAATATGTGAATAATCAACAGAACAGTTCAGAAAGTGAAAGTTAAAACCATATTTAGGTGTTAGGTTTGGATTCCAGTTCAGGAAGGCAAAGGGAAACAGCATCATTGGTCCCCTTTTTGAGTCTGAGGAATTTCAGTCTTTACTATAAGGTAAACAGTTTGTGCAGTCTTAATACCTGAATGTTTGGTAGCCACAGACTAGAAGTCCAGAAGGAGTTAGGAGGAACTTCTACAAGGTTCTCCAAACAAGATACAGTTTCTTGCCATCAAAAGTTATGAGTTTTTCCAGGAAAATTTGGCATGAAATTGCATTAGAAATTTTGTTGGATGTACTAAACAAAAGAAAAAATCAGATGCAAAATTTACACTGCTAATACAGTGATCTAAAATGCAAGTTTACAATGTCTTAAGAAAAGAATGAATGAGAATCTTTTTCCTTTAGGAAACTAAATTAAAAAGACAGGCCAAAAAAAGATATAATTCCTCAGTGAATGCTTCAGTTTTGAACAAATAAGATTAAGCCTGTGAACAACCTTATCTGGAATCATATTGCTCACATTCCTGTAGTGGTACAGAAACTAGCTCAGAGAGCTGAAGTAGGATGTGATGTTTTGGAGAATATGGCATATCAAAAGCCCCAACACAGCCTTCCTCAAAAGGAAAAATACCTGTAGGACAAACTGCCATTCTCACATAGTATTACTGTTCATCAGACTTTCAAATTGTTTAAAAAGAACACAGATATAGAGAAATCAACAGGACTGTAAGCAATTAATACCAACAGATCCGAAATTGCTGGTATGTCAGAAAGAGTAGAACTATGACAGATTTAGCAGTCTCCTGATGGATCTCCTGAACATTTCTGAGTGAGAAACTACTTTGTTTCCATCTGATGAGGGCAGAAAGGTGTAGGTTTTCATACTCTAAATGGGTTATCAGCAAGACGGAATTCCTGGAAAGGCTGAAGAGCAAGATTGGAAGTCCAGCTTTGGCATCACTGGATGCAAGATCAAAGTAAAACTTTGGGATCTCTGGAAGGCCTGTGACTGCTCAAAGCTTCAACTGGGATGGACCTGGTCACTCAGCATCTCGTATCAAAATGTTTGTCTGTCCATCTTCAGCCTTAGAGTATGGCAAAGGTTAGGCATTATACTGTAGGGGGAAATCTAGGACAGACTCTTGAATCCTTACAAACATTCTTTTCACTTATAGACATACCAGCAATCGCTTTTCTTGAATTTAATCTCTCAATTTTACATGAATAAAGGAAAAAAAGAAAGGAAAAGAAAAATAACAATTTCAGCTCACATAACATCCACATGGCAAAAACCCATCTGGCATTTATCTTTGTTATTAATTGACTTCACAGCTAAGGGCTTCAAAGAGGAGCCGTGTGGGAACTGGTAATAATGTTATTTCAAAATTTGTTTTCATTTAAACTCGAATCAATGTGCTATATTTAGAAATTTCTTATAAAAGTGGATTTAAATAAATTATTTCAGTCTCATAGTATTACTTTAAAAGGCTATCAAAATATTCCTTCTAAATTTTGATGGCTTTCTTCTGTTTTCTTGTTTAGTTGTTGAAGTCTTTTTCAAATGGACTTTCAAGTTGCTATTAAAAGAAAAAAAATCAGACTATTCTCTTCAGAGTTTTGAAATATTTCATGCTGGTTTATTCTGTTCTGCCTTCCCAGTCACTACATTCCCATGCTTCAGTGCAGACTGAAAGCCATTCTCTTTCCGTGAAAAATTTTTGACATCTGTCTACAAGGAATCAGCTTTCTAGAAGACACTGTCAAACAATCTTTAAAAAAACAAAGAGAAATTCTGGAGGTATTTGTGCTGACTGCCCCTCATCATTATTGGTTGACATTCCACAGTATCTTGTCCATGTCCTACGGATATTCCATCTGATCTGTGCTCCTGCCTGCTCAGTTATATCTTCCTTAGGCACAAGGGACTCTATCCTGCAGGTTTCTGGAGGATTTCTTTGAAAGTAGTTGCACATTATCTACAAAATTCACCTTATTTTGTAATGTGTTCAAAAGATGATGGTACATACATAACTTGCCTTTGTAAGCTCGGCTTTACTAAAGTAAGCTAGTACTTCTTGTTTTCAATTGTTTTGTCTCATTTTGTTTCAAAAAGCCAAAACACGCCATTGTAATAGCAATAACTTTCATTTCTGAAGCTTAAATTTTAAAAATATGTGTATTTTCCTAGGGAATTCTAGTTTTTACAAGAAAAGAAAAAACCATCTTTGGGGAAAGGATAAAAAATTTCCGAGTCATATCTTTTCTGAAAGTTAGAATATGCAAAATTGCATTACAAGCTGCTGTACATTTTCAACATTAGTGGAAGCTTCACATTACAACTGCAGAATTCAAACATTTTATGTGATATGGTGTTATTATACAGTAATTTTTATGCTTTCCACTTTACAGATTTGAAACAAAAAATATTAGAGTCCAGTTTGTTCCCGTGGCAAGAATTACTTGCAGAACTTCTAGAAGTGTATTCCACATGTGTCTGTGATGCATGCCAGAAACAGTAAATGAATGTCATTTATGGTGGCTCTGTTGTTATCTACAGTTGCAGAGAGCAGAGGATAAAGCTGTGCTTTTGAAAGTTTGTGAAGGACATTCTTATTGTTAAGGTCCTGTTTTAGCTAGAAGGGGAAAGGTGAGAAACAGGTAACCCGTGTGGGATTTTAAAGCAGTGACTGGGATGGAAAACTAAGCTAGAATTCAGTGGAAAAAAAAATATTCAAAAGATTGCACCAATGTTGCCAATACTGTGGTGAATGTATACAAACACTCACTGATACACAAACCTAGGTTTTCAAGAGAATATCCAGGTTTGGGACCACAATATTTTACATCACTTGGCACTATACAGGTGAAAATCTGGCCCCTGGCTCACAGACAGCACACACACCACTCTGTATCTAAATGCAGCTTCCAGACTAATTGATAGGGGGGCGTTCGGTTGTGATGATGCAGATCACACTCATTTTTAGCACAGGTTAAGGAAAAGGTGCCAGGAAAACCCAGCTGAATCCCAGCGAGTGTCTGAGCCTGGTGTTCAGAGCAAATGTGGGTGGGCAGTCCCGAGCTGTTTATGCTGGCCCAGACACGCCCGAATGCCAGCTGCTGGCAGCCAGATGAGAGGGCACAGCCAGCCTAGCGGTGCAGTGAGGGCTTTCTCTGAAGAAAGCATTACAAGAAAAAGCTACAGGTCAAAGTCCCATCATATGTAACATTTCGAGACCTGAACATTTGACAGACTTCTTTCAAAAAGCGTGATTGGTTCCAAATTGTAGTTATTAACAAAATATCTCCAGCGCACCTCAGTGTAAAAATAGAATAAACGGGGACTGGGGGAAGCCTCCCATTATCTTAAAATGTGTTCACAAAATTTTGGGGTAGAAAGGCTAAAGGAGTTTTTTTTTTCATTTCACAGTGTTTTTGAGTAGTTAACTTTTTCTCATACACTCCTTCAAAGAAAAATGGGAGGGGCAGAAAAACTCATTGAAACTGTGTATTTCTTCACCAAAAAAAAAAAAAGCAAATAACAAAACTTCTCTCAGAATTCACATGAAACCAACTCCTATTGGGTAACTTTGAAAATTTCTTCTCTGGCTAATTAGGCATGAAGAAAGGAAGTGAGCCAGCATTCTTTTGTTGATAGCATACCCATGCCGATGAGACTTAGCCACAGCCCCGCATCAAAGGCAGCTCTCTGGAAAGAGGACTCACAGGAGGGAACAAAGAATAAGGGATGGGTAGGAATTTACTCTGTCACAGTACTGACACACTGGTTTTTAGGTTCTGACATTGAGAAAAAGTTATACTTTCTAGAGAGACAAAAGAAAATCCATCTCCAGGACGTTAAGACCATAGTCATAATTGAATTTATTATCTGTCAGAGGAAGAATGGGGTTTATTTTTTTTTTTCTTTGCTTTTTTCTTTTCTTTTCTTTGAGATCATCTTGAATGGTTAAGGAGTGAGAATCAGAAAGGGAGATATACTAGTGAAATCAAACTCTGGCCTCCCTGAGACAGGAGCAGCCACCAGAAACAGAGTGACTTGCTCAGGGGACAAGGGAAGGACTAGAGATATCATGTACCCGGACTTCTGTAAAGCCTTTTACATTGCTACCCACAACATCCTTCTTTTTAAATCAAAGAGAGAAGGATTTGATGGGCAGAGTCTTAGATAGATAAGAAATTGTGTGGACAGCCACATCCAGAGTCTAGTGGTCAGCAGCTCGGACTCCTCATGGACACCAGTGACAAGTGGTGACCCCCAGGGGTCTGGAGTGGAAGGTGGAACTGTGGAGGGAGTCCAGAGGAGGGACACCAAGATGTTCAGAGGGATACAGCACCTCTTCTGTGAAGAAAGGCTGAGAGATCTGGGCTTGTTCAGCCTGGAAAAGAGAAGGTTTAGGGTGAATTAATTGTAGCCTTACAGTTCCTGAAGGGAGCCCACAAGAAAGATGAAGGCGGACAATTTACAGGGCATGCAGTGACAGGGCAAGGAGCAATCACTTCAAACTGAGAGTAGACTTAGATATTAGGAAGAAATTCTCTTCTGTGGGAATGCTCGGGCACTGGAATAGTTGCTGAGAGAAGTTGTGGATGCCCCATCCCTGGGAGCGTTTAAAGCCAGGTAGTATGGAGCTCTGAGAGTCCTGGTCTAGTGGGAAGTGTCTCTCCACACACAGGTGGAATTGGAACTAGATTATTCTAGTCATTCAAGCCATAGAATGGTTGAAAACTGTCCAGTTTGATGTTTGATAAGGAAACTTTACCTCACGACTGAAAAAGAAAAAACAAATAAAGTTAACTTTTTCAGCTGAGAAGAACAGAGCAACAGGAAGTTACAAAGAAGGTCTGACAATTAAACCCAGAAAGGTGTCTGTGGGTATTGGAAAGGGAGTTTTAGTCAATGACCCTCTCCCAGTGGAGAAGAGCCCCTGCAGTTTTTCCTCTTTGGCATATTGACTTAAAAATATAATTTGCACAAAACTCTCCCTTGAGTCAGTCTGTTCCGGAAGCACGATAAGCAAAAAAGAATATACTGTAGGGGAAGGGAAGGGAAGTTTCAGGAAAGGGAAGTTTCAGGGAAGGGAAGTTTCAGGGAAGGGAAGTTTCAGGGAAGTTTCAGGGAAGGGAAGGGAAGTTTCAGGAAAGGGAAGTTTCAGGGAAGGGAAGGGAAGTTTCAGGAAAGGGAAGTTTCAGGGAAGTTTCAGGGAAGTTTCAGGGAAGTTTCAGGGAAGTTTCAAGGGGAAGTTTCAGGGAAGTTTCAGGGAAGTTTCAGGGAAGGGAAGGGAAGTTTCAGGGAAGTTTCAGGGGAAGTTTCAGGGAAGTTTCAGGGAAGGGAAGGGAAGGGAAGGGAAGGGAAGGGAAGGGAAGGGGAAGGGAAGGGAAGGGAAGGGGAAGGGAAGGGAAGGGAAGGGAAGGGAAGGGAAGGGAAGGGAAGGGAAGGGAAGGGGAAGGGGGAAGGGGAAGGGAAGGGGGAAGGGAAAGGGGAAGGGGAAGGGGGAAGGGAAGAGGGAAGGGGAAGGGAAGGGAAGGGAAGGGAAGGGAAGGGAATATCATCCGTATGTATTTCTGTGTATGAATATTTATAAAATATTATATTTAAGTGAAGCAGAAAAATGTGTTATTTAAGTAATTATGAAAAAGGCCAGACAGCATTTAATTCTCAGAGAGAATATATTTTTTCATAGGTGATTCATGACTAATGTTTACATTGGATCTATATCAATATACATTTTAAGCTAGGATCATACTATTATTTTCTATCTTCAGACTAGCTTAAATCTAGTCCTCAGTCTCTCTCTTTGCCTTTAAAAATAATCATTGGTAACAAAAGATTCTACTGACAGAACCTAGGTTCCTGTGCTGACTGAAATTCAGTGCAAGATAGCTGTCTTGGCTAATGCATGGAAAAACATAATTTAGTTATGTTGATGCTGCAGTGGTAATTGCAGTAAAATGAAAGAGGGAAAGGTTTCCTCATAAAAGAAAATATGTATTTCCTGAAGTACTTACTAGATAAGCAGGCACAGTGTGCTGCTGAAGCCAGGAATGAAACACAAGATGAATGTCCTTGTGCCAAAGGCTGATGAGGGGATAAGCTGAGCTGAGGGAAGACCATGGGGAGTTGAGTTGTGGCTGCTAGGATGAGAAAGGTGGGAAGGGTGAAATTCATTGAGTGGCCTTTAAGAAGTAGTTTCACCTGTCCTGTGGAGGGTTATCCCCTGAGCCAGACCTCTTTTGCAGCTCAGAAGTACTTAATTAACTTTCAAAGACTCAGAATTTATCTAAATTGCTCTTTCACTGCTCTTTGCAATCTGCTACAGTGGACACTTGCCTGGTTTTCTCATCCTTAAATTCACAAGTCCATGATTCATTACAACATGACACTGCAGAATGATGTCCATCTGCTCCTTTATTTTTGAAATACAAGTTTAAAAAAGCATAGTCTGTCCTCTATAGTCTTTTCATGGAGACCCAAGGGCTTACAGCCCTCATAGAATGTTGTCTACCTGCATCATACAGCAGAATTACAGCTCTTGGATCTGATAAATGTACATGGTGTTTGCATCAGTCTATCTGTTCCAGAAAAATAATGAAAACTAACCATGCTCCTGTCATGGTGCCAGGGCTTTGCTTATTTTCAATAATAATGTCCAGGACAACGTAGATTTTTAATTTCATAGGACTTCCATCCTGGTAAAAGATGTTGAGGTATTTAATATAAGTTTTTCATACAACTAGAGTACTGGCAGGATTTTGGTAATTGTTCTAAGCTCCACATTTTTCTAATGTCCTTAATATTAGCAATCATGCACATTTATGCATGATTCTGTATTGATTAAAAACAGCACTACACATATGAGGGTGTCATTTTCTTTCCCCTCCTCTTCATAGAGACTTCCATGAATGAAAAGTTCAAAGTCTTGTCAAATCACTTAAATTGTACAGCCATATATTCAATTTCCTATCTTCTGAGTAACTGTCTATAGCAGCACCTCTCTTTCATAATTTTACATGAGATAGTATATTGTAATTACATAGCCATAAGTTAAAATTGATCCAAGATGATGTTACTGTCATACATAACTTCCACATCTCTCTGCTGACATTGTTCTAACAAGGACAGTGATTGGATTAACCCTGTTCAACCCAAAAGATTCAGATGTTTAGCAATGTGAGCAGGAGTCAGATTCCAACAATTTACCAAGCAATTAGATGAATCTCTCTTAACACAGTGACACAATGGTTGTGTAGATTTAATCCATAGTTATTCAGTGGAGTTCCAACCTCAGAAACACTAAGGTAGTTGACAATCAAAGCACTGATTCAGTTCTGAAAGAGTAATACTAAAGAGAAAATATTACAAACTTACAGTAAGTTGAAGGTGATTCCAAGAAGTTTGCTTAAAAATAGATATATCATAAAAAGTGATAGGCAAATAATTGTTTTAAAGGACCCCAAAACCTGAGCACAAGCTTAATTTTTGATCTAACAATTACCTCACCCAAAACTGATTTAATAATTTTAAATATATAGTATGCATGTCTCATACAAAGCAATACCACATCTCATATATAGTGACACCACATATATTCAAACATAGATGCATCGTTTTAAACCACAAATCAATATTGAAAAACTCTATTCTATCATACTTTTCTTTAAATTTACTTATATGTTAGAATTATAAGATCCCAGACTCTCAGTTTTAAATTACACTGCAAGTTAAATGTTGGTTAAAAAGATGCTATAATGAAATGAGATGTAAATCTACACTTACAAAAATCCAAACATTAATTCAATGAAGAAAAATTGCAGCTTTTTCTGGGATCAGAGATAGCTTTGAATGTACAGTAGTCCATTTGTTAATGAATGCACAATAGCCAGGAAATAAGAGACCTGTTTCATTATGGCTGTCCCATAGTTACTCTAACCCTTATATTGCAAGAGCATGAAGAGAATAAAAACTTCTTAAGCTGGTTGTCCTTTACTCTGAGACAGGATAATCTTTGAGAAACATTTTACGGTGCATCTTTTGAAGA
This sequence comes from Luscinia megarhynchos, assembly GCA_034336665.1. Taxonomy (NCBI): domain Eukaryota; kingdom Metazoa; phylum Chordata; class Aves; order Passeriformes; family Muscicapidae; genus Luscinia; species Luscinia megarhynchos. The sequence continues at coordinate 37,722,951 of CM067592.1, read as the reverse complement.
AAAGTGCATTAGTCTTTACTGAAAAAACATTTGGTTGACCTTGAAAATAAAGCATTCATGAGAAGTATGAGCAGAAGTTTTCATTATTCCTTAAGCCCTCCCTTCAGAGAGACAAAAAATTCCTCCCTCCATTGCAGCTCCACAATACCCAGTTGCCAAGCAACTGATCTTTTATGGTGGATCTCCATGGCAACTGATGTAAACAAAATCATAAATCCCATTACCTAACTAACACTAAGGCTGTGCTATAAAAGGAGAAAGAATCGTGCTGAAGTTTAAAGACATAATATGTACGAGTGACAATGAGATTTTTAAAAAAAACCAAAAAACTGTTGCTGAAATTACAGTTAATATGGTTCTTCTTACCAAACATTCTCATTTTTCTGAAAGCCATTCCAAATAATTTTTCTCTTAATTTGATAAGTGCATTTTCAGCATAATTATGATGCATGAGGAAAGCACTGCACAGACAGGTAGTCAGGTTAATGCTGCAGTCACTATTAAGACCAGCCTGTGCATGGAAGAATTGTTACAGTGAATTGAAGAGCCTTTGGGTAGATAAATTTAAGCTGCAGTTGACTGGTAAACTAGAGTGGCCCAGAAGGTTCCACCATTCTTGCCTATGAGAAAGTCAAAATAGAAGTGACAACACAGAGTTCATCTTTGTTCCCAGTGAGAAATTTGTACTGGTCAGAACAGGTCAGAATGGAACACAAGCTCATGGACTCTTCAGAAGGGTCTTGCAGCTATGGCAAAAAGACCAGGACAAGGCAGACCAGACCTGTGCATGCAGCATTTTCTTTAACTCAGTGGTTGTAGGTCTAACACCCACCTAGGCACCCTTGTCAAGTCATTTTAGCAGAGACCTTTAAAGATAGAAACAATGGCATTTTGCATCTTTGAGAGGAAATAAGCTTCATTTTCATGTTTGTCCTACTTAGTTTCTATTTATATGTTTCGCTGTATGTCACAGACAGCAAATGTCTGGGGCTTTTCTCTTCTTAAATACTTCCTTCTGGATAAACTCTGTCTTTTAAATATCAGTTGGGCATATGCACAATGTCGCCTAAGGTGGCATCTAGTTATGCTTTTTGTCACAAATCATGAATCTAAAAAGTGAACCACAGCTGGCACTTTTGTGACTGATTCTACTTTTAAATATGATCAGCTTGCAATACTTCCAAATACAAAGAAATCACCATACATACAGATCTGTGTATTTTCGTTTAAATCTGACCATAACGTTTGTTTCTTGACCAGTGTGTGTTTAAGTTATGCTTCCAAGAAGGAAAGAAATTTTTGTACCCAAAACAAATATCACATTTTTCTTATCTGAATTGATAGTGCAGGTGAACTGATTAATTTTAGAAACAAGTATATGATTTGTATTATAAATTTAACAATTTTTTTAAGTATGCAAAAGTTAAAACTCACAACTGCAAATTAATAATAGTGGCAAGGGTGTTAGTTTTGAATGTATACAAATTATTCTAAAGTACTGACTATTTTTATGTGAACATCTGTAGTCTTTTAAAAACTATATACATTAAAGGTTTTTGCGTGAAGCCAGTAATAAAAAAAGGAAAATTGTCATTTATGGACATCTTCACTGGAAGAGTTTTGGATTTCTTTTTGTCCCTTATTGGCTCAAAGCAGTATCTTTTAAAATGGATTACTGAATGGTGAAACAAGGACTGAAGAAACCACATGTTGAACCTTAGGTACGTACATTCTAAGTCAAAAATACACTTTTCAGATACATGTTACTGTATTATGGCATTCCATAGTTCAAATTTAACTAACTGGTCCATTTAGAAAAAAATGTACCTGTCATTTAGCATTTCCTTTAGAGAGAAGCGGCCTTTTAGAAATGTTAAGTGAAATTCACAATAGTCCTTGTCAATGATAATTAAGTCCTTTAGCAACTCTCTAGCCTCTAAAAACTTGTTTTGATAAGTAAGACAGACATACCAGAAATTCCCCAAAGCACCTTTCTAGGTCTGCCTGTATGAAGAATCTGGGTGTTTTTGTAAAAATATTGTGGGGTTTGTGTGGTCTCCCTTTCTCAGTTGAATTACTCTCTAATTGCTTTACAGATACAGTTTGAGTTAGAAAGGGATTGGAACAGCAAGATCCTTAGAATAATAGGATCACAGAAACATAGAATCAGAGAATGGTTTGTATTGAGAGGGACCTTAAAGATGGTGTAGTTCCAGCCCTCCTGCCACAGGCAGGGGCACCTTCCACTAGACCAGGCTGCTCAGGGTCCTGTCCAGCCTTGAACACCTCCAATGATAGGGAGTCCACAACCTCCCTGGATAACCTCTTGCAATGCCTCAATACCTTCACAGTAATTAATTTCTTCCTAATGTAAGTCTAAAACTACCCTCTTTCAGATTTAAGCCATTCTTCTTTTTCTTATCACTGCATTCTCTTGTGAAAAGTCCCTCTCCTCCTTCTAGGACCCTTTTAGATTTTTGGAGGCCACCATAAGGTCTTCTGGAACCCTCTCTTCTCCAGATTGAATAACCCCAACTGTCCCAACCTGTGTTCACAGTGACCAGTGGTGTCCCCAGGGGTTTTATTGGGGCTGGCACTGTCCCACTTCTCTGTCAGTGACACAGACAGTGGGATCGAGTGCACTCTCAGCAAGTTTGCTGATGACACCAAGCTGAGTGGTGCAGTCAACACACTCAAGGGACAGGACATCATCCATAGGGACCTTGGCAGAGTTGGGAGGTGAGCCCATGCAAACCTCATGGGGTGCAGTAAGGCCAGGTGAAAGGTTCTGCACCTGTACTAGGGCAATCCTAAACCCAGGCTGGGCAAAGAATGGATCAAGAGTAGTCCTGGCACTGTTTGTGGAGGAAAAGCTCAATATAATTTCGGCATATGCACTTACAGTCCTGAAAGCCAATTTTATCCCAGGCTGCATCCAAAGCAGTGTGGTCTGCAGTGTGAGCAAGAGTTTTCCCTCCCTCTGCTGTGCTCTGATGAGACCCCACCTGGAGTGCTGTGTTCAATTCAGGAGCCCCCAACACAAGGATGACAAGAACCAGTTTGAAGGAGTCTAGAGAAGGCCACTAAGTGAATCAGAGGGCTGGAGCACATCTCCTATGAAGACAGGCTGAGAGGGTTGTGGTTGCTGAGCCTGGAGAGGAGCAGGTTCCATGGAGACCTTTCAGCAGCCTTATAGTTCACTGCAACTCTTTGAATATGATTATCTAGCAAACTCCTAATCGACCAAGTGGTCCACCCAACAATTCCACATTTTTCTGGCTTAGAGTAAAAGATGAAATGTGGGACAATGCCCAGTGTTTAGCTCAAGGCCAGGTAGATGATACATGTTGCCCTCTTTCCTATATCATTGATGTAACCCTGTCATAGAAGGCTACCAAATTTATCTGGACATGTTGGCTGCCATCTCCTTGTTTATCACATGTTCTTACCACATTTTTAAAATGGGGTTTATATTTCCTTTTAAAGTCAGTGGGAACTTCATCAAACCGCCTTCAACTATATTAGTGCTTCAACTATAATGGGCAGTAGCTTAGCCACTTTCTCAGTCAGTTCCCCCAGGACCCTCTGATGCATCTTATCAGGACCCATGGACTTGTGGACCTTCAGGTTCCTCAGATGTTCTTGCTGAACATCTTGCTGAGCAGAAGCCTGATCTTCTCCTGCAGAGGGCAGTTCTCCATTTTCTCAGTCCCTGCTCTCCCCTTCTGCGACTGGACCAGTGTGCGTGGGGCACTTCCTGGTGAAGACTGAGGCTAAAAGGTTATTGATCACCCCTGCCTTCTCCATATCCTGGGTAACCAGGTTTCCTGTATCCTTCCTGAGAAGACTCACATTTTCCCCAGCCTCTCTTTTGTTGCTTGCATAGCTAAAGAACGCTTTTTTGTTATCCTTGATGTCCTTGGCCAGATTTACATCTGTCTGGTTGTTCAGACAATTTCTTTATATTGCTCCTAGGCTACCTTGCCTTGTTTTCATCCTCAATAATCTACTTGTTTGTGTTTGAATATGTCTGGGGTCTCCTTATTCATGCATGAAGGTCTTCTGCCTGATTTTGTCTTTGTAGGGAGGCATTGCTCTTGACTCAGAAGAGACCATCCTCCAATATCATCCAGCTCTCTTGGGCTCCTCGTGTCTTCCTAGTCCCATGGACTCTACAAAGGAGATCCTTCAAAAGGCCAGAGTCAGTCCTCCTGAAATCTGGCATATTCATCTTGCTTCTTTCCCTCCTCATTGCTCCAGGAATCTCAGACTCCATGGTTTCATGGTCACTGCAGCCCAGCCTGCACTTGGACTTCTCTCTCCCCACCAGGCTGTCCTTGCTGGTGAGAATAAGGTCCAGCTTAGTGCCTCTTGTCCTTGGCTCCCCTTTCACTCAGAGAACAAATTTACATCAGTGCATTTCAGGAACCTCCTGGATTGCCTATGCTCTGCTGTGTTCTCCCTCCAACAAGTGTTGGGGTGGGACCAGGGCTTGTGGATGTGAATCTGCTTCTATCGGTCCATGAAGGCCCAAACACCTCTGTCTTTCTGGTCTCTCTGGCAGCCTGTAGCAGACCCCCGCAATAAAATCACCCATCCCTGCCCTCTCTTCACTCCTGAGCCTTAAACTCTCAGTCAGCTCATCATCTTTCCCCAGATAGAGGTCCATGCACTCCAGATAGTATCTTCTCACTCCACCTGGCTTTCTTACCACAGCTCTGACGGATGAAGATTTTTCTGCCATTATGAAAAGAATCTTCCACCTTCAAAAATCAGTAGGACATTATAGTGAATGGTGTTGGGTTCTGTAGAAGAGCAGAAGAAGAAGAAACTCACATTTCTGCTTGGCTTCACGTTGTTTGGATGAGAGTAATAATAAAGGCACATAGCACCACATGGCAGTTCCCTACATCACAAAACCACCACAAAACTTGGCAAAATTCAACAGTTTCAGCTTCTGTGAGACAGAGCTGGAAATATATTGATGATGTAGAACACATTTATTAGCAGATTGGGTGCAACAAATGGCTATCCTTTTGCAGACTGGACAGAAGGGAAGGATTATGCCTTTAAGTAAGCGTGGCGTTCTCCCAGTATTTTGGAAGTCCGTGAATAGCTAGGGGTCTCAGTGCTGAATTTGGCTTAGTATTACACTCTACACCAGCTTCTGTTTTAGCTAGAATATCTAGGAATTAAGTACCTGCACCAGTATCTCTGCACATCTCATCTGTGCTGATACATGTGAATTAATACAAGAGTAGAACAGAACTTGGAAGATATATCTAAACAATGGCAAGTGAGGCATTCAGAAACACATGCATCAGGTGGAGAGCCTCAGCATCAAAAACTCAGAGGGCCTTACAGCTTTCAAAATTATGAATTACTTCTCTTCATAAAAAGGAGAGATATGTTTGTTACTTTGGTTGACTCAGAATGCAGTCAGGAATGTCTTGATTTCTTCATATTTAGGACTTTATTGCATATTCCTGCTCATTTAACTGGGAAAAATGTACTGACTTCAGATGAAGGATACTTGAAGGAGGTTGTCCCTTTCCTGCTGCTATTACCCCCTCCACCAAGAGAGAACACTGGATCCCATGAACAGGTGAGAAAATAATGTAGTGGCAAATCCTCCTATCTTGCTGTAGGGTCAAACCATGCCCTGCTAGCCATTTCCCAAAACTTCTTCGCCCTGGTAAAATGGCACCCAAATTGCAGCATAACAAAGAAGCACCCATGCTTACTGGGGACATTCATTGAAATTGGTATGTGGCTAATTCTTTTGGTGGGTTTAACTTTTCAAACCCAAACTAGAGTATGAAATATTTCAGCCTTCCAGCCCCACTGCAGAAGGCTCAGAAGGACAGGTGAGGCTGTCTTTTTTGCAGAGCTGAATGGCTCAAGCTTTGTATGCCTCCTGTGTGCCCAAGTGCAGACCTCACAGGCAGGCATGTGTGTGTGTGTATTGAAGATTCAGAGGATTATACAGTTTGACATCTGCTCCTCAAACCTGGCTGTACCACTGCAAATGTTTATGAAAACCCTAAATAAATGGCTTGTCTTTCAGGAAAGCCCCAGGTTCACCCCTGAAAACACTAAGCATGTCCAAGTATTTCCTTACAACTGCCCTGCTCATCAGAAAGTTCCACACAGCCAGAGTGCAAATGAGCAAAAAAATTTTGTAGAAATCTCTAATGAAGATTAGCCACTAAATTATTGTGTGTACTCAAATTTTGTGTTTAAAATTGTTGTCAAAGTGATTTTTAAAACAGAAATTACTTTTGTCATTTTTTGTCAATTCGGTCATTTTGGAAATTAATTTTATAAGCTTTGCTTATAGACAGGTTCAAATTATAACAGTAAGACCTTTGTAAGCTCAATTTCCAGCTGCAACCAGACTGACACCTATATGTGATCATCTGACTCCGGATTTCAAGAAGGAGTTGAACTGTATTCTTACTCTCTTGATTAGATCAGCTTTGCTGCAGCTGTGAGCTTCATGTAACTATGGTCAGTAGCAGAAATGCCATATTAATAACAGTTAACTTTACACATGGTTTTCACAAAGTTTGAAAAACTCTCAATTTGTAATATATATCTGCAGGGCATCACAAAATACTGTTTAGACTATCCCTTTAGGATTAATTGTGCCTCTCCAACGCTATAGAATAGACTGTTAATTTTATTTTGGTGTTGCATGACATCTAGCTTACCTCTAGAAAGTTTCTCCCTAGTGTCTTCTAAGTAATTTTTTAATTCTCTTAAGTCTTTCTAAGAATAGTTCCCCCTTTTAACATGGGCATTAGAGGGAAATGGATGGAGATCCTTGTGCTTTGTTATTGATCTCACAGAACATATGCTATTTTATATTCAAATTGCAGTATCTATTCCAATCAGTCCAGACAACAAATACTTCCTTCATAAATATTAGAACCCATATTTAATGTCTCAGGGATGAACAGAAGAGGGAGTGGTTTGCCGTCATCTTTTCATTTTTAAGAGTTTTTTGCCTAATCTCAGAGTCCTTTTAGCAGCAAGAAGGTTAAGGACCACTCTTTCCTATAAAGCTCGAGAAAAACAGAAAGTAAGGTAAAAAGAACAGACAAAATTCACAGGCCAATGTTTAATTCCAGAAATTAAACAAATGTCCCTGAAATTCACAGAATACAGCTAAGCTCTCAAATACCACTGCCTTTGATTTGAGAAGAATGTGGAGGGTATAGCACAGCCTAAAAGTGATTGTCACTGAGCAAGCATTAATCTCCAGAGAAATATATCCCACCTACCACCCAAATAAAACATGCAGACACACAACAAATCCACGTTGTTTCCAGATCAAGTAAGGTGAAAATATTATCTGTTTCTTCCAGCACTTCAAGTGATTTGGTGGAAAGGAGGTGGACTATTCAGCTAAGATGAATAGCAGTGAATACTGGTAACAATTACATACAATCAAGAAAACATTTTTTGTAATCATAAGTCCACTCCAGCAACTCAGAGGAGGTGTTCCAAGATTTATCTGGAAAATGGCACCTGTTCAGTAGAGTTACTGATTTTGTAGCACTTTACAACCTTCCTGTTTCTCTTTCCCCATTCTACAAGCATTAGCATGTTTTGCCCTCCATTCCAACATATCACTCTGCTGCCTTACTTTCTGTCTGTGTTTGGCTCAAGCATCTCTTGCTCAGTGTTATTGACAGCCTTTCTTGCTCAGATACTATAAATAAGCAGCATTACCACAGTTAAGTAAAAGTAATAACACAAATTTTTAGTTAGGAGAGACTTCCCTGATTTTTCTCAGACTTGCAGGAGGAATACTGGTACACAAGGCTTTGTCTACATTTTCCACCTGTGGCATGTCATGTAGTGAGATGACATTTTCCTACAGTTTTCCATTAAGAAAGTCTCTCTCTATGCTAGGAATAAACAAAGTATATTGACTGAACTCATCTTAAGCACATACAGCTCATATCAACATTTTAATTTGTTTTTAAGTTTAAGAGAGAAGACCTAAATAACTGACTAATTCAGTAAATTACACCTCTGTATTTGCTTTCAAATGCTTTTAAGGGCAAGAATCTTTGCTTCTTTACCTCTCCTGCACAGCTGCATAGTTCCTTGGTGGTGGGAGCAATGTTGGGATATGGCAGAATACCAATTGAGCATGAGGCCAAGAGCTTAGTGGGATTTAAGAAAGGATTATACATTTATATGGATAATCAGTCCATCTAAAGTTATTTTAAACAATGTAAAAATTAAAAGAATATATCTTATGTCCTAATTTCTGACAGCAACCACTACCTACTTAGGACTCTTGTAAAAATTTTTACCAGTAAACAGGTTACAGCAGAGTTATGTGACTAGCCCGCTGTTGCACTAATGCAACTCCTATATTCCTTTATTGCTGTGCAATCAGGCCTGCTTTATTTGCACCAGTGCTGAACTGCAGTTTGTCACCAAAAAAAAAAAAGGATGCAATTAGATCTTGAAGAACTGTCATACTTTGGAACTTCGAAACCAGTAAGATTTTCTGCACTAAAGGTGGCAAAATAAATGTGGTAATTATACTGAAAATGTATCAATGCTTGCATTTTTTACAAAGGAAAAACAAGTCCTTCTGACATTTTTTTTTGGTGCTAAATTCTAAAAGCCTCCTGTTCTCTTCTGTAAACCAGCTGATTAGAAATAAGATAAAAAATATAACAAGCAACAGAGTTAAGAGAAAATCAGCATGGAAAAGAGTTATGCTGTTCCTCAGAGTCAAAAATAACAAGAAATATTTGGTGGTGTTTTTCAAAGACAGTTCAAAGATGTTCTGTGATTTCTGACTGTTGAAACAAAATTAGATTACAAAATCTTTTTTATTTTTCTGTGCTCTCTTTCAAAAGAAGAGGGAACAAATGAAAACACAAGTCTCAAACACCTCTGAGAAATGCTTGCATAAGGCTTATTTATCTTTTAACTAACATTTGTTAACCATGGATTAGTGGAACAGCCTCTTGTAATTATGGCTGCTGTTCCATTTGTGGCTATCTTCACGAGGTCAGTGAATCTTTAAATTACAGGCTGACCACCCGGGAGCACAAGTATTGAATCAGCCACATCTCCATAGGCACCACATTTGGATGATTATCCCGAAAGATGACATGCTAACACGCACATACACAACAAAGAAGGTTTATGATCACGGCTTCAGAGTCACTTTCAGTCCCTGCAGCGGCTTTGAGCTCAATAAAACCAGGGTGGCCCTGACATAATGCGTTCCAATTTAGTATGGGGGAAATCGCTGCTGAAGATAGTCTTTGTTAAACACTGGCCATTCTGGCAGCTATCACAGCATCCTTCAGCTGTGACTCAGACACCGAGCTGCAACAGGAGAAAAGAGGTTTGAGTTGCTTAAAGGTTTGTTATATACATTTGGTTTGCTGCATCCATTTGAAAGAGACATACATTTATGTTTCACATATACACATGAAGATATACACAGACATATATACACAAGCATATACACAAATGTATCAGTTAGGAAGAGAAATGTCTTTTGTTCCTAGGAGTCTGTATAGTCAAATAAATGTTAATGTGTGTTTGTTGTTTTCTTTATTAATGCCTCAGATCTTAGCATTCAAATCACCACTTCCAAGTTAAAAGATTTCATTATCTTCATTGCATGGAAATTCATCTTTAAAACTTAATATGTAGTCCCTTAGGATCAGAACACAGATCTAGTTCTCAAAAATCTGAGTCCAAAGAAATCCAGTCAGGCAGTGAAGAGAATCGAGACTGTGATGAGCCAGCTTTCCTTTCTCTCATATCTCCACAAAGCTGTGCTGGCATCAGGGATTCACCCAGATGTTGTCTGAGGGACTTGTAAAGAATGTTGCTCCATCTTGAACTGAAATTTATGATGGCCAGTTTATGAATGCACACAAATTCTTGACTAAAGGTCTTTCTGCAAGCCTTACAGCAGATCTGGAGAACTTGGCATTGCCCAGGGCATAATTATAGGCAGAAAAGCAATGTTATTCAAAACCAGCTCTCTTCTTCCATTCTTGCTCTCATATATCCATTGTCCAATAAATATTTTCTTTTGAACGAAATGCCAGAAAGAGACACAGCATTCTTCAAAAATCCCACCCTATGTAAACAGAGGCAAGGAATCTGGCTTTTACTTAGTTTTTCAGTCCTTGTGTACTGTATAAATCATATGCGTATAATATACACACACTTACAGATATATTTTGATGGCATCTAGAAATTCAAAGGGGATTTGGCTTCCCCTTATACAAGTTGTGATAGAAACACTCTTTAAATAAGAAGAAACTTTCTCCAGAGGCCTTACAACATAATGTTATGCCAATGGATGTTTCACTGTCTGTGCGGAATCAGTTACCAAACAGCTGTCAAATTACATACAAGCAGTGCACATCTGAACCAAAAATGTTTCAGTGTAGAGAGTTCCAGGAAGTGTTAGACCTGCTGTTATTTTGCAACTACAATGTGTATGTCAAATTGCTTCTGGAATGAGGAAAATTTGTCTGCTGAACTTTGTAAACAGAGCCCTCAATACTCTGAGTGAGGACTTGGCTCTTTGATTAGGTAGTGCTCCTTCTGTTGAAGAGGAGGGGAATGAGGGTCTTTCTGTTTTACTGTGCAGAAATTGTGGCAGGAACTTGGAATGTAGAGTGACTGTACATAGTGTAGAGTACACAGTGCATAGGGTAAACCTTGCCCAGAGCACACCTCTCGTTTGCCTCCTAACTCTGCACCAGCTTGGGATTTGAGTGCACTGTTACCATACAGTACTCACTGTCTCTCTTTGGAATGAAAACCCTGATGGGAAACAGCTCTAGCTCACCTCAGTGGTTCCTCTGGCTTGACAGAGCAGGGACTGAGGAGTACAAGTGGGTTAACCCTGCCCAAGGCACAACCAAGGCACAAGTCAGTGCCCTAAGCCAGAACCCCAGAGCCCTGGTTTTCTGCATAGCCCTGAGGGAGCAAAGACTGGAGCCACGTGGGCATGTCTGGCTTGTTATTCTATACCCCTTCACATCACTGCCGAGGGGCAGAGGCACAGGATTCTCACTTCCAGGAAGAAGGTGACATGGCATGAGTAGGGAAAAAGGCATGATGGCTAGAGGGCCTGTCCACCATTTTTTTCATTGTCCTGAGCTTCGGTGAGCATTTTGCATTCTGTTAATAACCCCGTCTATGAACAGATTTATTAGTAATGTTGTTATTACTGTTCACTTTCTTGTCTCATTGCTGATTACAGCAAATTGTTCTTATTTCAGCCAGTAACCTCCGCCTTTTTCCTCCCTCACTGAAGGCTGGGAGGGGAGTACTCATGGTTTTCCTTTTAATGGTAGTTCCAAATATGGGAATACCATGCATAAAATCAGACAGCCTTAACTGGTGCCCAGTGTGGCTCACGAAGGTTTGAGGTAACAACAGATCTGCCCAGAGCAGGTTGGAAACAATTTTGATCTAAGGATTTGTTGTATTATGAGTTGCTTGTATGTTTGTATGGGAGCGGAACATATCCAGTACATGTTCCCATATGTCCTCCTCACAGTGCTCTCTTTCACATTCTCTTTTTCCATGATTGTTTTGCTACTATACTGTGTGATATAAGTCTATGAAAGGACAAAATCGAGGGCAATGATGGTATGTGGGATTTGTATTCATTTGTAATTTGGGATATGTATTCTGTGCTGCTCTCCTGCCCCGGCCTTGAGTGAAACCTCCAGAAATTCAGTAATAATTGTGCCTAATCTGTGGGGGAATAGGGAAGGGTAACTTTTCCCAGCCTTTCACCCCCCTTTCCTCCTTCAGGCATGTTACAACAGCTCTTGGGAATTTTGAATTCCATTTGGACATTAAGGAAAGTATGTTCTAGTTGCCAGGTCTGCATGGTCTCCCAGTGTGATTTCACACCATGTTCAGACTGACAAAAGATGTTTCTAGGAAGGTCGTTCACGGATATGCCCTGGGGGTGGATAGTCATGAGTCCCATGACATATGGGAGAAAATGGGCCAGGTTTTGGGAAAATTTTCTACTCTAGTTCTTCGGAAGTTCACTCCTGAGCAACTACAGGACCCTGCTAAAGTGATAGAATATTTTCGTGGATAGTGCTGTGGCAACTCCAGACAGGAGCAACTTATTGCAGTATGTTGGCCCACAGCTACTATTTGTTGGACACTGCTTATTGTGAAACAGAGCCTTCAGGGGGAGGAGAGGAAAGCAGACACTGTGACCACTCAAACTGCAGCTGAACCAGAGGAACAGCCCATGCCAGTAGCGATCACACCTAGACAGAAGAAATCCAAGAACAGGTCCACTTATTTAGTGAGGGATGAAGAGAAAGCAGGGTCCCCAGAACAGGAGGAAAAGACAGGGCCAGAGATAATCACCATGTTTCTTTGGGTGAGCTACGAGATATGTGAACAGGTTTCAGCTTCCAGTTGGGTGTGATTCCAGCAGCTGTCTGCTCTGATGCTGGGATTTCTTGCCTTTTGGGATGGCTGCTGTGGAGACTGAAGAAATTAGGCAGCTGAATACCTTGCCTGGCCTCTGAGAGCACCATTCTGCTGTGGGGCTGCTGAGGGTCAAAGTACTGATGTGGTACTTTGGTACTGTGGTACTGACTGGTACCACATCACTGCACCGTTGTCAAAACTGCACCAGCTGGGACTCTGTGGTCCCACCCCGGAGATGATTTGTGGGCTGGAGACCAGGGAGTGGTAGCAAGCCTCACTGGCCCTTTAACAGCCCTACATGGCCAGTGTGCAATGGAATGTGTAATTCTCCAGTGGAGAATGGAAACTGACAGTGGCCTGAATGCAGCCACACCACCTCTGAGCGCTGCTGTGCTGGATGTGCTGGAACTTCGGTATGGACTGGAGCCCAATGCAGCAAAGTGGTGCCACCATTGACACTGCTAATGTGCTTTTCTCCATTCCTTTAGCAGCAGAGGTTTAGCCAGGCCACAGTTTGCTTTCAGCTGGAGGGGTGTGCACTTGGAACTGACTGCCCGAGGGGTGGAAACACAGCCCCACTATTTGCCATGGATTGATCCAGGGCTGCACTTGAAAAGGGTGAGGCTCCAGAACACTTGCAGTACAGTAATGGCATCACAGCGTGGGGCAACACAGCACAGGAAGTTTTTGAGAAAGGGGAGAAAATAATCCAGAAGGCTAGTTTTGCCATAAAGCAAAGTCAGGTCAAGGGACCTGACCAGGAAATTCAGATATCAAGAGTAAAGTGGGAAGTTGTACATTGTCAGATTCCAGTAGATATAGTCAACAAAATAGCAGCTATGCCCCCACCAACCAGGAAGAAGGAAATATAGGCTTTCCTAGGCACTATGTGTTTTGGAGGATATGTTTTCAGATTACAGTCATGTTGTAAATCCTCTCTGTCACTTGAAACAGAAGAAAAATGATAACCCTGGCCCAGTCAGGACAGGACATGTCTTTACAATGCAGACAAGGGAGCATGGTCCTTCCTGGAACCTCTGGAAAAATTACCCAGGGAGACTTGAGAACAACTCCCAGGATTCTGCAGCTGGGGATACAAAGGCTTAATGCCCCCACAACTGAAAAAGAGAGAGTTTATGAAGATGTTTTATCTCCTCCAGAAGTGATTGATACCCAAGCACAGCTCCTCCTGGCGTCCTGACTTCCAGCACCATGCTGAATGTTCTAAGAGAAAGTACCCTTCACATATCATTACACTGATGGGGAGTAAATGGATCACTCTGATCACACAACAAACTCAAATACAAAACTCAAATCACCCAGGGACCTTGCAAGTCATCACTAACTGGCCTGAAAGTGAACATTTCAAACCATTGTCTGAGAAGGAGGAGGAAAAGGTGACGTGCTGAGGAACTCCCACTACACAGCCAGCTCCCTGAAAATGGAAAGCAATACCTTTTCTTCACTGACAGCTCCTGCCATATTGTAGGGGTACATTGAAAATCGAAAGCAGCTGCATGGAGCCTGTGCAGAGAGTCACAGAAGCAACTGAGTGACAAGGTGGATCAACTCACGTTGCAGAGCTGAAAGCTGCCCAGCTGGCCAGCTGGCTTTATATCACTGAATGAGAGAAATGGCCAGCACTACCTCTATGGTGACTTGTGGATGGTGGCAAATGCTCTGTGGAGGTGGCTGGAATGGTGGAAAAAGACCAGCTGGGAGAGCAGAGACAAACCCACCTGAGCTGCTGAACTGTGGCAGGATGCCTGGGTAGACAAGTTGGCTATAAGAGTGCATCATGAGATGTGAATGTGCCCAAGAGCTGAAGATCATTGCAACAATGGATGGGTGGATCAAGCTGCCAGGAGTAAAATGTCCCAGGAGGGTCTGGACTGGCAACATAAGGGTGAATTATTTCTGACTTGGTGGGCCCATGACACCTCCAGTCATCAGGGAAGAGATGCAAAACCCAGATGGGCTTGTGATCGAGGGATGGGCTCACCCATGGACTCTGTATCCCAGGTTGTCCAGAACTGTGGAACATGAGCTGGGATCAAGCAGGGCAAGCAAAGCCTCTGTGGTGTGGTGGACGATGGTCAAAGTAGAAATAAGAGGAGGCCTGGCAGGTGGGTTACCTCACACTCCTGCAGGCCTGCCCAGGCAAGAGCTACCTGCTCTTGGAAACAATCACTGGATGGCTGGAGAAGTATCCTGTGCCTCACACCAGTGCCTGGAACACCATCCTGGGCCTTGGAGAGCAAGTCCTGTGGTGATGTGGCAGCCCTGAGAGAACTGAGGCAGACAACAAGAGTCATTTCCAAAACATCCTCCTGGACTACCAGGCCAGGGAACACAGCATTAAGTGGCTGTATCACATTCCCTATCACTCACCAGCCTCTGGGAAGATTGAACAGGACAATGGACTGTTAAAAACCACATTGGAAGCAATGGGTGGTGAGACCTTCAAACGTTGGGCTCTACATTTAGCTGGGGCTGCCTGGTTTAGTTAACACCCCAGGCTCTACCAGTAGAGCTGTTCCTGCCCAGTCAAAACCCCCTGCACTGTAGAAGGGGATAAGGCCCCCATAATGCATACAAGAAACATTGTAGGGAATACAGTTTGGATTAGTCCTGTCTCAAGGCAAACCAATGCTTGGGATTGTTTTTGCTCCAGGACCTGAGCACATCTGGTGGGTGATGCAGAGGGACCAGGAAATGTGATGTGCACCTCAAGGGGATTTGATTTTGGGGTGAAAAGAGTCTGTAACTGTATAATATTGGCTGCTGAATGACGCTGCCAGTGTATGCCAGAGCTGCCATGAACAATGAGTATGGGCTGCTCCAGCAGCCATGAGCTCCTGATGCAGACTGCAACCCCCACAGCACACCAGCCCTCCTGCCCTGGAGGATATCTAGGATGGACAGAACCCACAGTTATGGACTAAATGAACTCTACAGACAGCTTGGAGGGATGGCCCTTGACTACAGAAATTACACCTGTTATTAAATGTGTATGTATGTATATATGTATATCTATCTATCTAATCTATCTATCTATCTATCTATCTATCTATCTATCTATCTATCTATCTATCTATCTATCTATCTATCTATCTATCTGTCTATCTATCTATCTATCTATCCATCCATCCATCCATCCATCCATCTGAAATGTTTGAAAGGTGTGGGTCTGGGCAGGACATCTATGGTGTAGAATAAAGGGTGAATAATGTCCTGGTTTTCAGCCTGGACAAAGTTAATTTTTCACAGTAGCGGTGAGGAAGGTGAGCCTGGAGCCATGCAGGTGTGTCAATGCATCTGGGCTGTTTTTCTATACCACAGCAGTTCATTGCTGGGGGAAGAAGTATGAGACTCTTGCTTCCAGGTGGCTTGTGGTCAAGAAAAAAGTGTGGTGGCAAGAGGGCCTTTCTACTATGGCTTTTCATTGTCCTAGGCTTTGCATTTGTGAATGTAAATCACCCTCTCTTTGAACACTTTTGTTGTTAGTATTGTGTTATTACCACATTGCTGCTACTGTTAACTTTCCTACCTCATTGCTGTTTCCAGTAAATTGTTCTTATCTCAACCTACAATCTCTGCCTTTTTTCTCTCTTACCATAGCAGGGAGGGGAGCAGCTCCCTGTTTTCTCTCAAGCCAGAGTGCTAAATTTGAAAATACCATTCCTAAACCACAACATTCAGGACCTCCAGGAGAGTAGCAGGCCTTGCCATGATTACTCAGCAGATTACAGCCATCATTTTCCTCCCTAGCTGTTTTTCTAAGGGCTGCTGTGATGTAACAGGTAGCAATGAGGATTTGGTTCTCTGTAAGAATTGGCTTCTCTGGGTTTCTCCCTTTTCTCCCTTTGAGGAATCTGTGAAAGCAGTCCCATGAAATGTCACTGCCTGCTCCCTCATCTCATGTCAAGAATGCACACAGGTACAAAATAGTATTTTCTCCTAATTTGTCCTCAGCTACCATTACAACTGCATACCACCTGCCTGCTTCTCTGAACTTGTATGTCTGGGTTCAGGATGTAGTCATTCACACCAAGTCATATTTCAATTCCTACATGACCCTCCTGTAGAACAGATTTTCCTTGTTGGTGGTTAGTAAACAAAATAGTGAGGCTCACAACTTCATCCTGTTTATTCCCTGGTCTGTGTAGCCACAAGCATATTTATCTACCAAGAATGTTACTCCTTAGACTGTTTCACTCTGGCAACAAAATGCTGTGTATGGAGAATGGCTCATTCTATTGTTTCCCTATCCAAAATAATTTGGGGGAGGGACAAAAGACATGGAACAGTTACAAGATGAGACAGCCACAGTTGTCATTATGTAGTAGTCTTTGAAGGCTGCTGCAATATTTAAAAGTAGTTTGCTTTGGATACCAAAATGGTTGAAAAGCATTATCAAGGCATAATTTACACCAAAAATTACTTCTGTCTAAAATGAGAGATTAACTAAGAAGGGCTAAAACTAAGATTGCAGTTAGGAACACAGGGAAGTTCATCATATCAGTGGTTGAGAAATTAAATTAACTGTTCCATTTATAAAAGTGCCTTTGAGTGTGTTGGTGGTTAGACATGGTCGAAAATAACTTTCAGCCTAATTTAAAGGCAGCTTACCTATCTTTTTTTGTCTTGTGAGAGAGCACAATCGTATTAGTTGCACAGATTCACCCATACTATAACTGCAATTTGGACTACAGCCAAACACCTAGTGATGAAACCCCACATTACAATATTCCTGTGTTGTTGCTGTGACTGAAAACCTAGACTAACAACCATCTCCCACAAAAGTATCAGAAGAAGCTGCATCCTGTTAACTTTTCATGTTGGATTGAGAATGGACCACTACATATGGTTAAATAGGAAAAATCCATGTTATCTGGAACATGTAGTGTCCAGCCTTGGTGCAGGGGGTCTCAAGAGCCTTTGCAGAGTGTAGCCCTGAGTCTCAGTGAGGTAGTGGTATAAGTAAGCAGGAGAGCAGCTGTCTGTAGAAGGGTATTTTCTGCTCTGCTTGTTCCCCATTTTGTAACTGAGAGAAGGATGGTTTAGTGTCAGCAACTGGCAACTGCTTTGAAGCTTGAATTAAAATTAATCTTAGAACCACAGACTGTTTCATAACATCTTTCATAATAGCAACAATTTATTGCCTTATGATGCTAAGTCCTTCCCTGTTTCTTCACTCTGCAAAACCTCTATTGTACTGGTTTCTTCCTGTTTCATTGAAGAGAACAGCTTGTATGAATCAGTGATGAACCACTCTCCAGAGCTATGAATACCCAGCTATCACTCTCTGTCTTGACTGTCCAGAAAGGCCAGAGCTGCATCTTCAAATATCTTTCCATTCTTCCACTCTTGTCCCTCTGTGGATGGGAGACATGACTGAAACCAGAGTATTAGCCAAGCTTGTGTGCAATGGAGATTCAGGCCTCCTAATGGCATCAGAAACACATAGCTGTCAGTTTGTGTTCTGTGTTCTGTTAAAAGCCATTTCTGCTTGCAATGTTTTTTAACTCCTTTCAAAGAAAATTGAATTCCCTCTTAAAGACAGGGTGTGGTTGAGAACCCTTGCCCAACCATGGGATTTTTCACTGAAACTTCAAGGATCATCTGAAGATACCATTAAGTCTTGCAGTACACAAACATCACTCAAGAAACAAATGGATAAGTAAGCCGATAAAAAAAATTTGTATCACTTATGAGTTACCAGTCTTTCAAAATATTACTCAGTCTGTTTTCAGATTCCTGGTTCATAAATACTCTGGAAAATTTTGCTTGGCTTAGCAATGTTCCTAAATTCTTCAGTTCTTTCTTTGGTGGTGCAGAACCTTCTGTTAGGTCTCTTTGGCTGTTCTCATAACCAGTGTTTTCACAACCAAACTGAAAGAGCTAATGAGTGAACCTTGTGGCTTAGCATAAATGTGCAGTTTAGAGCACATACAAAAAGATGCAACTCATTAATAACACCACTTTTCCACTCAAACCAAAGTAAAACCAATAACATTAAAGGGTGGATATGACGAGCCTTCACAGTTGGTTACAGCCCAACACCAAGAGCAAAGCGTTTGTTACGTGCAGTGCTGGACACTGTAGGGTTTCATTGTGAATCTGCAAGAGAATGACTGTTCAGCACTTGGATGGAGTACACAGCCAACTAAGATTACCACAGAAAACATGGGACATGAGAAGAATATTGTTTTCTGACCATGAAAAGACCACACACAGAGTCCATGTGGAATGCACACTGGACCATCTTCAAAAACATGGAAGTTGCATTCTTTGTTATGCTCACAGACTGGTTTAATTAAATATAGGCATTAGGCAGTAAATGTGTTGGCAGTTTCACACTGAAATGCTGCTGCTCTACAAGCGCTGTTCTACTTCCTCACTGTAGTTTATTATTTTAAAATGATACCATATTTTTTCATTCTGCTTTAAAACTGCGGAGGCTTGCCAGGAAACATATTTCTATAAATCAAAATCTTTAAAAATACAACATGAAAGTAATTAATTCATTAATTTAATTAACAAATGTTTAAAAATTAAGTAATTAAAAACATAGCTGTTTACAAGGCTTGAGCTTCAAAAGAGTTATGGGTCATATTATAAATTCATGTGTTTATTGTTTTATATTCCTACAATTAATTTTTCTGAGGGCCAGATTTACTCTTTACTGCTATTACTTTTATACATACATACATATTTATCTATATACTTACGTAAATATCATCTATATTTTATTCAGTTTACTGTGTCAAAGATAGATTGTGCCTGAATAACTTAGGTTAAAATGTCTGTGACCAAAAATGTAGCTAAATAAAACCTAATATACGAGCTTTTAGGAACACAAACCTGACATACTTGCCATCGCATGAGTTTTTTAGTCTTGAAAATTCAAGACGTTTAATGATAACACTGATTTTCTTCTCTCAAAGCATGCTTCCAGGGATAAAAGGAAATATTGCTAATAGCTTTTCATTCTAAAGTACTTTTTCTCATTGACAATTAATCATTTGCCTAGCACACTGCTACAAAGTCATGATCTGTACAACTTGTTGACTTGCATAGCTGCAAGTTTAAAATTATGTCAATCCTCTGTTCCACATAAGCATTTAGAAAGGGATTATGAAGTTCATCTTTTTCATCTTTTCCCCATTAAAAGCAGGACATGCAAAACCTGATTGATAGATGTGTGCAGACTAAGGCCATAGCCACTGGCTGGGGTGTGTACTGGCTGGGATGCCTTGCCTTGAGAAACTTTAAACTCTGCCTATTGAAGATGCAGTTGTGTATGCACATCCTCATCAGCTAAGCTCAGAGATTCCAATAAGATCAATAAAGTTCTATCTGTCTCATGGTCTGTAAGATAAAAGGAGGAAAAGGCTGGAACAGTTTTTTACTTTTTGAAAAAAACTTATTTTTATTCCTGTTTTAACCTGCCTGCAAAGATTGAATGGACTTTATTTTATGGGTGAATGCTAGCAACAGCTAGCCAACAACACACTGCTAGTGACATGTAGGCAGCAGAAAGTGATCATGGACGAGAAAAGACTTGACACGAGCAGGGATGGAAGACTTTCAGGGCCTGGAATCCGTTTATAATCTCTGTAATGTAGGTAGAGCCTACTGAGCTGTGGAGTAGGAGAAATCATAATTTCCTTTACATTTTCTTCACCCATGCCATTTGTAGACAAGGAATTAATCCTTGGGACGAAATAGTGACAGGAGAGCTCTTCCCTAGTTATATGTTCTTCTGACAGTAAATTTCATTACATCTCCTCTTTTGATATTTTCATTGGAGACTTAACCCCTGAATTTAGGTCAAGTCTTGCTACTAGCAAGGCAAGAGTTAGCAACCTGAACAAGAGTTAACCTTCAGCTTCTATAAGCAGCATTTCCAAGTGGTTTATTTTGTTTTTTCTGTCCTTAAGATTGTAAGCATTTTGTAAGGCATATGATTTGGGAGAGTGGGAAGAAGACACAGTTGGTTATGCGTTATTTGCATTGTTCTGATTTTACTAGCTCTACTGTCATTTTAAAACTCGGAATAATATTCTCCCAAATTCACTCTTTTGAAGCTTCTTCTTTGAGACAATTCATATGAATTCCATATGGTTGCCAAAGCACATCCAATATCAGTGTACCTTCACTTGGGATAACTCTCTAAGACTTCCTGCTAGCCTTATTGAATATATGAGCTGGCATTCCGTGGACTGTAGACCGGTGTCCATTCTATGGACTCAACCCCCCTTAGTGTATCCCAGAGATCCTGAACCTGCCATGAAAGACACCAGTGTGCCTTAAAACCTCTCAGGCTACACTGGTAGAGATAAAGCACATTGGGCAGTGCAGTTTGTGTGTAAGTGACTCAGTAGCTAAGTGCTGGTCTGAATGAGACATTCACCCTGCCTGGTGACTGGGGATATACATCACTGTGTAAATAAGTGCTCCTTAGGAGGCACAGCACTGCTTGCTCCTGCTTTGAGGGAAAAGTTTATTTAAATAGATGGCACAGATGGAGCCAAAATATTTTGAGGAATGGAATGACTACTTCAGTCTTTACAACTTAAGTTGCACCTCTCCTGCAGATCGTTGATCATAGTTTGCATAGTCCTTGGGTAATGCTGTCCACTGTTTTTTGTGATGTACAGAAACAGGGCTGTTAAATAAGCAGCCCTTTTCACAATTTGACAGCAATATATTTTTTCTGTTTTGAGCCTGCATCCATGCACATCTCAAGTCAGCATTTAGTATTAAAAACATATGTTGTTTTAATCTGCTTTATGTCTTGTATCAGTAATAACAGCAGCAATATAACCCATTTATTTTGCCTGAATGAAAGAAGCCAAAAGCCACTCTTTTAATGATTTTTCCATTCCTGCTGTTTATATTTTTATAGTGCCTATTAATTGGAAACTATTAGTAAAACAATACCGTGTACACTGTTTAGGAGCCACGTTTAAACAGAACTCATTAGCTGACAAGTTGTTACAGAGAAATACTTTGGAGTTTAAAATAAATAAATAAATAAGCACATGCACTCCAGCCCAGCCTTCAGTGGCTGGCATTGAAAGGATTTCCCCCGTTCTCTGAAAGCCCTTCCATGGGGGAGAGTGAGCTGACTTCCTAAGGAAATTACTCTAGAGGTGTCTGTAAGAGAAAACCAGGCACCACTTTGCAGCTCTACAATTGCAATGAGAGTAATCATGAATGAACGCTGAGCCAAAAGAGTGATGCATGTTTACATTATGCTTACTATATTAAGCCTGCAAATGCATAAAAATGTAGCTGCCATGAACAACTGCCATGTATAGCACTTAGTATTCAGGAAAGCATTTGGTTCTGGATATGGGCCTCTGTGTTGACCTTCTGCTTTAAAGAATCCTCCTCCAGTCACTTGCAGGCTTGGAGAGGTGAATGCTCTGGAATGCAATGCACACAGCAGCAGATGAGCAGTGCCTGTGGGTGTGTTTCATTTAAAGAAACCCCACTGGCTCTTACACCATCCTGGGATTTCAAAAGGAGCCAAGTTTGCTTCATGCCAGGCAGTTGCTTTGCCCTGTCCCAGTGGCTCCCGTGGGCAGGGAGCAGAGGAGCCAATGGACTGCACATGTGTTTCCCTTGGCATCTGGAGGGGTTTCTCCTCCTCCCTCTGGCCCCATCTGGCACAGGTTATGCTGGTACTACTCTTTGTGGGACTGTATGAGTGAAATGAGACAATGACTGTGTCAAGTTGAAAATTGCCCTTAAAAAAAACGAAAACAAAACATTGTTTTTAACCTGGATGTTTTTAACCTGATTACTTTATCTCATGGTTCCATGAACACTTGAACTGACACCACCAAAAGGACAGAAAAATGAGCAAGTGGAAGATGCTTACATGACTTGGCCACTGAGAAACAGGCAAGTGTAAACCATGTGGAAAAGAAAATCAATCCATAGGTATTTGTTTTGTGATTTTTTTGGGATCAGTTAATGTTTGGGGGTTTTTATATTGTGAATTCTCTTATTCCTTCTAGTAAGAAATTCAGAGAGTGATATATTTAGAAAGGCTAAAGAACCCTTAAAAGTTGGTTTAGATGGTGGCTAAAGAATCAAACACTTTTATAATTCCTTTCAAGGTTAACAAATCACCCTCATAAGGTTGAAGTTTGTGCTACCAAGCCTGTAATACATGGGAATATTAGAGATTATTAAAAGTAGATGAATTTTGAAGGTGATTTTAAAAATTATTTTTATTTTTTGCATCACTCTGAAAAAAAAGAAAGTTCATTAAGTTGATCTCGGAGAAAAATATTTTCACAATCAACTCCTGCATTCTCTTTTCCACATTCACTTCTTGACTAGTGCATTAGTGTTCTACATGTTGACTGAATTCTTTTTAATTCCCTGACAAGAAAATAAGTGTTATGAAAGGGTGCTGAAATGAAATTATTCAAGTAGTGATGCATTCACAATCTAACTCCTTGAGCCTCTCTGTTTCCTTTGGACTTACTTTTAAAGCCCTTCCAATATCCCATGTAGGCCGATAGAGAACAAATTATCCTGAGTGTGAAAATAGACAGCACTCAATCACATCTGTAAATCCTGGCACAGGTAGTACACCTGCTGGGAAAGCCAGAAAATAGGGACCTGCAGGCAAACAGGAGTTTGCTAAGTGCTATGCCTAATTTCTGTAACCAGTATGAAGCTTGAGTAGCCAAGAGTGACAGCACCCTGCACCACTGCACAGGCACAAATCCCTCCACCCATTGATGGCAGTGTGGTGGAGGGAAGGGAAAAGCAAAAGAAATAGTGCTTCTGCCTGCATCAAAACCTAACTAAATGCCTGGTATGTAAAGCTGGGTTGTATTATACCATACCCCCAAGAAAACTTCAACTTTTCAAGTATTTCATATTTGCATCTTGTAGCTAATTGCTAATACGTGTGTCAAGTGATTTTCAAATATTAGTATTTTCCACATAGCTGATGTGTATGATTTCAACAAGTCTCACTGACTAACCTCTTCTGTGTAGAAATTCAGAAAGAAATAATTATAAGCTTTTTGCTGTCCGTTCTCTGCATCATTTTAAACAATTAGTCCCGAAGACTTTCACTGACAGGACATTTAAAAAAATCTTTGCTTTAGTCTTCCATGCAGTATTCTATTTTATACTGCACACTCCATGCTGACTTATCAATGATCATGTTTGAATCCAGCAAGCCCCACAGAAAGCCTGGTGGCATCAGGCTCCCAGTTTTCTTGGTCACATTCAGTGTATTAATGTGCCAGAGAAACGAGTGGATTGATGAAAATCTGATGTTCTTCGACAGAATCCTTACAGATCTCTCATCAGAGAAGTTTTAGGAGCAGGTAACTTTTAAAAGCCTCACTTTGAGACAGTAGGCAGAAAGAAAATAGTAGTTGGCAATGTAAAGTTAGTGAGAAGGTCAACAAAGGTTTAGACAGCCTCAGGTAGTGAAGCTGGCAGGCTGCAACGATTGCAAAAGACGAGACAGAGAAGGAAGGATGAAACATTGTTTATAGCCGTATTCTGCAGTGCTCCTTGAACTTTCCTGCCAAGCATTCAAATCTGGATTCTTGTACATCCACATGGAATGATATGAACTGCCAGGTCTAGATCTTGAGAATTTAGCTCAGTGTTCACTTTCAGCCAGTACTGGAACGGTAATTTTAGAGGTCCGGGATATCAGCTCTGGAAATCAAGTACATGGAGGCAAGGAACACTGAGGCTGTTTTCACATAAAAGTATACTAAATCACCATAGAGCAATCTGGTCAAAGAGCTATACTTGAAAGATTTATTACTGAGGATTTTCCTAAAAAACAAATTAATCCCAATAAAGATTTTCAGTAATGAATGTGTGAGTTTTAACACAGAGACTTGGAAGAAATCTAAATATCGCCTCTTATAGCTTTCTGTTTTGTTTATTTTTTAACCTTATCTTCCATATTTACTTCATAACAATGAATCATGTTGCTCCTAAAGTCTGCCCACAAAACCCTCCCTCCCCTAATTAGATTTTTTCAGCTCACACTGTGTAGAGACGATCTTGGGAAAAAAGAATAGGCTATGACTCAGGCAAGATGGGGCTACCTTTGCCCACTTCATTATTTGGATGAGAAGTCATCAGCACAACCTCAGCTGTCAGGAAGACACACAGAGCCCTCTGCAATAAGGCAGTTTGTGAACAGAGAGCCACCCATAAACTGAATCAACCATCCTCTGCGGCAAGAACTGAACTTGGGAGCTGTGCAAGTTGTGTAAAACCCAGTTCTGCCCATTAAACCACACTGAGACCTGTGGTTACCATACCATACACATGCCAGTCCTACTTGCCACCTGTGGCTTGCTACCTGTGTCCACAGTGGTATTTGGGATAGTAAGCCCACATAAAAGCAGGAGACCAAGAACAAACATCCAGAGGCCTTCGGGGCTGGCACACAGCAGCTCCAAACACCTGTGAAATCCCCATTGGCAGAAGCAGCCACACAGTGAAATACTCCAGGTCTTCAGCAGGTGTGACTCCTTTGTTCCTGTGGCTGCTATTGACCAAGGCTCTGCACACATCTCAGTAGTCTACAGCTCAGGTCCTGGAGAAGGTGGTCTCAGTGAGTAGCTGTACTTTTGACTGTGCAGATTAACCACAAAGGACATACAACCATTCTCAGGCATCTTGTTTGGTAACACAGAGCTTTTGCAGTTAAGGGGAAATGAGTGCAAGAAAGAAAAAATTTTGTGCAAAAAATGGATCTAATAGTTCGCCTTGTCAGAGACCAAACTGTACAAAACTAATGCTGTCTCTACAAAGCATTCTTCAATCCTGTCTCTTAAGGAAGATAACTACATGATTTTAATTTGGTTTTCTGAGGAAATGGGAAGAACAGAATTATATAGTTTAGCTGTTCACTGATTTTAAACAGATTTAGATTTCAATGTGTTTTGCAAGAGTGAAATATGTCTGGGAAACCAAGATTCATTAGTACTCAATTGAATAGAGTAGCTTGTTTATTTCCATTTTCAAAGACACTGCATTTGTCATCTAACTGGTGCAGTCAGAATGGAGATGTTTTGCTTCTCATCTGCAGAGTGAGGCTCTGAAAAAGTATGGGGAAGGCAAGACAGCCTTTGCACAGGCACACTACTCCTTCCATAGATGGCAAATAAGTAGATTTTCTCTCATTTAAATTTTTAAAAGGTTAATAAAAATAGGTATGTAACTGGTTGTTCTGATAAATTGCTCGGGAGCACCTGAAAAGTTTCTTGTTGATTTACTACATTATGCTGCTTGCATAATTTTTCTCTTCTGCCAGCTTTGATAAAAATTGTGATTTTCTATGCTTTTTCTACAGGAAAATTCTCCTCATGGTGGTCTGCTACCTTCTTGTGTTAGAGTGAAACACTTGATTTTCACAAGTATTCCCTATTTCTCTTAGCACACGATAAAAATAAAAGGAGACGAGAGAATACAATAATGGAATAATGCACTAATTTCTGGGTGATTTTAGAAGTGCAGAATCTAATATTAATGAATAATTCATAAATCCCAGAAAATTAATTATTCCATTCTGAACTACACTGCAGGTAGGTAATATTAGGGGGTACTGATGTTCTTAATAATTTTTGACGGGAGAATGAGTCCTTAGCTGAAAACAATGGTTGGTTTATAAAGTCTTGGTATTTAAAACAGCAGAATTCTTTTAAGTTCTTTTGCTATTTCTGGACACAATCCACATGATCAGGTCTACACTGAAAACCAGCAACACCATTTTAAGGGCAACAGGATTGGCTCCTTTCCTTAAGATAGATGATGAAGGCTACATTTCTTTCTCCTCTGACTTAATATCAGCCTCCTGGATATTCAGATTCCCACCTGTACCCATTCATCACCACGCAGGCTTCTGCTCTGGGCTGCTGTTGGTGGGCCATCCTAGGCCTTTGTCCTTGCTCTGGACCATTTGTTGTGCCAGCTCTGGTGCCTGTACAGCTACACAGTGAAACAGATCACTGATCTGGTTGAGGGGTAATCGCAACAGGAAGAAAAACTGGTTATGAGTCCTCAGAAACTTTTCTTTGTCTGGCTTGCTGTAATAAGTTCTCAGGTCTTACCTGGTTCAAAAGCTGAGCAGTTATTTCAAGAACACATGCTTGCTTACCTTGCTTTAAGCCATGCTCTGTGATTAGATGGTGCCCTTGGACTGACCTTCGTACTATAGGACTGCAAGAGCTGCAAGGCTCAGTCACATGAACGCTTATTTTCCTAACATTTCTTGTTCAATGTTTCCTTTTGAACAGAACTTTTTGTAGCCATAACTTTACTTCAGTCTGCTGGTGAATTGACTTTTCTGCCAATGCTTTTTGAGAGGAAGAAACCAATTTCAAAGGTGTGGATACATATTTTATTACCTCTGCTTAGCTCTGCTCTCAGAGGAAGAATATTTTCTAAAATCTCATTCTAATAGGATGCAATCTTCTTATTGTAGACATATTGCAGCGTACTCAGTATGTGTTAAATTTTAGAATTCGGATATCATATAAGAAAATAAGATGTTCGAGTTGCATGAAAAAAGAAATACAACTTTGAAACTATGTTTTAAAACTCTACTGTAACCTCAAGAAAAACCAAATTAAATGTAAATTTTTGACCTTCATTCCTGATTTTAGAAATATATAAACTATCATTTAAATGTAGGTTCATAATTCATATAACAAAGCAAAATATTTCCCAACATTTTGTAATTCCAATTAAAATTAACGTACTATGGCACAATGAATAGTATTTGAACAACATTTTGTATGCATCACAACCTGTACTGTAACTGTAAGGGGGTGGAGTGTGATAAATAATGTCTTACATAGAATTACATAGAATTGTCTGAATTACAGCCACCATCAATAGAGGCTAGTCTGGAGTTTCACCCTAAATTTGCCATCTGAAGTCTTGCAACCAATAGACATCCCCTTATTAATTACAGCTTAGCTGGAAGACCAGAACAATCAGGGGCTTTTTGTGGTGCCACTGTCTGGCCCACATGCTTCTGAGAGTGTTATATACACAAAACCCTCCTCTTTGAAAGAATATTGTCGTAAATTTAATTTAAATGCTTATTTGATTATTTAAGAGGAAATCTCTAGTAAGAATTAAGAAAGATGAGACTCAAAGAGCTAAAAACTTCAACATTCAGAACTTTCTATTTGTTTTAGACTCAGAAAAAATGTTTCAGATTAAACATAGCCTGCATGCTGTCAGTTTAACTGGATAAATTCTAACTCAATTGATTTTTTAAAAAAGCTGTCAAAGGTGAACAGAGTATTTTTTACTTAAAAATAAGTTAAATGCTTGGATTATTCCATGATTATATGTTTTTAAAATGCTTCCCTTTACGTTTAACAATCTTAGCGGGAAGTGGTTTCCCATAGTTTTAAAAGTGCTAACCACACAAAGCTGCACTGGGTGGTCACAGCATTAAATTCAATGATCAGGCAGAAGGAACTGCAGAAAGCCCAGATCTTTGAAAATACAGAATTTGGTCTAGCTGTGTAGGTATAGATTTAAGTACCAGGCTAAAGAAATACCAATCTGGTCTCTACATAACAGAACACAAGCTATGAGCAATCTTGAGAGCACATTTAATAGAACATTTAATGCTTGACCATGCAATGAAAGGCCTTTATAAAATGGACTTCAGCATAGAATTTTTACTAAGACAACAGGTCTTGGTTGCTAAAGAGTAAACAACTCCATTATTTGTTATGATGTACATCACATCCATTTTTCCTTATGACTGACTATAGTTGAAGAGCCAGTATTCCTACACAGGAGCTCCTTAATACACAGAAAAAATACTTTTCCCTTTTCAAAGATAAGATCCTTCAAGAAAAGTCTTAGAACAATTTAAAAAATGTTTAATGAGTCCTCAATTAATCCTAAAGAACCCTTCCTCCTATAGTACTCTATGTTTACTAGGTGTTATTTAAAATTACAAAGCATTTTAGTTTCATGAAGCAAAAAGCAGAAGTAATCACTGAAAACCACTCAACCAGTGCCGGCCAAATATAACATTGATCAGCTCTTTTTGACACCTAAATTTAGGACCTAATCCTAATATGACGCCTAGGAAACCTCTATTTTTGGTGGGTTTTGCCCTTGAAATCTATTGCCTTGTTCACCACAGAAAACAATTGATATCTCCCCCTCCTCCTTCAGCTGTGTCACACCCAAAATTGTAAGCAGAGCTGGAGTTCAGGACAAATACAAGCTCAAAGCAAGCATTGCTGGCAGTCTGAAAGACTGCAATTGCTTTATTCCATTGTTTTCTTCATCTTCTTGTTCTCTTTTTTTCCCCCCCTAGTGCTGTATGTTCTGATTCCTGCAGAGACTGTAATTGGAAATGGGGAAAGAACATAAGAAAACCTGTTTATAGAGAACTGTTTGCCTAATCAGAAGCAACAGAAAACTCCTGTGGACCATGGCACACACCAGTTTTTCAGCCTAGTTTTACAAACTGAAGAGAATTGTCAATATTTCAAATTAACATTCACATATCAATGTATTATTATTTTTATTTATTTATGCTGTGGCAAAATGAAGAAATCCCACAAGGTTAAGTAAACTGCAAAAGAGTCTCTTTCAACCTTCAGATTATCAATTGGCTTCAACATAGTTGTAATGTACTCAGTTATATTGTAATAGCTTAAAAATGTAGGCAGGACTGTAACTCTCTTAAAGAGGATATAAGGAAAAAGCTTCATTAGAGGTAAAGTAGGAAAGCTGTCCCCAAGAATATTCCAACTCTTTGTCAAGCTGTGCTCTACAGCATCTTAATTCATCCTGAAAATGTGCAAACTAAAAGAGAGGAAGGTTCATTTGGTCTCCAGTGAGATTGTGCACAGCTGAAATAAGCCAAAAAAGCTGAAACGCCATAAACTCAGATCCTTTCATCTGAATTCATTTTCAAGTGTTATCAAACCCCTATAGATAATACCTGTTCTACACCTCAATTTAGTACCTAAACACAAAGATGTTTTTTCAGACCAGTGTCTGAAAATGAAAGATTCTTCACTTAACCACTATTTGCCCATCGGTTACCCCAAGAGCTCTCAGTGTCTTAAATTCCTCCCTCACGGTATAGATCTACCAAATGTCCTCTGAAGACTTACATGCCACACTGAATTCGGCTTTAGTATTGTAGTACTTCTGTTTCTTAAGTATTGTGGAAGAAAAATAAGGAGTATTATATATCTGCATTTTTTTTCTTCATGACTGACTAACATTAGGAAACACAAGTTTAGGCTTCCTTTTGGTCTCATACAAATGTCAGGGTGATTCAGCCGGCCAAGTGGGCTGCTGCCTAATATGGCAGCTACCACGAATTCTAGATTTGAATGCATTTTTTTGCTTGGTGTATTTCCTACTTTTTTTCACGTAAGAAGGGCCTGTTCCAAAAAGACATTTATTACATAGCAAGAGTTAACAATTACTCCCTAGTGATATATATATAACCTCCATGACAGCTTTGCTCCGTTTGTGGATCAACAGCGTATTCCTTAATGAAAGAAGAAAAAAACAGGGTTGCTGTTATGAGGCAGGTGCTGAAATCTTGGTAACAGTTCCAGAGCAATAAGAAACCCCTGTAAATCATTACTGCCTCACAAGGCAACCAAGGCTAAGAATTTCCCAAACTACTCTTATTTTGCTAAGAGTGTCATCTTGTGGAATTCTTGGAACATTCTTTGGCCCTGATTGACAGCTGAAGAGGAGGATTAGTTTTCCTCCTGGTGAAGTAATCCATTATAGCTGAAGGTGATTACTTTTAAGAAAGCAATGTGTCAACAAAGCCAAAGAAATGTGGCTCCCTGACATCTCCCACTAATGAGACACCATTCTTTTGTTTGCTTTCCAGGGGCATTTCCTAATGACAAAGTAAGGGGTAGTAGGAGTGGGAAGAATAGGGAGAGGTTTGGTTTCTTCAAGCTACAGCAACTGCACAGACTTTGATATCAAGCTGTTATAATCTCGACCCAAAAGACACTTAGCACCCATAGAACTGTACAGGTTTCATTATACCTGATGGGTCAGATTTCCCTATTCCTACTATCACAGTTATTCTCACCTACAAGGCTCTGTGCTGAGAGCATTTACCTTAATGAAAGCCTAAGCTTTCCTCTTGACACCACACTACAGGAGCTGTTTCTCCAGGTTGTCTAATTTTATCAACCTTTCTCTGATGGTTGATAGTATTTTAGGCCATGGTACTTCCCAATTAACAGCAGAATTAAAAAAAAAAAAAAGTAATTCTGAGAAAGAAATTTATTTTCTGTAGCCAAATCTATAATCCACAGCAGTATGACAAAAAGCATTTACATTTCTCTTTAATTATCTAAAGCAATTCACGTTGTTAAGCATTCTTTTGGTGTAATATGCCAAGAAAATATGGTTTAGAAGTTTTAATGATTTTACATAGGTCAGCAGACAAAGACAGTTTTCAAAGTACAGTACAGCACAATGCACTATGTAGTTGCCTAAAGTTTTACCATGTGTCATTCAGCCCTCACAGGTTCTATATAGGATATATAGGTATCATACAGGCACCTGGTTTGCAAAAATCCCCAAAACTCTGCAAAAAAACCCAAACTCCAAACCCCAAACAAAATATAAGAAAAAGAAGAAATTCTGAATTGTGACTCTTGCAGGATCCATGAGCAGGTAAGAATTTTTATTAGTTTTGAAAACAAGCAATGAGCTCTTTAATTAGCTCATAATACTAAGACACACTGATGGAAAAATTTTGTTGAATAACTCCACAGCACCATGTTATTCAAAAGCAATTCTCAGAGAAGACAACACAGCTGGAAATAAGCCCACAATTATTGCAGGCTGCATTTTTCTAAGCTCTTCCATGCAAATATCATGTCGCCTCAATTTGCACCCAAATTGTTGTACAAAAAGTTACCTCCACTCAGCTATTTTAGAAGCATGAATATCTAACTGCATGCAAACACTCAACTTTCCTATGTGAGGCCCAGAATTTTAAAGTGGATTCTTGTTTATTTGTTTGTTTGTTTGCAGAGGGGCTCCTGGCGTTGTGTGAAGTGAAGGAAATCAAGCATTTCCCAAAATCAGCAATATTGTGCATTAGAAGAGAAAATAAGTCATAGGTCATCAGTGAACCTGAAGAGCTGCTACCACTACTACCAGTACAAGCTGGATTTAGCCATTTGCAAAGTTCCAGCCAGCTGTCCAGAGAAAAAAATAATGGTTTTTTTCAAAATAAAGCACAGTGGCACTAATAGCAAGAAAGAAAATATACAAAAACACAAGTAAACATTAAACATAGATTTATAAATATGAGTTGTGAATGCTAGACTTTTTGTCCAATTTGTTACAGATGAGTACAGAATTCTCAAAACACACCACTGAACATCACTAACACAGATTCTTTTATTAAGTTTCAGGCATTGAGAAAATATTTACTTAGTGTAATAGCATAGTGAGTGCTAAGACTTTATTTACGCATTTACTTTATAGTAAATATCATTAATAAAGAGAATAAAACTGATAAAATAAATGCAAAAAATCTATTGTGACGCATGATTCTTGGAGAATGATAATTGCTTTGTGCATTCCTCCCCTGCTTTGCAAAATAATAGGCAAATTTTTTCCATTGCTATTTAAGAGGAAATATACTCCACCATAAGAGTGTCTTGGCAATATTTTTACCCAGCCTCATTAAATACAGTAGAGAAGGTTAACTGGCTGCTTTTCCCCCAATGGAACATGAAAGTACTGGACAAAACAAAAAGGCAAAGAAATAATACAAAACACAGCTTTATCATGATACTGAGGCACATGGCTGGCGTTTATCAGGAGAGAAAAACTCTATAGCTAACCTAGCTATGACAAAATTTCAAAAGCAATCTAACAATTCTCACACCTTGGGATTTGAACATATCGCAAAGGACAAGACAGATTTCTGTCCTGACACCTAGACACAAGCAACTAAATACCTATAAAGAAAAATAATGAGCATTTTGACATTCAGAAACATGGACTTCCTTGTAGCTGAACTGCTAGTTTGTTAAAATGGAAAGATGTGAAGTCAGAGATAGCAATTTTTATTAGTTCAGCTTGTAAGCTGGATTAAAAAGGACAGCTTTTGGGTGCAGATGCCCTTCAGTTATTAAAAACTCCCTTCAAATTATGCACTTGGGAGCTGAAAGTCATAAAAAGGGAAGACATTAGAAATCCCAGATTATTTGGCAGGTTAGGGCACACTTAAGTGTGTATATAAGATGCATAAAAACTTTCTTCCCTTTTCTCCTCCAGCTCCTTCCAAAAACCTCTGTGCACTCCCTAGGCAATAAATTCCTGTTTTTAAACAATATTGGAAGATAAACCTCTTAACTCCTCTCTATTCCAGAGGCTCAAATACCTTTCCTCTCATTTCTAAATAAACTCCAGATAATTCAATTCATGGGCATTGCTTCTAACATGCATGTAACCTTGAAATTCATTTTTCTCCTTCAGAGCTGAAGAAATACTTGCGTACCAATGACTTTGCCTAGATTTCCAGCTATTCCACTTGTTTCAATTTATTAAAAGAAAAAAAAAAAAAAAAATCACCACAACTTACCAAACCACCCATGAGCATATTTTTGCCACATGTGACCCCCAACATCCCAACACAACTCTCACTCTGTTTTAAGAGTGGAGTCAAATATGGTTAGTAGGAAGGGATGGCATAGGAAATCACCTCAGTCCTGGTGACCACTGGTGTCCTAGGAAGCACTACAGGGAGAAGAGCAGGTTGTTTAGCCCTTGTATAATACTCCTTCATGTGGCAGGCAGGTAGGAACGACTTGTCAGCAAAACAGTAGCAGAGTTCCACGGTGTCAGGGTGTGACTTGGGTTTTGCCAATTTTAATATATTTAATTTTCCTTTAAAGATGAAATTTAGGAATATAGGAATAGAGACAAGGCAGGCTCAAAACTTAAAAAGATACAAGAAGAAATTTATTAATAGCACAAAAAAAAAATTCAGAATAAGATTCCTAGATTGTTCCCTCTCCCTTCATTCCATATTTCTTACCAACAATACAGAGAACACTTCAGTCAGTTATCCACCCAAATAATCATTTCAGTTCACTCAAGAGAGAAAAGTTCCTTTTTTAGTTATGGCTTGGGGGGGTGTCTTCACCTTCACAATCTACATCCGCCTGGGAATATATTGCAGATTATGACTCTCCTCCCATTCTTTCACAGTCCTTCCAGAGCTGTGCTATGGGTTATGTTACACACTTGGTGTACCACTTTTAAAGGCAGGCTGCCGAAAAACAAAATTGTCTTCATCTCTTCCTCTATCAAATGTCTCTGTTCATATTCCAGTCCCAGAACAGAGAGAGCTCAAGTTCCCCGAGGCAAACAAAGCATCCAAACCTCCCTAAGTATATTTCACAGTTTAAAGGAATTTTAGTGAAGTCACAATCCCCTTAGCCCACAAAAAGGTTTTCAGCTACTTATCAGTTGCATCTTTTCATTCTCTTCCCACCAGGAACTTTATCTTCATTCCACTGGCCTCTGTAGTCTCTATGCTTAATTTCTTCTCATTCATGGGAGCTCAGGAGATCGAGAATCTTATCCAGGCATTAAGAAGTTAAAATTGTATCCAGATCATGAAGAAACCACATGGGCAGCTGGAGGCCTTTTCTGCCACGGGGAGAGGCGAGCCCAGGCGAGCCCAGCAGAGCCGGCAGGGCTGGGGCCACGCGGCCAGTGCCGGGGCCATGTGGCCGGTGCTGGGGTCACCCGGGGCCATGCGGTCGGAGGGGCCAGGACCACGCGGCCAGGCCGTGCCGGGCCGGGCTCCCCCCGCCGAGCCCGGAGCCGGGCCAGGGCCGGTGCCCCGGCCAGAGCCACCTCACCCCCGGGAGCCGGAAACCGAAAGACCGAGCAGCCAACCCGATCCACTGTGATTTGTGAAAGCGAAATAACTTTTCATTGGTTTCCCGAGCTGTCCATCACCAAATGAGCTCTCTGATTGGTGCCAGCAGCTCACAGGGGAAGCTCCCAGAGACGGGAGAGTCCCTCCCACTCCCCAGCCCCCTGGAGCCGTCCCTGAGGCGAATCCACCCCTTCCCCCTTACCACGTGAAACCAACACACATGGCTTACCACAGCCACTAGTTCTCATGTTCCAAGGGGATTCTTCACAACATTCCAAGACTCTCCTGGATGAGCTGTCACCCTCTCTCCCACAGAGATATATAGAACTGGGAAATGCTGCAGTAGAAACAAGTTGTTTGTAGACTGGTACCCACTCCAACACCTCTACCTAAACATGAACCCTCTCATTAATCACGACAGTTTCAGTGGGTACAAGGTGTGATTCTGTTTCTTAGACACAGATAAATTTCTGACAACCATTCAGAGATACGGTGCTGCTTCTGGAACTTTTCTGCACCACATGAAATCTTTGGTCCCATGGAGATGTTTTGCGCTATGTTTAGGAAAATGTGTAAGATCAACAAAAGGTCATGTACAGTGGCACACATATATGACCTTTTGTTGATCTTACATTTTCTAAACAACAAGCCTTCCATCAGAACCAAAATTGTAATGATGCAACTCCAGAAGCTTTATCTCTGAATGATTGTCATTTATCAATGTCTGGTGAAAACTGTCGTGATATGAGGGTCCCAGGTAGAAGGTGGTACCAATCCACAAAACAACTGTTTCTACTGCAGCGACTGATTCTCTGTGGGGCGCTCATCCGGAGAGTGACGTGAAGAATCACTTGAACAGATAAGCCTCGCCATTGATTTCACGTGAGAGAACGGATTCGCCTCGGGCGGCTTTCCGAACTGGAGTTCTGAACTTCACACAATGACTTTAACGGCACCGAAAACCGTTGATGAACAGCTCGAAAACAATGCTCTATCACCGAATGGTCAGCAACTTTCATTCTTTCGCGTTGGTAATACGGTAACTGGCCCAACTCAGAGCTCGAGGCCGGCCCGTACGACTGGCATTTCGATCCCCTGACTTCCACGGTGACTTCCCGGCACCAACCGCTTTATTTGCGTGACCCGGCTGCCATCTACGAACCGCCTGGGCTCGCCTCAAATGACGAAGAGGGCTTCGGCGCTGCCCGTGTGTTTCTTCATGATCTGGATACAGTACAACTGTAACTCTTTCGGATGGGTATCGTCTCGAAATTAACATAAGAACTACGAAGGCCGGTGGAGACTGAAGATGCCGCAGTGGGAAAACGAGATGCGGCTGATGGTGGCCTTTTGTGGGCTGGCGTGACGCTTCACTAAGTATTGAATACTAACGAAGCTCTCGTTGAAGTGCTGAACGTTGACAGAGGAAGAGATGGTACAATTACGGCCTGCCGGTAGAAGATGAAGATGCAACAACCCATGGCGCGGAAAAACGAAATGGGGAGGAAGTGCAATCTGCAATATATTCCCGAATGTAGGCCCCAATACCAACTAAAAGGAACGGTGAACTGAAGCGATTGACTGGTGGTTGGTATTCTTCTGATGACCGGTAAATATGAATGAGCTGTCTGGAATCTTATTCTGGTACGTAGCTATTAATAAATTTCTTCTTGTATCTTTTGAGTTTTGAGCCTGCCTTGTCTTACAAATTTCGTCTTTAAAGAGGTAAATATATTATGGCAAGGCAAATCTTGCCATTCTAACTGTTTTAACTTCTACCTGCCGCATCGAAGGGAATTCTTCGGGGCTGGCTGTGCTCTTCTCTGGTCTTTCTGGAAGTTTTCCGATGTTTCCGGACTTCAGTGTAAATCCTTCCTGCACAACCATGACGACTCGCTGTTCAAAACGGAAGTTGTGTTGGATGAATTGAGGGATGCGTATTGACTGGCTATGCTCGTAATTGTTTTATTGGACATTGATTTTCAATAAATTGAGAACAGAGATGAACAACTGGAAGTCTGAACGTGGCGAAGATAATTTCAGGTTGTGTTGAAGCAATAACGTATTGGTATCTGAGTTTGTTGAAATGAGGAGGAAAGGTGACTGACGCAGGCAGAGAAGGTTAAATCTTTCAATGAAAACGGTTATTGCTGGTAGGCGTTTTGGAACTGGAGGAAAAGGGGAAGAGAGGTTTTATGCATCTTATCTGTACGCAAGTGTACCGAATGTCTGAGTTTCTGATATTCCCTTTGCTGGCTTCGCTCCCAGTGAAGGGGAGTTTTGCATAGCGCAATCGGCTTTGAAGCTGAACAGCAAAGCCCCTTTATCTGACTTCACATCTTCCGTTTTTAACAAACTGGCAGTTCGGCCATGTTTCGATGTCAAATCTCATTATTTTTAACGCCAGGTATTCCAGCACGGCAAGTGTCGAGGACAATCTGGCTCTTGTCGCGCGTTCTTTCATTCAAAATCCCCAGGTATTATTCGACGAATTGCTGAAAATTTTTGTCATGTAGGTTAACTATAAGTTTTCTCTCCGTGACACATGTGCCTCGGCCTTGTGTTCCTTGACCATTTCTTTGCTTTGTTTGTCGGCTATTTCATGTTCATTGAGAAACGACGATTAACGCTTCTTCTGCACCGAATATTGCCAGGTATATGTTAATTATATTGTAACGTGGAAAAAGAACGCTATTATTGCGAAAGCGAGAGATGCGCAAAGCGGTATCTTCTTTCAGAATAAATAGCGTCTG
This sequence comes from Luscinia megarhynchos, assembly GCA_034336665.1. Lineage (NCBI taxonomy): Eukaryota > Metazoa > Chordata > Aves > Passeriformes > Muscicapidae > Luscinia > Luscinia megarhynchos. The sequence goes on along the minus strand of CM067592.1, from coordinate 37,685,763 downwards.
TCAAATTTTTGCATTTGTTATCGGTTTTATTCTTTCTTTTATTAATATTATTTATAAAATAACAAAATCAAAGTCTTAACACTCACTAACAACAATCAATATTCTCTATTAACACCAAACAATAAAGAATCTTTGTGACCGAAGTGATGTTCGATGTTCAGTGAACGTTCTGTGCATCTGTGGCTGAACCGGACAAAATGCAGCGTCACAACTTTCATATTTATAAATCTATGTTTGTACCTGACTGAATTTTTAACATATGCTGCTGTCTTTTATTTGAAAGAAACCATTATTTCTGGACGGCTGGCTGGAAAACGCGATATTAATCCCGGCAGTGGTAACTTCACAAGGTATTATGAACTGCTATAACTGCAATGCACTGGCTGTTGCTTTGATTTTGGTGATCACTACTCGCACGGCGCCGAGCCTCTGCAACAAACGAGCAAATAATGAGAATCCCGCTTTAAATGCGAAGACACCTGGTTGGTGTTTGCGTACTGGGTTAGATGTTCGCTTCTGCTGATGGAAGGCTGGCACTTTTGACGCGGCTGGTTTGGTGCCAGAAGTGGCGTTGTCGAGCTTGTGCGGCCTGCGTAATTGTGGGAAGCTTATTCCGGCTTTGTGGTAACTGTCACCGAATTGCGCGATTAACGTGATTGGCTGTCATTCAACAGGCTTTTCCATCATCAATGTCTTTAGTATTATGAGGCTGATTAGAGCTCATTACTTTGTTTTCAAAGCAATAAAGTAACGCGGCTTTCGTTTTAAAATTCGAACTTCTTCTTTCAACATTTTGGCTTTGATTTGAAGTTTGCTTTGCGAGGACGCCTTTGTATGATACCTGCTACATCTATATGAAACACTGTGAGCTGAGGCCAGGCAACTACGCCAGTGCGACATTGCTTATTGCTGTAGCACCCGAAACTTTGTCAACGTCTGCGACTGCCTAACAATCGTCAAAGGCACTGAAGCCATGACACTTCTTGGCATGACTGATGATTGCTTATTGAGAGGAAATAACGAAGCCGCTGCTGTCGGATTATGAATTTGACTGCAGAAAATAAATTTCCTTTCTCGGGAATACTTTTTTACGGTAACGGTACCATGGCTAAATACTATCGGCCATCGAGAAGATTTGACGGCCTGGAACGGCTCCTGTAATTATTGATCGGAAGGAAAGCGGGCGTGGGTCTTTCAGAGCGCTAACGAATAACATTGATAGTCAGAATGAAGTCTGACCCATCGAGTGAACATATTACGGTATGGTGCTGAATTATAACGATAATCGAATTGTAATGAAAACCCGATACTATTCCCGCTCTACTGCTTGTCGTCAACAGGCACAAAAGTGATTGATAAATTGAAGTCGAGGGCCATTTCTTTGTTTTGTTGACTTACGTGCTTTTCTTAAAGTAATCGCCTTTATAATGATTACTTCACCGGGAGGAAAACTAATCCGCTCTATTTCGGCTTCGTCGATAAGACGAAAATGTTCCAGAATTCCGCAGAGACGTATGTAACGAATGGTGGTTTAATTCTTGTATGATTTGCTTTATTGAACATTGACCGTTTACGAGAGATTTCTTATTGCTCTGGGCTTGTTACCAGATTTCGGCACCTGCCTCATAACTGTTTCTTCTTTTCGATGAAGCTAAACGGGTGATCCTGAAACTATATCGCAGGGGTATTGTTGGCTTTCTTGCTGTGTAAATGTCTTTGGAACGGGCGTACGTGAAAGAAGCCAGGAAATACACCGGCAAGCTAATTCAATAAATTCGTGGTAACTGCTGTAATTAGGCGGCGGCTTATGGCTGTTGACCGGAACCTGTGTTGGTCGGTCATGAAGAAAAGATGCGGTCTGCTCGCATTTTCTTCACGATATGAAACGGTGCTGATACTAAAGGCGATTCAATGACATCGAGACGACTGTTAGCGTCTGCCGTGAGGGAATTTAGACGCTTGAAGTAACGATGAACAAAATATTCGGTTGAGAATGAAAATCTTTCGTTTTCGAACGCTGGTCTGTCTTTTATCGTTTAGGTACTAAGTGAATTATTGAGTGAGTGATTTGATAACGCTTGTCGAATCTGAGTTTATGGCGTTTCAGCTTTTGGCTTATTTCGGCTGTGCTGTCTCGCGAACAAATGAACGCTTCTCTCTTTTAGTTGCGCTGGGAAGGACGGAGATATTCTTGAGGACCTTTCTACTTTCGCTGCTGTCTCTTTGAAGAGTTACGGTCTGCCTACGACGCAAGCTATTATGACTGGTATTCCACAATATGTTGAAAGCCAATTGATAATCTGAGGTTGAACTTTCTTTGCGTTGCCAACGCTTTATTGAGTTTCTTCATTTTACGGCTAAATAAACCGAAACTATTACGACCGATATGTGAATGTTAATTTAGTATTGACCAATTCTCTTTCATTTCTGAAAACTGGGCGCTTCGGTTATTGATACCATGTTCTGTTCCTTTCTACTGGGTTTTCTTCGATTAACTGCGACGACCGCAGTATATGCGAGGAATCGGCGTAACTGGGGAAACGAAGAAACAATGGATAAACGATTGCGTTCGAACGCGGCGGCGCTTGACTTTGTGTTGTCTGGCTGCCAGCATTTACGAGATTGTTGACTGGCGAGAATTGTTTCTGTGATTGACTGGAACGGGCAACCCGCAAACAGGCGATAAATAACCAGAGATTGGGTCTGCCAGGTGTCCGAAAAACTTTGATCAATGTTCCTTTATTTGGCCCGACTGAATGATTTTCGTGATTTTCTGCTTTTGCTAAATGGCAGAAGCACCTGGTATGGAATTTATGGGAGGAAGGGGAGTTCTTTAAGTGGTGAAGGACGGCATTTTTAGGCCGTTCTAGACACTGGCGAAGGATCTTATCTTTGCGAAGGAGAATAAACACTATGACCAATGATGGAGCTTCCTGTCTTTCAAGCAGCTCAACTATCAGTCGGTCGTAAGAGGAAAAATGGATGTGATTGCTGCAATCATAACAAACTCAATGAGTTGTTGCTTCTTTTGGCAACCAAAGACCTGACGTCTCTTTGAAGCAAAGGGCCATGCTGGTCGATATCAAAGGCCTTTCGTGCGTGGTCGGCATTAAAATCGATTCTGATATTCTCCAGATTATTATTTCTTTAACAACAAATCTATACGCAGCTAGACAAGTACTGTATTTTCAGATGCGAGCGCTACTACGCTACCAACTATTGAACTTACCGGTCGCAGCACTGGTATTGATTGCTTGCTTTTAAACTATGAACCACTTCCCGCTTTAGATGACATTTTGAAGCTTATATGATAAATGAACAATCGGCATTTATTTTGGTAAATGCTCTGTTCACCTTTGACGGCTTTTAAAATCGGTGAGGGTTCAGAATTTATCGGTAAGCGACGACGTAAACATGTTTAATCGACATTTTTCTGGTCTGAAAACGAAAGTTCACGAATCGGGCCAGTTTTCCAGCTCTTTTGATCTCGTCTTCTTTAATTCTTACTGAGATTTCATATTGAATAATCAATAAACATTTAAAATTGGGGGCCCTGCGACAATATTCTTTCGAAGAGGGTTTTGTCTGTATGTAACACTCTCGGAAAATGACTTTCCTGCTTCGATTGTTCTGTTCTTCCGGCTGGCTAATGATTAACGGGGATGTCTATTATCGAGATGACGAGTGGGAATTGGTGACAATTCTATGTATGAACGTGTATGCACTCCGCCCTTACGGTACGGTACGGGTGTGATGCATGCAAATGTTGTTCAATACTATTCGTTAGCCGCTCAATGGATAATTTTGGTGAATTACAAAATGTTGAAATAACGATTCGATTTAAATGATGGTTTATATGTTCTAAAATCGGGAATGAAGGTCAAAATTGTTGAGGTTACGATGGGGTTGCAAAACGCCAGTTTCAAGTTGGCCTTTCTTTTCTATTACTGACTCGAACATCTTGTTTTCATGTGATCGATTCTAAAATTTACTGGCGGCTGCGATATGTCTGCAATGAAGACCCGCGTCTATTGGAGATGGTTGCGAAAATGGCTTTCATAGAACGGAAGCTGGCGAGAACCGGCGTGGCGTCACGCGGTTCTTTCTCTCCAGCGTTGATACCGGCGAACTGAAGCAGGGGGTATGATGCAAAAAGTTCTGTTCAGAGCGTGGTGAAATGTGAAATGGTTCATGTGAGCTGACGCGGCTGCGATATCTGCGAAGATATCAGGCGTCACAATAAAGGCGGCAGCGATGGCAATGTCGTGCCGACTCGGCTGCTGACACCGGTGAACAGTGCGAAATTTGTTAACGAAGCCGAACTGGACTCATAACCACTGTTTCTGTTCGCGATCAACCGAATCGGTCTGTTTAACGCGAACCGGAAACTGGCGGTCCGAGCAGCGAAAGGCGAGACGACTTGAAGCAGAGAGCCTGGGCTGGTGAATGGTGCAATGTCGAAGAATCGGAGGAGAAGAATAATGACGCTGCATCGGAAGGAGCCGTCTGTTTAGCCGCTAAATTCGGTGATTTGTGAACTGTCATGGATTGTGTTCGAAAGCAACGAAAGAGCTTAAAGAACTAACCTTGTTTAAGCTACCAGCGGCCATTGTTTTCGGCTAAGGGTTATTCTCCCGATCAAAAATTACATCCGTACTGTATTACCTGCGTGTGGTAGATGAATGGTGAATACTGCGGGTTTATGAATTATTCGTGTCGACAGATTCTGCGCTAAAAGCTCGCCCGAAGAAGTAGTGCGTGTCCATTATTGTATTCTCTCATGAAAGAAATGGGGAATATGGCCAATCAGTGGCTAACGGAAGATTTTCACCTGGCGAAAAGCATGAAAATTTTTATCGAAGCTGACGAAAAATTGTGCGAAGCGTATAATGTAATCAAATCAACAAACTTTTCGAGTGCTCCGGCTGGCTATCGGGAACAACGATTATACCTAACATTAACCTTAAAATTTAAATGAGAAGAAAATCACTTATTTATGGAAGGGGTAGTGTTGCTGATGCTGTCTTTATACTCTGCAGATGACTTGGAAGCAATCTCCATTCTGACGCCGGATTAGACGACGAATGCGATGATCTTTAATGAAATGGTTTTGAGCATATTTCATCTTACATTAATCTAAATCTGGTAAAATCGTGAACCTCTCCTACTCGAAGAAACCAGAGTAAGAGCTCGTGGTCCTTGAAGCGGGATTGAAAGAATAACTGTGAAGACGGCATTAGTTTTTCTCTGATGAACTTTAGTTTAGCACTCATTCCTTAACTGCAAAATGCAGTAAAGTGCGAAATCATCTTTGTGGTAATCTGATCAGCGGCCTGGCCGCCAGGGCCTGAGCTGTGAATTTGGTGAAACGTCCCGCGAGGTAGGTCACCTGTGAACCTGAATTCTGCCCTGCGAAGCTGATCTCCCTGCTTTATGTTACTGTGGACGATAAAGCGATGCTGCTGGCATGTGTATGTATGGTAACCACGGAGTCTCAGTGTGGGCAGAACAGGTTTGGCTCCCAAGTTCTTTGCTGGCGAAAATGATTCAATTGTCTCTGCGGGGCTCGTATTGTCGGCGGCTTCGGTTGTGCTGACTCTCATCCCAAATAATGGAATTGAGCGAAATTCTCTTGCGCAGTCGTAATAACTACGAATATTGAGCTGGCTTATTGCGTGAACTGGTACTGGAGCAACATGTTCGTGTTATGGTAGTATGAAGTGGGTAAAGCAAAACAATATAGGCGATATTTCTTCAGAGTCTCTCTGTTAAAACTCCGCATTCATTACTGAATCTTTATTGAGGCCAATTTGTTTTTAGGAAAATCCTCGGTAACGATGAAAATAACGACCAACTCTATGTGTTTAGTATACTTTAATATTGAACGGCTCAGTGTTCCTTTGCTCACGTGACCTCTAAAATTACGTTCGGCACTGACTAAATTCTCGAAGACCTGGCAGTTCATATCATTCCGTGGTCGAAATCAACGGCGGAAGGTTCGGGGGCATACTGTCTTAGTCTTTCGTTACGGCCTACCTGTCTTTGTTGACACTAACCCCATTGCCAACTACCTTTCGAACTTTAAAAGTTACCTGTCTAAACATGTCTGATGAATCTGTAAGGATTCTATGACCAGAAGAACATCGAATTTTCATCGATCACTTTCTCTGGCGATAGCTGAATGTGACAACAGAACTGGCTCTGTGAAACATGATAATTGATGCGGTATAAAATGGGGCTGCATGGAGGTAAACTGCTTTTAAATGTCGCAATCGGTGATCGCGGAACTGAAATGATGCGAAACGACTTATATTGACTGTTTCTGAATTTCTACGCAGAAAGGGTTGGTCGGTGAAGACTTCGTTGAAATCATACGAAAATACTATTTGAAATCACTGACACTGCGTATTGGCAATTGGCTGGATGCTGTGAATGCTTGAAAGTTGGTTTTCTTTGAGGGGGTATCGGTATAATACAACCCGGCTATACCGGGCGATTTAGTTGGGTTTGATGCGGGCAGAAAGCGCATTTCTTTAACCATCACTCGCATCGGTTTAACGCAATCTGCTGCTGTCGCTCTTGACTCAGCTTCGCTCGCAGTTACGGGTGGGCGTAACCATGAATTTCAACTCCCAGCGATATTTTGAATTTGAATTATTGTCTGTCCGGAAGGAATGTTTGTTCTATCGACCATCGAGACTGTTGGAGGAGACTTTAAAGTGAAGTCCCGAGAGCTCAGGAAGTTGAATTATTGAATGCATCATAGCGAATCAATTTCATTTCAGCACCCTTTATTTTCTTGTCGAGGGTAAAAGATTCGGTATCACTGGTCAGAAGATATTGAAGCTATTTCTCGAGATCAACGCAATGAACTTTCTTTTTTCAGGTGATGCGAAATGAAAATAATTTTATCACCTTCAAATTCATCCTTTTAATCCTCGTATTCCCATGTATTACGGAAGCTTTGTTGGCACAAACTTCAACCTTATGAAGAATTCGACAACGAAGGAATGTAAAGTGTTTGATTCTGGCGGCTGCTATCATATACCAATTTCTTACTGAAAGGAACAAAATTCGCTCTCGACTTCCCCAATACGATCCCAAAATCTGGAAACAACTATATCGGATTGATTTTCTTTCATGGTTTACGCGCGCAATTTCTCGGTATTGGCGCTCTTTCCTTTGCTTTCATTTTTCTGTCGCTTTGGTATTGATAAATTCAGTGTTCGTGGAACCGTAATTCAAAGTAATCGAGGTTATCGGGTCAAAACGTGTTTTAATTTGGATTTTTAAAGGTAATTTTCAACTTGTTGCGATGTTAATTTCACTTTCATACGATCCCCACGAAAGTAGTATAACCTGTGCCGGAGGAAGGAGGAACTTTGAGGCTGCATGTGCGATCCATTGTCTCGCTTTCGACACTGGTTTGAGAACAACGGCTTTAACGCGGCGTGGCTGGCTTAACCACTTTAATCGGGATGATATTGAAACCGGTGAGTTTCTTAAATGGCTTCTTTCATCTGCTGCTGTGTGCGTGCATTCAGAGCATTCCATGACTGGAGGATTCTTTTAAAGCGAAGGTTACAAACGGAGCAGGCTCACTGATAAGTGCTATTGTTCGTAACGGCTACGTTTACTGCGAGCTTAATATAATGGCATAATAACAAGCATGCATCACTCTTTGGCTCGGCGTTCATTCATGATTACTTTCATTACGGTAACAAACACGAAAGTGGTGCCTGTTTTTGGGCCTCTGGAAATTTCTGGAGAATCGGCTTTCACTCCCCAATGAGCGAGAATCCTGTTAAACTGAGCTGGAAGTGCGTATTAATATTTATTTATTTTAAAACTTCGAAGTCGACCCTATATAACAACTTGTCGGCTAATGAGTTACTAAACGTGGCTCTAAACCCGGTATTACGTGTTTACTAATGGTTCCAGTTAACTGGAGCATGCCTAAAGCTAAACGGCGGGAATGGAAAATCATTAAAGGAGGTGACTTTGACTTTCTTCATTCGAACAGCATCGGGTCCTATTAACTGCTGTTGACCGATACAGATAAACGGGTAAACAACGTATGTTGCAATACTTTGACTTGAGTAGTCGAGCTAAAACAGAAAATATATTGCTGTCAGAGAAACAATGAAAGGTAACGTTAACCTGTTTCTATGCGTCGCAAAGCCAGTGGTTATTACCAAGAACTATGCAAACTATGATCAGCGATCTGCGAAATGGATGTAGTTTGAAATGATCATTCACTCAAAATATTTACGGCTCCATCAATGCCTGCATCTATTAAATAAACTTCCTCTTATTACCGGTGATGTTATCTGATCACCGGGCGAAGGTAATTATTCGGGCACTAACTACTGAAGTCATACACAAACTGCACTTTGCTGGCCAATACTATCTCGAAGGTTTTAAAAACGCTATTAATGGCACGTTCGGATATACGGAAGACTGGGGGTTGAGTCATCAGAATGAACGCCGTTATCACATGAGCTCTTCAGCTCATATATTCAACGAAGTCTTCAGAAGTTATCCCAATGAAGACATGAGATTGATGTCGAAACTTCAGAATGTTGTTCGGTTATGACGATGAACTGAGTAAAGTCGAATGCGCATGACAACTGTTGCTCTCCCAAATCATGCATGACTTAC